>CP126890.1:148095000-148695000 GCA_030440675.1 Furcifer pardalis | reverse complement strand
AGAAATGTGTAAAATATTTAAGTGGCTCTTGAATTACTGCCTAAGTCAATCTTCATTCCAACTATTAAAGACAATTTACCTAGAATTTGCCTCTGTGTGCGTGTTCATGTGTTCATGGAAAGTGTCTGCACTGTGTAGTGTAGTTGACTAATTAGTTTAATTTCTTCATTGGAAATGTTGATGTCATGCAGGCTGCTGCTGCTGCTGCTACTGCTGGCTTTAACTGAGCTACATTCTCCCCCTTCTTCAAAAAAACATAAGAAACATTCCCATTTATTTCAAATTGGTGTATCCTGCTCCATCCTTTCCCTCCCTCCCATGTTTGCATACACACATATTTCTGTATTTATTTATCATATTATGAGCTTCTGTTGCCTATATTAATGCTGATATATACAGTGAGCACAAATTGTCCCTCTCAAGTTCCTAACTAGAGTTCCTCGTCTAGGTTTGAAAGCCATTACAGGGCTTCATCTGTGGCACTATGTAAATCCTCCAGTATGCCTCTAAATGTGTATAAGGGATATAGAGACCAAGGCTTATGAAAAGATAAATCTATCATCCCAAAATACAAGTAACCAGAAAAGAAAGGGAAAAGGTTCCATTCTTTTTGATGAAAAGCCCTAGGTCAGCGGTGGTGAACCTATGGCACGTGGGCAAGAGGTGGCACTTGGAGCCCTTTCTATGGGTACCTGTGTAGTCATCCCAGCACAGATATTGCCCCCCCCTGCCCAGCAGCCCAATGGGAGTGCTTCCTCCTTCCCCCAGCACAGTTCACCTCACCCCTCTTTCCAGCAGCCAAATCGGAGCACTTCCTCCCTCTCCCCAGCACAGATATTGCCCCGCCCCCTGCCCAGCAGCCCAATGGGAGTGCTTCCTCCTTCCCCCAGCACAGTTCACCTCACCCCTCTTTCCAGCAGCCAAATCGGAGCACTTCCTCCCTCTCCCCAGCACAGAGTTTGCCCCGGTCCTCTGCCCAGCAGCCCAATGGGAGCATTTCCTTCCTCCCCTGTTGCTGTGTTGGCTCTTTGCGATAAATAAGTGGGTTTTGGGGATGCAGTTTGGGCACTCAGTCTCTAAAAGGTTCACCATCACTGCCCTAGGTTCCTCAAAGACACCAAAGAAGCATCCTCTGATGTTCTTTGCTGATAATGCAACCATCAGTATTCTATAATTGGCCGGGCTACGAATGGGACTCACTCTACTCCATGTCATTTCTGTAGTTGCCATCACTGACAATGATGTTGATACTGCAGATTAGCAGCTCTAGCCCTTGCTGGGCTTGCTTGTGGCCTTGATGACACACAATTCACCACTCCCCAGGAGTCTTCAAACTGTGTTTGCTAAGCATGTCATGGAACTTGCTGGTCAAAGTGAAGAGAAGCTAAAAACTGTTTTAATTCTTGGAGTCCCAGCCATTCACACTAACCCACACTGTCATTATTCTCCATTTTTAGAAATCTTATTTCCCAAACTATTGGCCCAAAATGGAAAATGCAATGGCATTTTTCAAACATGCCATCCACAAAGGGACCGTATTGTTTGCTACTTGAACACAGAATCAGGAGAAACTGCTGTTGATACTGTGTACCAGATACTTCCCACAATCTTGGACACAATGTCACCTTATATCAATAGCAATGCTACTTACCATATTTGCCAGTATATAAGATGCATCAGAGTATAAGACACACCTTGTTATTACTAAAATAGCCCACTATAGGCCACTATATATAGTACAAGACACACTCCATTTTTTCTAGTGTATTTTTAAAGGGGGATGTCTTATACACCAGCAAATATGGTATATACTGCTCTATAGTGCTTAGTGCACTCTCTGGGTAGTTCACAAGTTAATTAGCATTTTGCCCCAAACATGCTGGATACTCATTTTACCAACCTTGGAAGGCTGAGTCAACCTTGATCCCTGTTCAGGATCAAACTCACAATGTTCTGGCTGCAGTATAGCAGTTTAACCACTGTACCACCAGGGCTCTTCTAGATGTTGTTGGACCACAGATCCCAACATTCTTCATTTTGCTGGTGAGGATTGATAGCAGTTGCACTCCAAGACTACCATTTGTTCACTGTGTTCTACATCACTGTTGGCAGAATCTCCCCAGAGGTATTTCCCATCATCTACTACCTGAACTTTCTAATAAAAATGCCACTGATTGAATTTGAGCCCTTCTGAACACCAAGCCTGTACTTTATTGTTGAACTGAGAAATCTCGCCAAAAACGCACTCCAGAGAAGGCACAGACTCACCATCATGGCAACAGTCTGCTACCTATTGTCCTATAACATGGGTTCTCAACCTTTTCAAGCCAAAGGCCAGACCACACCCTCTCAGACAACTGAGCAGGTTGGACTGGTGGTTCCTGCTGCCGTAAAACACATCTGTGGCTGTCATAAATGCTTCCACTTCCAGTGGTGGCAACGGTGATGTGGGCCACATTAAATGGTGCAATGAGCCAGGATCAGCCCATGGCCTATAGGTTGAGAACCCCTGTTCTATAACATGAGAGGCACCTATGGAGCCCTCAGTGGTTCCTGACCTCTGAAACCCTTCATGGGATCGATCTGGAAATATTTCCCCTGTACAGTATCTCCTATCCTGGCCCTGTAGTCTTCAGCTTTGATTTGTTCTGGAGAGCACTTTGTTTATTAAAATTCAAACATATAGCATAATTTGTATATTTCAACTCATGTGCTAGTTGGCACAAGAAACTTTTAAGTGAGTGGGAAGGCAAAGTTTTGAAATAAATAGTTGAGAGCTGGATAATTGTTTGAAGACTAAGAGATTACTGGT
Organism: Furcifer pardalis; assembly: GCA_030440675.1. Classification (NCBI taxonomy): domain Eukaryota; kingdom Metazoa; phylum Chordata; class Lepidosauria; order Squamata; family Chamaeleonidae; genus Furcifer; species Furcifer pardalis. The sequence continues at coordinate 148,692,188 of CP126890.1, read as the reverse complement.
TGTCCTTAACACCATTGTCCTGAAGATGTTCCTTAAATGAAGAATATCAATTTAGTTCTGATATATCAACAGAGACTCCTCATCTTGTAGTTACAGTCAGTATGAGATGACAATTTTTTTGCTACCACACCGTGACGTCACAGATGTTGTGGATGTGGCCAATGTCATGACATCATGGGTGGAGCCGGTGTCCAAACCGGACACCTAAAAAAAAAAAATCCCGGGTGGTTGCTACCAGTTCAGGCGAACCGGTGAGAACCAGGAACATCCCATCACTGGTTACAGTGGATTTACTGCACAGGTAACTAGACCTATTGTATTCAGTGGCACTTCCCTCAAAGAAGTGTATTTAGATTTGCAGCCTCAAGAAACTTTTTATTTTGGATATGTATCTATTCAGCAACCCTAATGAACCCTTTTTCAGTTCATCTTTGAATCTGGTGGATATGAATATGCATGTTTATTTGTTTATATCTGGGTGAGTTGTGTGCTTATGTAGATCACAAACATGCAAATCTATTTGTAATTCTACAGCTGTAATGTAAACTATCTATAAGCAGTTAGATGCATGTACACACCTGAACAAATGAGAGCTGTATTTCAAGTATTATTTATTTATTTAGTCAGACTTCTATGCCGCCCTCCTCATGAATGACTCAGAGCGGCGAACAACATTTAAAAACACAATCAACAAAAAAACCCTTGAAAAAATACCACCCATCCCAGAAAGTTAAAATTTAAAGGTTAAAAATTAAAAAGAGATTAAAAGTTAAAATTCACCAATTAAAATTACAAAGGAGAGGGGGAAAACAGTTAGATTAGCCAGCCGGGCGGGATTGGCAAGAGGTTCCATAGGGCCGGAGCAGACACAGAGAAGGCCCTCTTTCTAGTGCTAGATAGATGTGCCTTTCTAGCCAATCGCATGACCAGAGAGGCTCTCCGGTCCACTCTGGTAGGATGGACATATGTTCTTGGGGTGACACGGTCTCTTAAGTACCCTGGCCCACTACCATGTAGGGTTTTAAAGGTAATAACCAGCACCTTGAATTGCACTTGAAGGAAAACTGTTAGCCAGTGCAGCTCCCGGAGTAGTGGTGAGGCACAAGCATAACGCCCACACCCCATCACGATCCGAGCAGCCGTATTCTGGACCAGTTGCAGCCTCTGAATGGTCACCAAGGGCAGCCCCATGTTGAGTGCATTACAATAATCAAGTCTGGAGGTGACCAAAGTGTGTGTGATCATGACTTCCACTGCATCACTTGGGTCTCCACGGGCCAAGATATACAGTTGGGTATCATCTGCATGTTGATGATACCTTACCCTGTGGGAACGGATGATCTCACCCAGCGGTTTCATGTAGATGTTAAATAGAAGAGGTGAGAGCACCAAGCCCTGAGGCACTCCATTTTGGAGGGGCTTACGGCTGGATCTCTTGCTCTCCAACCACACCGACTGGGTCCAGCCCTCAGGAATGAGGAAAACCAAGCCCACACATTGCCCTGGATCCCCAACTCTCGAAGCCTTTCCAGAAGGATGATGTGGTCGATGGTATCTAAAGCCACTGAGAGGTCAAGAAGAGCCAGGACAGACAGACGGATGCCCGTTGGCTAACCTGAGCCCCCTGTCCTCAATTTCTCTTAGCTGTAATTTTAGTTTACTTTTTAGTCTTTTAATTTGTTTTAGTTAGTTTTAATCTTTTAACTTGATAATTTTAAATTGGTTTTAACTGTTATTGATGTTTTTGTTGTAAATCGCCCTGGGTCACTTCGGTGAGGAGGGCGATGAATAAGTTTGACTAATAAATAAATAAATCCCGCTCTCTCCAGAGATCATCCACAAGTGCAACCAATACAGTTTCCGTACCATATCTGGGCCTGAAACCTGACTGGAATGGGTCCAGATAATCCACTTCATCCAGGATCTCCTGTAACTGCCGGGCCACTGCCTTCTCCAAAACCTTACCCAAAAAGGGCAGGTTGGAGACATGCTTATACAACCCAAAGCCTGTTCTGCTTTTTAACAGACCCCACCAATTTTGCAATGCTTAGCTTAATATATAACATGAACCTTTTCCAGCCCCCAATTAAAAGGTTAATCAGATAATAGTCAGCTGCTAGAATGGTCTGCAGACTTTCAGTCTTTCCACATCAGCCCTGCATATGGACCTGAGCCACAGTATAGGATTCAACAGCATGGTCTAGGAATGTATGTTCAGTACATGTGCCCAGGGAGTGGTGGTGGGCAAACTCTTTCCAGCATAGATATAAAAGACAACATCTTGATGGAGAAGTGTAAGACTACACAAGGTGTCACGAAATTGAGTGGGGAGAACTTTACTCCCTTTCATAAAAGTAGGTTTTAGAATCATCCACTGATGCAGAAAGATGGAAAATTCAGGTGTGTTAAAAGGAAATATTTGTAAGTAAAGGTAAAGGTCGCCCTTGCTCGAAAGCCAGTCATATCCAACTCTAGGGATCAGTGCACATAAAGAGTCAGCACTCTTTGACGTCATCCCAGGTGCGCCATGGGGCTGTCCTAGTGCCACGGATTTTGAAATGGGGAAGGTGCCAAAATTTTCCCCAACTCAGTGATCCATATCCCCAAAGGCTGCTGAAGCAAGGGGACTGAGCCAGAGGCTGCTTGGAGCAGCAGGGACAAAGCGGATCATCGCCGCCGCCACAGCTGACATTGTAAGTGTACGTCAGGCAGTGGGGGCAGTCCCAGGAGAGCTCGGGTACTCAGCCCAGGCCAGATTAATTATATGCATGGGCCTAATTGGGACCACGGGCCGTAGTTTGGGCACTGCTCTCACAGATGCCGCTGTTATGGAAATAAGTGATCCACATCTGTGTCAAATATCAAGATGGCGTGGAAGATTTTCCCAGTATCACTGAGTGCGGCTTCTAATTCTTTATCTGGAAATAAGTAATAAACAAGTGCAACATTGACTGTTTTCTCTATAACGTTTTGTTTATCGTCTTTATTACAGATTTCGATAAACCTGATTTCAAGAGGAGTATAGTTTGCCTTAAAGACTTGAGCGTTGGAACTGTTCTTACGGGAAGAGTTGAGAATGCTACTCTCTTTGGAGTTTTTGTTGACATCGGAGTTGGCAGAGCGGGGCTGATACCAATTCGTAAAATAACTGAAGACAAACTGTCAAAAGCAAACAAAAGAAAAAGTCTTGGCTTGGGACCAGGTGAAAAAGTAGAAGTTAGAGTACATGAAATTGACATCCCACGGTCTAGGGTAACACTGGACCTTATACGTGTGTTGTGAACAATAGGCTCTTAAGGGCTACTTACCATGATTTGTAGAATACAGACTCACAGTGTTCTCCTAACTTTTGTGGGAACATGTTGGGCTACCTAGAATCTCAGAGAATCAGACCAAAAATTACAGCCTATAACTCCAGCAATATTTTTTTTTAATCAAGCTTTTTCACTGTATCATCCACGGATTGTTGATTTAAAGGGTTTTCCCTAACTTTCTTTTCCATACATGTGTGCTTTAGATACAACCTTGTAATGCTGGAAAAACATGTTGGGCTGGTTAAGCAACTGTTAGACGCAGGGGATGTTCAGTGCTCCAGAAATTGGTCATTAGGTTCCAAATGTTGTCCCTGGAAACGTTCTGAAGATTTATGTCTTCAGATGTTTCTCCAGTACCATGTTCCTAGCCAGCCCTGTCTTCCTATTATAGAAATGTAAACAGAAGAAAGGCTCATTATGTTCTAAAGACATGTGAGTAGGAAGACACTTAGAATTAGATCTCAGTATGGGAAACATGGGTTTGAGCCATCATATTTTTGAATGGAGATTCATTTGTCTGAATGCTTTTCCATATTAAATTGAGGTCGGGAGCCTTTCACTGCTCCATCATACCTTTCCATTAACCACGTAGAATTGATGGGAACTGGAGTCTAACAACATATGAATCAGTGATATGGTTCCCATGTTTCATATGAAACATCCTCTGCCTGTTTTATACTGGATACCAGGGCAAAATATTCTAATCTCTAATTCTCTTTGATTAACAAAATTTCTAATGGAATGGGCTGTTTTGTATGGAGGAATGTTCAAACATATCCACACACTTGTGGTATAATGAGATATAGTTCAAACACAGGTTTATTATCTAATTAGCTACTGGATAAATTTTAGTGATGGTGGCTTTATGTAAACCCTTGTTCTATAGTACAGAATAATATTTCGACGTGATCATTCATGTATTTTGTTGTGGGTGAAATCTGCTGTTTGTGATATTCAGCACATTTACAGAAAAGAGTGGATCCAAGGGTCAGTTACAGAGATGTTTGTTTTAAAAGTGTTGCATAGTTTTGTTTGTTTTACAAGCTGAAAGTTTTTTTTAAAAGCACAAGAAATGACAGTCCCTAAAACAGTATGATCTGTATTGTACCAATCTTTTTCTAAAAAGTGAAAACATGTTTATTCCAGGATAGGTGCAGAATTTTTTTTTATTTGAGCTTCAGAACATAGTTATTCATTTCCCAGTTATCTTCTTGAAACACAACAAAAATGTTTTCATTAAGGGGACAAATTTGTCCAGTGATTTATTTTAAAACATTCTAATTAAATGGGGAAAAAATAAGAAAACTGTGTGTATTCTTTATTTGGGTACTTTTTTCCCCATTCATGCCACTACTTGATTGCAATATATTGCATAGATTTTTCTCAGCAAATCTTTTAGCAAGCAGTTTTCGTTAATGAGGAATCTGCCTATTGGAGAACTATGGGCTAAGGCTGTGATGGTGAACCTTGGCACTCCAGATGTTCTTGGACTTCAATTCCCAGAAGCCCAAGTCCCCTGTGAATCCACACGAATGGGCTTACTGCGATTAATCTGGCCCGTGCCACCCTCGTCGCTCCCGGAAGCGGAAGTAAAATGTGCATTTATTTATTTATTTATTTATTTATTTATTTGCATTTTCTTTTGAACTGCTAGGTTGGCAGGTGCTGGGACAGAGATGGGAGTATATGAGTAGGGTGGGTTAGGATACTAACAATGAGGTCAGAGACAATTTAGATGCAGAAGGAATTGAGAGATAATTATGTTGTTAACATTGGCTAGCTGATAACATCCTGATAATAGGAAAAACACTTAATAAATGTAGTGTGGTAAGTATCTGCCATCAGATACCAATTCCTGCTAAATGGTTTCTCATTCTGATCTTCATTTAGCAATTCATCCATTGTAAAGCAGCACAGACTCCTGTTTCCAAAAGGGTATGTGTTCGGTTGCTGCTGAAACCATAAAAAGGGATCTTAGGTAAAGGTCAACCTTGCTCAAAAGCCAATTGTATCTGACTCTAGTGTTCAGTGCTCATCTTTTTTTATAGCCAAAGATCCAGCGCTGGCTGCATCTACAGACATTTCTGTGGACATGAGGTACGCATGACTAGACACCGGACTGCATGGAACGCTGTTTACCTTCCCACTGAAGTGGCCCCTATTTATTTGCTTGCAAATAGACACTATTGCTCTGGTCACCTCCAGACTAGATTATTGAAATGTGCTCTACATGGGGCTGCCCTTGATGATCATTCGGAGTCTGCAACTGGTCCAGAATGTGGCTGCCCATGTGGTGATGGGATGTGGCCATTATGCCCATGCCTCATCCTTGTTGCAGGAGCTGCATTGGCTGCCGGTCTGCCTCCAGGTGCAATTCAAGGTGTTGGTTATTACCTTTAAAGCCCTACATGGTAGTGGACCAGGTTACTTAAGCGACCGCATTACTCCAAGGACATCTCCCCGTCCCACCAGAGCAGACTGGAGGTGCTCCCTAATGGTACCAATGGCTAGAGAGGCTTGCCTCTCTAGCACTAGTAGGAGGGCCTTTTCAGTATCTGCTCCGCCCCTGTGGAACCTCCTGTCGATCGAACTACACCTCCAGTCAGAGCTATTGCCATTTAGGAAAGGCCTTAAAACTTGGTTGGCCCAGCAGGTGTGGGGTGTTGCCTGTGGGGCAGCCCCTTCCCCGGGCTGGTTCATATAAATGGCCATCTGGGTTCTAGTTTTAACCTATGATGAATGTTAGGGGGTATTTTAATGGCTTTTTAGTGTCTATTATTTTAATTGCTGTTGGGGTGTTTTTTATTGGTTGATTATAAGCCACCCGGAGTTGCTTCTGCAAGGGGACAGCAATATAAATTGAATAAAATAAATAAATACATGTCTTGCTTTCGAACTGCTAGGTTGGCAGAAGCTTGGACAGAGATGGGAGGTCACTCTGTCATGCAGTACCCGGGAATCAAACGCCGACCTTTCAGTCAAGTAAAGTTCTCCCTTGCTTGAAAGCCAGTCACGTTTGACTAGGGTGCGGTGCTCCACTCCGTTTACAGCCAAAGAGCCAGCACTGTCTGTGTCTGCAGATGTTTCTGTGGTTGTGTGACAGGCATGAGTAGATGCTGAAGTGCACTGGACGCTGTTACCTTTCCCGCTGAAGCAGTACCTATTTGCAATTTTGTGCAGGAGTTGGGACAGACGATGGGAGCAAGCTTCCATCGCACAGCACTCAGGTCTCGAATTGCTGATGTGCCAACCTTCTGGGTTTCAAGATCAGCATCATGACCACTAAACCACAGCAGCCTATAGTTGCCACCAAATTAACAAGTTGCAGAAATGTGTTCCAATCATATGCCTGGTCATCGTATGATTGTGAAATTGAACACCCTGTCAATTTAGTTATGTCAGGTTGTGTCCACTTACATATGAACACCTTGTGGGATCCCAGCCATTAAATTTAGCCATACACAGCTATTACTGTTAATCCAAACACCCCAGCATTAGGTGGTCCTATTGCCACATGTAATGTACTAAGAAACATCCTCATTCAAATTGGTCATACACTGGAATTTACTCACTGAAATTAAACGGTGAGTAGTTCTTGCTCTCCTATTCTTTTGAATTTTCTTTGCTCTACAATAGCCACTCTGACCTCAGCTATTGCATGTCATGAAAGACTGAAGGTCCTGCGATTTTTAAATTCAACTCTAGACATACAACTAGGAGATAGGAGGCAGAGTTTGCTTGGTTGCTTTGCTCACACAGTGAGATTAACCAAGTGATGGGCTGATGCCGGTTTGGACCGGTTCGGTCGAACCTGTAGTGGAAATCCGGAGGGGTTTGCCGGGGGGTAGTAAACCTCTGGGCGACCGGTTCGGTCGACTCTCCAACCGCCCTCCGGATTCCTTTTCCAGACAGCCCAAAATGGCTGCTTGGAAGTGCGCATGCATCAAAACTCCATTTGATGCATGCACACTGAAAAATAGAAGTGAACATTCATCAAATGGTATTTTGATGCATGCACACTTCCGAGCAGCCATTTTCAGGTTCCCGGAAAGGGCGCAATGGCGTCCTTGGAGCGGTGGTGGCGGTGGCCTTTCATTCACCGCCGACCACCAACGCTGCTCCTATGGCGGCACTGCCGGGCCAGGACGGGCCTGACTGCACTGTCGGGCCTGGCCAGGCTAGGCCGCGCCACCGCAACCTACCTGTGCTGTTCCCCAAGTCCCCGACCTCAGCAAAGGTAATAAACTAGGGTTTATTTTATTTGTGTTTTTTTTTGGGGGGGGGGTATTTTATGTAGTGTGTTTTTGTTTTATTTTTATGTGTACTGAGTATTTTTTATTTATTTTTTACTTTGGCTCCGTCCACGACGTCATGACATTGGCTTCGCCCATGATGTCATGATGTCATGACATTGGTCTGCCCACGACGTTGGCCCCGCTCACAGTATGGTAGTAAAAGTTTTGGCTGCCCACCACTGGATTAACCCCTTGGTTAAATGATGTTGTTCTAGTGTGCCATTAAGTCTCATTGGAGTTATGGGAACCCTTATATGGCTTTCAAGGTATGTGGTGATGGTGGTGATAGTAATGATGATGGTAGTGGTGGTGTGGTGATAGAGTACTGTCAAGTCAATTTTGACTTATAGCAATCCTTTCCAGAGTTTTCTAGATAAAGAATACATAGAAGAGTATTAGCATTCCTTTCTTCTCTACCTTGGGACTGCACAGTGGGGAATCAAATTCCCAACCTCTGGCTTTGCAGCCAGATAACTATACCACTCCAACCCGCCCTTAGTGTCTCTGCAGCAGAGTATGTTGCTCCAATATGGAGTGCATCAACACACACAAAATAAGTTGATATCACTGTTAGTGAAGCCATGCGTTTAGTGACAGGATCAGTGGTGGGCATCAGCAGGTTCACACCTGATAGAATATGATAGACCGCTTTGGCCATCGTGCAGAGTGCAGCAGCAGAAAAGATGTACTCGAATAACTGCTAGCACCACTGGTTAGTAGTTTATACAAAATAAAGTCTTTTACTTAAGGATGAAACCAAGGCAAACATTACTTCTCTGGAGCAACAAAACTATGTACAGCAGGACAATCTTTGTAGCTTCGGCCAACAGATAGCCAAACAGCCAAACACAGTCTACTTACAGCAGAGTACAGTAGATAACAGTTGCTGACCATCCTTAGGGTTGAGAGCTTGCACAGAGTGCTGCCGGCAACAGACAACCAGCAAACCCCTCCAAACCAGGACACACGGCTAGCTGCTTGGTGGTACAGTACTCAGCACTCGCCAGCAACAGCAGCCAAAATGTCACACAGACAGTCCTGGTGAATTCTCCTTGGCGGACACTCCTAGTAAGCTTTCCTTGCTGGCTCTCCTCAAGGTGTGGGCTTTCAGAGTCCTTTGGTTTATACAGCAAGAATGCTGAGTCACTGTACTCAGTAGTTGCAGCTGTGAAAGCCTTGTTAAAGGAGTAGCTGTCAATATTGGAGTACACATTCAATACCAGAACAAATTTGTCCTGTCAACACCAGTTCACCAGAACGGGTAGCAGAAATTCTTGCTCGCCCCGCCCATCCAAGTTTTAAAATAAAGTACTGTAGTCCTAATTTGGGTTCAACACAGGGCTTTCCCCTGGCCACGCCCACCATACCACACCCACAGTGTGGTAGCAAAATAAAACCTACACCAGTTAAGAACATATACCCTCTTGTTGGTATTGCTCCACCTAAGATATGGAGTAGCAGGGGATGCAGAGAGAACTAAGCAAGAGAATGATCCTCAGCATCCTCTGAACGGATACAAGTCTCGAGTCTCAGATCCAGGAAGAGCTTTATGGCAAGAACAAACATTCTTGAGGATACATAAGAGTAAAACTAAATTAGAAGATGGACGAAGGAGTTCACTGGACAAGGAATGAAATTAAAGGAGGATATAGCCGAGGAACTCAACCTTCCCTATGTCACTTAGAGTACCCTGAACAGGTTGGGGGTCGGAATGTCTAAAAGTAAAACCAATGTACTCAAATGGGGCTGCTGCTGGACAACAACATGCTGTGTGAATGTGGAGAGATACAGAATCCAGCTTTTTTATTGGTCTGCTGATTACTGCCAAAAGCATGCACCAATGAGGACTTAGGTTTGGTGAATGACAGAGCCAGGAAAGTGGCTTCATTGGGGCAATCTGCAGTTTGATCAGGACACAAAAGAACTATCCAGCCAACTATAATATATTTAAGGAGTGCGTTTTCCAGTGTCACACACACACACACCCCATAAGTTTCCAGAGTCTAATGAGTTGTAGAGTCTTTGGGTCCATTTATTGCTATCAAACTAGATGAATGCCTGAATAGGACTAATCTGACAAGCAGATCTTGCTAGTACCCTCCTAAATACATCCTTTGAAATCATGGTTTAGCTTTGCTACACTTCAGCCGTGTTTCAATTTAGAGCTGTAGTGCTTAAGAGATCTGTTAGAAATCTTTTTAAGCATCTAGAAATCTGTTTCCACTTAATTTAGCAATAGATCTTTAGAAATTTGTTAATAATATCTAAGATCTTTCTAAAAATATTGGAAGCTAGAAAGAAAGGGACAGTCCCCCCCTTTCTTATTCTTGAGAGCCCTTTTTTTCTTACTGTACTTATGATATTTTTTCTTATTATTTAACCCTATACTCCCCCAAGTTAAATTTTTCTTCAAAATTGATGCCTAAGGCACATGTAAATATACTTTGGTTTATTAATCTCCTAACACTCAAAGTCTGAATTAACTAAGGCTGTTTTTCAAAACTGAATGGCAGCCCCAATTTCATTCTGTGTTTGGATTTTTAGCTGGAGTTAACCATGATTAAACAGTTTGGGTAGACAGCACTGTATGTACTAGGCTAATTCATCAGATGAGACAGCAAAATAATCTCAAAACCATTCATTACCATAAAGTCATTAAATCCTCCCTGACCTAACACAGGCACCCATCTAGAACTAATGAAACATGTAATAAATTGGACTTAAGTAGTATAGAAGCTGTTTTAAACAGCATTGTCTTGTGGAAATGAACTTCTAAATGAACTGGGATGACTGCCAAAACTATCTCTTCTATGGGAAGAAGGATATAAATTATTTCGCACTTCATCTATATACATTTTGGAGCTAGACCATTTAGATAAAAGTTGTGGTCATGAGTAGCAGGGTGGTGTGAAAAGTGTGCCTCCAGTATCTGAGATTAATTTTGAAAACTGCTTTTGCTAGTCATTCACTCTTTCATAGCTAATGGAAAGCTGCACCTGGAAACACATGATTTGTTTCATCAGAGGACAGGTAAGCTCCTTGTAATTTATGCCAGGCAATAAAACATTTATATAAAATACACCATACAAATTTGTTTTTGGAGCATAGCCTAGAAGATGATTAACTGAGAACCCTCAACTTTATTACATTTATTCCATAATGGATGTATGCAAAATTCACAACTGTTTTCCTGAGAGCTAGACTTTCCATTTTCATTGTGAGGCAAAGATTCAACCCTTTCTCTTGAGTGAAGTGGTTACTAAAATGGTTTTCCCTGAAAGAATGTCTGGGGTAATACTTGAGAGAGTCTATGGCAGAACGGACACTGAAGAAAAACGAGAGCGTCCTTTGAGTTTCTTTTTATGATGCTGACTAAACACATGATGAACAGGGTGGGGAGGGGGATGCTATAGTTGGATATGCTAAATGAACTAGGAGAAGGACGGGATATACATATTAAAAATAAATGAAATAATGTATCGAAACCTAACACACACACACACGGACTGTGGAATACTACATGAATTACTACATTTTTTGTAAAGACAGGAAAATATGAATTTGTTTTCCTGCACAATAAAAAAAAGATACACAGTTTTATATTCCTTTCCCCCATTAATACAGTACTCATAACTTTGGATACAACTTTCTCAAATATACACAATTTTGATGAGTGTTTTGAGGCTGCAAAATTTGGAGCAGTATGGAACCCCCCCCAAAAAAAAAAAAAAAAAAACTGTGTCCCAGTCTGCATTTTAGACTGGTAAATGTGCGTGAGATTAATTTGTTTAGGCCCATGAACTAAACATTAGTCTGCAGGTTCACTCCTGATGACATTCAAGTTATCTATGTGAACATTACTAGGCAGAGAGAGATGAACTGCTGTTGTTAGTGTCTGCTATGTAGCTTTCTTTAGATGTTGCTCAAGGCTTAGAAAAGTTACTTTTCTGCACCCCAACTCTGGCCAGTGTCTGCACTGGCTGGGGAGCTCTAGGAGCTATAGTTCAAGGGGGGTAACTTTGCCAAACTCTGGTTTCGCTTTCAGATGAAAACTATGTTATCCTTTGTATGTGGACATATAGTATCTTGTGACACTGATATATCACCCGCTGTTACCCTCACTGGTCTTCTTTCTTTCCTTCAATTAGGTCATCAGTTGGCTAAAAATGAGTTGGCTGGAGCTAATTTCACATAACAAAGGAGAGCAGAGCAGAGAGAACAATGTGCATTTTTGACGATCTGCGCAATAAAATATCATTCCCACTAATCTGTCTTTGGGAACCTGTGGTAACTGTAAGCACTCTTGGGATGGTTGCGGAGCAGACTCTTACCTAATTATCTACAGCTGCTGGAACCACTTTCTGACTTGATGAGCCCCAGCAACAGCCTATCGTGCCAGGACCCAGAAACTCTGAGCTAGACAATAGATGCTTCTTAAATGTATACCTTACTGGCATCAGCAGGAAAGAAAGAAGCGTATCCCAGAACTGAGGAAAGTTCCCTCTTAGGACTACAGGTCCCAAATGCTCCCAACCAGCACAACCACTAGCCATCCTGACTGTAGCATTCTGGAACTTGAAGCCCGAAAGGAAACCTCCTCAGCTTTGTGTTTCAAATTCTGAATGTCTATTTCAATACAAACATGAAATGTCTACCAAAACATTCCTTCTCTTGCATCCATTCTGTAATCTAAGGCATCAAGATAGAACTGTGTGGAACCTATAGCACTTTGTCCCAACAGAGAGGAATAGCTGGAGTGGCATTGCCATTCCATTCAAGGCCATTGTTTCACGCTGCCTAATGGTTGGCCCATTGGGTCATTACAGCAGAAAAGGGAGGGGACCTCTCCTTTCTCTGCTCCAACCACGAAGCATGTGTTTAATGAAAGAGAAGCAAATGGCTAATTAGTTAATTTCTTAATATTGTAATTTTTCCCATGCTGGTGGATGCTTGTAAGATTTTCTGCCCCAGATAATTCTTTTGGGAGGGGGATTGGAACAGCCCTGGAAGCGTTCCCCTTGGCTTTAGGAAGTGAGTGTGTGGGAATTTGCTCTTAGCCTCAAGCTTTAAAATATTTTGAGGCAACCTTGTTGCTGAACAGCCAATAATTTTTACCCTTTCTACGAATCATTTGCCTATGAACACTGCTTATCAAAGTCTTACCAAACAATCAGCAAATAAATAAATAAGAATATTGGATTCCACCCAACCAACCACCCACCCATGTTCATTCCCACCTCCCTCCCACCCCTCACTTTTCCATGCTGTCTTATAGTTTGGAAATTGGACATTTCTATTATCTTCAAAATCAATTTCCTTTTTGGACATTGTGGTTTTTCAGGTTCCTGACATCATAGTCTGCCTATTATAGTTTTTCCTATGGCTTTTCCTTGCTTTGGGACTTAAGGAACAATCATACCACATGTTTTTTCAATAAGTACTAAGAACGCCTTCCATTGTGTGGTCCTTTTACACAGCAATTTCTTTTTAAACTGACTTGTTGGAAGGAATCCATTAAATATTTCTGGTATCAGGACTGCAACTTCTGATAGCAACATTAAAAAAAACACCATGTGCTTTATGAGCATTGGTTAGAACTACTGCTTCATACTCAATAATATAATTATTCTATCGATAGCAGCCACCCTTGCTTAAGCAAAGGACTTTGATGCATGTTACATTCTTGTATGATTATGGGAATGCTATAAGAATACATGTGCTGGCTGGGGTAATTCTGGAAGCTGGAGCCTGCAAAGGCAACATTTCCAAGTTCTGTTTGAATGTCATTACTTTTATGATGACAACAATTTGCATTTCCACTTATTAATTAATGCTCAAAGTGGCTTCCAGTCATCAAAATAAATGTAATAAAAACATGGAAATGTAATAAAAACATAGACTCTTTAAAATCAAATACAAAGGAATGAAACCATTAAAGAAGGGGTGCCCAAACTACAACCTGTGAGCCAGATCCAACCCCTGACACAAATTCATCTGGCCCTTTCCACTTCTGGAAGCAGAAATAAAACATGCCCAAATGTGGCAAGGGCTGGTTGAATTGGTGTCTGGGACCAGATATGGCCCATGGACCATAGTTTAGGTAAACCTGGTTTAAGCAGAGAAAATGGCAGCCTAAAAATCTATCTCATCCTGTTGCAAAACAGATTGCAAGACATGTTTTACTTCCACTTCCGGTGGGAGGAACCACATGACCAGCCCACTGAAACATGTGATTGGCTCACTGAACTACATGACCCGAAAAGTTCAGGCACCCCTGCATTAAAGTAAATTGATGAAATCCAGTAGTGTAGTTTACACTCTAGGGTTTATGACATCAACAGCCACAGTGACCTAATTCCCCTCCACTGTTGAATGTTTCAGGTCTCCCTTGGGATCAATTTCATTGTGGGGAAGTCATTGGGACCTGTGAGATTAGGGGGTACATTTTTAATTTCTAAAAATTGCAGCCAACATTAAAAATCACTCCCATTCATGGCTGCTGCTAATTAGTTTTTAGGAATGCCTTAATCCCAGTCAGTTGATTGACTGTAAGTGTGTCATATAATCTGCAACTATGCTACATTTTCCTCTGGCTGCAAATGAAATTATTGATCTGTCATCTACCTAACCTAATTTGAATAAGAATATTGGAACATAAGTAGCTGGAAAGTTACAGCTTCACATTATGCAAGATTTCTTGTGGCCAAATGTAGAGGTTCCATTCCCCCCCCACACACACACACACACACACACTAGACAGATGGGAAATGTAAAAAGTGGTATCATTTATGCACCTCCCCCGTTTACTTAGTGGTTAAGGCCCTGAGCTGAAGACTGGAAGGTTGGGTTTCTATACCCGAGAGCTGCACTTGGGGACATGAAAGGAGCTTCATTCAGGTGTCCCCTAAAAATCCTTTCAATCCAGAGTAATCTCTGACACAAAATTATTATTTATGTTGTGGCTTAAGAGAAGCATATGTTTGCGGCTTTATGGTAGGGCAATTCAACCAAAAGAAGAAACAGTGCTGGAAGGTGAGACTGCTAGATTAGAAGGCACCAGTTGACTACAGGGAATGAACTAAGGGCAAGTAGAAATAACATTAGCACAGCACTAATGAAGTAACTTAAAGCCAAAAGGACATTGAAGTGGTCAGTGTTAATTGAGGTGAAAAGAAAGTTCAGGACTGTATAACACTTAAAATTGGAACATGGAAGATGAGAAGTATGAAGTAAGGTAAACTGGAAACAATTTGAGAAATGAAATGTAAACACTATATGACGACATAGACAAAGTAAAGTGGACAAAAAGATGCATTTTCAGTCAGATAATTACAGTATATTTTTATTTGGAAACAACCACCTTAGAAGATAAGATGTGTCTCTGATGATGAGATATAGCGCAAACAGTCAGGAACTTTAATGCAAAGTTTGAGAGGATAGTATCAATAAGATGTCATCAAAATCTTATAAACAACACAGTCATTCAAGTCTGTGCTCCAGCTGTAGGAAGAAGAAGAAAAAACCTTTGCACAAGTGTCTGGAAGCAAATGGGCCACACACCATAAGAGGGTGTGCAGATGATCATAGTTGACTGGAACAAGAAAGTAGGAAAATTGCTAGAGAATTGGAGCTCATCGGTCCATTTTGTGCAGGATCATCTCCTCCTCCTCAGAATCCACCATGAACTTTGGAAATCATATCTGGAAGGATGGAAAGCTCCATATCTGATATCTCCAGTATTAAATAATATTTTTCTTTACTGCCACTGCACAGATTAATATCAACAGGCAACTCATCTACAGGTCATCCAAAGGTTCCCCAACCTTTGGGTTTTGGATTTCAATTCCCAGAAGCCTAAGTCAGTAAATTGGCTGATCGGTGTTTTGGGGACTAAGCAGACTAAGGCTTTTGGGAATTGAAGTCCAAAACTCAAAGGTTGGAGAACACTGTTCTATACTATAATTTATCCCTTAAACTGATCTGAATCCATGAATTCTTTGCCACTTAATGTATGTTTTATGTTCTTACTGGCTTTCAAGCTGCTTTTCAAATACTGGCTGTTGCATGCTCCTGATTATTCCTGGTATAAAGTGTATTGCAGGAGAAGCCATTATCTAACCAGAACTCACAGTGGCATCTGCGTTCATCTTGAGATTCCACCAGACATCCTGGGGTTGTTTCTTTGGTGCTAATTTCTAGAAGGGAGAAGGGGGCAAAACCCACAGTAGCCATTTCATCACTATGAAAAGAAAGATCTAACTGCTACGGTGTGTGGAATAGTTTAGCAATGAAAATGTCACAGACAGGGTCTGGATTGTTGTAATTTGCATGGCTGGAATATATTGCTCTGTGTAAGCGCTTGTCCCAGTAGATCTGGCAACAGCAGCTTCTTCAAAGACACTCCCAGCTGCGAGACCTGATTGAGAGACAGATGCGCTCACCAGATTTCAATAAAGAGAAGGCCTAGGGAAAATATAAGGCAATTATTGGTGGGCAGCAATCCACTAATCAGACAAATTTCAAAATTAATCCCATATTCCCTCAATGTATTAGCTTGCCTTCGTGTTTGTATTGGTGGAAGGAATTCACAATTCAAGGGGAAACTCTCCCCTCTGGTCCAATTATAGTCTTTCTGGGGGGATTAAATTAAGAAAAGGAGACATATTGAAAGTGGCTTTAGATTAGTGCCTTGAAAGATTTGTGGAGTCTCTCAAAGCTCCAACCTCAAATAGGAGGCAGACTCATAAAAGAAAACTACTTCGCCTTCATCTTAAATCAGGGGTGCCCAAACTTTTTGGGCTGTGGACCAGTCATGTGGTTCAAAGGGCCAGTCACTATGGCCTGGGGGCCAAATCTGCCTCCTGGTGCCAATTCATCCATCCCACGAAGCCCTTGTTGCTCCTGGGAGCAGAAGTAAAACACATTTTACTTCCACTCCCAGGAGCGACAAGGGCTTCATGGGCCGGATGAATTGGTGCTGGGGGCCAGACTTGGCCCCCAGGCCATAGTTTGGGCACCCCTGTCTTAAATGAATGTGTAGGGATGCATATGAGGCCTTGTGATAAACAGGGGCACATGTAAAGTTGGGGGGGGGGAATAAATCTGATATGGGAAGTGTAACAATGTTCTCCTAAATGGGACTTCTTTCTTCATGATAGTTCACATAAGGATAAAAAGAATTAAGATTTTTAGAAGACCCAAACCGAGGCCATCACAATTAATCCTTCCCCCCATCCCCTCTGCCCTTTTTCTCAATTGCCTCCTAGCTTAAAAGTAACAGTTAGATGCTGCCCTAAGGAAAGAAAGAACTAAGAGAAAAGCAGTAAATCATAATTACAGTATTAAAGTTCCTTCTTTAGTTTTTTTGAGTATATGGTTGCCTTGAACCTTAAATTTCTGGAAATGGTCCTCAAAAATGATAAGGAAATGAAATGTGTTATTGGAAGGGCTAATTCTGCATTTACTTGTCTTTGATATATCATATGTCCCTTGGTGCTGCTTATTCAGATTTATGTCCTGCTAAATTAAATGGGTTTTACAGCGTGGAAAATGTGTACAGGAGATAGATAGATCAGCATTTATTATAAAACAGAGACTTGAAAAAGATATTTGGCAGAAGTGTTTAGAAAGTATTTATGGTGAGGAGGAATGGAAATAAAATATTGGAAATACTGCAAAATGTCTGCTACATATGCACGCATGCACACACATACACAGATGTACAGGACTTATTTATACCAGAAGTTATCAACCTTTAAAAGCCGGGGGCCGGGTCATGCTCCCTCAGACAGTTTTGAGGGGCCAGACAGCCATTTTGCCCTTCCTCCTCCACATGGCATTTCCAGGTGTGGTGGAGGCGGTGGGGGCCCACATGAAATGGTGCCATGGCAGGTTGAGAATCCCTGGTCTATACAGTGGTGTTGTGTCTGATTGTTCCTGGGTTCTTCTGTGTCACTTTGGTTTTTGCTGTTGCTGCAGATTTGAATAGACCAGGAGTCTGCAAACTCAGCTCTCCAGGTGTTCTTGGACTTCAATTACCAGAAACCCAAGTCAGCCCAGTTGCTGTTCAGGGCTTCTGGAAATTGAAGTCCAAGAACATCTGGTGAGCCAAGTTTGCAAACCCTTTGAATAGACCATTCCAATAGCGTCACACATAGGAAAAATAGTTGATGCTGGATGCATGGAGTTGTCAAGTCATACGTATTCACACACATCTGGATTTTCTATCTGAGGTCTCACTTCCAACACAAATGGCCCTTTTCTTTTGCCTATATTCTCTATCATCTCCTTATTGACCTCACTGGCTTTCCTTACCTCATACAACATGAGATATAATTTAAATAGATTTTAAAAACCTCATATTGTGTGCTTATCATTCTACCGATTTCCTATATTTCTGAAGTATTTAAAGTAGAACTCACAAATTTTACATTTTTAAGACTACAATCCCAGAATCCCCACCTAGGATAACTGTGGTATTATGGGTGTTAAAAATTTTTTGAAAAATTTTCTGTGATTGTTTCAAGCTCTGCTTCAAGCCAGCTTTTGCTGGTCTTCAGCACAAGCAGGAGGTGGCAGAGAATACCTATGGACAGCATCAACAGTGAGATCATCGCACAAACTCCAATCCCTACCTGGCCTGGCTTACCTTTTTCAACATGATTTCCAAGCAGGAAACCTGAGCAGTGTAACTCTCTGCTTGACAGGAGGCAGCCTTAGCTGGACTGCCATCTGGATTGTTGCATTCAATTTAGGCCACATGAACGGTCTCTGCTGGAGGTGCAATTCTGAGAAAATGGTGTGGAATTGAGCATGACGTGAATAAACCAGCAAATTATGCGACATCCCTCTCGGCACACCTGCTTTTTGTTAAAGACATGGCTGGTTTGCTAGCCAACATGTGGAGCCTCCTAGCCTGTGTCCCCCTGGCCATTAAAAAGGTCTGACACAGTAGTATTCTATCATTATGTTGTGGTCCGCAGCCTTTGTTTAAATATGCAATAAATTCCTTACACACTTTTTTAATAATGCAGAGTGTAGGGTAGCCTTTACACATCACTGAAAAGGAGACATGCATCATTTAAAAAGGAGACTAGGAAAGTCCACTGATTAGCTTAAAATTGCTCATGCTGATTGGTATATAGATGGAAAATGAGAAGTGATCCTTATATAACAAATGGCATGACAGAGTATCTCACTTGATGGAAAGAAGTAGCCACCAAAGGACTTATGCACCTACAGAGTTTGCTGTTCCACTGTTGATAAGCAACTTCAAGGTCCTTATGGATCACAAGCTTTACATCCAGCATGAACTGGACAGTCATTCAAATAGAGAATGCCTTCAGCAGAAGGGTTGTTTTTCTAGTAGCTCTTTAAGTGGAGGACCACCCTCCCATAAGAGAACACATGGCCACCCTACCAGAGTGCAACTGCAATAAAGGTGGAGGAGTGAGATGAGACAGTAAAGTAGTGTTGCCAATTGAATGGAATTACTGTGGGAATTCACCCTCAAGGATTGTTGTCTTGCTGTGGCGAGGGGGCTTGCATGGTTCAATGAGGCTATGAGCTATGCCGTGTAGGACCACCCAAGACAAACATGCCATATCGGAGAACTCAGACTAAACACAATGCACTGGTGAAGAAACTGGCAGCCCACACCAGTACCCTTTAAGGAGAACCCCATGGGCAGTATCAAAAGGCTAAACGATATGATGCTGGAAGATGAGCCCCTCAGGTCGGAAGGTGTCCAATATGCTACTGGGGAAGAGTGGAGGCCAAGTACAAGTAGCCCCAGAAACAGTGAAGCGGCTGGGCCAAAGCCAACAGGATGCTCAACTGCAGATGGATCAGACAGTGAAGTGAAAGGAAAGTCTGATGCTGTAAAGAACAATATTGCATAGGAACCTGGAACATAAGATCTATGAATCAAGGCAAGTTGGACATGGTCAAAAATGAAATGGAAAGAATGAGCATTGATATCTTGGGAATCCGAGAACTAAAGTGGGCAAGGATGGGCAAATTTAAATTAGGGATCATTCTATCTACTACCATGGGCAAGAATCCCTTAGAAGAAATGGAGCATTCCTTATAGTCAATAAAAGAGTGAGGAAAGCAGTAATGGGATACAATCTTTAAAATGACAGAATGATCTCAGTCCAAATTCCCTCCAGTTTACAGTTACCCTATGAATAAGTGATTTCCAAAATGTTCTGACCTCAGCAGCCCTGCTCAGCTCTTGCAAACTCAAGAATTGTTGCTTCATTGATAGAGTCAATCAATCTCATATTGGTTCTTCCTCTTTTTTTTTTACTGCCATCTACCTTTCCCGGCATGATTGCCTTTCCCACAGAACTCTCACTTCTCATGATGTGCATGAGGCAGGACAGCCCTCCGGAGATAGTTCAGGCCTGCCTTACCCAAAGGCCCTCTTGTTCACCTTTTTGGCAGTCCAGGGTATCTGCAAAGCATTCCTCTGGCACCTTATTTCAAACAAACCAATATCCCCCCCCCCATACCAGAGCGTTTTAAAAATGAATTTCTACACCGTTGTTCACTCTGATTTGCACAAAGGGCACAAATATTTGATTCATGATTTGTTGAATTGATTCCTTTTAAAAAAAATAATCTGTGTATTTCACCCCTGTAAATCCTAAAAGGCAACATGAATTTACTCTTCCATGAGTTGTGTACAATAGGTATTGCTTATGAAAAACACTCACGTTGCGCACCAACGTTAATGAACTCCCTGAGCAGTCGATGGGAATTCACCCAAACCCAATTGAAATGCAGAGCGAGCCTTGTTAGTTTTATGAAACTGTGAATAATATAAGTATCCAATTGATAAAATGTTATTAAAGTTGACAGCCCTTAAGTGATCTAAGTGGTAAATATTGAAATTAAGTTTCCACGGTGTAGCAATAGGCAGGAGCCTACGGCACTAATAAGGATTAAACAATGATTTAGGGTTGTTCTATGGAGAAGGGCGGGGAGTATGATTTCCATAGATAGCAAAAGCTCGCTCCCTTTAAATAATTAAAGTGTGATTGGAGAAATTGATCTAAGGTAGTTGTAGCGGTTTGTTAAAAGTCCGAAAGAGCTAAATGAAGGGAAACCTATCCCAGGGCAGCTGAAAGTCAAGCTGAAGAGATTGTTCGACAGCGGAGTCCCCTGATAACATCTCCATCGGGATAGGCTAGATGGAAGGGAGCATATTTTATCATCTCTTTTGTAATGTAAACAGACTTTTGTCGCCGGAGGGTGGATAATAGCTAATGAGCAGAGGGGGCTCCATAGGCTGTAGATTTTATTAGTGTAGTTTATAAAGAAAGAGAGAGATTAAAAATGCAGCATTTTTGAGATAATCTGATCATCAAGGTCTCTATGGGGAGCATATTTACCTATGCACAGTGGAGAGGCTGAAGGCATATCTACATGTAAACGGAGAATGGTGCAAATTATTTTCTTAGTTACATTTGAATGGACAGCTGGGGTGCAGAGAAAAAGGATTTTTATCAAGCTAAACAAAAGAAATTATTTTCTTAGAATGTAAACATTGTAATTGGGGAAAAAATAGATCTCTTCCCACATTTTCTAGAAAAGAGTCATCATTATTTCCATCATTGCCCCCAACAGCACTGTTGTGATGGTGGTGGTGGTGGTGGTGGTGGTTGTTCAGTTGCATAGTTGAGTCTGACCTTTTGCAACCCCATGGACCACCATCCTCTGCAGCCCACTCAGCTCTAGGACCATTGCATCAACAATGCCATCTAGCCATCTCATCCTCTGCTGGCCCCATTATCCTTTTGCCCTTGATTTTTCCCAGCATCAAGGCCTTCTCAAGTGAGTCCTCTCTTCTCATTTGGTGGCTAAAGTACTTTAGCTCCTTAAATATTTGTCCTTCCAAGAAGTGGTCAGGTTGATTTCCTCCAGGATCAACTTATTTGATCTCTTTGCTGTCCAGGGTACTCTCAAAATTCTCCTCCAGCACCAGATTTCAAAGGCGTCTATTCTTCTGTACTCAGTCTTCCTTATGGTCCAGCTCTCACAACCATACTGGAAATACCATTGCTTTGACTATGCGGACTTTTGTTGTTTATTATGTTCCCTGCTAGGTTTCTCATCGCTTGCCTCCCAAGAATTAGTCACCTTTTTATCGCATGGCTGCAATCACCATCTGCAGTGATCTTGGATCCTAAGAAGGTAAAGTCTGTCACTGCTTCCATTTCTTCCCCTTATATTTGCCAGGGGGTGTTGTGGTTATGTGCCATCAAGTCAGAACATGGAGAGAATGTCTTGGAATTCCATACCATACAAAGCTTATGTGAAAAGAGGAGAAGGGCAAAGACCACGAGGCAGACCCAGGATAAGGTGGAGAGATAACATATTACAAGAACACCAAATAATGCCAGAGGAGGCCACTAGGAGTGCCAGAGGCTTTCAACACCCCTGCTCAACTTCCTTCCCAGAGTCAATCTATCTCAAGTTTGTCCTTCCTCTTTTCATGCTGCCTTCAGCCTTTTCCAGCATTATTGTCATTTCCAGATATTCTTCCCTTCTCATGATGTACCTGTAGTAAGACATCCTCAGCTTTATCATTTTGGCCTCCAAAGATAGTTCAGGCTTGCTTTGCTTTCAACCCCACTTGTTCTCCTTTCTGGCAGTCGAGAAAGCTAACTTCCAGCACCATGTTTCAAAGGAATCTACTCCCCCCCCCCCCCGTCAGTTTTCTTTACTATCCAGCTTTTGTGCCCATACATGGTGACTGGGAGCACAAAAGTGTGGAATGCCTTGGTCTTGGTTTCATTCTTACACTTGATTATCTTTTCTAATTCCTTCACTTCTACTCTTCCAAGTCTCCGTCTTCTTCTGATTTCTTGGCTGCAGTCCTCATTTGGATTGAGGATTGAGCCAAGGAATACAAAGCCTTTCACGACCTTAATTTCTTCATTGATAACTTTAAAACTGCATAATTCTTCTGTAGCGATAAGTTTTATTTTCTTAATGTTTAGCTGCAGTCTTGTTTTGGCACTTCCTTTTTTCACTTTCATTGATAGCTGTTTCAACTCATTTCTGTTTGTTTGTTTTTGCCAGTAAAATGGTGTCATCTGCATATCTTAGATGTTTCTTCCACCATTTTTCGCTCTTCCGTCATCTGAATCTAGTTCATCTTTTTGTATTATATGTTCAGTGAACAGATTGAATAGATAAGGGGGATATTCATCCTTCTCTGACACATTTGCCTAAAGGAAACTCATTTCTCTCTCTCTCTCTCCATATTCTAGTCTTACAGCTACTGAACCCCTGGCATCTCCTTTTCCTCTTGTTGTTGTTGTTTTCTATATCCTTGCACTGGTAAATGTAATATTTCTTTTTTGTTTCTACATGCCAGTTGTTGAAAGATTGTATACAGAGTTCTGACCTGTTTTCTGTCACCTTTTGCTTCTCGCCTTGCCTGTGACAGTCCATCAAATTGTGATGAATATGTATATGCACAGCCATGCAACAGATGAAAATAATGCCCCAACATTTTAAAAACTTTAACTTCAAAAAGGTTTTATATAGTTCACTCTTCTGTTTTAATAGCTCTTTAGGAGCCTGTAAATAAAGAAACAATTGGTTTTCAGATTCTTTCCACTGTCACGTTACACACCAGGGAGAGTGTAATAAAACAACATTTTTATTTCATCCTTGACAGGTAATTAAAATGTGGTTCTGCATTTCTGTATCTTCTGTGAAGTAGGACGTCACTGCTATCTGAATTTCTAATGGGATCAGTTAGTCACTAATGCCATAAACATTACTTCCTCCCCCTGAGCTACGCAATTGAAAGGAGAAGCCCATGTTCAGTGGAAATATTGAGCCACATGCCGTGTTTTAGTTCTTGCATGTCACTCTTTTGACAACAGATGTAATTCACCTTCAAAGCCATTTTAAGGCTGGAATTTTGTAGGGGGTTCTGAGAGAAATTGAAGGTGGTTTGAATCAGGAATCATTACTGTAGTACTCAAAAATGCCCAGCCAGTGCCTGTGCTCTTCCTAATCCTTTATTTTTCCTTGGTACACTCTCTTTTGAGTTCCTTTGTGGGAGAAGGAGAAGGTAGCAGAGAAAAAGATACCTAGCTTCCCTTGTTCCTGCCTGAAAGAACCAACTCTGTATGGAGGAGGAGGAGGAGAAAAAGTGGACAGTATTGGGAAAGGAGAACAAGGCTACATGCTCTCCTATAAAGTCTGGCCCTGCATACAGCCAACTAATTCCAGAACGGCCATCTCAGAAGGATCTTCAAAGCCAAGACATATTTGGAATAAGGTAATTCACTGGTCCGGCAACGCAGATGGTTTCCTAAGTCACTTCTCCCATCATGCCTGGGGTCCAGGAACCACCTGGAGCTCAACTTTCAAGGAAGGACCTATCCTGAGAATTGCCAACAGAGCAGCTTACCTCTGGTGAAGGTGCATTTGCTGTCTTCCAATGCTCTCTCACCTGAGGTTGTGTCTCAGCAACATTCAAACAAAGGCTGGACTTGTAGGGGATTACTGTTGTTATTCCTGGACCCAACATCTCCTGCCTACTAGACTTTCCTTATTCTGCCTAGAGCAAGGCCAGTTCTGGTCTTCTTAGTGAATGTATGGTTCATTATCATGAATAATAAGCCTTGAATGAAAATTAGTATCGGTCAGATACGGAGTCTCTCTGCTCTGTTTTTAAGCATCCTCAACATCTTTACTTGTGTGCTTTTACTTAAGTGATGATGCAGAACTTAGGAGAAGGCCTCTTCCCAAAATACCAGTTAAGAAGGAAGAAAGGACTGCATGCTCAAGAAGCGGGAAGATGGTTAGAATGGATCTGATTTCCCCCTCCATTTGAGTGGAAAATGAAAGGTATCGATATTTTGCTCCTAAATGATATGGAATGTTCTGAAAGTTCGGCATAACCTGAGGTAGCATGTAATTTAATCCGGGGTGGGGGGGATGGCTGGCTATAATTCTACAAGTCCATGATGGTGAACCTTGCCTCTCCCGGTGTTCTTGGACTTCAATTTCCAGAAGCCCAAGTCAGCACTCCTGCTGATCAGGGCTTCTGGTAACTGAAGTTCAAGAACAGCTGGAGAGCCAAGGTTTGCCATCACTGCTATAAATGTTAGTTTAAACTTCTAGGAAGTATCCAAGGTGCTGAACCTGTTATGGGGAGAGGGTTCATTATCTTGAATAATTCTTGTCATTATCTTGAATAATTATCTTGAATAATTCTACAAAGTAGGAATGTTCAGGTTTATGTTCAGTGCTCCTTGCTATGTTGATTCAAGGCATAGCCCTGGTGGCACCGTGGTTAAGCTGCTGTCCTGAAACCAAAAGGTTGTGAGTTTGATCTGGACCAGGGTTCAAGGTTGACTCAGCCTTCCATCCTTCCAAGGTTGGTAAAATGAGTACCTAGCATGTTTGGGGCAAAATGCTAATTAACTTGTGAACTGCCCAGGGAGTGCACTGAGCGCTATTGGGCAGTATGTCAGTGTGATTGCTTTGCTTTGCTTTGCTTAGTCAGGAGCAGGCCAATTCACTTTGCTATTGGACAGGTTGAAGCACATGATGTCCCTCCATCTTCAACTGATTCAAAAAATAGAAGCAAATTGGTAGACCTCACCTTAACACAACTAATGCTTTGGCATTCTCCATAGCTCTTGCAGGTGAACTGAGGGGTGCAAGAAAGGTCATGACACAGAGACCTACTCTCTTTTGGGAGGCTCAAAGACTCAAGGGAAAGGACTGTTTCTTCTCAGTTCCTGCTACTTAGGGCAATTGACTGTGGTTACATGATGGGGGCCAGCCTTGAACACAGTACTGATTAATTTGTGGCATTAAAAATATTTCTCCTTCTAATGTCCATATTACAAGGAATGCACTGTTATTTATTTTCCTTTGTGGTGTTTTTTAAAAGTAAAAGACATCTGAAATTATTACATTAGCTGGTGTAATCTCAACAGAATGATAAGATTTGCAGTGTAGTTTGATGGGATGAGATAGGCCAATAAAACCCCAGAAAACAGCAAAAGCTCGAGGAATTTACAGTGCGGGGATTTACGAGCTCTTGGCATGCTCAGATGTAACTGCTTCCATGAATGGCTGTTTTATCAAAAAGAGAAATTACATAGTCATGTAGCACAAGATGTTTGCAATGGAGGGGAAAAGCCTTCATTTCTGGTTCTCTCTTGGCACTGCCTATCTCCAGTCACACACGCACACACGCGTGCACACACACACACACACACACACACACACACACACACACACACACACACACACACACACACACACACACAACACGCACAGGGCAAAAGAACCTTACGCTTTGCTCATATGCGTACTATTGTTATGCAGCATTTCAGATGTGTATAAATGCAGTGTGCTTCAAATCAACTCTAATGGCAGCTTTCAAACTGTCTTTTATCTCTCATTGCAGACGTTCGAACCCACTTATTGCATTTGCAAAATTTATGTGTTTTATAAAGTAAAGAGAATGCCTCGTATAGTGATTGATGGAAAATCAGTTTCTCGGTTGCCAGAAAATGATTGATTTTTCCAGCGCAGCTGCTCCAGCTACAGATGCTATTTTGTTCTTGCAAATATTACAGTGTTGGTGTGGTAAGTTTTTTTGAATCAGAGTCTTAATTCTAATGGTCTGTAAGGAATCAGCCTTCCTCTTCTTCTGCCGTATCCAATTCCAAATATAGGTGATCATCATGGCCATCAGCCAGGAAGACTGTCCTGAGAATATAATGTAGTGGCCTTTCATTTGCCTACCACATTGCAGTGTGAATCCTGTACCACTGATCCAGTTCCACAAGTCACTTTCTGGTCTTGATGCCTTTGGGCATGCAAAGTCCTCCTCAAGCTTCAGGCCAGTATTGATGAAGCTGCTGCCCTCCAAGAAAAGATTTGTTAAAAACTGCCTGGACTTTTGTCCTCTGTAAGCAAGGGAGCAAGCTGTGCTTTTTATCAGCTGCTTTGAAATCATGCTTCATTATGCCATGCTGGAAAGGAAACATTACAAAAGGTGAACATTATTTTTAATAGATGCCATTATGTTACAGGACCTTGGGTGCCAGTTTTGGTATTTGGACCTAACCAAGTTGATGCTGTTGCAAACTCCCCCATTACGCTTTGCCTATGACAAGTCTGCCTGTAAAGGAATATGCAGGATTCTTACTGCACAGACTTCTTTTTTTAATAAGCCAAATGAAGGGTAGTTCTTCTGCCGTATCGAAATTCAAATCCTGCCGATCCTCATGGTGATCAGCCATGAAGACTGTCCTGAGAATATAATGCAGTGGTCTCCCATTTGCCTTCTGGATTGCAGCATGACACCCATACCACTTATCCAGTTCCACGAGACACTTTCTGGTCCTGGGCCCTTTTAGCATGTAAAGGCCTCATCAGCCCCAGGCCAGTATTGATGAAGCTGCTGTCCTATATCAAGATGGAATCAAGTGGGATTCAGTCCACTTGGGGACCATCACCCATCCCTGTGTACTTCGGCACCTAAGCCTGTTAGACCTCTGGCAGTATGGTCTACTTTATTACCATAGCAGGATAACCTGGCCAGACTTGAGGATAGTTCTTAGCTATGACAAAGAAGTAATTTATGTGATTTTACAGTTGTCTCTTTTATGAAAAGGGAGATGTTTTTCTAGTCTTGTTATCGAGAAAGAGAAGAAAACTAAAATCGAAAGTATTTTGATGTCAATCTGAGATGAACTATTGCTATGTTAACTGCTAGTTACAGGTTTATAAAACTACACATGGTATGAATTAAATAGAAAACAAATATGTTATCTCTCTCATCTGTCTTTCATCATGCTAAAGTAATCCAATGAAGGTGAGTGGTGGGAGATTCAAGTGGACAAAAGGAAGAATGTAGGTACAGATGTGCTGATGGTCATAGCTAACGCAATGGGTTCTCAGTCTTTCTTTCCCCAAGGAACTGCTTTCAAAGGGTTGGAAATTTACCCAACCCACCATTCAAATAGCTGCAGAGGCCAGAGGCACAAAAACACACTTGTAGTACTAATGGCAAACAGTTGTGTGGCTCCTTTAAAATGAACGGATTTATTCCAGCATGAAATTTCACAGACGTACAGCCTGCTAAGTGGGAAGCATGTTCACAAAAGCTCAGGCCATCATGGCTCGGTTTGCCTTGAAGGGGCCAAAGGACTCCTTGCTATGTTGCTGCAACACAATACATCCCTGTGGAATCTGCTGTGCCAAAGGTTCTGTTGTCAACACACAGAATTCCAGTTTCTGTGAAATTAAGAACGAACGAACGATGAACAAATGAACAAATGAAAACTTCAGGACTTTTTGTGGGAAAAGCAACTATGACATCATCTGCAATTCCTTTCAGGTTTCCATTTCCCCTGAGCTGATCAGCAAATCCTGGGAGAGAAAGGGAACAATTTACTGATGCAATTTAGCCCTGCTGAGGTACAAAGTGTGTGTGGGTTAATATTTGGCCTTCATTGGCTAGGTAAGGATCATTAACTTCACAAAAGAACTGATCCTGACTTCTTTATTTGGACCAATGCAGCTCAGACTTCCCTTATGGAGGGAGGTGGAATACTTTTACGTTAACCACATCCCCACTAGTGGAAGGATGAGAAGCCGCTATAGTCTCCTTCAGTTTGTTTGTTCCCTTTTCCCTGAAAATTGACATGCTATTCCCTCTCTTTTGACATGGCTTATTTGCTTTAGACATCTGAAATATTTTCATTGGCATTCATTTTGATATGTGGCTTTGTTCATTTCTTTTCTCTAGTTTGAGTACACACCATGGTCACCCTTGCTCAAAAGCCAGTTGTATCTGTCTCTAGGGTGTGGTGCTCATCTCCGTTAATAGTAGTGTTTCCCAACCTTTTGTTTTTTGTCACAAAGGGTTGGACTCAACTGTGCAACTGAACAACAACAAATGCAGTGTTCTCCAACCTTTGGTTTTTGGACTTCAATTCCCAGAAGCCCAAGTCAATTCCCCAAAGCACTGATCGGCCAATGTACTGACTTAGGCTTCAGGGAATTGAAGTCTCACTGTGTGTATGGGTGTATGCTCCACTTTGGGAACCACTGGTTTATAGCATAAGAGCCAGTGCTGTCTGTGTCTGCAGATATTTCCGTGGACATATGGCAGGCATGACTAGACACTGGAGTGCACGAAACACTGTTTACAGTCAGCATGGCATCACCTTTTTACTCACAAGAGCAATCAGATCATCCAAGATGGGCCAGAGATTTATTGTTTATAACAGTAATTTGCCATTCTTTAATTGATCCAGAGTGGTGTACCAAACAGAGTATCGAGGATTCAGAATTCCTGGCTTTCAATCTGTACTTGGCCATGGAAACTCAGTGTGAGCTAGAAATGATAAACTACTCCTTCAACCACTCAGAAACAAACAAGCAAAACAATAACAACAAGAACCTCGCTCCCTGTTAGGGTAGTCATAAGTCAAAACAACTCAATGGCAATTGACAATACAGTAACATCTTTATTCTATGAGCAGAAAGATTTTGTACATTCAAGTAAGATTTTGTACATTCAAGTAACTGCTGTGGAATAGTGAGTGGCATTTACAGAACCATGTCCAAATTCTAGACACCAGATAGTCCAGCCGGGGGTGGATACAGAGCAATAGTAGTTACTGTTACTCGCCATCTTTCTGTGATGAATGAAATACTAGTTTAATTTCCTCTCTCATGTGAAAGGCATTAAAATATCTGAAACAAGAGCACTGTATATATTTGAAATAACAGTTGCACTTTTAATTTTGGCAAAGCAGGCTGACCTCTGTCAGTAAGCTACTCAGCTCCAAAGAGGAATGAATTATTGAAAAGGCATGCCTTTAATATTTTATACCACATTAGAAGAGGATCGTGTAGCCAAATTGCAACCTGTGAGGAGATAAGCAAGGTCATCAACTCTTCAAAGAATGTTTGCGAACTTCCAAGCCGGCAAAAGGCTGCCTCATTTTTCAGCTTTGCTTGGTCATGGATTGTGATCCAGTTTGTGATCCAGTAAAAGTTAGTCAGGATTAAGGGATCAGGGAAAATTCTCTCAGTTTGCTTGTTGGTAAGAGCTGACAAAATTCATGCTTCTTGAAATCAAATACATGGAGCAGAAGAAGGTTCTCATTCTTTGGTATATGAACTTCTTAGAACGTAACAATGCTGTTTTTCCATTTAAAGAAATAAACACAAAAATAATTCTGTTTGGCAACTGAAACACTTATTTCAGACTTATTTCAGGAGGAGTGTGCACAAGAATGTATACAAGATATTCCACTGATTTAGAAACAGGAGGAGCTGAGTTTTTAAACTGAATATTGGGGTGATGGGTGGGCTTGGAGGAAGAGAATAGGAGATGGAAAGAAATCAGGAGCATATCTAAACAAGGCATAGAGCCTGCTAGTTGGAGCTCTTGGGAGTTATGCCTATACTTGGTGGATGCTAGAGTACCTCAGCCTTCCCCTGAGTTCTCCTTTTTGAACCCGCGAGTTTCCACTTTTTTCAGGGTGCGGGTTGCTCACTTTTAGCCTGTTCACATAAGTGTGGTTGCTGAGAACAGTCTAAGATTGCACCCTGCAGCAACCAAAGGCTACTTCCTGTGTAAACTTCCAGTAAGCTGAAGCTGCTGGAAAGCCTTGGAAAAGGTGGCTCTAAATCGGAATTGACTGAGTGGCACACAATTATTATTTATTGGATCATTGACAGCACAACAAAAGGAATATTTCAAGTTCTGCAGAAGTCTTGTCAGCCAAAAAAAGATAGGCAAGGCTTCAATACTCCATCATTTGCTATAAAGCAGTGATGGAGAACTTTGGCATTCCAGGTGTTCTTGGACTTCAGTTCCCAGAAGCTTAAGTCTCTGTGAATCAACACGAATGGGTTTACTGCATGTATACAGTACTGCATACTCATAGTAAACCCATTTGTGTGGATTCAAAGAGACTTGGGCTTCTGGGAATTGAAGTCCAAGAACACCTGGAATGTCAAGGTTCACCATCATGGCTATAAAATATTTGGAGCTCAGGAAAGTCAATTTATCCCAGTATTTCTCTCCCATCACCTTCTACAGCTGACATTCTCAGCTTTACAATGCTCGGCTGGTGTCAGCCTTCCAGAGTCCAGGAAACCCAGTAAGTCCAGATCCTTCTCTGTCATCTTTTGAATTTTTTCCTTTCAACTTATAATTTCATTTGTAAACCAATAGTTCTTGGCATTTCTAAGGAGTCCATCAACTGTGCAATAACTACCACGTTTCTGAGTTAGCCGTTCCATTTTCAAAGCGATAGGCCTAAGACTGTAAGCCAAAATCTGTTCTTAGTATTGGATCCAAGCCATGCAGCTTGCCAAGTTAGTAGATCAAATTATTGCATTCATTTTTGATCCACAAGATTTGAAACACATTTTTGTATCGCTGTTCTCCAAATATTCTGCAAAGCAGGGTTTCAAGCAAAATTTAAGGTTGTTTCTATTTGTGATTCCAAAATGTTGCTGAATGTCTGAAATTGTTTATTGAAAACATAAAAGAAGCAGTTGAAAATAGATTTCAGTTACATAACTAGAAAATAGTCATACCCCTTGTAGTCTCCCCCCCCCCCCCTTCTATAACTGTGACAGTCTTTTTCTATCAGGGTGGAGTTTTACATATTTGAAGATACATTGCTCCAGTTGGAGAAATTTGTGTAAGAATTATGTTGCTGAAAACTGCTCCTTTCTAGTAATAAGTATACACTTAATGAGAAATAGAACCCTGAATGTTCTGAAGAAATCACTGTGGTTCATCATGTTAAATCAAGGAATCATTTGACATGTTTATTTCTTGAACAGGAAGTGTTTTGTCAGATCTGTTAAGAATGCTAACAATTTGTTCAGTTGAAGATGGAAGTACTGTATTAAAAAACAGTCTTTGCTCCTTTCCTGGGCTTGTATCTATAAACATTGGCAGTGTCTATTGTTTAATTTTTATTTATCTATCTTGCTCTTGGATTTTAATGGTGTTAGATATCCTCAAAACATCTACTAGGTAAGTCTGAATTAAGGCTACAAGTGTTGGATTGTGTCTAATCTAAACCAAACTCCATACATAAATTCAATCTAAACGTAATGCCATAGTGTCGTTTCATTATGAAACGATTACCGAGACAAGGAAGATACCTTTCATTTTTATTTTCACCAGCAATTCCTGGTATAATTTGAAAGATGGGGCTGAGAGAGAGACGAAACCTGAACACAATCATAAGTGAACTGGAAATATCCAAATTGAAACGCTGTAAGAAAGCTTTTCCGCATTGGTCTCTTAAAATTTACCAGTTGATCTTCACTGAAAGAGTTTCAAATGCATCATAAACATTAACTCTCAGTTTTACTCATGTAAAGAGGCTCTAGCGGTTTATTTATTGTATAGTAAGCAAAAGCAAAAATGAAACAGAACTCTCCAACCGATCTTAGCGGTGCATGATATTTGACTTAATTATCAGAAATATAAAAACAGCACTGGAGATGTTAAAGCGCGGACTGCCAGCTGCATTTTTATTGGCCGTCTGTAACTTCAAAGCTTTTCCTCTTCAGAAGCTCAGCCAAGTACCAGAGTACGCTGTTGCCCTCAACCTGCTTTTGCTGACTTGTTGATTCTCAATGTGTTTTTTCCATTCCCATTCTGGAAAGTACAGTATACCTTGCATAACGAATTTAATTCATTCTGCGAGGCTGCTTACTATGCGAGTTTTTCGCTATGTGAGTCAGACTCGCATAACTAATTTTTCGCTATGCGAGTCGGACTTTTCCCTATGGAAAAACTCGCATAACAAGCGTTTCTATGGGGAAAACTCACATAGAAACTTACTACTTCCATTTCTTCCCCTTCTATTTGCCAGAGAGTGATGGGGCCAGATGTCATGATTTTGTGGTTTTTTATGTTGAGTTTCAAGCCAGCTTTTGCACTCTCCTCTTTCACCTTCATCAAAAGGCTCTTTAAGTCTTCTTCATGTTCTGCCTTTAGGGTAGTATGATCTGCATATCTCAGGTTGTTGATGCATGTCAGAAAACAAAATAAAATAAACCAAATAAAATAAAAATAAAATAAAAAATACTGTAGCACTTTAAAGACTAACTTCTATATTTTTATTGTTAGCTTTCATGGATCAAGTCCACTTCTTCAGACTAAACCACTGAGCCATCCAGCCACATTGTTCTTATCATTGTTTCTTCTTCTTCTTCTTCTTCTTCTTCTTCTTCTTCTTCTTCTTCTTCTTCTTCTTCTTCTTCTTCTTCTTCTTCTTCTTCTTCTTCTTCTTCTTCTTCTTCTTCTTCTTCTTCTTCTTCTTCTTCTTCATCATCATCATCCAAATCAGAATATAGGTGATCCTCATGGTGATCAACCATGAAGACAGTACTGAGAATATAATGCAGTGACCTTTCGTCTGCCTTCTGCGTCACAGCATGACACCCATACCAATGATCCAGTTCTGTGAGTCACTTTCTGGTCATTAGCCCTTTTGGCACACAAAATCCTCATCAGCCCCAGGTCAGTAGTGATGAAGCTACATTCCCCTCCATCAAGATGGATTCAAGTGGGATTTAATCCACTTGGGGAGCATCACCCTAATTGTATATTAAAGTGTGATTTTTTTCCTATTACAAGGAAAGTGTAACATCAAAGTCACTTATATACTCATAAAGGCATAACCTTGCTAAATCTTGGAAGAGAGATTTCACACCATTGAAGTTCTGACTTATGTTGCACTTGGAGTTGTGTTGTGAATGTTGAACTAGACAATTGGACAGTGCGTTTTGTACCACATGGCCTGCATGATTCAATTTTTAAAAACCACAGCCAAAACATTCTTCCCAGAGAAATCACCATTATTAAATGCAGATCGTATGCCTCCAAAAATGTCTAAAAAGAAATGACTGCTGAAGGATACACATAGAAAACCACTCATACCTTCATGGAAAATATTTATGCCCTGACTCTCCCTCAAGCCAATCTGCAATATCAAAACAAACACATTAAAAGCTAAAATTTTAAATGTTAAAAAGTACTAAGCAGATATCAAATTAAAAACTAGTGAATACAAACAGTTTAAAATCATCCTGAAAATATTTTTTAACTAACAAAGCACAGCAACCCTGTTTTTAAGCTGCTCCTCATACCAAGCTAGAGGAAAATAATAGATTTTAAATGAAAATGTTATCTGAGCCTTTAAAAATAAAATTCCAGAACAAGAACCAAGGAAAATACAAAGAAAACAAACGTAACAACTGGATCTCGAATCCGAGAATTTTGGGACTCCTGGGCACTGTGTGGTCTTGATTTTCCTCATTTCTGAAGGGCCAGACCCAGTTGGTGTGGTTGGAGAGCGAGAGGTCCAGCCCTAGGCCCCTTCAATATGGGGTGCCTCTAGGTTCGGTGCTCTTGCCTCTCCTCTTTAATATCTGCAGGAAGCCTCTGGGTGAGATCATCCGTTCCCATGGAGTGAGGTATCGTCAATGTGCAGATAATACCCAGTTATACATCTCGGCTCATGGAGATCCAAGCAATGCAGTTGAAGTCCTATCCAGGTGTCTGGAGGTCTGGATGGGGGACAACAGGCTACATCTGAACCTTGGCAACTGAATGGCTATGGGTCAGGGCTCCCGCGTTATCTCAGGAGCGACCATCTTTGGTTCTGGATGGGGCTATTTTGCCCCAAACAGACCTGGTGCGTAATCTGGGAGTCCTCCTGGACTCACGACTCCTGCTCAAAGAACAGGTGGCAACCGTGGCCAGGAGGGCTTTTGCACAGCTTCGTGTGATACACCAGTTACGCCCGTTCCTAGATCAGGACTCCTTGTTCATGGTCACACACACTCTGGTCACCTCTGGACTTGATTATTGTAATGCACTCTACATGGGGCTGCCCCTGATGACCATTCAGAGGCTACAACTGGTCCAGAATGCAGCTGCTCGGATGGTGCTGGGGTGCGGGTGTTATGCTCAAGCCTCGCCACTGCTCTGGGAGCTGCACTAGCTGTCAGTATCCCCCGGGTGCAATTCAAGGTGATGGTTATTACATTTAAAGCCCTACATGGTAGTGGGCCAGGATACTTAATAGACTGCATCATCCCAAGAATATCTGTCCATCCCACCAGAGCAGACCGGAGAGGCTCTCTTGTGGTTCCATCTGCCAGAGGGGCATGTCTCTCAAGCACAAGGAAGAGGGCCTTCTCAGTGTCTGCTCTGGCCCTATGGAACCTCCTGCTAATTGAATTGCACCTCCAGACAGAGTTGCTGCCCTTCAGGAAAGGGTTAAAGACATGGCTGGCAGGGCAGGTGTGGGGCACCAGTGGTACAGTGACCCCACCCCGCTGGTTAATTTAGTAAATATTCTCTCTCCCTTTTAATCTTTAATTTTTTAATTTTAGACCTTACATTTGTAATCTTTTATTATTATTTTAATGCTTGTTAGTGTTGATAGGGTTTTTAGAACTATCATTATAATGTTGAATTTTTCTACATTGCTTTACAGTGCTTGTAATTATGGTGATTGTCTAACTGTTATGTGAGCTGTCCTGAGTCGGGTTTCCTGAGTGGGCGGCATACAAGTGCAAAAATTAAATTAAATTAAAACAACCAAGAATCTAATGGCTGTTAAAAGAATAACAAATTTTATCTAATTTGAGCTATACATCCATAATAAAACTGGTCAAACATGTTAGGTATGCTTCTAGGGTTCTGTGTTGATAATAATTTTGTGCCATCAAATCAATTTCAATTTAGGTAAAGGTAAAGGTCACCCTTGCTCGAAAGCCAGTCATATTCAACTTGAGGCTTCAGTGCTCATATCTGTTTAAAGCCAAACTTCAACTTGTGACAACCTTTTCCAAGGTTTTCTAAGTAGGGAATACAAAGAAGTGGTTTACAATTTGCTTTTTCTAGGTGAATCCTGTGATTGTGCAACTTGCCTAAGGCCACACTGCCTGATTCTTCTCTTAGGAAACACATTGGGGAATAGACAGTGATGGGATGTAACAGGTTCGCAACAGTTCACCAGAACCGGTAGTGTCTTTCCCCAGTGTCCCGGAGAACCGGTAGCAGCTTTGGGAACCCCCACCTTCGAGGCTTACCTTTTCACTAGTTCCCCCACTGCGCATGCGTGCCAAGCATTTAGTGTGCATGCACGCCTACAGTGTTTGGCGCGTATGCACGGCCTCCTTGCTGACCTCCCAAGCAGGGAGGAGGAAGAGAAGCTGCTAGCCTCAAGCTCCCTATAGCCTGTTCCCCAGGGTAAGTGACTCACCTTTGGATGTGGTGTGTCTGTGTGTATTTTAATCAGTGATGGGATGACAAAAAATCTACTACCACGTCATGACGTCACTGATGTCATGGGCGTGGCCAATGTCATGACGTCATGACGTCATGGGCAGAGCTGACGTCATGACGTCATGACGTTGTGGGCGGGGCTAAAAATAAAAATAATAATAATAAAAAAAATAACACACACACACACAACCTCAACTCAACCACCCAACCATCACAAACCCGTAAATAACTTGAATAAATAAAATAAATAAATAAAATTAAAATTAAACAAAAATACAACCACCCGCCCAAAACACAAATAACTCGCCCACCCACCCCAAATACAAAACCCTCACTTACCTCCTCCTCCGAACGCGGCAGGCGCCACCGCCTACAGCCGCCGCCATAGCCGCAGCCGGGCTGAAAAGGCTCCTGCCCAGCCAGTCCTTCCATGCTGTCCTTCCTCCCGACGGGCGCCCGGTCCAGCCAACCCAGTCCGGGTAATGGGATCTCCAAGCTGCTCAAGGAGGAGGCGTCCCAGGCCGGGGCTGGAGCGCTACCGCGGTGAGCAATGTTGCCGCCGCGCCCGGGCAGGGCCGCCCAAGGGGGGCAGGCAGGCTGGGGAGGGGTCTTTGGAAGGCGCGCTGGCTGAGGAACTGAGGGCTGGTGCCGCCGCCGCCGCCGCCGGAGCTGCCCTGAAAAGGTGCAGCTCCGATGCCGAAAGAAAAAAAATTAAAATTGGAGCCAAAATGGCTCCAATTGACTGCACATGCGCAGAAACTCAATCTGACGCATGCGCAATACATCAGATTGAGCTTCTGCGCATGCGCAGTCAATTGGAGCCATTTTTGCTCCGATTTTTTTAAAAAAAATTCTTTCAGTGAGGCGTCCGGAACCGGACGCCTCAAAAGTTGACTAACCTCCCGGAGAATCCTCCGGGATTGTTCCTAACGGTTCCAGGGAACCGTATGGAACCGGGGACATCCCATCACTGATTTTAATGTGTATTTAATACCTTTACCTATATTGACGTACTACCACAGTTCCTAAAAAAGCCTGGCAGCTGGCAGGCCTGGCGGCCTGGCTTGGGGTTTTTAAGCAAAGTCTTAGAGTTACGTCATCAATAAGCTACACCTGTGCTGTTCCAATTGCTGTTCTAATTGGAGAACCTTTAAGGAGGTACAGCTGTTTTACATTTACATTAAGGCATATTATCCTAGAGAATTGGTATGATGACCATATCCATCTTGCAACATGGTGCTGCCCAGGCACTTATACTGACAGGTTTGTGTTTCGGGTGGGTGGGTTGATTTGTGTATGGGGTGGGTGGGTGTTTGGGCAGGTGAGTGTATTTTAATGTAATTTTTATGTATGTATGTATGTATGTATGTATGTATGTATGTATGTATGTATGTATGTATGTATGTATGTATGTATTTACAGGTTTGTGTTGTGGGTGGGTGGGTGTTTAGAGGTGTGTGTCTGTGTACTTATTTTAATTTTATTTTTATTTTATTTTAAAAAAAATTCTTTGGCTCCGCCCACAACATCATGACATCATAACATCATCTCCGCCCACGCTGTGATGATATCATGGTGGGGTAGTAAAAAATTTGACATCCCACCACTGGGAATAGAACTTCCAAACCGTGTCTCCACAACCAGATTCCTAACACACTGAGCTATATTAATCAAGGTCAAGGTCTCCCTTGCTCAAACCTCAGTCATATCCAACTGGTCTACATGCTAGAGAGATAAGAACACAGGAACACTAAAGTGTCAACAAGCCGTCTCGTGATATATAGGCTGAAAGACACAGATGGGAAAGGATTTCTTTGAGGGTTTCTATGAGGCCTAGCTAAAAACTGCGACTTCAAGCCTTGGGAAACATGAGGAAATATGTAGTTTCCTGACACTTGTCAAATGTTTGGATATTTTTTGTATAAACATATTAGCCAGGTGAATAAAAATGCAGGAAAGACAGTACTTTAAAGTAGCTATCAATGGAAATTTAAAAAAATCTTCCTGTTCTTCTTTTTCTGTGTCAGACCTGCCAAAATGAAGGCACCTTTTGGTGAGTTCATTCTACTGTTCCTTTTGCCTGACCCAGTGTGAGAAAGATTAGCTGGCAACACAAAGTTGCCGTTACCAGCGTTCACCTGATTATGGTCTCCAAATAGCATAATCTTTGAGGAAGCTCTTCCTCTTTACCCCTCCTGTTGTTCTGAGCACTTGGTAAAAGAAAACTAAGCCATTAGTTGCCAAACTGCTTTGTGCCGTGTTTGGTGGGAAGGAGGACTCTTTGGACCTCCCCCCACTCTCTCCTTGTTCTTTTAAACTTTTTAATATTTATAACTTTTTTAACCTTTTAGTGTAATAACTGTGTTTTAATTGTGTTTTTAGTGTCTTGTAAGCCGCCCTGAGTCTCTTGATGTGGGCAGGATATAAATGTGATAAATAAATAAAGCAAAGCGATGTTCTACAAGGCAATTCTGAAGGAAAGTGACTTTTTCCTACCCACTTTTCAAAATTATTATTTAGAAAGAATCTTGGCTGCAGGAGCTGAAATCTTCATCCTTTGAAAAGGCTTCTCAAAAGAGTAGAACAATAACTTTTATAAACTGCTTTAAGAGGCTTACCAAAAGAGAGGTTTTCAAAGAATGTATTCTGTTATCCACAGCCCAGCCTTGCACTTGCAAGGCTGTCGTGGCCAGTGATGGGATGATAAAAAATCTTATACCACTC
Source organism: Furcifer pardalis (assembly GCA_030440675.1). Taxonomy (NCBI): domain Eukaryota; kingdom Metazoa; phylum Chordata; class Lepidosauria; order Squamata; family Chamaeleonidae; genus Furcifer; species Furcifer pardalis. The sequence goes on along the minus strand of CP126890.1, from coordinate 148,653,510 downwards.
CCTGACGTCACAGACGTCGTGGGTGTGGCCAACGTCATGACGTCATGGGCGGAGACACCGTCATGACGTCATGACGTTGTGGGCGGAGCCTAAAAATAAAAAATTAATTTAAAAAATTAAAATAAAACACACACGTACACACGCACACACCCATCCACCCACCACAACACAAAACCATAAATAAATAAAAGAAAGATATAAAATAAAAATTAAATAAAAATACACCCACCCACCCAAACACCCACCAACCCACCCCAAACACAAACCCCTCACTTAAAAGTAAAACAATACAAAACAGTACTTACTTACCCTTGGAAGCGACCGAGCTCCTGCAGGAGGAGGCGGCGCAGCTAGCCGGGCAGCCCAGGGCCTTCCGGCTGGAACCCTTGGCGGGCGGGCCCGGCTCCCGGCGGTGGCCGCAGGAGGAGGAGGTGCAGCTAGCCGGGCAGCCCAGGGCCTTCCGGCTGGAACCCTTGGCGGGCGGGCCCGGCTCCCGGCGGTGGCCGCAGGAGGAGGAGGTGCAGCTAGCCGGGCAGCCCAGGGCCTTCCGGCTGGAACCCTTGGCGGGCGGGCCCGGCTCCCGGCGGTGGCCGCAGGAGGAGGAGGTGCAGCTAGCCGGGCAGCCCAGGGCCTTCCGGCTGGAACCCTTGGCGGGCGGGCCCGGCTCCCGGCGGTGGCCGCAGGAGGAGGAGGCGCAGCTAGCCGGGCAGCCCAGGGCCTTCCGGCTGGAACCCTTGGCGGGCGGGCCCGGCTCCCGGCGGTGGCCGCAGGAGGAGGCGGCGCAGCTAGCCGGGCAGCCCAGGGCCTTCCGGCTGGAACCCTTGGCGGGCGGGCCCGGCTCCCGGCGGTGGCCGCAGGAGGAGGAGGTGCAGCTAGCCGGGCTGCCGAGGGCCTTCCGGCCGGAACCCTCAGCGGGCGGCCCTGGGCCTCGGCGCTCGGCAACGGCCACAGGAAGAGGAGGCATGCCTAGCCGGACAGCCAGGAGGCCCTGGGCTGCCCGGCTAGCCACAACTCCTCCTCCTGCGGCTGCTGCTGGGCGCCAAGGCAAAGGGGTGCTCGCTGAGGGTTCCGGCCGGAAGGCCCTGGGCAGCCCGGCTAGCCACAACTCCTCCTCCTCCGGCTGCTGCCGGGCGCCGAGGCCGCCCACCGAGGGTTGCGGCCGGGATGGCCTGGGCTGCCTGCTTAGCCACACCTCCTCCTCCTCCTGCAGCCGTCGCCCCAGGCCAGCAGAGCGCGCCTCCTCCTCCTCCTCCTCCGGTTCCAGCAGCGATGGCAGCAGCGGCGACGGGTGGCGGTGGCGACGGCAGCAGCAAGCGGCGGCAAGTGGCTCCAGAGGAGGCTGCAGTCAGGGGCGGCCGGGTCCAATTTTTTTAAAATTGAAGCAGAAATGGCTCCAATTTAGTGCGCATGCGTCAGATTGAGTTTCTGCGCATGCGCACTAAATTGGAGCCATTTTTGCTTCAATTTTTTTTTTAATTTTCCTGCCGATGAGGCGTCCGATCCGGACGCCTCAAAAACGGTTAAACCCCCACGGAGAGCCCTCTGGAAATCCTTAAAACGGTTCTGTGGATCCGGTCAGAACCGGTGTCATCCCATCACTGGTCGTGGCTCACCTTGTTAGCTCAAAGGTTGGCAAGTCGGCAGCTCAAGACTTGAGTACTGCTTGATGGAATGAGAACCTGTCTTTGTCCCAGCTCCTTCCAGCCTATCAGTTCAAAAGCAAGAAATTGCAAGTAGATAAATAGGAACCACTTTGGTGGGAAAAGATCTTGGGGACATGAAATGAGTCTCATTCAGGCATCCTCTGAGTGGAGTTCCTCCAGCAAAAATTCTTTCAACACAAAAAGCACCTTTTTGTGCTTATGGCACAATAAAAAATAATAATGATGCCCCCAAAGTATGAAGCCTCAATTTTATCATTTTTGCATCCAGAGATAATTCAAGCTTGATTTGCTCTTAAACACATTTGTTTGTCCAGGGTTACTACAAAACTCTCCTCTAGCATAGTACTTTCAGATAAATCAATTTTTAAGCTGTTAGCTTTCTTTATTGACTAGCTTACATACTCCTATGTAGTGATTGGGAATTGAATAATGTGGATGACCATGGTCTTGGTCTCTAGTGAGATATCTTTAAACTTTATGATCTTTTCTAATTCCTTCATGGTTCACCTTCTCAGTTTGAGTCTTCTGACTTCTTTGCTGCAGTCCCTATTTGAATTGATGATTGAGCAAAATATACAAAATATTTCGCTATCTCAATTTCTTAATTGTCAGCATTAAATTTGTGCAGTTCTTCATCAGTTTTTTTTAATGTTCAACTGCAGAACTGTACTACTTTGCCACTTTCTTCTTCCATTTCCCCTAAAAGCTGTTTCAAGTCATTTCTGCTTTCTGTCAACCAGATGGTTTCATGTGCATCTCTTAAATTATTGATTCCCCCCCCCCCCCCACCAATTTCCACTTCTCCATCTAATTTTAGTCCAGATTTTCACATGATATGTTCTTTGTTTGGACCGACAGATAACAGATGCATCCTAGTCTGACACTTTTCGTATACAAAACCATTCTGTTTCTTTATATTTTATCCTAACAGTAGCTTCTTGTTCCAAAATACAAGATAAGCATCAGGACAATCAAGTGTTGAAATATACTCATTTCTTTCAGAAATCTCTGGTTTCAATTCACATGTTTTCTAGTTTATATCCAATAGAGTTTAGCAATGCAAAACTGTTCCTTGTGTGAACTTTAAAGTCACCTGGAAAGTCATTTAAATTATATTATAGCATGATTCTTTTCGGGTTTTTTTCCTCTGCTTTGCCTTAACATTGGATATTAACAGTTTATGATCAGTGCCACAATCCACACCTGGTCTTCTTTTTGCAGAAAGAATACAGCTTATCCATCTCCTGTTTCCAATTATGTCGTCTATTTCATTTGTATATTGACCAGCTGGTGACGGCCATGCTCAGTTGCTTGAATCGTGTCTTTGCAATTGATAGATGTATTTCTAAGCCATTTTGTTTTGTTTCTTTTAAGAAATGTGCCTACTGTTTTGACTTCCAAAGCAAAGCAGCTAAGAGAAGGGCAACAATTAAATTAAAGGAAGGAGATAGTATTTTCCATTTCATTGCCTTTTTAACTGTCTGTCAGGAACAGCCTGACAAACTAAATTAGCCAAACCCATGATATACTAACCATGAATAGTTTTACTAGAAATGGAGGAGAATTTAGTTCAGTTTTTCTTTTTAAAAGAATCGGCTTAACTTCTTGTTCTCACATGAACATGTAAAATGGTACCCCTCTTTTTGATCATGCAGGCCTCTGAATTACATTTAAAAATTGTAAATGGCATAGAATATGAAAGTTCCCACAAAAAAAGTAATGTTTATGTCTTTTTCTGTAGGGTGGAGGACTCACTAACTGACACAGAAATTCTACAGAATATTCTTGTGACTGGCAATGTATAAAACTGATGCAAAAAGAGCCTGATTTGCACATTCCTAGTTTAGAAAAGGGGGACTGTGGTGAGTTAGTGGTTGAGACACTGAACTTGATGACTGGAAGGTCGGCAGGTCAGCAGAATGAGACCCGAGTACTGCATGCTGGAGCGAGCTTCTATCTCTCTCCCAGCTCCTGCCAACCTAGCAGTTCTAAAGTAATAAATTGCAAGTAGATAAATAGGTACCTCTTCAGTGGGGAAGGCAACAGCATTCTGTGCACTTCAGCACTTCAGGCAGTACACATGCCTGCCACACAACCACAGAAACATATGCAGACACAGAATGTTCTTGCTCTTTAGCTATAAATGAAGATGAGCACCATACCCTAGAGTCAGATGCAACTGGCTTTCGAACAAGGGCGACCTTTACTTTTACCTTTAATATAGAAAATCTACCTTTTAAAATCAAACCTCCCACAATCCCCCTAGTGCCATGATGGCGAACCTTGGCACTTCAGATGTTCTTGGACTTCCATTCCCAGAAACCCAAGCCCCCGTGAATCCACACAAATAGGTTTGCTGCGATTCATCTGGTCCACGCTGCACTGCCCTCGGCGCTCCTGGAAGCGGAAGTAAAACGCGCCCATATGGTGGTGTGGGCCGGATGAATTGCAGGCTGCAGCAAACCCATTCGTGTAGTTTCACGGGGGCTTGGGCTTCTGGGAATTGAAGTCCAAGAACATTTGGAGTGCCAAGGTTCGCCATCACAGCCCTAGTGGAAATAACTTAGTGGAGAATTCTAGGAACTGCAACCACCAGCCTCTAAAAATTATGTTTCCCAAGTTCTGACTAATCCATAGAAAACTATTTTCCAGTCAGTATTTTTATAAAAGAACATTGGCATCATATTGAAGTACCAGATATTCTTGGTCAAGTCTTTTAAGATTTGGCAAGCAACTGGGGTAAATCCAGTGTAGTCCAGTGAATGTTTTTCCTGTGCATATTTCTATGCATGTTTTAAAAATCAGAAATAGCTTGCAGTACTATGTCTGGCAAAATGGTGACTATTGCTTTTAGCTCCCTGCTTCCTTACAGCAAATCTGCTGATAACATCAGCTACAAAAAGAAAAGATTGCTACTCAATAGAATAGAGGTACTTCACAGCAGCTTGCTTGTTTAGGCATTAAGGTAAACGGGAAGACTTTGAAGTTGCAGACTGCCAATAAAAATGCAGCTGGTTTTCAGAAATTTTAACAACTCCAGCATTTAATTTTTACGTCTGTTCCTAAATCCAAAGCTGGCAAATCTTAGAATGCATTCCTCTCCCCTCCCCTCTCCCCGAGTTTCTTAAGAATGCATTCACTTCTTATATGATGGAAGGCCTGTTCTGATATACATCTTAGGATCCTAGCAAAGGAAAGCAGAGTATATTTTAACATGAAAAATATGTGAAATTTTTCTACACAAACTCAGATCTTCAGTGCATTTGGTGCAGGGGTGCTCAAACTATGGCCCATAGGCCAGATCCGGGCCCCAATGCCATATGGGTGTGTTTTACTTCCAATTCCGGGAGTGATGAGTGTGGCACAGGCCAGATGAATTGGCGTCAGGGGCCAATTTAAGCAGAGAAAATGGCAGCTTAAAATCTATCTCATCCTGTTGCAAAAGAGATTGCAAGGTGCGTTTTGCTTCTGTGGGAGGAAATACATGACCAGCCCACTGAACCACATGACCAGCCCATGGCCCAAAAAGTTTGGGCACTCCTGATTTGGTCCAATGTTATCTACACTTAACCAACTTTAGCTAGTTTATCTCAACACGGCTATGTTGCAACACTAGTAGGAACCCAGCCCAGATCCTTACAGCTAATGTATTTAAACCATGATCTTTGGTGACCATCCAGTCTGGGAGGATGCAGTATATGAAACCAGGGGAGGTATAGGAAAGTTGCAGGATTAGTGGTCCCTCCTTACTTAAACATTGTCCAAGAGTTTGTTGTTTCATTTACAACTTCTAAGCGGCCCTCAAGGAAAGGCCTACAAAAGGGAGAGTTGTAGTAGCCAAGCCATAAGCTGGTCTGGATCTCCCATAAGGTGGAATGAAGCAGCCGCCTCAGTGGGAGATGCAGATGGGAGCCAGCAACAACCCTCTCCACCCAAACCATCATCCCCTCTTCAGTTCCTGTGGGACGCAGTGGGAGGGGAATGTTATCTAGTGCTGATGAAAGATGCCAGTGCTAATCTGGTACACTTCTGTATCTGTAATGGAAAGGGTTCCCTCAGGCAGCATAATAATAATAATAATAATAATAATAATAATAATAATAATAATAATAATAATAATAATAATAATAATAATAATAATAATAATAATAATAATAATAATAACGGCGGTGGTGGTGGTACAGGGTGGCCCTGTTGTTATGCTTTTTGCAAGCTTCCCCAGACTTCTGTTTAAAAGGCAAATATGCAAGTGTATTAAATGAATCAAAGAATCCTAAACAATCCAGAGACGTTGGGAAAGACAACTGTATGTTTCACTTGTTGCGAAAGAAGTAGTGGAACTGAGAGGAAATTTTAAAATGAAAACCTAACCAGTGATCATTTTACTCTGGCACTGGCGAAACCATACTGGTCAGAATAAGTGCACCAACCATTCATTGGATTAAGAGTGTAGAAAAGCCAACGTGTTCAAATCTCAAGCACATCATAATTTTAAGCATCCAAAAGTGCTAGTTAAACAACATAACCTGTTTCATTTTTATGCACATGGGCCAAGGGAACAGCACGCATTAAAAATGTTAAACACACTGACATGTTTACAACGTGTTGCAAGAAAGTGTTTAACTTCTTGTGCTCCAAACCTAAACACTTTTGAATTAAAGGGTTTGCTACCTCTGTATTTATTCAGTGCAGCTATCACTTACTCATGCTTATTGGTTTAAGTTTAAATTGATTTGGAGCAGGCTGTAAGTCATACAAACAAGGAGATAATTTTGATTTCAGGACCATATGGGGGAAATTGTATTTGCAGCTCCCAGTGAAATAGGTCTCACCAAACACATTTAATAGTCAGGTTGGCCTTAACTTTATGAACCGTGTTTATACTAATTCATGTTACATATTAACAAAGGTTATTGGATCAAATTAAGGTTCAAATTCATATTCATTATAAGGGTACATTAAAAGCACATAAAATGAAATCTCTGTGTTCTTTTACAACTGTTTATACCCATCAGCTCACTCTTATGGTATGGGCTATAACCAGTGGTGGGCTCCAACAAATTTTACTACCACACTGTGGGCATGGTATGGTGAGCGTGGCCAGGGGGAAAGTCTTGCTTTGCACCCGAATTAGGACTACTTTATTTCAAAACTTGGATGGGCAGGACCAGCCAGAATGTCTGCTACTGGCTCTGGCGAACTGGTGTGAACCTGCTAATGCCCACCACTGGGTGTACCTCAAGCTAGTTGAAAAGTGTAGATACTCAGTCTGGCATACTGAAGAGAGTGACAGAATAGAACTGAGGAGACCTGAGTTTGATGTTCTTCTTGGCCATGAAAACTCATAGTGCAATTAATGAAACTGCTGTTCAACTATCTCATTTACCTTGAAAGTCCAGTAAGGGTTACTGTAAATCAGTTCTCACTTGATGCTACATAAATAACAGCTGAAAAGTAATGGTAGTAAGAAGAGGAGAACAGTTGGGCTTGATCACATCTCCTCGATCTTCTTGTTTTTCCACTTGGCCTACAGACACATGTCTCCAGGAAGCGGGCAGGAGAATACAAAGGCAAAAACCTAACTGTTTGCTTCCTGAGAAAGCAATTTGATTTGATTCCCTCTCTCTCTCTTAACCTCTCAATTTTTAACTTCAAATGTCTTAACACCTCAACCCACCCACCCCAAACACAAACCCATCACTTACCTGTTAGTATAAGCACCTGGGCAGCACCATGTTACAAATGGATATGGTCATCGTACCAGTTCTCTAGGATAATATGTCTTAATGTAAATGTAAAACATCTGTACCTCCTTAAGGGTTCTCCAATTGGAACAGCAATTGGAAGAGCACAGGTGTAGCTTATTGATGAGGTAACTCCAAGACTTTGCTTAAAAACCCCAAGCCAGGCCGCCAGGCCTTTTTAGGAACTGTGGTAATACGTCAATATAGGTAAAGGTATTAAATACACATTAAAATACACACAGACACACCACATCCAAAGGTGAGTCACTTACCCTGGGGAGCAGGCTATAGGGAGCTTCAAGCTAGCAGCTTCTCTTCCTCCTCCCCGCTTGGGAGGACAGCAAGGAGGCCGTGCATACGCGCCAAGCACTGTAGGCGTGCATGCACACCAAGTGCTTGGTGCACATGCGCAGTGGGGGAACCAGTGAAAAGGTAAGCCCTGAAGGTGATTCCCCCCAAAAGCTGCTGCCGGTTCTCTGCCACACTGGGGAAACTTACTACCAGTTCTGGCGAACTGGTGCGAACCTGTTGCATCCCATCACTGCTTTTAATCTTTTAATTTTTAAGTCATGTTTTATTGAGGGCTTTATTGATTGTTTCTTGTTCTATGATGTGATGTTAGCAGCCCTGAGTTGCTCTGCGAGTAGAGTGGCATATAAATATGATAAAATAAATAAATAAATAAATAAATAAATAGTATTTAGTTTTATAGTATGCATAGATTGCATATAAACATTCTATACACCAGGGATGGCAAACCTTTTAGAATTTTTTGAAATAGTAGCCGTGTTAGTCTGTGGTTCAGGCATCTCACAAAACAAAACAAAACAAAATAAACAAAATAAAATAAAATAAAAAACACAGTAGCACTTTAAAGACTAACTGCTATATTTTTATTGTTAGCTTTCGTCGATCAAGTCCACTTCATCAGACAAGGAATGAAACTTACAGGCATGTTCTTTATATACCAAATTCAGGAGGTCGATGGGAGAAGGGTTGGTTTCAAGCAAGATGACAGACAAGCAAGCACAAGAATGCAGTATCACCCAGCCATTAGCAGCAATAGATTATTCAGATAAACTCTAAAAGACTCCCTTTTTTTGAGAGTGTCGTCTATCCCAGTGGCAGCCAGATCCAGAGGGCTGGTCCAAAAATACCAGCATGTGTTAGTATAATGCACTCATAGCCAGTAAGTAAACCTTAGGAGAAGCTTTTCACCTTTTTAAAATGAGAGAAACCATAGGAAAAGCTGTTAGAAGAGCATTTTAGGAGTGCCAGCTTGGAAACCTAGAGGGCTTGATTAGATCCAATGCAAGGGCCTAGAATGTAACAGAAGGGACCTGCCTCTCGTTCTTCTGGATTGCACTTCTTTGCTGGACAACCCAGGGACAGATTTGTGTAGAAAAGGTAGGCCAAATAACCACTATTTGTGTAGGCCAAATAACCACTACAAGTTTTGACAAGAAATATATTGAAAGCATTGTAAAATACAGGATACAGTCCATCAAAAGAACAGCAAGCTTTTCAAAGCAGAAATAAACCATTAAGGTTCCAGGGAAAGAACACAGCCCCCTCCTTCCACAAGTGTCACATTTTGCAGAATGGCTTTACGGCCTTCCAGAGAAGCCTGTGTGTGTCTGCGTCACTGGGCTACACCTCTGGCCTTCCTCCTTAGGGATTCCAGCCTATGATCTTACAGCAAGGCATGTCAATCACATATTAAGTTCCATTTCTCCAATTCCATGAGATTCAATTGCTTACATTCTTCTTCCTCCCACATATCTGGAATCACCATTTTAAAAGTACTAAAACACATTTAGATGGGTAAAAAGCTAACAGAAAAAGCACTGTTTTAAAATGGGGCTTTTCTGTGACATAGGGTTTCCTCTATTTTTGATTACTAATAGCAAAATCTTTCTCCAAATCTGGAGGCCTATGCAGTCAAACCAAGTCTGATCAGGTTATCCTGCCATGGTAATAGAACAGACCAGGAGCTCTCAACCTTTTAAAGCTGGGGGCCGGGTCATGCTCCCTCAGACAGCTTTGGGGGCTGGATGGACATTCTGCACTTCCTCCACCACATGTGGCACTTCCTGGTGTGATGGAGGCAGTGAGGGGCCATATGAAATGGTGCCATGGACTGCAGGTTCAGAATCCCTGGAATAGACCATACTACCAGTGACTAAATGGCGAGTGTCAGGCAGGGTTAACTAACCTGACAACCCTGAGGACTAATGGTCTTGATGAAGTTCACAGGGAAAGGTGGTGGTTCACAAGTAGATTAAAGCCTACTTGAATCCATCTTGATGGAGGGCAGCAGCAGCTTCGTCAATAGTGGCCTGAGGATGATGAGGACTTGTGTGCCAAAAGGGCTCAGGACCAGAAAGTGACTCGCAGAACTAGATCAGTAGTACTGTATGGGTGTCATGCTGAGATGGAGAAGGCAGATGAAAGGCCACTGCATTATATTCTTAGGACAGTCTTCATGGCTGATCGCCATGAGGATTGCCAATGTTTGGAACAGGATACAGCAGAAGGAAGAGCAGGAGGAGGTGGTGGTGGTGTTACAACTACCAGAAATCCTAACCAGAATAGTTAGTGGCAATCCTAATGCCAGAATTCTGGAGTTCTATTTAAAAATAAATCAACATGTCCTTCTATCCTGAAAGAACAGATATATACTTACCTTTGCTGATCAATAGCCACAGTTAGATCCATGGGAGGGAAAAGAGAGAATAAGATTCTTGAGTGTCTGTCTATTTTGAAGCCAGGATACAGGTCAGTGTTCCTACTTCATGACAGATGGAAAGATAAAGGTCCCCCTTGCTCAAAAGCAGAGGCGTAGCTACCGCCGTATCTGCCGTATCAATTATACGGGGCCCCTGGGCCACGGGGGCCCCCAACGTGCGTAAGCAAAACAAATCTTTACCCTTCCTAAGGGCCCCCAAACAAATTTTTATACGGGGCCCCGCCAAGGCACGCTACTCTTCTGCTCAAAAGCCAGTTGTGTCCAACTCTAGGGTGCAGTGCTCATCTCCATTTACTGACAAAGAGCCAATGCTATCTGCATCTGCAGATGTTTCCATGGTCATGCCAAAGCACACAGAACACTGTTACCGTTCCCCCTGAGGTGGTACCTATTTATCGACTTGGAATTTCTTGCTTTCAAACAGCTAGTTTGGCAAGAGCTGGGACAAGTGCTGGGCACTCACTCTGTCACACAGCATTCAGGTCTTGAACTGCTGACCTGCTGACCAACATGGCCCCTTCTGATTGGAAACACAATAGAATCCTCTATAACAAATGCCTCTTACAGCAAAAAAATCGTACAACAAAGAGGATTTGTAAAAACCATTGCACCCTGTATAACAAAATTTTTCATTATATGATGCACTGCCTCTCTATGGAAAAACTTTTAAAACTTTTAAAACTTTTAATTTCTGAACTGGTTTTAAATTGTTGTCTATGCTGTTGTGTTGGGAATCGCCCTGGGTCCCTTCGGGGAGGAGGGCGATAAACAAATTTGAATAAATAAATAAATAAATAAATAAATAAATAAATAAATAAATAACACATACAACGAAAATATCTAGGGGAAAATTGTATAATGAAAATGTTTTCATTTTACGATTTTTCACATAGAGATTTTCGTTGTATGATTTTTCCCATAGGGATTTTCATTATATGATGCATGCATCGTATAACCAAAAAAAACCCCGTATAATGAAGTGCATTGTAGAATGATTTTTGTTATATGGGATTCTATTGTAAAAGAGTATCCAAGGAGGACGTTCACTTGTGGAGCATTCTCCATAGGTGAGCTAGTTGTGAAAGCACAATTATGCCTCTGATAGCCCTGTAATTTTACACACAACTTGAAACCAGGGCACTAACAAAGCAAATTGGCTCATAATATTTTTCCTCTCTCAATCCCATCAACAATACCCTAACATGGGCACAGAGGAAAGATTGTCAGGTTAACGTAATTTAAATTCATTATCATATCCAATTTGCTCTCTTTCCACCTCAGGCTCTGTCTGGCTGATGAATGGGGTCTTTTTTCAAGATGGCAGTGTGAAAACCACCCTGACAAAATGTGAAAGCATTGTCCTTTTTTAAAACAACAACAACATGCACAGCGAATTTAAGCTCTTGGTATATTATTTGCCTCTGAAGGAAGGTCAAGTGTTTTCTAAAAAACACATTTGAACACATGAGTGTGTGCAAAAATTAGAAATTTGTATGACATAAGCCAGGAAGGAGCAGTGTTAAAAAAATGGGTATGCTTTCTCATATTTGGATTCTTCCAAAATCCATACACGGAAAATGGAACATCTGCTTTTGGGGATTGCAGTCTAACATGCTTATGTTTACAATTTAAAACAAACTTCCCAGGGCTACTTTATTGAAATGAATTATTTAACATGTCTTGGAAATTTTCTCAGAAAAATATCCTTCAATGTTAGTTCATGGTAGAACAGGAAAAAAAAAGGTGTGGAACCAGTCTAACCTTACTGATTTCTTGTGACACCAGTGTCCAGTAACAAGAATAGAATGGTCACCAGGGAATAAAAAATAAAATGTGCTGGGGTGGGTGGGGAATACTCCACCCCCAAAAAAGACCTAATCAGCAGTTGCTGTGCACATGTAAAGTAAAATGGAAATAATTTATGTATGTAATAAATGAATTCATAGAAAGAGGAAAGAAGCCTTTCTCATGCCTCTCACACAGATTCATCTATTGTACTTGCAGTAGCACAAAAGTGAAATACTGTGCCATCAAACAGGGATATGGTATTTATTATATTTTATTTATTTATTTATTTATTTATTCGAACTTGTATGGTGCCCTACTAGCAGAGCAACTCAGGACAGCTGACATGATATCGCCACATTACGATCTATCACAAACAATAACATTCTCATAAATAAATTCCTTAAAAAACTGTACACAATTCATTAAAAGATTTAAAGGATTATATAGATACTGTTTTTATATATATATATATATATATAAAAACAGGTTAAAACAGGTTAAGGGAGAGCAGGGTACTGTATTCCTAAATCAACCAGCAGGCAGTGGTTATCATGCTAGCGGCACCCCATACCTGCCCCGCCAGCCAAGTCTTTAGGCTAAAGTAATGTACTAGTTCTCAAGAGGACTGGGTTCAAATCCCCATTCAGCCATGGAAACACCTAGGATATGGGAAGTGGGAATAACATTTCCTTTGCTCCTTACAAGGTCAAATTGTAAAGATGAAGCTAAGGTACTTTGGACATCAAATGAGAAGAGAGGATTCACTTTGGAAGGCCTTGATGCTGGGAAAGGTGGAAGGCAAAAGAAAAAGGGGGCGGCCAAAAATGAGATGGCTAGATGGTATTGTGGATTCAGTGGGAACAGAGCTGGGTGGGCTGAGGAGGATGGTGGAGGACAGAGGTACCTGGCGGGTGGTGGTCCATGGGGTTGCGGAGGGTCGGAATCGACTGTGCGAGTGAATAACAAAATATCACATAGACTGAAAGCCCTATTAGGATTTCTATAAGTCAGTTCCTACTTCATGGCATGTAATATCAAACTTGTTATACGCAGAATTTTTGTGCTTTTCAGTGTTCGAAGTATTTAAAGTGCAGTATTCTGCTACTAGCAAACTTAGGCAGCATAATAAAAAGTAGAGAGATTGTCAGAATCCAGCCTTCCAACGCAAGGGCCCCTCCCTTCCAGTTCCAGAGACCCCTGTCTCTTTATGGGAACTGTCAGCCAGTCCGCTTTAACAGAACTCTTACTATGCTCAGGCAATGGAGCAAACAAGGGAGGTCTGGTAGCTAGACTTTGTGTGTGTGTGCTGTCAGCTTCTGTTAAGGAAAGAGAAGAGACGATCTTCAAGCAAAAACAGTAGCTTTATTGTAGTACAGTAGTAGGTTTCTTAAAGGTTTCTTAAAGGATAATCCAGAAAAGCATAAGTAAGTCCAGTAAACAATTAGTCAGTCCAAAAACAGTCCTTAAATTACACAATTCTTCTTCTTCTACGTCTAGGCCAGATGTGTAACTGCCAAATGAAGCCACCTTCCTTCTGTAGTTCTTTTCACCTGACCCAGTGTGAGAAAGATTAGCCGGCACAAGGTGGCCATTGCCCAGGGTACACCCGATTGTGGTTCAAAAATATCAGTCTTCGAGGAGGCTCTTTCTGTGTACCCCAAATACACAATTAATATAATATTTGATAGAACTCTATTGCAAAATTCAGAAAAGTTTAAGGTCTGAAGTTCTCATTTACCATTGTAGTTAAAAGGAGCAAAAAAGTAGGCAAGTGTTCATTAACATGTGAATAAAATATTACCCCACAGACATATCCTTTACGTCCAGGCTGGAATTCAGCGCAATCCAATTGCTAGTACCTCCTAGAGCAGAACCATTGAATTACCTGCTGAATTGTATATCCCATTGCTTCAATGAATTGGATTAATTCTATTGGGTTTTAAAGGAACCAATGCCGAAGTGGCACAAAATGGAAATCAAATGACACCCTTCCCCTTGGTTTAATTGCTACAATTCTTAGAGGGAGCAGAGGAAGGGGAAGGAAAGGAAAATTAACCACGAATTTGGAAGAGCTGAACTATCCACTGTCATATGAAACTCCATCCCACGTTACTGATGGGTGTATTTTTTGTGGTGGTAACGAATGACTAGCAGTTCAACATACACACCTGATTTCAGCTTCACTTACATCTTGCACACAGATATGCAGAAAGGGGATACAATGCAATTTATTAGAAATCTGGGTCCCAAACACTAATGTTTGGAACGTATTGTAGCAGATGAATTAGCAGCCCTCTTAGCTCCTCATTAACCAGGGAACACATAAATCAATAGCTCAGCTCATTTTGCTCAAAGCAGCCTGGAGATTTAAGAGAAGCTATCTAGCATATCAGCACACTTGGCTGCCGATCCAGTTTTCCTACCCATTTTATACCTGCAGGTCTTTCTTTGCTTCAGTCCTCTGTTATTGCATATGTTTCTACTCTACAGACAACCTTTCATAGGTTTGCTAAATGTAGCATGTCCTTTCATAGAGAGCCATGGGAAACACCTGCCTCCTTCGTCTTGCCAGATTTTTTAATGTACTCTTCATTGCTTTGTGCTTATCTCATTTATAATTATATAAAAGATTTTTGGCAGCTGTCATCAAATAATAACAGAGCCACAGCTAATACCTTTTAAGTGCACATTCTTGATGTCTCGGTAATTTCTTATTGCACTTTCATATACATGCATTGCTTTTGATTAACCTTTTTCTCTTTGATTTTCTAAAAAAATTGAATTTTATGTGTGTAGTAAAACACAATCTATAATAACATGAAACACCACTGTCTTTGTGCTTATGTTCATCTACATTTAGATTCGAAGCAACTGAATTTTTAAAACACAGTTTATGAGATTTTCATGTTAGGTTTGTGATCCTGATAGTATTAATTGATGCAGTCCTATAACTGGTTGCATGTGTACACATGCAGATCCTGAAAAAATTACTGTTTGGCTTCTGTTTTGCTCCCACCCCCTACTCTTACAGAAAAAGCACCAAGAAACACAAAGAAATAAATAATTCCACCATGTCATCTGAAGAATATTGGTAGTCACATCCCCCAAAGTAACTTTTCCAACCTCTGAACATGCCCCACTACTGCTTCACTTCTAAGAGAACTTAAATTCATGTAAGTGGTTTCAAGATGACACTTAAAGTAACTGACTGCCTATTAGCTATCTTGACATCTTAAAGACTTTGATCTTATGAGCTGCTGTGGCTTAGTGGTTCAGACGCTGAGCTTGATGACAGGAAAGTCAGCAATTTGAAACCCAAGTGCTGCACGACGGAATGAGCTCCTGTCTCTATCCCAGCTCCTGCCAACCTAGTAGTTCCAAATTAAGAAATTACAAGTAGATAAATAGGTACCACTTTGGCAGGAGAGGTTACAGTGCTTTGGTATCTAGTCATGCCTGCCACATGCCCATGGAAACGTCTGCAGATGAAGACAGCGCTGGCTCTTTGGCTGTAACCGGACATGAGCACCAAACCCTAGAGATGGATATGACTGATTTTCAAGCAAGAGAGACCTTGACCTTGATTAATATAGCTCAGTGTGTTAAGTATAGTTGTACCTCGCTTAAAGAGCATAATACATTCCCCAGGATTGCTCTTTAAGCGAGTTTGCTCTTTAAGTGAAACACCATTGTAAGTGACCAATTGTGACTTCTGGCAGGGGGGATTGCAAACCCAGATTTATTTGTTAAGAAAGTTTTTGATTGGTTTTTGTTGTTAAGCGAAGCGACCATTCAGAGAAAATTCTGCTTCTTAAGCGAGTTACTCTCTAAGCGAGGTGCTCTTTATGCAAGGTTTTACTGTATCTGGTTGTGGAGACAGGGTTTGGGAGTCCTATTCCCCAATGTGCTTCCTAAGAGAAGAATCAAGCTGTGTGGCCTTAGGCAGGCCACACAGTCACAGGATTTACCTAGAAAAAGCAAATTGTAAACCACTTCTTTGTATTCCCTATTTAGAAAACCCTGGAAAAGGTTGTCGTAAGTTGTAGTTTGGCTATAAACAGATATCAGCACTGAAGCCTCGAGTTGGATATGACTGGCTTTCGAGCAAGGGTGACCTTTACCTTTACCTAAGTTGAAATTGATTTGATGGCACAAAATTATTATCAACATACAACCCTAGAAACATACCTAACATATTTGATAAGTTTTATTATGAATGTATAGCTCAAATTAGATAAAAATTGTTATTCTTTTAACAGTCATTAGATTCTTGGTTGTTACATTTGTTATCTTTGTACAGTATTTTCCTTGGTTCTTGTTCTGGGATTTTATTTTTAAAGAATCAGATAAATTTTTTATTTAAAATCTATTATTTTCCTCAGCATCTGGCTCGGTAATAGGAGCTGCTTAAAAACAGGGTTGCTGTGCTTTTGTTATTTTTTAAAAGTTATTTTCAGGATGATTTTAAACTGTTTTTATTCACTTATTTTTTTATTTGATATCTGTTTAGTGCTCTTTTTAGAATATATTTTTATTATTTTAAATAATAAAATACAAAAAAGGTAAAATATAAAATAAAATATATACAATACAAACAAACAAAACAACATCAATACATGACATAATTGCATCACAAAACATTTTAATCCATTCTTCCTTGCATCATCTATGCAATAAGTAAATCTTATTTTGTTTTATATATTTATGTTCATTATCCTAATATTTACCTGGATCCTCATTCCTAATCATTTTTAACATATACTGTATACTAATTTTTCATTACCTATTCTCGCTTGTTATATCATAAAGCATATGAAAGGAAGAAATGCCAAATATAAAAAATACATATACATAATATTTCCTCCTGTGATATATAGATTGCCCTGGGGGATTGCAGTGTATCACAGTCACCTTTTATTTCCCCCAAAAACTCAGTTGTTCAGGTGCTGGCTTGCCCCCTTTACCCTCACTCAATATGTATTGCACAAATGGTTGCCATATGTCCCAAAACTTATTTTCAACAATAATACCTTTCTTTTTGTTCAGCTCCCATGTCAACTTCTCATTCAGTGCGATTTCCCACATTTCCTTGTACCAATCTTCAATTTTTACTACCACATAACTTTTCCAATTTCTTGCCATACATTGTCTACCAATTCTTAATATTATAGAAAACAACTCTTTTTTACTTTTATCCATATTCATGTTATCAATATCTGTCAACATGGTGGTACCTGACCCCAGCCCGATGCTTGTTCCCATTATTTTTGAAGTTTCTTGCTCAATCTTTGTCCAAAAGTTTTTAACCACATTACAACTCCACACATATGTTCATAAGTGCCCAATGTATGTTTGCATCTCCAACACATTTTACTTTTATTGTTGTCCATCTGATGCAATCTAACTGGAGTCAGGTACCACCTCTACAACATTTTATAATTGTGTTCTTTCACTCTGACAGACATAGTTCTCATAATCCTTCTCTTCCATCTATTTTTCCACTCTGTTTCAGAAATTTTAACATTCAAATCTTGTTTCCATATCATTCTCAATATTTCTTGTGGTCAACCCTCTTGATTTAACATCTTATATAACTTACTTACCAAGCCCTTAATTCCCATTTCTTCCTTTCTTTAATACCTTTTCCTCAAATTCCGTCCTACCCCTTTCCAAACTGGTCCTCAAATATTTATTATTCCACTTATTTACCAACACAATGTGAAACCAGTTTACTGTTTACTGCTTTTTAAATATTTAAAGTATTAGTTTTTAATGCTGTTTTGATATTGCAGTTTGCCTTGGTTGCCCTTGAGGGAGAGGCAGAGCATAAATATTTTCAATGAAGGCATGTGTGAATTTCTATGTGTATCCTTCAGCTATCATTTCTTTTTAGACATTTCTGGAGACATATGATCTGCATTTAATAATGGTGATGTCTCTGGGAAGAATGTTTTGGCTGTGTTTTTAAAAAATTGAATCATGCAGCCCATGTGGTACAAAACACACTGCCCAATTGTCTGCTTCAACATTCACAACACAACTCCGAGTGCAACATAAGTCAGAACTTCAACAACGTGAAATCTCTCTTCCAAGATTTAGCAAGGTTATGGCTCAACGGCTATATAAGTGACTTTAATGTTACACTTTCCTTGTAAAATGTGGGGAAAAAATCACACTTTAATTAACAACTAGGGTAATGGTTCCCAAGTGAATTAAATCCCACTTGAATCTATCTTGATGGAGGGCAGCAGCTTCATCTATACTGGCCTGGGGCTGATGAGGACTTTGTGTGTCGAAAGGACCCAGGACCAGAATGTGACTCTCAGAACTGGATCACTGATATAGGGGTCATGGTGCAGTGCAGAAGGCAGATGAAAGGCTACTGCATTATTTTTGATACCCAAGGGCTGCACTTGGGGACATGAAAGGAGCCTCATTTAGGTGTCCCATGAGGGAGTTGCTCCAGCAAAAATCCTTTCAACCCACAGTAATCTCTGACATGAAATAATAATAATAATAATAATAATAATAATAATAATAATAATAATAATAATAATAATAATAATAATAATAATAATAATAATAATAATAATAATAATAATAATAATAATAATAATAATAATAAAGTAATTACTTCACAGCATTGTGCAAAACAGCAATAAGAACTCTGTTAATGAGTGTGAACAGGGTAGATCAGAATCAAAGCACTGGTATCCTGCCTAGAGAAAGGGAGGTGTAATCAGTGGCGTCGCGTGGGGGGGGCGGGGGGGGGCGGATGCCCCGGGCAGCGGATTTCAGGGGGCGGCAAAATGTCCCCACCAGTTTGGCCTCCCTCTGCCTGGGGCCGGGCTTAGGAAGCAGGACTTCCCAGGCGGAGGGCGGCCGTTTTGCTGGCGAGCGCTGCTCGCCTCCGTCCACCTGGCTGGCCGTCGGGGGCGAGGAGGAGAAAAAGGGTTTTTTTTAAGGCGGACACAATTCAAGGAGGGGCCCCGCCCGCCCGGCTAGCCGTCGGGGGCTCTCCTGGAGGGCGGCCCACGTGCGCGCGCACGCTGCTCACCTCCGCCCGCCCAGCCACCCACCCAGCTTGCCGTCAGACGGGGGCGCTCGTCGGGGGTGGGTGGCGCCGTGGCGGGGAGCCCCTGGCGGCTGGCTGGGCAGGAGGAGGTGGGTAGCGTGCGCGCGCACGCGGGCCGCCCGCCAGGAGAGCCCCCGAGTGGCGCCCTGGCGGCGGCGGCGGCGCCCTGGCGGCCAGCCGGCTCAGGCCCCGGCCCTCGCTCCCATGCGGCCCTCCTCCGGGGGTGGGTAGCGCCCGCCGCCTCCGTCCTTTCCTCCCTCCCTTCGGCAGCTGTGCTCTTGCGCCCCGGGTAGCGCGCCCCCCGGCTTGGCTCCGGAAGCCGAAGGGGCCGCCTCCTGCCGGCCAGGCGTTCGCGGTGGTGGTGGTGGGGGGACACGGCAGCCCCGAAGGTCGCCGCAGACACCCCCCCCTCCCTGCCGGGACGAGGCAAGAAGCGACGGCCAGCCGGGCGAGCGAGTTGCCGGAGGTGGAGGTGCGCTCGTTGGGGGTGGGTGACGGAGTGCCCCTGGAGGGCGAGTGGGCGGAGGTGTGTGGCGCGCGCGCGCGCAAGCGCGCACGCGCCGCTGTTCAGCAGGGGGGCGCCTTCTGCCTGGGTCCGGGGGGGGGGGCAGCAGCAGCGGGGAGCGGGGGGGCGGCGATTTTCTTCTTCGCCCCAGGCGGCTGAACACCGCGCGACGCCACTGGGTGTAATTATGCATATTTGTACAGGACTGTACTAGAAAAGGGACTGTGGTGGCTCAAGTGGTTAAGATGCTGAACTTGCTGACTGGAAGGTCAGAGTCCAATTCAATTACTGGGTGATGCATGACAGAATGAGCTCCTGTTTTTGTCCCAGTTCCTGCCAAACTAGCAGTTCGAAAGCTAGAATTTGCAAGTAAATAGGGACCACTTTGGTTGGAAGGTAAACAGCATTCCATGCATGCCAGTGTTGAGGCGTGCCTGCCACATGTCCACGGAAACGTCTGCAGATGTAGATAGCGCTGGTTCTTTGGCTATGAACAGAGATGAGCACTGAACCCTTGAGTCAGATATGACTGGCTTTCGAGCAAAGGCGACCTTTACTAGAAAAGTAAATTTCTTCCCCACCTTTTAAAATGTATTTTTGAAGGACTAAATATGCCACTCATAACTATGGTGTCACTGAGACAAAGACAAGTGAGACTGTGAAAATGTAGGTGTCAACAACTTAACAAAGAACCAAATGCCAAGCTGTCAGCCAAGGTGCTGTAATTTCTGAGGAAGCTGCTGCTAATAGCAAAGTGTGAAAAGAATGCTACATGTGCCTCCAAGGCTAAAGACTGGGAGGTGAATCAGAAAACTAAGAAGTGTCAACAGGAACAGTCAATGTGGAAAGTCTATCCCAAAATGTGGTTTTCCACAGCACATTTTTGAATTGCTGGATAAGGGAGAAGACAATGAAGAGCCAGTGAGAGCTGTCATCTCAACATATTAGAGTTCACCAAAGAAGGCATAAGACAGATATTAGATATCTTACCCTCTTTTCATAACAATCTATAAATCTGGTAAAGTTAAAGTGGACCTTCATGCCTATTGTTCAGTGAGTTAGACGTTTATTTAATTCCTCTTTAGTACACAACAGAAAGACAGAAAATAGGAGTTAAAATTAGCAAAAACAAGTCTTCCTCTTGAATCCACTTTTAGTCTGATAACTAGCACTTGGCAAAGAAACAGCTCTTGGACAACTTCAGGGAAAAGAGAAAAATATGTGTGTCTCACTGTTCAATGGTCACCATTAATTCAAAATATATGGGGAAAGACACAGACAGATTTCTTAGCTTTATGGTTTGAAAGGAATCCTTTGTTTAAAGGAGAAACATAGGCTGTGTCTTGACTGTTAAAAATGGGAGTTCTAATAAGTTTTTTTAAAAACCAGTTGTAGATCACATGATGCTTGTCCATGTTTCACTGTCCTTTGAGAAACCTTGCTTGAATGGGTTTTGGTTTTAACCTTCTAGCCACTGCCCCAAAGCACCACCCCCATTTCTCCCTTCCTCTCTGGTTCCCCTTTGCCATGATGGTGATCCTTGGCACTCCAAGTGTTCTTTGATTTCAATTCCCAGAAGCCCAGGTCACTGTGATTCTGTGGATTCACAGAGACATGGGCTTCTGGGAATTGAAGTCCAAGAACACCTGGAGTGCCAAGGTTCACCATCATGGCATTAGGATTCTATTTTTCTTTTTCCACTTACCCCTCTTGCCTCCATCCTTCATTGAGAATCTGCTGCTACTGCAATAACCACCTCTGCCTCTGCAGAGCCATTAAGTTCTGCCTCCTTTTCTCCTCCTCTGGTTACAAAGCCACCGAACTGTCATACTGCTATAATATTAAGGGAAACACAATAAACAATATGTGATAGCATACACATACACACAGAAGAATATAGCAGTTTCGGTATTGGTACAAAATAAATGACCCCCACTGGGTTGTTTAAAATAAACTATGTTTTGGCGAGACAATGCAGGCCCCAGCTGTGCATTGTGTGTTCCTTGGTACAGTATTCGAATTGATTCAGAATATTGCAAAACTGATGCAAATGTAGGGGTTTTGCAAATCAAGGCAAACCCTTAGTCTGCCATCATCTCTTCAGGCGTTCTCTCTTTATTTACACATACACACACAAAGAGGGAGATTGAGAGAGAAGAAAAAAAATCTAACAAGAAAGGTTAAAAAAGTGCAGGAAGAAAGGGACTTTGTTATTGATTAGTGAAGGAGTAACAAAGCAAGAAAATATCCCACATTATGTAATAGGTTGCACACTGAATTGCTAAATTTCTGACATTTTCTAGAAATGATTGGAAAATTGTTGTCTAGGTTTCCAATCAACAGGGTTTCAGGTTGTCCTGAATGACTGTCCCAGGCCAGAGGAGATTCATTCAAAGTTAACAACATGGAAGAATGCTCTGAAAAAAAGTGTGTAAGCAGAAGGTCATAAACAATATTGAAACACCATTTAAAATTTTAATCAGGGCAACCAGGGTGAATAGTGAACAGAAGAAGGAGCTGGGTTTATTTAGAATGGAGATGATAAGATTAAGGGAAGATGTGAGAATAAATATGTAGTCAACTAGAAAATGTAGTCAACTGGAAAATGGAACAGAGTGGCTCTCAAGTGATCTGTTGCTCTACTGTCAAGCCACTTCTGATTTACCAGAAATCCTTTGGATTAGTGACTTCAAAAAAGTTATTATCAACAATTCTCCTCAGCTTTCACAAATTCAAGGCTGTGGATTCCTTTACTGAGTCCAGTAATTTGTATGCCAGGATATGAAACAACTGTTTTAGGAAACTAAAGGAAGCAGAATTCAGCTTAACTTTGGAAAAAATAATATTCTGGGCAGCTGTCAACAAGAGAAGAGGATGAGAACTAATTTTTCAGCAAATGAAGCAAATTGCAGAAATAATATTGTAACATGATTAATACCGCTTTCATGCAAATAACAGAAATTGCACAAAATGGTGATGATTGCTGCTATGTTGCATGAACTTGTCAAGATCAGAGGTGGTGAGGGAAGTATTTGTAACTATTGGCCAGTTACATCATGTTTGCTGCATATGTGTTATGGGGAAAGACATTAATTTTGTGCAGAAAGTAGTATTCAGAGATTATGAAGATTTTCATAGGAAAATGACAACAACATTCCTTGTCTTGCTTTTATCTGGAGGCTAGATCTTGTGAGGCTTAGAAAATTCCCTGTCAGGATTTCTTGTCATGTTGAGACAGCTTGAATTAACATGAAGGAAGAATTTATCGACTGTGCTTTATATCCTTCGCCCTGTAATCCTAGTCAAGACATCGCTCACATCCTGAATTAGGATAGAGGGTTGATACGCTGAGCAGGTACAACAGTGATGTTGTGAGGATAGTAAAAATCCAGGCTTGGCAAAAATGTAAACCGATTTACTTTCTTGAAATAATTTGAATAATTACAAAGAAGTGTCTCATGGCTAATCATTTTTTCTTCTTTCGTGTCTAAGCTAGTTGTGAAACTGCCTAAACAAGGCACCCTTTAGTGCAGGGATCCTCAACCTTTGGCCCATGGGCCAGATTCCACCCATTGCACCATTCCATCTGGCTTACACCCTCACTCCAGCCACTGCTTCCTCCTCCTCTGCCACTGCCTCAACCCTTGTCCCCTCTGCTTGGCGTGTCCCTAACTGTGGTCCGTAGCAGGGCGGATGTTGTAAAAAGGCTTACAACATCCACCCTGCTACAGAGGATCATTAGGGACATGCCAAGCCAAGCAGCGGGGACAAGGACTGAGGTGGCAGCAAAAGCAGAAGCGACAGATGCATGTGGCTGCCTGCATCTTTCCCAGGGGCTGCTCTGGCCAAGAGTAGTTATTCCAGCAGATGCATGCGGCCGCCCACATCTTTCCCAGGGGCCACTCTGGCCAAGCATAGGCAAGAAGGACACCCAGAACCCCCTTCACCCACACCATGCAGCTCTTCCAGGTAGAAAAGCATGGAAGTGGTGTGTGGGGGAGTGTTGGGGGCTGTGGGTGGTCCCACCACCACTAGTGGTGGGGAATGTTTGGGGCCCGGGGCTGGTCCTGCTTCTGCTGCCATCGCACGTCAGAGCTGTAAGCAGGCAAAGGACAATCTAGAGAACCTAAGGAGGTCCTCTCTCTCCTCCCTATGCATTGTCTTCCAACAAGAACAGATCAATCCACATTACAAGCATAAATTTATAGGCACTTCATCCCACAGAACACAAGGTGGCAGAACACAAGATATTTCAAGAATTCATGTAAATGGTGAGTGTCAATCACAAGGACATATTGTGCAAACTAAAGATGAAGAAGAAAATCTGAGTTATGATACTGCCAAAAGAAAATCTACATTTCTATGCAAAATTTTGTTGAACTGTTAGTTTGCTCCAACCTTCCTAAATCTACCATTGCTGTAGCTGTTTGGGATCACAATACCCATCAGCCCAAAGCCAAGACAAATCAACCAGTAGCTACTGAGAAAGGTTGTTGTATAAAAGCAATCTAGTTTTGGGGGAAAGATGGTCTATATATATTAAATGGAAAGTATTGTTCTATCTTTGCTGAACAAAGCTATCATATGTGTATTATAGATCTCTCCCCCCTCCCCCTAAAAATACTTATATGCAACAAGTCATGGGCATATTAAAAGCTCATATATAATATGTCTTTGAAAGGCTACTTTTGCAGTAAAAAGGAGAAAGATCACATTACCTGCTAACACCCTTATCATAAAAGTAGATTACATCCTAATAATATCTGTTGAAGTACTTCTCCACTTCATAGTTAGGGCTGTAGACTCCACAAAAATGCTAATGTTTCTTTTTTTTAAAAAAACCCACTAGAGTTTGTGTATGTGTGTTTTGAATTTCTGAAGCAATCAATTTCTTGTAAAGCAAATGACAACCAAGTCTTAATAAAAAATGAGCATGTTCCAGTTGAATTAACCTGCCATAAATTTCATTCAGCCTTGTTAAGCATTTATTACCACGCTTAGGAAAGGCAAATAGTAATATTTGTCAATGGCAAATAGGTCTGTGGCAGTTAAGATTCTTCATGCCAAAATGCCTCTACTAATTACCGGTACATTGATATTGGGAAGGTAATAATGTCTGCAGGCTTGAGGAAAGTATGAACACCAAGTGTTTTGGATCATATACCCAGAAGGTTGGATCCATAATTAATCTTGCTTGGAATAGGTCACCTGAACTGAACTTACCTGTTAACTAAACTAACTGAAGTTGCATTGAGGCCCACTCTAAGTGTGCTTAGTCTGCCTCCTACAAAGCCACAACGACCATTCCACAGTCATAAAATGATTCTCAGACAATTGCCTTATTGTGATGTTCTAAGGATAAGTCTTTCTAGAAAGGAGAAAGGTAGAGTTTGTAAATAATTTGGATCAACAGACCACGTGAATAAGAATTTAGAAGTGGAACAAAAGTATGCTCTGGAGATGGCTATGACTGGGGTAGAAGACAATGCAATCATATAGTTGTGTGACTTACCCAGTGTAAGAATAAGACTCAAAAGATTTGGGTTCAAATCCCTTCCTTGCAACGAAAAGTAAGTATGGGGTAGCAATGATAAAATCATTTCTTAGATACATAGTCCTTCTTTCATGTCCTATCAAATTTTAAACTGCCAAAATGAAGCCACCTTCTTAGCTTTGTTGTTGGCCAAAATTAAACCATCATTGGTATATAGTTTCTGGTAGTAGTCAACAGATTAGCTGATGAGCCGGTCTCTGTCTCTCAGCATGTTGATGCCTGCCAACAGCCCACACTTGAGCATGTTGGTCTTGCATTTATGAACTCCAACTCGCAACCTATTCAGGGTCCTCCAAGTCATGTAGGGGAGGTCTAGTTTTTCAGCCATATCCTCCTTTAATGTTATTTCTTGTTTGGTGACCTCCCTCCTCCACCTTCTAATTTGGTTTTGCTCTTCAGTGTGCTCAAGAATGTTTTTGCCATAAAGCTATTCTTGGATCCGAATCAGCAGACTTGAGGCACATATCCATTCAGAGGATGTTGAAGGTCGTTCTCTTATTTAGTTCTCTTAGCATCTGCTGCTACTTCTCTCCTCACCTTGAATGGAGCAATACCAACAAAAGGATATATTTTCTCAACTGTTATAGGCTTGAGGTATCCCGTCACTATACACATTATCTCATTAAGAGCAAGGTTGTCTTGTTTTGCATTTGCAGATGTGCTCCATACTGGAGCAGTATATTCTGCCACAGAGATGCTCAGGGCCAAAGCCCATGTATAGTTTGTCAATTTCCTGATGATATTGTTCCTCATACTGGCTTTAGTTTAGTATTCAGGCAGTGCTGCTTAAAAGAGAACATCCTATCAAGTGTCACACCAAGATATTAAACTACTGCTACTAGATTAAATCAAACCTAAAACCTTTGTAGAAGCAAAAATGATTAAACAGGCTTATTATACAGGATTCAATGGAGGCTTATTATACAGGATTCACCAGAAAGAGACAGTAATGCTCGTAAATGTTGAAGGCCAAAGAAAACAGAAAGACCAAAAAAATAATAATGATTGACCCAGTAAAGAAAAAAGACACAGCCTTGAGTATGCAGTATCTGAGCAGGGCTGTCAATGATAGGTTCTTTTGGATGTCACCAGTTGTTAGGATGGCTAGAAACTGGGAATAACTCAAAGGTACATTACATCAACAAAGGAGGGATGGGATTACCTTGGAAGTGATCTTCTATGAAATCCAGCTTGGGAGACAGGTTTCATAGAAGATGAAAGCACACCTGCAAATCTTTTATCAAATAGAAGGCAGTAGGTAAAAAGAGGTAGAGAAAAAGATTATAAAATGCCCTTTGGCTGCTCTTTACTGTGTGGTGAAATTTCACAATATCTCACCTCATATACTATATGGGCCCTGAAGGCAGCTGGAAAGATTTAAAGGGAGAATGCCTCTTTTGGTATGGGGTTGCCTCTCAGTTAGAACCAGCACTGTTGCAGGGATGAAGAAGGTGACTCAAATTAAGTGCCCAGACCAAAGCATAGAACAGAATCGGAGCTCAAGGCAATACAGAGGCTTAATCAGCCCTCTGCTAAAACAATCAGCCGCTGGACTGCTCATTAAGGATCAGTAAATACAGGAAGGAGCACAGAACTGCACATGTCTCCAAATGCATATTTGGTGTCCTAATGAGATCATTGGTAGTGTCATAAGGTACCACAACAGACACCAGCCCTCCTCTTTGAGAAGTATCCAAACTTGCAGGTTTTCTGCTTTAGTTCTGAGTCATCTTTTTCAGAGAAGGTGCTGTTCTATGAGAAATACCATACTGGCTGTACATGTATTCCATTTACTCACATTTGTCCATTATTAGACAGGCATTTTGATGCTGAATTTATTCTCCTCATCTTAGGATTTATTGATTTTTCTCCACTCTCGGTGTATGTTGTTTGTCCTATTCAGAAAGAGGCACTATACTGGTTTGATTGGCAGGTATGGAATAGCAGGCCACTACTGTAAGAAGAGCTACTAAAGCAACCAGTATGTTTTTTTTAGTGGAAACAGTAAAATTAAAATGTATCTCTCTGACCATTGTCCATATCTCACTTCATATAGAGCCCGTCTAAGACATTATGTTGGCTGATCTAAAGGACTACATGGTCCTCTCCTATTCCATTCACCAAGGCCAATTGGGCTGCAATCAGATTTGACTTAAACAGTGCAATAGTAGTGTATCTTCTCTAGCCCCTGAAGGCACCTGGCTGGTTTTGAGGGTGCAGCACTGCCCATATGACATATGCAGCCATTCTCTTCAGCAAAGAGGAATGGCTGGGTTGGTGCCATTGCTGTCACCCTGCATCACCCTGCATTTGCTGCCTGAGGAATTTGCCTCACTCTGACTACTAGTAGGGCTGCTAAGAGAGAAAAAAAGGTGGATGGATAAATTGGAATCCTTTGTCTACTTCTACTTCTAATTGTCTTGCCTGACATCCTGCTACAGTAATGGAGTAGACCGTAAAGCCAGTGACTCAACGCCGAGTGTTGGGCAATGGTAAATAACCTGACTCCTTAAAAGAGCCAATGGCTATGGGTGGATGAGCCCCTTTGGGTGGGGTGATGGTCACCCTCAGTGGAGGAAATGCCACTGGAAACCATCATATTCGGCCCAGTGATAAAATGAGTGGAGGAGGAACCACTTCACTATTTTGATTCCCAACAGTCATGGAGGTGAAAGAGGCCATGCCAGATGGTACACCTTGATAATATCCTCAAGGCTGTGGCAGTCCATTGCAGTCCCGGTGTTAAATCCTACATGTCTCATTTCATATGTGTCGCAGGAGATGGTTCCGTGATCATAGTGTGTGGGTCACTTTATGGCAAGCTGGGATCCACCTTAAACAAAAACATTAAGATAAAAAATGTTAAAATATTAAATTGTTTGAAGTTTTAAAATTTTAACATTCCCTCCCCAGTGTTGCATCATCAGATTTCTAAAACCAACACTAAAACTAACACTGAATACCAAAAGCTGGAATCCCTGGTGACACTTATATGAGCCAGCCCAGAGTAGCTATCTCCCCAGCCACCTCCAATCCCCGTTACGCCAGCCAAGTTTTGAGGTTTTTACAAAAGGATAAAAGCACTGCCTGGAGACAAAGTTCTGAGCAGCTGATACTGCCATTTTGCCTCATGTCAGTGAGTACAAGCATTGGTTGTGGGTAGCAGAACTAGTAGCACCCCCACTTGCTCTTCAAACACTGTATTCTCAGTGGGGAGAAGCAGAAGAAGGTGATGCAGATGATGGAAGCTTTGCAGATAGAGGACTACATGAAACCCCCAATGGATAGGATACTGGCCAAACTAATTATGAATTAGCTCGTCAATTCTAAGGAAGCAGCAACATTTAAAAGTTTTCTTTGTGTTTGCTTTCGTGGGTCATAAGTTACTAGATTTGGCACAAAATTTTCATTTTTCAGTGGGAATGATACAATTTCTCGAATTCAGAGCTGTGTCTTCTGAGCCTTAACTGGTGAAATCTGAATCCAAACATTTGCAAGGCATAACAAGCAACACATCTGTTGCCAAAAAAGTTGATTTGTGTTTCCTTTTGGAAATAGCTAGTGGGCTATACATGAAATAAAATCTCAATGTATACCAACATGTAGTAGTCAAAGTTGGCTGTTAAGGTATACTAGACTTGCTAAATATCAGCCTTCAGTCCTCTCACTTCAGATTTAGACTGCCTTTCTCAACACGAAAATGATCATGGAGAAAAACTTTGGCAAGGTTTCAGTTTATTGACATCTGGAAAAACTCATGCCACTATAAATATGTTAGTCTTTAAGATGCCAGAAGACGCTATTATTTTAGCTACTAATGCTAATCCCAAGGCCGACAACGGAAACTCTTTAGAGTTTCCAGGTAATCTTTTCAGGAATCTTCAAAGGGTGAAACAAATTATGAATTAGAGGAAAATTATATGGCAGATAATTCACACAGACAGCTTCAGCCAAGCAAAGGGTAAGCCTGCAAGCAGGAACAAAAGCACATGACATTTCTTTGGAGGAGCAGAGGATGGCTATTGTGCAAAGGGTTTAGATAAAGCAAAAGACAAAAGCCCAAAGGCAGTGATTACAGTAGTGAATGGCTTTCTACAAAATAAATAAAATGACCATAGAATGAAAGACCAGCAATTAAATACTCTCTGTACCCTCTTCCAAGCAGACACCTGTGTATGTGCTTTTGTTGAGGGATGTCTGGTAAGAGACTAAGCCATTCACATCAAAGTAACCTAAACTGTAGAATAAGTGATGTGAAGTGATGAGCAAGGATGACGGAAGTCATTTGATATTGAAGGGAGGGAATGGAAACATACCTGCATCACAGATAATTGGCTGGTTCACACAGTATGTCAGATCAGTTAGGGTCAAGAGTCAAGGTGGTAAGATTTGTATAAGACTATATCATGGATCTGCCTTTAGTGATTTCTAGCCAGTCCAGAGGAACAGTTTTATTTTCTCCACACAAAATTAAAATTGGGTATTTAACTTTGGAACATTTAAGCATCAGTGGAAAACAACATCAGGCTTCTTGGAAAGGAAGCCTATGAATGATGCAAGAAGCCAGAAGCATATGAAATAGGCCTGTGCTGCCCCGGTGGGATACCAGGATGTGTCACCACGGACCCCACTTATAACTTATATTGACGTACTACCACAGTTCCTAAAAAGGCCTGGCGGCTGGCAGGCCTGGCGGCCTGGCTTGGGGTTTTAAGCAAAGTCTTGGAGTTACCTCATCAATAAGCTACACCTGTGCTGTTCCAATTGCTGTTCCAATTGGAGAACCCATAAGGAGGTACAGATGTTTTACATTTACATTAAGGCATATTATCCTAGAGAACTGGTACGATGACCATATCCATCTTGTAACATGGTGCTGCCCAGGCACTTATACTAACAGGTAAGTGATGGGTTTGTGTTTGGGGTGGGTGGGTGGTTTGATTTGTGTTTGGGGTGGGTGGATGGGTGTTTGGGTGGGTGGGTCTATTTTAATGTAATTTTTATTTTATTTATTTGGTTTTTTAAATTTTATTTACAGGTGTGTGGTGTGGGTGGATGGGTGGGTGGGTTGAGGGGTGTGTGTACGTGTGTGTGTGTATTTTTTATTTTATTTTATTATTTTATTTTATTTTTTATTTTATTTTTTATTTTATTATTTTATTTTATTATTTTATTTTTCTTTGGGCCCACCCATGACATCATGATGTCATGATGTTAGCTCTGCCCACACTGTGATGACATCACAGTGGGGCAGTAAAATTTTTGACATCCCACCACTGTATAACACCAGTTCGCCAGAACCGATAGCAGAAATTCTGGCTGGCCCCGCCCATCCAAGTTTTGAAATAAAGTAGGCCTAATTTGGGTGCAACACAGGGCTTTCCCCCTGGCCACACCCACCATACCACACCCACAGTATGGTAGTAAAAAATTTTTGGAGACCGCCACTGACTAGTCCCCATCAGGCAGCAGAGAATGAGATGGCTAGATGGTATTGTCAAAGCAATGGACACAAAGCTGGGTGAGCTGAAGAGGATGGTGGAGAACAGAGGTGCCTGGTGTGTGGTGGTCCATGGGGTCGCAAAGGGTCAGAATCGACTGTGCAGCTGAACAACAACATCCATCAGATCCCATTCAAGAACAAACAATTGTATATCCCAGATGCTTGCTTCAGTATATCCTATTTGGCTGTTAATAAGAGGACAATAGAGAAGGTGAAAACCTAGCTTTTCTCAGTATTTTCAGATGTGGGAACACAAGAGTATCCCCCAGTTTAGTGCAGACCCCATACAGTTCAAGCCCTTTCTATAGTAAACCCAGTGCTTCATGTTAAATCAAAACAATCTGTGTTATTTAGATTAGAGGATTGCTTTTTCATAACAGTGCGTATGTTGTATTTTGCCTTAATCCAGGGGTTCTCAACCTATGGCCCACAGGTTGGCCCCAGGCCGTGACACCGTTAAATGTGACTCACGCCCTTGCTCCAGTTGCCGCTTCCACCACCGCCTCAATTCTTGTAAGCCTTCCAACATCTGCCCTGCTATGGATTGCTGGTCTGGCCTGCTATGGTGTGGTCTGGCCTGTGGCTTAAAAAGGTTGAGAACCCTTGCCTTAATCCAAGTGGGTAAGCATCAGAATCTGGAAAACTTATTTTTTGGGCTACAACTCCCAAAGACCTCCAGCTCAGTGGGATAATAACATGCAGCAGTATATTTCAGATGAGTGATGTGAGTACTGCTTCTCTCTTACTCTTAGGATCAGTTACGGTATGGTTCAGAAAACCCCGAAGCAAAAGGGAAAGCAAAGCAAAACAAAATAATTGATTGACAAATGTAATTATGCAAGATGCGTTAGAAACAACTAAGGTTGAAATAGAAATCTTCAGTTTTGTGTCTCCTATGGTTGGCAGTTGGACAAGATTAATTTATTAGAGCCTTGCAATGCCATTTGTCAAGAAGAAAAAGGCACACAAATATTTGGTTATTGAGGAAATGTGTACAAAATTGTCTCTATTGGGGAATAAAAATGTGTCAGAAATCAGCACAGAAAGACACAAACAGAAAGAGGGAAAAGTCTTGCAATCTGTTATGGAACTGTGACAGGATTTTAAGAACTCAAACACAAATAAGACTGTCAGATTTGGACACCCCTAGTCAGAACCCATTTTCTTCCAAAGGGCACAGGGGCCTGCAGATTTTTGTGCAAACTCTTGTATCGCCACCATACTGTCCTGAGCACATCAATCTCTTCTTATCCTGGAAGCTAAGGAAATTCAGGCCTGGATTGGGCCACCCAAAAATGGCTCAATGGTATGTCCATTTCCTGGACCCTGTGTAAGATCTATAGACAGAACAAGGGTTGGTTTGGCAAATAGGGAGAAGGAGTGCTGTAGTTTTTTGTAGGCTATAAATAGTATGAAATACACTAATGCACTCATGGGGGACATGGGAATCATTCTGTGCATATGGGGAATACCAGTCATATGAGGGTTGCACAAGGTAGGAACATCCCTTGTTTGAAGCCAACAGGGAAAGTCAACTGGTGGTGGAAGAGGATAATAAAACATCTCTTTATGGGATGCCATAGGGGGGAAAACTCACACCCAGAATGAACATGCTAATATGTTATCCTCAGAGATACAAGGGCCATCATCAAATAGTAAGTACATAATTATTTCTATTTCAAATTTAAGATTAGTTGGCTGGGGTGGCTGGAATTTGGGCAGGGAGCCAGGCTCATCTTTCTTTTCTACTTTATCCATGCCAGTTGCCTAGGGTGCCTTCCTGTCTGTATTATGAGTGTAATCTAAGCACAGGGTTCTCCAGTAACATATATTTGGAATTTATTTTCTCAGATGCTGTGAAACTGAATATAATCCTTTGGCAGGAAAGTAAAAAGTGTGTGTGTGTGTGTGTGTGTGTGTGTGTGTGTGTGTGTGTGTGTGTGTGTGTGTGTGTGTGTGTGTGTGTGTGTGTGTGTGTGTGTGTGTTTTGCTGGCACTAACTCTTCTATTTGGAACCATTTCATTTCAAACAAGGCACACATGGCAACATGGCTTTCAGTAGCTCTTCTAGCTCAAGCACAAAGGTCACCTCACGGATTACTGACATGTTAATTACATCAAAAGATAGGACCCGTGACTGATTTCATGTTGTCAAAAGAAGTGATAATATGCATATTAGATCAGGTTGTGGGGTACACAAAAAGAGCTTCCTTGAAGATTGTGGTATTTTTGAACCACAATTGGGAGTACCCTGGTAATGGCCAGCTTGTGTTGCCAGCTAATCTTTCTCACACTGGATCAGGCAAAAGAAACTGCAGAATGAACTCACCAAAAGGTGCCTTCATTTTGGCAGTTTTACGCCTGGCCTAGAAGAAGACCGGGTTGTGGTAAATATAAGGACTACTCAGTAGCAAAGGTGCTTTTGATGGAGTGTGTCCCTACACATGGAATGATACTAGCATTGGGCAGCATGAAAGAGAAGGAAGCAGCTGGTTCTTACTCTGTCTAGCAGGGTCCATATGCTCCCTGTACAGTGTTGTGCAAAAGTCTTAAGCCACTGCCAACTGGTATGGAGAAAATTCAGTGAGTGATTTGGTGGGATATAATTCAGACACCTTAACTCCAAACGTCACCAAACTTGGAGACGATTGAGTGAAGCATCATCATGAGACTGTCTCCAATGTTGGTGTATATAGGTTGCTTGGAGGCTGTGTTGTGTCCCCCAATCACTCATTGAAATTTATCCAAACCAGTTGATGATGATCTAAGACAGTGATGGTGAACCTTGGCACTCCAGGTGTTCTTGGACTTTAATTCTCAGAAGCCCAAGTCAGCACTCTGGTTGATCAGGGCTTCTGGGCATTGAAGTTCAAGAACATCTGGAGTGCCAAGGTTCACCATCACTGGCCTAGGACATTTGCACAGAAATGTAGGTTTATGTGTAATAATCATGCAATATTTTACGTGAAGAATACGCTATGGCAAATACATTACTAATAAGACACTTTAGTCTGGAATTCATGAGCTATGTGGCATCCTAGCGCGCATGAATAAAGATTCCCTGGCAATTATATCCAAAAATTAAGTCATGCATAAGGGACAAGACAGATCAAATTTCAGGGCTGGGGTGGAGTTTTGACAACTCAGAGTGTGGAAAAATTAATTTTTTGGAGCAAGAATCTCTCCTATTTGCAAAATGAAGGTTTTCCCATTCTTATATGGTTAAGTCAATAAGAGATTGGTATCATGGTCATTTGTACTGTTCTGCATTTTGACATGCTCCCACCTAATTTACATTTTCCAGTCAAATAGGTATATTGGAAGGCAGTTGTCCTGTGGATTAAACTTTTTTAGTTTGTTTGCCTTTTCTCTTTTGTGATTGCAAAGGTTGGAGAAGGCCACACAAAATTTTTATCTCTGTTAGTTAGTGGTGCAAAAATGTTAGGGAAAACTGTGTACAAAATGTACCAGAACATTTTTAAAAATATGTTCTGATGTAGAAATTGAAAGGATTTATTTATTAATTTATTTAAATTCCTATACCGCCCTCCTCGCCGAAGGCGACCCAGGGCAGTTTAACACATCATAAAAACATCAGAATAATATAGGTTAAAATTTTAAAAGTTCCCAAAATCTAAATATAAAACAGAGAGGACTAGACTAAAAATCCATTCACCTGTAGATGGATTCTGTGACATTTTGCATACAATAAATGCACTCTGCTATCAAGGTATCACCAACCCACCAAAAGGGGGAATAATATTATTCATTCATTCATTCATTTCCACTTATTTACCACCCATCTTGGTGATTCTACCCACCCTATTTCCTTCTTCTCACTGTAAAAGAAGGAACTAGGGTAGAAAAGAAATGCCATAAATGCCAATCCATAGACAAGGGCTGTAATTCAATGTACTCTTCATGTGGCAGTAAGCTTTAAGGAATCCAGTGCACTTAGACAAGGTACTTTTTTGGACCGCACGACTCCCAAATCCCTTACCTCCAGCAGTCATAGGCACGACCTCCCAACCATTGGCTATATTGTGGTCCAAGGCTACATTGAATCTAGGTATGATCTTCATACTAGACCTGACTGTCTTTATAAAGCAGGGCCTACCAGAGACTGAATGGCTTTCACCAGCTTGTAACTTAGGATCATAAAATGTAGTGTTGAAACTCAAGGGTAATTTAGTCCAGCCCCTGCTCATGCAGCATATCCACAGCTAATGCTCCTTGAAATGTGGCCATCAAACCTCTGTTTCATCTCCTGAGTCAGTCTATTCCATTTTGAATGCTTGAACTGTTAGATTTTCTCCCTACTGCTGGTTGAAACCTCCTTTCTCATAACTTGAATCCAGGTAAGTAGGTAGATAGGTAGGTAGGTAGGTAAGTTATTAGATCCACAGATAGGTAGATCAGTTTAGACTGAATAGAATATATTGAGTTTCTGGTTCCATGTTGAAGAAGTGCATGTAAATATCAGATAGGGTTCAGTCACCTATATCCTGAAGCCTAGAAGGTTTTCTTATATTAGTACCTTTTAGACCATGATGGCGAACCTTGGCACTCCAGATGTTCTTGAACCTCAATTCCTAGAAGCCCTGATTAGCAGGAATGCTGACTTGGGCTTCTGGAAATTGAAGTCCAAAACCACCTGGAGTGCCAAGGTTCACCATCACGGGACTAGGCCCTTCAGGTGAAGATAGAACGCTGGGCTGAAATCTGAGGCTTCCCTCCTGGCAGGATTAGAGTCATAGTGTCAATATCGTGTCAAAATGAAATGGAAACGGACATGATTACAAAATTAACAAATGGACTTCAAGTTAAACACTTGGCAATTTGTGAGACAGCCTTGACCAGTCTTGAGGGATTGCTTGCAGGTGAATGCTCTGTTTTTATTTCTGGATTGACTTACATTAACATCATGTCATTTTAAATAGCTTTTCTTGAGAAAACAGGCTGACGGCATCATTTCATCACCTCAAGTGCTCATTCTCTCAACTTTGCTTTCTGCTTTTGCCATCAAGCGCGCGCGCACACACACACACACATGCACACACAAATAACTAATAGGGTTGCCTGCTTTCTTTGGACAAATATATAAAAGCTTTCTTTATTCACATCAGAGCAAGTTAGAATTTAAAATTATGGATTTATATGAAATACAGATACTGTACAATTTAAGCAAATGAAAATATTAAAATGATTAGACTATTTTTAACCTAAAGTGCTCACATAAACCTTTAAAATCTATGTACAGATCACATCGCTAACAACCTTTCTTGTGTGTGTGAAACAGAGGTTTTGGATTTAAAACACCCACCCATGCCAAAATGTTACTTTACAGGAAAGGAGAAAGAGTCACTAGTTGTCGACGCCCAGCTTAGAAAGTCCTTGTCGAAAATCATGCAGTTCATCAATCTTTCCATCTAGTACATCTAAAAAAGTCTGTAACTTCAATAGAGTTATCTTGACCATTTGTTAGATCTTCTTTTCTACATGCAGTAGTGCATAAATTGCATGCACATAAATTCTACCTTCTCCATATTGAAAGAAATTTTGTCCTATATCTAAGGAGCCCCATTTTACTTGATTATCCTTTGATTTTCCAACTTTGCTTTAAACTCTGTTAAGTGAGTGCCAGATAGTCCAGCCAGAATCTTGTCCTGGTGGGAGACATTTTTCATTATTCAGTCATTTGGCAAGGTGTATTGCTTTTGCTCTCCAGCTTTTGCTCTCCAGTCTAACCTGTTCTGGTTTAATATTTTGACATTCAGAGGTGTGCAGAGCATGTTTCTTCAGGTTCGTTGCCTATGAAGTGGATGTATATAATATAGTGCTTTACTGCCTTGTTTCATCTGTTATTTGCTCCGTCCGCTTGCTGGCTGGGGCTGGCCAGAGCTGGCAGGTTCTCCCGCACTTCCTGCTTGTGGGGGGGCTCTTCCCCCACCTGCAATGCTGCTCAGTTCAGCCCAGCCTCCCGCCCCGCAGCCCCTACCTCATGTGTCCTCCCCTCACTTGGTCCACCCAGCGCACAGGTGCATGCGCACTTCCGGCAGTTGCTATGAAAGAGGAGAAGCAACAGGTTGTGTCCCCCCCCCCAACCCAGGGGTGCCTTCTGGTTTGAAGGAAAAAATAACAGCCTGGGGCTTCTCCTTTTTCATAGCAACAGTGAGGCGGCTTCTCTGCTTCTCCTGCTGGGTGCACATGTGTGCCTGTGGTCAATCTGAAGGGCGTGCCGCTGGTGCTGGTGGGCTAGGGTGCCCCAGGGCGAGTCCTGGTAGTCTGGTGGGCCAGCCAGTGGCTAGTGAGTTCTTTCTGTTTCTGCAAGAGTTGAGATTAAATTTCTCCCAGCTTTTAACATATGCTCACTAAAATGACTTTTTTCTAAGGAAATATAATTTAAGGATTGGGTGTATGTTTCAGGTCTGAGACCTGGGAATAAAGAAATAAAACAGAGGAGCCAGCTCTGCTACTGCTGCTACCATGGCTGGAAGCACTTCTGTTCTCACTGGACAATCCAGCCTATGACCTGGCCTTGATATTTTGGTGTCCTCATTGTAGGGTCTTCAAGGAGAAACAGGAACACCATGGACTATACAAGAATCAATTTGGAGCATTTTCTTTTTTTAATTTTTAAAAAAATCATATGAAATAAATACACTAATAAAAAAACTAACAATAATATAAAAACATTATATAATAGGCAATTACATAATCAAATATGTTCACCCCACCATCAAATGCACAGTTAAAAATGATGGATACTTGGCTCAGTAAATAAATAAGCTTGCAATGGGCGGGGAGGTCAGGAACAGCACGGATCGGGTCCCCCAACCTACCTGGACGTGGCAGGGGCAGCAGGGAGCCTGAAATGGGTGGAAAAAATGGAAGTTTTTTTCACCCATTTCAGGCTCTCTAGCACCCCTGCCACCTCTGGGGACCTGATCCGCACTGTTCCCAACCTATCCGGGTGCTGCAATCGCAGCATGCGATCAGCGCTTGGGTTGAGGGTTTGAATGGGCGTGCACCCAGTTCAACCCCCAACCCAAGCAGCTGATCCCAAGCTGCAATCTGCCTACCTCTTTGGAAAGAGCAGTGGGATTCCACTCATGGAATCCCTACTGTCCTTTCCAAAGAGGCAAGCTGATCGCCCCCCTGTTCCCTTTCCTCCTTGGAAAGGGAACTGGGCTTTTTTTAACATTATGTGATCAATGCATCGCACAATGTTAAAAACCGGATAACAACGAGACTTGTGGAACCAAGACTCATCATTATCCGAGGTACTAGTGTACCTTGGGAGGTGGTGAGCACTCCAATGCTAGAGGAATTCAAGAGAAAATTGTACAACCATCTGTCAGATTTGCTTTTATTTGGATTCCTGCATTTAGCAGGATGTTGGACTTGAGGCCTATTCCAACTCAGTTATTCTATTATTCTACTTTGGAAACATACAACTGAGACCTTTAAAAAGGAAAGTAATTGATCTCGGATCATGGAGGCCCAAAATGACAAAAACAGTCTTTTACCAGTTTTGGCATATATGCAGTGGTGGGCAAGAGCCAGTTTGCACCGGTCTGCGCAGACCGGTAGCAACTTTTTGGGGAGTTTGCGCAAACCGCTGCCAAAAAACTATGTTTTTTCACAGTTTCCTCTACCGGTGCGCATGCATCCGCGGCCTCGTGCCTGAGACTTTCAGAGGCATGGTCACAGCACCACTCGGGTGCTGACGCTCCCCTTGCTTGCTGTCCCGAGCAGGGAGGAAGAGGAGGAAGAGCAGCCGCTGAAGCTCCCTACCACCTGATCCCCTTTGGGTGTGGGGTGGGTGTATTTTAAAGTGTGTTTTAATATGTATTTTAATGTAATGTGTATTTTAATGTGAGCTTTTGTGGATCAAGTCCACTGGCTCTTTGGCTATAAACAGAGATGAGCACTGAACCCTAGAGTTGGTAACGACTGGCTTTTGAGCAAGGACAACCTTTACCTAATAACAGAAGATCCTTGACTGGTATTCAAATGTGATGTCATATTTTGTCCCTGCAAGTGGTTCAAGGTCGCCCTTGCTCAAAAGCCAGTCATATCTGCTCATCTCCATTTACAGCCAAAGTGCCAGTGCTGCCTGTGTTTGCAGATGTATACATGGTCATATGGCAGGCATGACTAGATTGCTCATGACATTGGCCCCGCCCATTATGCTAGCTCCGCCCATTATGCTAGCTCCGCCCATGACATTGGCTCCGCCCACTGTGTGGTCGTGAAATTTTTTGCTGCCTATCACTGCATATATGGGACCCATGGACATTCAGCTAAGGAGAAAACCTGCAGTCACCAGTTTGTTGGTAACCTTATGATTTCATCATTATATTCCAGGAGATACAGCCCAAAGATGTAACCTTTGATATTAAACTAAGAGACCTTATATAATTATGGGCTGGCGCTGAGAATATTGTTCCTCATCTCACAGAAATCCTTCTGGTGACAATCTGAAGAAGGTTGTTTCCTGCAATAACCTGGCTAAGAAATAAAAGCACATGCTGGGTTTGTTTCTACTTAGATGCATGTTGAAAAGCTGTCCATTTGCTTTGCCATTTGAGAATTTAAACTGCTTGTGATTTTTGTTTTTGTTTCTGGCCCTTGACTAAATTGCATAGGTGTATTTGACTTTATATTTATGCCACACTTCTTACTATAATGTCTCTCTTGGATAACTTGTACATGGCAGATAGTATAGAAATATGACTAATTAAATAAACAACGGTCCATTGGAAAGTTGCCTGCTTCCTATCTAAAGTGTGCCTTGGGGGAAAATCCCCCCCCCCAGTGCTATCTGTGTCTGGGGAACCCGAATTTATGGCCTTAGGATAGCAATTTGAGCTCCACACCTTAGTTTTGTGGCCATGCTTTTCTCCAGTTTGCAAAAAGCTTTGGCTGTTTCTCAAGCTCGTCTGAATAACAGCATCTCATGCCCTTTTTCTCCTTATCAGTTGGCAACTACTGGCTTTTGCCTGTTTCAACTTGTGGCAATTATGACATTAAAATTAGGTGCAGTAAGGAAGCAAGCCTGCAATGTATTACTCTTTCAGGATTCCATCTGACTTTGCTAGAGGGAATAACTGTATTACAATGTACCTGCCTTGTTTGTTTACTTTCCAGATCCTCTTATAATCGTAGATTGCTCAGACCTAATCGTGTGATTGCTAGCTTTTGTTCTTCATCCTGCACTCTTTCAAGTCTATGCCTCAAGTTTTCAAAGGCCAATCTATCAGCATCTCAAGAGTTTTTGCAAAAGATCATGTAGTGTCTAGAAAGCATCTCTGCCAGACGGGCTTGTCTTGTACACATATTCTGTTATATTAAATGTGTTCAGGCATGATTTTTGGCAGGTTTTCTTCACAGACTTTCTTGAACTTTACTTGACACCTTTAGTGGCACGTAATCTATCTGAGAAGCAATACTTGGAACGGGCTTAACATTTTCTTTTTCTTCGTCCTCTTTTTCTTTTCTTCTCTTTTTTCATAATGAGCTCAAGGTTCCCTTTTGTAAATGTTGTCTGGAGGACATCATGGCCTAATCATTTTACCAAATGCAAAAAACATGGATCAAAGGAGTTCTGGACTGCTTGCATTGCTCCTGTGGTTTTAGTTAACACAACAGTGCTGGTAAATTTGCAATGTGTGGCTGTGTCACCACAGCATCATGGCAAAAAGAAGCCACGTTTCTGAAACAGGAAATACCTTGATGTCTGGATCTGGTAGTTAAATTGTCAGGTAACTAGACATATACAGTACTGGTAACATTTTAAAAAAGGAAGAGATACTATTTTTACAGAGAGAGAAAAAGAGAGATTTTAGGGACGATTGAGGCATACTGAGATCTTAAACTATGTCATGTTAAGAAGCCTTAACATATTACCCCAAAATATTTTTAAAAGTTTATTTAAAGGCTTCTTGTAAACTGACATCCTAAACTCTAGATTACTGTTCAAATTACCACTACTTGCTGATACCCAAAAACAGAGTTGTGTTCTTTCAACGGACAGAAGAGGCATACAGAAAGAGCCTACTCGAAGATTGTGATATTTTTGAACCACAGTTGGGTTGTGCTGGCTAACCTTTCTCAGACTTAGGCGAAAGGAACTACAGAATGAATTCACCAAAGGTTGCTTCCTTCTGGAAGTTTAATGTCTGACCAAGACATGAAAGAAGAAGAATGAATAGAAATTCAAAGCACTTGAACTGGGGAATGTGGTGAATCAAAGACTAGGAAAGTTACTTTTCTAAGCTTTAGTAGTCATTTCAAGAGGGTATACAGCCCCAGAAGATGGAAAGCTGAAGTATGGTGTGGCCTAACTAAAGACAGTATGGGTTAACAGAAACCAAGATTTGTAAGAACAAGTTTTGTAATACAAAGTCCATCTCATAATAGTAGGCAGTTCTCCAAAGCTTAGTTCAGCAGCCTACCCAGGTTAGGAAACTGGCTTGGGAAAAATTCAGAATTAACACTGGAATGGCAGGGGAGAGCTAAGAGGGATTTGCAGTTATAGCCAGGAATGTTAGGTTCAATCCAGACTTTCTGAATTAATTCTTTAGAGGGCTCTGAATGAATTGCAGGTTCTACTTTTTCTCTTCTTTTGTGCATGATTTCCATTGAATATTGCTACTTAGCTCTTCCAGGTGGAGATGAAAATTCCAAGGAGTCATTTGTTGCTACAGCTCAATCAATGACCTGCATTTTTCTGCTTTCCTTGTAGCTGTGGCCATGTTTACCACTCCAAAATTTATCACATCATCACCCTTCTTAGCCCTAACTATTGTTGTTTTGAGCAATCTGGTGGCTCCCAACTGACTGACTTTTTCAAAAGGTCCTCTTGTAAACAGCCCTGCTCATGCTAAAGGTTGTGGTTTTTTTCATTGAGTAGGGTGTTAACAACAGTTTTGCACAATTTCTGAATATGGCAAATTATGCTTAGTGCTTCTCCTTCAAACTAGGGTGATATTTTTAGAACTTTTTTTTTTGCTCCATAAACTGGAAAATATAAGACTCTTAAGATTTTTGTATGGTTTTAAGCAATCTTCAGAATGAGAGAGGGGATTGATTGATGCAGATCAGAATTCTATCTATGCTTCAGACTACAGGCTGGATTTATTAGCAACATATATTAAGAAGAATACAAGTTTTAACCCTGTGCCACCATCCTGGCTTCCTGAGATTAAGAAGGATTTGTCTCTTAAGATTTTGGACCAGATGTCATTTAACTTCTGTCTAGGCCTTCTCTTGTAAAGGCTTACCTTCTTGGCCCTAAATCAACAAATTCTGGATACTTCCTGCCTGGGTTGTGACATTCCATCACATATTTTTACATAGATGTACCACAAATCCTTATAATTTCCTTATAATTTCTTTCAGTTGTTTGGAATAAAAATGATGCTGTATTTGAATATCTCTCTGTGTATTTTTAGCACATGTTAAATCATGGGAAGGTACAACTCAAAGTTGCTGGCATGTCTTTCCCTTCCATCATCATGCTCTCTCCTGCTTTACATTATCTCTGGATCTGCAAACATTTCACTTGTAGCTGCAATTAAACACCAGTTATTGGTTTAACTGCTGAGATGTCATGTCAGTTCTGTAGCCAGTGTTGCGGTGATTACTATTATAATACGTGTGAGCCATCAAGTTCATCCCAATTTATGGTGACTCTTATCAGAACTTTCTAGGTAAAAAAAAATACCCAGAATTGGTTTACCATTCCTTTCTTCTGGAGACATCCAAGGACTGTGAAACTTGCCCATAGCTATATATATACTGGCTCTTTTTTCAAGAGGGAATCAAACTCCCGATCTCTAGCTCTGCAGCCAGAAACTTAAACCAATGATTTATCCAACCAGCAACACAAATATGACAAGATGAAATTGTCAGCAAAAAATCAGTGACAGACAGAATGACCAGTGTTGAAAGGAAGAGGTGTGGACTCCTGAATTTAGAACAAATCAGGTGAAATAATTTTCACCTTTAAAAAAATGGGCATCTATACCTAGCAACCCATGGAAAGGATCCTCATAAAACAGAATTGATTTCACAGCATGTTGTTGTTGTTTTTACAAAAAATCTTTATTCACAAACAGAATTTTATAATCTAAAGTTAGGACATCTTTAATCCTGAAGGTTTGATAACTGAAGCTAACTCTGGAGGAAGTGGTTTATATCAGATTCTTTCAAATAATCATTATACCATACATGGTTCTGATTATATTCGCAGTGTATGCATCTTTGGAAATACATTTATAATTTCTGAATTGTGCTTTTAAGCTTGCATTGACATTTTAGTCATAGCTAAAAGATTTCTTCTTTCCTTGACTCTAATATAGAGTGACCCTTTTCTATTCATGTAAGCACAAACAGAGCAATAAATTACCTTTTGTCATTAGTTAAAATGACTGATGATCTGTTAGCCTTTTAGGATGTAATTTAAAAATCATTTGTCTTTGTGTGAATAACTTAAAGTCTTATTTCCTCTTGAAATACAGCACAGTCTTTCTGTGTGTTTTTATATATATAAAGCAGCTAACTGTGGATAAGTCATAGTGAACTCAAGGTGGATGTAATTTAACACTGCATATTCGAAAAATTTGCAGCTAAGATTAAATGGCTGTTGGAGTTTTATTAATGACCACTTAAATGGCATAATGTTGGCTAAGGATGTAGTCCATAGGGCTTCTGAACCTTGTTTATGTCACAGGAAATTCTTGCTGCTCAGAAAAAGTACCATGCAAGAGGAAAAGGTTCCTGTTTGAATATCCAAGACAGGAGTTCTTAACCTTTTTAAGTTGGGAGCTGGGTCACGCTCCCTAAAACAGGGATCTAAGATAATAACAGGATTAGGAAGGTAATA
Source organism: Furcifer pardalis (assembly GCA_030440675.1). Taxonomy (NCBI): domain Eukaryota; kingdom Metazoa; phylum Chordata; class Lepidosauria; order Squamata; family Chamaeleonidae; genus Furcifer; species Furcifer pardalis. The sequence goes on along the minus strand of CP126890.1, from coordinate 148,610,036 downwards.
TCAAAAGAGAGAGTTTCACCTCTATGTATGGGCATGAAGTGTATAGGTATTCTACTGCAAGATTAGAACAATACAATAGCCAGAATCTCAACATGGCCATTGCCATATTGGTTAGGGAATTGTGGGATTTGTGCTTAGCAAAAAAGCAAACATATGCTACAACAACTTACCTTCTCTGTGTAGTACATTAGGAACCTGAGCAGTTTGTTGGAAGGAGTGCCTCAAACACCACTAAGTAAGGAAAAGGACACAGGCAAGCAAAGAAGGGATGTTACTATAGCAAGGGACATAATATCTTGTAATACAACTTGTGAGCATACTTTGATCCACTACCATAAACCATCCAAAATGTGCAGGCACCCAGACATCTATAGGAAGACTATATACCGTCCCAAAAAGTGTTCTCCAGATGTACAGCCATATTGTAAAATGAGGAGCACCCCTAACTCCATTCTCAACGTCCATGCATTGAGCAGACCATTGGCGATGGAGGCCACAGCAAGCACAGATGAGTACATGTAGGCTTTCAGCATCAGCTGGGACACATTTGTATGCAGAATTGGTCATTGCTCATGTTCCATTTTGTGGAAGTAGATCAAGGCAAGTGAAATGAGGGTAGCAGAAGTGATCCAATTGTCCTCTCCACATGTCACCTATATGTGGGGAGGAGACTGTTGTACTTCTTAAGCAAGGGAGGGAAGCATTTGACCTTTGGGCATAATATGGTCCACCAAAGAGCTTGATTTGGCCATCTGGCTGTCCACAGGATGTCCTTCCTCCACATTGCACCTCTTCAAATCTCCTCCTCAAAGGGTTACATAAATCCCTCCATTTGCATTTTGCCTTCTAGTTAGCAAGACATTGATCAAGCATGAGAATAACTGCTGTTTTCTGTGATTTCAGGATCAAGGTTACAGTGGGTTTCTTCAAGCAACACAAAGTCTAGCTAACCCAACTGAACTCAGCCCAGCCCAACCAAATCAAGTCCTTTTGTATTTCTCACTGGAGATGCAAATGAAATGGTTGAGAAGAAACCTGGCTATGTTAGACCTTGAATCATAATACTGTACCTGTTGGATTCCAGTCTGTTTGTGTTCCCAGTGGGGGAATATCAACAGAGTGGGTAGATGGGAATCCTACTGCTACCTCTGATCACACATAGGAGAGAATAGGCAGACTTACTCTTGCTCTTCTTATATTCCCCAATGCAACTAGGAAGAAAGGCTGTTGTTTTAAACCAGGAGGTCCCAATCTAAGGCCCATGGACTGGATCTGGCCCACAGCACCATTTTCATGTGGCCCCACCCCAAGGGCATTTGAGAAACAAAATGGGCACCCCCTTTGAAGCTGCTGGGACAAAATGGCCACCCCCATCATGCTGGCAGTGCAAAATGGCCATTTGGCCCTTGAGGCTGACTCAGAGAGCATGATTCGGCCCTCAGCTTGAAAAGGTTGGGAACCCCTGTTTTAAACTGATCTGAGATGTGAAATAACTTTGGCATTTCCTTGCATATAGAGGCAAGGAAATGTTTACACGGAGAAAGGGAAATGGAAACCAATAGGTAGGTCGAGGTCTCATGGTGGACCTTGCAATTGTGAAACCATCCAACCTGCTGGCTTCATCATAGTAATAATTCAACCCCCTTGACCAACATACTTCTCCACTCCTGCTCACTAGCAATGGAAGAGAACCTTTGGCCCCTTAACCAAATTTGCCCTGTTGGAGATCTCAGCTTGGCTTTAAAAAGTTTGGGCATGACTCTCAATCTTATGGGGAAACGTGTGATTATTTGAAAAGTTCTTGGTAAAGAAATAATTGCATGGGAAAAAAATAACCATTTGCACCAGTCAAATTCAAAAGATGATGCTAAACACAAAACACCAGAAATATATGCATTATCAACAGAAGTAATCCAAGCAACAGGGAAAATCAGCATCAGATGGCTACCCAGAATCTTCCATGCAGAATAGCACATTAAAAGTTACAGTTGCACAAATTCCATTGGAAAGAAAGTGCATTCATGATGGACCACCTCTGTTTTTTGTTTACAAGGCTATTAGAACTTCCAGGAGACTTCCTGGAAAACTAATTCTGCTGAGCACATTCAACATAGCTTGCATTTTGACTGATGAAAGAATTGAATAGTTATTTTTATTGCCATTGCTGTGCATCTGGCAGTGAGGTTGGTGAGGATTATTTAAAAAAAGAAGAGAATTTTCAAAATAAATCCATTGTAAAAAAAAATGACTCCTGCTGCATTATTAACGTACAGTATTCCACTACTTGTCAATGTTCCATGTTAGAAGTATTGTGCTAGGTGGGAACAATCAATGAAAAAAAAATCATAGAATCATAGAATTGCAGAGTTAGACATGACCTCAAGAATAAAGTAGAAAACACATTGCTAAATTATCCTTGTCAGTTGGCTACCCAACCTGTTTCAAAATTTACCACAAAGAAGAATTCAGCATCTTCCAAGATGGTGCAATAAACTTGATTTTGTTGTTCAGTTGCACAGTCAAATCCAGCCCTTTGTTATCCCATGGACCATTGCACACCAGGCACCCCTATCCTCCACCATCCTTCACAGCCCGCTCAATTCTACGCCCATAGCATCAACAATGCCATCTAGCCATTTTATCCTCTGTCGCCCCCTTCTCCTTATTACTAAACTTATTGATTGCTTGATATAAAGGCTGTAGCCAGGGGCCAGGGGGCAGGCGAAAACCCTTCTGAGCTGACAGCCCGCCCTCCAAACCCACCCACTTATATATATGAGGGTGACATTGTTGCACCTTCTGAAAAAATTTCCCCCTCTTGGAAAAGTTTTCATCACCACCACCCCAATCTAGAATCCTGGCTATGGCCATGCTTGATGTCCATTCCGTTGTGAAACAGCTCTTTCTATAACAAAGTTCATCCTATTATTTAGTCAAAATCTCATTTCTTGTATTTTCTGCCCATGACTTCTAGTCCTACCTTCTGGAGCTACAAAAACAAAAGAAAACACCCAATAAAATGAACAAAAAATACCAATAACTTATTACTATTTATTTTAATATTTTTAAGCTTTAGCTGGGACTGCAGTGGCTCAAGTGGCTGAGACACTGTCTGGAAGGCAACAGGTCTTTGTCTCATCCTGCCAACCTAGCAGTTTGAAAGCAAGAAATTGTAAGTAGATAAATAGGAACCACTTTGGTGGGAAGGTAAACAGTGTTCCGTGTACTCCAGTGTTTAGTCATGTCTGCCACATGAGCATGGAAACGTCTGCCGAAGAAGACAGCACTGGCTCTTCAGCTATGAAACAGAGATGAGCACTGAACCTTAGAGTCAGATATGACTGGCTTTCGAGCAAGGGTGACCTTTACCTTTAAGCTTTAGCTGTATGTCCTCTTATTGGTATCACTCCATCTAAGATAAGAAGAGAACTAGCAGCAGATGCTGAGAGAACTAAGCAAGAGTATGACCCTTGAGATCTTCTGAATGGATATGTACCTCATGTGTGCTGGCTCAGATCCAGGAAGAGCTTTATGGCAAGAACAAACATTCTTGAGAGTATGCAAGAGCAAAATCAAATTAGAAGATGGAGGAAAGAGCTCACTAAACAACAACAACAACAAACCAATAAAGGAAAATATGGCTGAGGAACTCAACCTCCTCTACATCACTTAGAGGCTGAGGGTAAGAGAAATACAGTCAAACCTCGCTTAATGAGCGATTCGCTTAGCAAAAAACTCACTTAATGAGCAGGTTTTTCAAAAAGTGATCTGACTCACATAATGAAAATTTTTGCTATGCGAGTCGGACTTTTCCTATGGGAAAACTTGCATAACGAGCATTTCTATGGGGAAAACTTGCATAATGAAAAATTTTCGCTATGTGATTTTTTCCATAGAAATTATTATTATTATTATTATTATTATTATTATTATTATTATTATTATTATTATTATTATTATTATTATTATTATTATTATTATTATTATTATTATTATTAAATTCGAATTTATATGCCGCTCTCCTTGCCGAAGCAACCCAGAGCGGCTAACAATATTACAATAAAAAACATAATATACATACAATATAACAAGTATAATACAATCAATGTGGTAGACAAGACTTTCATAAAAAATTAAAATACAAAAAACATTCATGGATATACAGTACAAAGCAATAGGGAAAGTCCTCATCCCTTATAAATATTTCAATTAATAAATATACATTTATCTGGAGGAGTGGCTGGCCGTGGTTCAGCTGTGGCGGTAGTAGCGGGACTGGCGTCTCTCACTCTCCGGACCGGACCGGACCGGACCGGACCGGACCGGACCGGATGAGGAGCCGAAGTTCGTTTGGGGGGGGCGGCGGCGGCGGCGGCAGGTCTTATGTTCGTTATGTGAGTTTTCCCATAGGAATTTTTGCTATGCAAAAAAACTCACATAGTGAAAAACTCGCATAGCGAGCAGCATCGCAGAATGAATTATTTTCGTTATGCGAGGTATGACTGTACAGAATTCAGCTCATTTACTAGTCTGCCAGTCACTACTGGAAACATGCACCAATGAGGACAGGTATGACCAAATACAAAGCCAAGGGGTAGTGTTCATTTTGGCAGTCCAGGGTTTGATTGGGATATGGAGGAGGAGGAGGAGGAGGAGGAGGAAGAAGAAGAAGAAGAAGAAGAAGAAGAAGAAGAAGAAGAAGAAGAAGAAGAAGAAGAAGAAGAAGAAGAAGAAGAAGAAGAAGAAGAAGAAGAAGAAGAAGAAGAAGAAGAAGAAGAAGAAGAAGAAGAAGAAGAAGAAGAAGAAGAAGAAGAAGAAGAAGAAGAAGAAGAAGAAGAAGAAGAAGAAGAAGAAGAAGAAGAAGAAGAAGAAGAAGAAGAAGAAGAAGAAGAAGAAGAAGAAGAAGCTGTCACTATATTCAGGACCTAGTCTATGGTATTCATCTCTTTTTTGAGAGGGGGGGGGATATTTTTTTAAATGTTTCTGAGTTAGATGAAGAATTTAACAAGAACTTTATGGCCGTCATGGCAAAACAATAGTCTGCCTTCCAGTTGAGGCTGAGCAATAGAGATCAGACTGCGATAAGCAAGAGGCTTGGATTAGAAGAGTGAGCTGCTGTCAAAATTTAAGATGTCATCCCTTGAGAGACCTCTCCTGTCTGTCTGAAGCCTAGAACCTTTTGAAACCTACAGCTGTGCAGACTGTTTCTTTAAGAACAATCACATTCTGCTTAATGTTCTGGGGAAAATAAATTTAAAAAACCCATGAAGAAGCAGAAGAAAAAGGAGGGGGAAGCGAAAGTGAAAAAGAGGGGACGTTTCCATCTGATGGTAGTTTATTCTGGACTCACTAAAAATGACTCTGTGTAAGTGTAGTTCCATGACAATATAATTAAGGAATAAGACATGACAGCCAGTTATTTTTGGATTATTACTGTGTGGTGTGAAGTCAAACAGTATTCCATCCACTCTGGTGTCTAGTCATTCCTGCCACATGGCCATGGAAATGTCTGCAGATGCAGACAGTGCTGGCTCTTTGGCTATAAACAGAGATGAGCACTGAAACCTAGAGTCGGATACATCTGGCTTTCAAGCAAGGGTGACCTTTACTTAGTCAGGTATATGACAATTGCAGCAAGACTCTTACATGTCCACAAATGGAAAGTCACCAAAGTACCAATAGTTGAAGAGTGGCTGATGAAAAGATATCAGAAATAGTAGAAATGGTGAGATTGACAGTTCTAACAATCCTTAACAAATTTTGAAATGATATGCAAGTCCATACTGGACTTTCTGGTAGAACAAAGGAAGGAAGGAAGAGCCATTATGGTATAACTTTGAAGCTTAAGGAATGTAGGCTTGTTGTCTCTGAGCTCAAATGCACATTAACTTGATGGAAAGCTATAACATGTTATATCTTATGGAAAACTGTTAAACTGTTCTGTTCTCCCCTTGATTTGATTTTACTTTTTCATCTTCTACCCCTTTCCCCTTCTGTATCCCTTAATTCAGAGATTCTCAACCTGCGGCCCATTGGCCGGATGTGGCCTGCGGCACCATTTCATGGGGCCCCCACTGCCTCTACCACACCAGGAAGTGTCATGTGGTGGAGGAGCGGCAAAATGGCTATCCGGCCCCCCAAGCTGTCTGAGAGAGCATGACTTGGCTCCTGGCTTTAAAAGGTTGAGAACTCCTGCCTTAATTTTATAAACATAATAAAATATTGAATAAAAAAGAACTGAAAATAATATTCATTTCATGGCAAGATTCTCCAAACATGCACAGGCAATGTAACAAATGGTTGGTACAGTGAAGTCCTGTAGGATATTATGTTCATTGAAAATTATGTATTCTTATTAATGGCTGTGAAAGTTGTTAATTTCCAGTCTGTGTGGCTTTCACTTGTCTTCACCCAGAATTCCATTTCCACACCAATTCATTGGCTTTAAAAAAAAATCCTCTTCAAACAGTGCTACAGTTAAATTGCAGAAAAAGAAAAAGGCACAATAGTCACAGAAAGACACATTTTATTCTTTGCTCCATTTTGGTCAGTAGACCAGTCTGAAAAGCATCCTAATTAGTCATTTTGCGCATTATTCTGATGAAGACTGAGGGTCTCATTTCTAATTCTTTTGTAAAGCCTTGCTATAGGCAGGTAAATGAATATTTGGCCTTTTCGTTTTTCTTGCAGTTTTCAGAAACCTTGGATCTTTCTTGACCCCATTAATGTTTTGCAAAGGGAGGTAAAAACAATTTTTTCTGTTTTCCACATGGACCATCATGAAATATATAGATCTGAAAATGCATACTTGTGTATAGTTTTTGCTAATGTACACATTTCCCCACGTTTCCTCATTATGTGAATATTCCAGATATACAGATGTTTTGTTGCACACCATTTCCAAAGATAAGTATGGATTTGTGGGCATTTTCCTTCTTGAAAACTCGTAGCAAGTCTATCTCGGGAGGTGCAAAATGGGTATTTTTGTAGGGAAATACGAACCCAAGGAATTTCTTTTCCATCTCTGGTTGTTGGCTTAGCTTACTGTCTTTAACTCGGCTACAAAACACGTCGTCTGTGTGTCTATATATGTGTGTGAGAAAGAGAGGGGTGGGGGAAAAGAAGGAAATGAGCATGTTGGAGAGGCAAAAGTTCCATTTCTTAATGGAGATAAAGTTCCTGAGGAGAAAAAATGCCATGTGTCGTGCCTATGAAAATTCCACAGCCCAGAGATTAAAAGGTTTTAAGAGGAAATAATACTTTCCTTGTCACTGGACTTCAGTGGCAGAATGAGCACAACAGCTGGAAGGCATATGCACAGTGTTTACTGGAGCGATTCTTACACTTTCAGACAGAAGGAAATCCTGTGCAGGATTGGAAAGTGCAGAGAGCTGTCACCAGGGAATAGGCTGTCTGTGTGTCTCTGTGAAATGAAAGCTGTGCGGACCACAGACTCCGCAGTGGGCACTTCCTGCCCCACTTTCTGTAGCCAATCAAGATTCCTTTCTCCCTCCCTTTCTTGCGGTTGTGTGTGTGGGAGTGGGCTTGCATTGCAAATATCTAGGGATGGCTATCTGCAAAGATGCTAAGGAGTTTTCAGGATTTACCTTATATCAAACTTCCAACCCCCTTCACCACCACCACCACCCTCATATAAATCTTGCTCTCTCTTTTTGGCAGAAGGTGATTCAGGAATGTTTGCCGTCTCTTGGGTCACCTAGATTGATCTTTCCAAGCTAATAAGACATTTGATATCTCCCCAACCTTTCGCAGGGAGCAACATCGACATCTAACTACTGCGCACTTTGATCAAGAAAAAATCCCAGGAAAGCAAATGATAAATTAATTGACCCCTCAACAACAATATTCAGCATTCATACATGATCATTAATAAAGAGTGTTTTCATTATCCCAATCTGCAAATGGAAGTGTGTGTGTGTGTGTGTGTGTGTGTCTGTCTGTCTGTCTGTCTGTCTCTGTGTGTGTGTCTGTGTCTGTGTGTTTTGCAAAAGATACGTGGGCAAATTTTCAAATCTAATCACTGTCAACCTAGCTGTAGCCAAAATAAATTATATGGGAAGCAAAATAAACTGTTTAATAGACAGAGTGGGCTTTTGGGGGCTTTTTTTAAAAAAAGAAAGAACAGAAGAGAAACACTTTCTGTTTTCTTATTTGCCATGTATGATGTTTCTGTTCCCTTCTAGAACAGAAAGAATCTTCCTATGGATAAAGTTTGGCATATACCTCTGCCAGAAAAAACGGTGAAGGTGGGGAGGTGAGGAGGATAGGTTACACAAACTATTAGTTTTTAATTACAAGCAAACAAATTGTGCCCTCGAGTACCTTAGTAAATATAATGCAGCTGAAAAAGCTTTGCACTGGTTTGAGTTCCCTGTGCTCATGATCATGGTTTTCTGAAGAACACAAGGAAAACCTGATCCTCTACTTAAAATAGGTTGGCTCATCCTTCACTCATCATGGGACAGGATCAGTGTTTACAGCTAAAGCTGTCACCATGAGTATTTGGGAAAGTCACGTCAAGAGTTTTGTGAGATTCTTTTGCCCTATGAGGATTTCTGTTTATTTGTTTATTATTAAAATACTGTATTTCTAAACCACTCTGCATCTGTACGCCTCAAATTGAGAGTGAAGTCCATGGAGTTGATTTTGAAATAATATAAAACAATCTAAACAACTGAATACAAATTAGCATAATCAGAATAAAACCTGGCATCCAACAGAGCAGAGATTAAGGCAGGGATCTCACTAGGGTGCGGATGCATGGATGAAAAGCCATGTTTTAAATTGATGCCCAAAGAGAAGCAGGAGTTGCCATGGCTTAAGTGGTTAAGACGCTGAACTTGATGACTGGAAGGTCAATAGGTCAGCAGTTTGAGACCAGAGTACTGCATGCCGGAATGAGCTCCCGTTTCTGTCCCAGCTCCTCCCAATTTAGTAGTTCAAAAACAAGAAATTGCAAGTAGATAAACAGGTACCATTTTGGTGGGAAAGTAAATAGCATTCCATGCACCTTGGTGTCTAGGCATGCCTACCACATGTTCATGGTAATATCTGCAGATGCACACAGCACTGGTTCTTTGGCTGTAAACAGAAATGTACACTGAACCTTAGAGTTGGATATGACTGGCTTTTGAACAAGGGCAACCTTTGCCTTTACAAAGATGCCTGTTGGTTGTCCAAGGAGAGCTTAATTTTGTTGAAGGTGAAATACATGTTAATACCAGGGACGATTGCTTTACGTGTCTGGCTGTCATGCCCTGATATTAAGTAAATGCATGCACACATTTGTATGGTTGTCTAGTATGAGGTTTAGCCATATGGTTGTTGATGAAGCACCACAAAATGCACGGATCAAATTTTGGAGTGGGGGGAGGAGGTGACTGTGTGTCTTGCCAGTCAATGAATGTACAGAATCTCATTCTCATTTCTGAGCCGGAGAACAATTTATTGGGGATCTTGAGTAATGTTGGGGGTGAATCTGAACATATCACAATAATTTAATTACTTATTTGAGATCTCAGATCCAGGAAGAGTTTTGTGGCAATAACAAACATTCTTGAGTGTAGGCAAGAGCAATATCAAATTAGAAGATGGAGGAAGGAGTTCACTGGACAAGGAATAACATTAAAGAAGGATATGGCTGAGGAACTCGACCTCCCCAACGTCACTTGGAGGACCCCAAATAGGCTGAGGATTGGAGTCCCTAAATGTAATACCAACATGCTCAAGTGGAGGCTGCTGGCGCACAACAATACACTGTGTGAATGTGAAGAGATACAGAATCTGGTACATATGCTGGTCTGCTGATTACTGCCAGAAACATGTACTGATGAACATTTAAGTTTGACCAAAGCCAAGAAGGTGACTTCATTTTGGCGGTTTAAAGTTTGACCTGACCTGCACATGAAAGAAGAAGATGACCTATTTGAATGCCAGGGCCTGCTCTATCATTAGGCAGAATTACAAAACTGCCTCAGGTAGCATATAGTCAGTCTTCTCTTTTAGGACACTGAACTGCCTGTAGAGGCCCTGTGGCCTGTAAAATGCCACATAACATAGTCTTACATTCTAGGTGTGGTTAGGGACCCTCTCCCATTGCCAACACTGAAGTAAGAGTCAACTTTCAGTCTAGTTTTCTTCCCCACAAGGAATGGTGGGGTAGGGGCATAATCTTTTCCTTTGCCTCAGGCAGCAAAACAAAGAAGCCAAGGCAGGTTGAGGACCTTGCCACTCCTCCTCCTGTGCCTACACCAACTGCCAGGGGAGGAAGACGTCAGGGCAGGTTGAGGACTCCCTGAGCCCACACCAACATATTGTAATGTAATGTATTTTTTGTAAGCCGCCCTGAGTCGCCATGACGAGTGGGCGGCAATATAAATTTGAACTAATAAATAAATTTTAGACCAACCCTGAATATTAATGGGTCACCAGTTCTTCCTTTGTTTGTTGAACAAAGGCAAATTTGTCCAATTCTAGGTCTTGAAAGCAATGACACAAGGCAGCAAAATGTGGGCTTTAACAGCTGTGGAAGAAAAACGGCTGCAAGTAACACGATGAGCGATGGCGAGATCAATGCTCAGAATCTCACTTCGCAATAAAGTGAACATTGAAGATATCTGGCGAAGATCACTGCTAAAAGACATAGTAACAGAATACCTGATAAACAAATTGAGGTGGGCTGGCCATGTTGCATGCACAAGTAACATTAGATGGAGCACCAGAATAATGAATTGATATCCGAGAGATCACAAAAGACCTAGAGGACAACCACCGCACAGATAGGAAGATTTTCTCAAGAAAAATGCTGGACCAACATGGAGAAGAATTGCCAGGGACAGACTGTTGTGGACAGAAGTTGTGCGGAATGTCTCTACTCATACAAAGATTCATCCTGGAATAACAACTCAAACATACCAGTTCTTCCACATCTCTACTCCCTCCTATTTCATTTGTGGGTGTTTGAATAGTGAGCCTGTCAACCAAGCTGGTAAAACACTTTTTGCTGTTGAAATGATATCCTAACTGGGTTGTCTGAATTAGTTTTAACCGCACCCCTCTACTTCTGATGAGACATGCTATTTTATGGTTTCATAATCAGATAAGGCCTATTTTGTGTTCAGCTTTTAGTTAAATATGTTAGACTGCAGCCCAACAAAAACATAATCTGAACTGTGGAATGCCAAGTATCCAAGATTTTAAAAATATATTCAGGCAGCACAGTGATATTAATAGGGACATTGGTACAGAGTTTCTAGCTACAAAGCAAATCATTAAGCAGAAAAGGAGAATTTAAGCCTCCAAATAAATATAAGACAAACAGGACTTGTATACACAAATAAGATAAATGTTACCTGGATTAGTGCAATATGTTTTGAGCAAAACACTGTGGTCTATGTTAGGACTAGTAAAATACACGCCCGTACTGTCCTTGTGATGTGCCAATTAGTCGTTTCTGGCCCACGGTGACCTTATGAATGAGTGACCTCTAAAAATGCCCCATTATTACCAGCCCTGCTCAGCTCTTGCAAACTCAAAACTGTGGCTTCCTTTAAGGAGTAAAGCCATTTCAAATATGGATAGAGCCATGGTTGCTTAGTGGTTAAGACACTGAGCTTGACGAGTGGAAGATCAGCAGTTTGAGAGTGCTGCATGATGGAGTGAGTGCCTGTTGTCTGTCCCAGCTCATGCCAACCTAGCAGTTTGAAAGCAAGAAATTGCAAGTAGATAAGTAGGTATCGCTTTGGCAGGAAAGATAATAGTGTTCTGTGTGCTCTGGCATCTAGTCATGCCTGCCACATGACCATGGAAATGTCTGCAAATGCAAACAGCACTGGCTCTTTGGCTGTAAATGGAAATGAACACCACCCCATAGAGTTGGACACGACTGGCTTTTGAGCAAGGGAGACCTTTACCTTTACTTTTGTTGTTCACTCGCATAGTTGAGTCCAAACCTTTGTGACTCCATGGACCACTGCACGCCAGGCACTCCATCCTCCACCATCCTTCTTAGATCCTAAGAAGGTAACGTAAGTCACCGCTTGAAAAGAGAGGAAGTTGGAAGAAAGATGATGATGGGAAAAACATCAAGAGAAACATGTGGAGTGCTCCCTGTTTGTGACTCTAGCCATGCTACACCCTCTCTTCTTTCCAATTGGTGCTTTGCCATGCTGAATCCTTTGTTTGCAATTCCTATCCCCTGGATTTTCCCCCACCTTAAAGCAGTTTCTGTGCTTCCATGAGCTTTAAGATTTCTACAAGCTTGCTGATGCCTCCCTATTTTGCATGAACGGTGCCACTTTTGTTATATAAACATTGTCATTCACAGTCTGAACATGTGAAGTAGCAAGATCACAATCTGAGATTAGACACAAGAAGACAGTAGGAAAATTGAGAAATACGGATGCAAGGGTAGAGAGGAAGAAAATACATTCTCTACCCTCACCTCCAATTATATATGGAAACTTAATTAACTATAAGAATTAAGAGACTTCCGTGGCTTCATGGTTAAGAGGCTGAACTTGATGACTGGAAGGTCGGCAGGTCAGCAGTTTGAGACCCGAGAGCTGAACGACAGCCTCAGCTGTGTCCCAGCTCCTGCCAAGCTAGCAGTTCCAAAGCAAGAAATTGCAAGTAAATAAATAGGTACCACTGTGGTGGGAAAGTAAACAGCATACCATGCACTCCGCTGCCTAGTCATGCCTGCCACATGTCCATGGAAATGTCTGCAGATGCAGATAGAACTGACTCTGGCTATAAACAGAGATGAGCACTGAACCCTAGAATCAGATACAACTGGCTATCGTTCAAGGGTGACCTTTACCTATACCTATAAAGGTTAATGGTTTGTGCCAAAATGTTCATGCAAAACAAAGTTTGTAAGGAGGGAATCCATGTACTGCTGAAGTCTAGCTTGGAGGCTCTTGAACATGACCTTGCTAGCTTATGTGATGAACACAACTGTACTATAGCAAGATACCTGACAACCTTTATTCCACTCACCCATCATTCTGCAGCAGCTCTTAGTGACCATGAGAAAAAATCAAGGGTAGCATCATGTTCTCATTCACTCTGTTTCTGGGAGAAGAACTGTGATCATCAGAAGAACATGTGCTCTGCAGACAGAATTTTGAAGTAACTAGTCCAAGCAGCATTGTTATTTGTAACCAAATACCTCTGGAGTAACTAGCAATTGGAATAGTAGTTACAATGTTATTTTTATGTGCAATGAGTAACATTCTGGTTACTTAGGGGTTATAGGCAACACCTAGTTATTTTCAAAAATCATTTTAAGAGTGTTTTATAGCAATATTGTAATGTGGTATATTGTTTGTATTTAATACTGTGTAATTATTGTGTATTGAGTATATTGCATATTTGTACAGTTGTACCTCGCTTAAAGAGCATAATGCGTTCCACAGGATTGCTCTTTAAGCGAGTTTGCTCTTTAAGCGAAACACCATTGTAAGTGACCAATTGGGGGGGGGGGATTGTGAACCCAGATTTATTTGTTAAGCGAGTTTTTGGTTGGTTTTATTTGTTATTTGTTAAGCGAAATGAACATTCAGAGAAAATTCTGCTCTTTAAGCAAGTTACTCTTTAAGCGAGACGCTCTTTATGCAAGGTTTGTCTGTATTGTTATATATATATTGTATGATTAATGTGTGAGTCGCCCTGAGTCGGGCTTCCTGATTGGGCAGTCATACAAATGGGAAAATTGAATTTAAATTACAATTTTAAAAGACATTTTGATAGGAATGGTTGAGTCTTTTCTGTCATTCTCTTGTAAAACCATTGCCTTCTATTAGGAGACTGAGTTGTTCATCATAAACCAACATCGTCTGCCTTTCCTTCCTGTTCTTCTGAACCCTATATTTTTTTCTATGAAAACCTTGGGGAGATATACTAGATGTATTTTGGAGACATACTCGAAGTATTTGGTTGGCTTCTTCCCCTTCCCCTCCTCATTGTCACTTTTCCACATGTGGAAAACAACACACCTGTAGAAAGAGACATTTGCTCATATATAGAGTCTATGTGAAAGCAAGAACCCAAGAATTCTTGCTCAGTTGTGCCACTGATGTTCAAGGAGGGACATCTTAAATGCACAGACGTTCCTTGTCACATGCAGAAAATGTTGACAAGGAGGAGGTTGCCTAGGTACACCCCTTGAAACCTGATGAGTGTATCCATGGGAATGAACATGTTGCTTTTCTGTCCCTCCTGATCTAAACAGTTAAGGGTTCTTTAGAAGTGTAAACATTCACATGTGTTCACTTTGCGGGGCATCACTTCAAATTTGACACTTTCTGAATCTGTCTGAGGGTGTGACTGTATGGTGAGGGAAATATGAAATACAGTAATACCTCAGATAACGTTTACCTCGGATAATGCAAAAATCGCATAACGTTAAGTAATCTGGGGAGGAGAATTGGATCGAATAACGTTAAGGTCCTATGGGATGGATCGAATAACAACCGCTAAAGCCTGTGCGGTTACAATGTATCTCTATGGAGCTTTAACGTTATCCAATCCATCCCATAGGATTTTAACATGCATCGGATAACACTAAAAATCGGATAACACCAAGACTTGTGGAACCAAGTCCTAGCGTTATCCGAGGTATTACTGCAACTCACATTCTCTCACTGTGAAGTCACATTGGGGCATTTTGTTCTTTTCGATATAAGGGGACACACATGCAAAAGAGAAGGGGAAAAAAATCCTTGCATTTCCAAGTGAAGTGCCTTAGATGGCACTACCATAAGAATGCTTTCCATTCACAGCAACTATTCCCTTCTTTTCTCTCACCCACCGGATGGCTAATTAAGCTATAAAAAGGGTTGTTTTCATGTTTGAGAGAGCATGGTTGGGACATTATTTAATTCCTTCTAGTCATTTAATATTTGCTTTACCTCAGCAAATGTTCCAGTTCCCTCTGCTCTTTCTTTGGTGTAGTTAGTTATGTGTGAAGGAAATACGTATAACTCTGGAAGTTTTAATCATTTAATACAACTATGTGAATCAAACAGTTTTTGATTTAATGTGCAATTGTGCTAAGGACAGAACAACCCTGGGGGAAACAGAATGAGACATTTCCACCAAATAGAACAGACACGCCACCTAGTCAGTGATGTCCTGGTACTTTAAAATATAACGTCCTTTTTCTTCGTAATCCCGGCACACTGGCATGATAAAGTAGAATTCAAATGGAGGTTAAGGGCGGGTAGAAAAAAAAACACTTAGTGCTGATTATGTTCCATAAAATGCTGTCAGAATGAATTATGATAACACTCATAAAGAGAACACAAGCGCTTTCTGTAGCTCCAAAGTATAATATCAAGTTCTAGTCTCAAAATCGTTGGAGGCTTGTGGACTTTCATGAACTTTTAAAAGAAACATTTCCAAGAAGTATTCAGTGTTTCATTAATTAAATGGCTGGATCAGGAGTGGAGAACCTGCCATCTTCCCAGATGTAGGTGGATTTCTTCTCTTTGTTGCAAATGGTAGGTCATGAAGGGAGTTGTGGCTCAGCAACATCTGGAGGAGGGTCACAAGACCCCTTTGTCTGAGTTAGAAAACATTGAAACATTCAGAAGAACTAAAAGCTATCACTGGCAGATGTTATTTATTTAATAATGTGAACCATTAGATGGTGAACTGCCACTTGAAACTTTTCTAAATTTATATTCTTCCTTGATGACCGGAAGGTCGGCAGGTCAGTAGTTTGAGACCCAAATGCTGCACAACTGAGTGAGTTCCTCTTATCTATCCAACTCCTGCCAACCTAGCAGTTCAAAAGCAAGAAATTACAAGTAGATAAATAGGCACCACTTCAGACAGAAAGGTAACAGTGTTCCATGCACTCCAGTGTTCAGTAATGCATGCCACATGAGCACAGAAACATCTGCAGAAGCTCTTTGGCTGTAAATGGAGATGAGACCCCTAGAATTGGACACAACTGGCTTTCAAACAAGAATGACCTTTACCTTCACCTGTAGCTGGATAGCTTAGTGAGTTAAGAATCTGGCTGTGGTGCCAGAGGTTGGAAGTTTGATTCCTCATTGAACCTTCTTGAAGAAAACCTATCTGTATAGCTTTGGACTGGCTGCACAATCCTTGAAGAAGAAGAAGAAAATTGTAAGTTTCATGGACTTCAAACTGCTTCTGAGTACACTGCACCTATAAAATGCTGGAAAATGATGCCCTCGGTCAGAATGACTTGATGGCACACATTTAATTATTATGCATGTATCACCTAAAATTAAAGAAAGGATATCTTTCCAATTTGTACTGCATTTCTAATCTGTACATATTTTCATATAAAATATAATCAATCATTCATTCAATTAAAAGTCATTATCAATCATTTAAGGTTATACTGTACTTGCTTACTATGAAGCAAGCCCCACTGAACACAATGGGAATAACTTCTGAGTAAACATGCATGAGATTGCTTTGCATGATTTCTTAAATGTAATCTCCGTCACAATTAAATGTAAAGCAATTATTTCAGTATTCAATTGCTTTTGTTATTTGTTTGCTGTTCCTATTTGTCTGTAAAATAACCATCAAGCAACACTCAAAGCAGATGCTAGAGGTCTGTTTAAAGCAATGAGGTTTTTTTTAAAATAATAATAATAAAAAAGAGTATTACTATATAGGTTACAACTCCTGAGATTTATTTAAGATATTGATGGAATCAGTGAGCTATGTGCTCAAGAATCTGCTTAGAATGCATAAATAAATGTCAGCTTAATACATTTGTGGAACTAGTGGGGATTATTGGGTTTTGAATATTGATAGATAAAGGTAAAGGTTTCCCTTGCTCGAAAGCCAGTCGTATCCGACTCTAGGAGGCAGTGCTCATCTCTGTTTCTAAGCCGAAGAGCCAGCGCTGTCTGCTTCTGCAGACATTTCCATGGTCATGTGGCAGGCATGACTAGACACCGGAGAATATTGATACTAGGGGGAAAAAAGCCGACTGTGGTGGCTTAGTGGTTAAGACAAGGAACTGATGACTGGAAGGTCAGCAGGTCAGCAGTTCGAGACCTGAGTACTGTGCAGTGGAATGAGCTCCCATAGTCTGTTCCAGCTCCTGCCAACCTAGCAGTTCGAAAGCAAAAAATTACAAGTAGATAAATAGATACTGCTTTGATGGGAAAGGTAACAGCATTCCATGTGCTCTGGTGTCTAGTCATGCCTGCCACATGACCATGGAAACATCAGCGGATGCAGACAGTGCCGGCTCTTTGGCTGCAAATGGAGATGAGCACTGAACCCTAGAGTCAGATACAATTGGCTTTTGAGCAAGGGCAACCTTCACCTTACTGGCAAAAAAAGAAAGAAGTGAACTTGTCTATGGTGAGTTTAAACAATGTTTTGCCCTGATTTGTTTTCACCTTTATATATATATATATAAAAAGCAAGGCTATGCTCCTATATGAAGTTTCCTGAGATTAAGTCTCACTGAACTCAGTGGAATAAACCTCTGAGCAGAGATGTGTAAAATTGTACTATTACTGTACACATATCCTATAATGGATGGATAATTATCCAATACATGTCTACCAAATAGTATGTCACACAAAGTTGCCGGAGTGAGGAAGGCTTACTCTCAAGCAATTGATCACAGGATTGCCATGTTAATTGAATTTCCAGAAGGATAGATAGCAAAGATTAAAGCAGTCTTCCTTGAAATATCAACATGGCAGGGAAAAAAAACCCACAACAAAACAGGCCTATGTTTATATTTTATTAAGCAACAGTGGCTTTTTTTCCAAACAATAAATCCCCCATGTGTGTTTTGAGGTAATATTTTCCAAAGAGAGATGTCTAGCACATTAGGCACAGAAAATTCTAATAAAATCTAAATCTGAAATCTGGCTTTCATTTTCGTATATGCTTAGCAGTGTCTTTTGTATATGCATATATATTGTGTGTGTGTGAAGTTACAATGATCAAAACTACAGAATTACAGATAGTTTCTTCTTAAATGTAGCTAATAAAAATAAATACATTCTAATATAAGATTCTTACCTGTTTTGTAGTACAGTAATTTATGGAAAGTTTCCATAAATAGCGAGTATAAAAAATCCTCAGGTAAAAAAAATCACCTCTTCTCAAATAAAATAAAAAGGGGTTTAAATGTTTTAGAATTACAATCTACATATATAACCAGTGAAGACACAAATGTCTTTTAAAGGTTGAAAAGAAAGGATTTTTATAAAAGTAAACGTATGTTTTCTGGGAACATATGTAAACCATCCTGCTAAATCTGTAATTGTCATTATAATTTATGGTTACTGCTGTTAAAACTCTGCTTCTACTTTCTCAATCCACTGTTCCTTTAAAAACTGACAGAAATGGGTTTGTGCAGTTACAAAATTAAAGATGAAGTATTGGACCCTTTTAAAAAACCCTTTGGAACAGAAAAGCTTCTGTTTGCAACTTATACCTTGAAGCTCTGTTTTTTGCCTCAAGCACTGAAGAATTTAAATTATCAGGTTATTTAAAATATTCTAGACACATTAAACAAGAAAGCAGTCCTGTCTTTATTTTAGTATTTTGTTTTTCTCTCTGGACCCACTAGAACACTTTTCTTTCAGGTTTTGTTTAAATGTTCATTTCTACACAGGCATTGTTTGGTGTGGGTTTTTTTTTAAAGAACCTGGTTTGTATGTTAGTTCAGTAGACAATTTTTTAGACTTCAGATATGAACAATGAATAAGAGTAAAAGGCCTAGTGTATCGGGTGTATGAGAGATGTCTGACACAAATAGGGTCAGAAAAGTTAAAGACACATTGTTGGATGGCAATTCTGGCAGAAATGTTAAAACACAATACAGGAACTCTAGATCTTATGACAGTCAAGAAAAATGAGGAAACGTTGCCTTCATAAAATATGACTTGATGTCATGTATATGAGTTAGGAGCTTTTACAAGTCAGATAATGACTCTCAGCGTTTCACTACATTTAGAAAAAAACGTTTCTTGTCCAAATAGCAGCTATATTTTAAGTGTAGCATAATTTCCTTTTTAAAAATAAATAAATTCCTAAGTGGGATTTTTTAAAGTCTCCCCGCCCACAAGGAACAGATAAGTTTTTTCTACAAACTCAGCAATTTTAAATGAGATTTTGTAATGGTAGTGTAGCTGGATAACTAAATGATAAATGTACGTGGAATGTTAGGATTAAAAATCACAATTGATCCTAACTAGAGGAATGTAGCTTTTTGCTTTTGAATGAAAGCTTTCAGAATTCCCCAAGCACTTCTAAAACACATAATGCAAGAAAAACACATACTGTAATGAAGAATGGGTGCTAACTGAGGTCAGTATTAGATCAGTGACAACCAGCACAGTGGGGTAGATCCAGAGATGGACTGCGACTCGGGTATCCTGGGTTCAAACGTCTTCTCAGGCATGCAAACTCACTGGAAGCTTCAGAATATAAACTGGAAGCAGAAACTATTCTATTTCTTCATGTAACTGATAAAACTGCTCCTTAAGTATCTCACATAGCTGCCAGAAGTCAGATATTACTTGATGACATCTAACAAACATGTTGGATCAGAGAAGAGCCCATCTAGATTAGTATCTACATCAGATGTTCCCAAACTATGGTCTGCAGGCCAGATCCGGCCCATGGTACCTATTAATCCAGCATGTGCAGCCTGTGCCACTCCCGGAAGTGGAAGTAAAATGCACTCACATATCTGCAAAATGCTACTGTAAATGCACCCGCAGCTATTGTAAATGTTATTACAACAGCCACGAGTGCATATATTGCAGCGTTTTGTGCATGTGCGGGCACGTTTTACTTCTAATTTTAGTGGGAGGAACCATGTGACCGGCCCACTCAACCACATGACTGGCGTGTGGGCCAAAAA
Organism: Furcifer pardalis; assembly: GCA_030440675.1. Classification (NCBI taxonomy): domain Eukaryota; kingdom Metazoa; phylum Chordata; class Lepidosauria; order Squamata; family Chamaeleonidae; genus Furcifer; species Furcifer pardalis. The sequence continues at coordinate 148,590,127 of CP126890.1, read as the reverse complement.
GTTTGGCCACCCCAATCTAAATTGATCTGGTCTTGTCAAAGATATCCAAGATAAGACACTAGGAACCCTCAATTCACTGACTTCAGTTCCACACACATAAAATAATGAAAATGAACAAGAAGGAAATGAAGTAGAGGTAATCAACATTGCCAGGAAAATTGCCAAAATGGGAAAGTGGGAAAGAGTCATGCAAGGAAGATAGTTCTGAGTAAGTTACTGTATTTGCTGAATGGCATCCAATCTAGGTTTTATGCACAACTTCCCTAGCTTTGACTTCAGACACAGAGGTTTATAAATAGTCAATGAGAGGTCAGTGGTGGAATGGAATTGTCTTAGTCCATCAAGAACTGAGAGGTTGGCAGGGCAACAGTTCGAGACTCAAGCGCTTTGTGATGGAGTGAAAATCTGGGAGTGAGTACATGGAATGTTAGGATTAAAAATTACAATTGAGCCTAACTAGAGGAGGGCAGTTTTTTTTGCTTTTGAACAAAAGCTTTCAGAATTCTCCAGACACTGTGTGACGGAGTGAGCACCTGTCGTCTGTCCCAGCTCCTGTCAACATAGTAGTTTGAGGTCTGACCATAGATTTCTTGCATCATATATTTAGTCCTATTGCCATTCACATTTTCTTTGTATTTAAATGAAAAATAATTTCAAAACCATTTTAAAATCTAATTGGGAACACCTTCTGAATTGACTAGAAAAGTTGTAATTGATTAGTGTAATTGATCAATCTATTAATTTGTATAACTTAAATAATATAAATATCTAAAGATTTCTTCCAAGTGCTTCATCATGATCCATTGTCCTTTTTGGGATCCTACATGTGTGTTTGGCCAAAACTCTAATTATCCATAAGCAGCATGACCATTTGCTGTGATGGCTGAGGATAATCGAAATTGTGGTCTAAGATGTCTGGATAGCACTGGATTCCCTAAACCAGAGGTGCCTAAACTTTTCGGGCCATGGGCCGGTCATGTGATTCAGCAGGCCGGTCACATGGTTCCTCCCACCAGAAGTGGAAGTAAAACGAGCCTTGCAATCTGTTTTGCAACAGGTTGAGATAGATTTTAAGCTGCCGTTTTCTCTGCTTAAACCAGAGGCGTGTTTTACTTCCGATTCCAGGAGCGACGAGGGTGGCAGGGCTGAATGAATTGGTGTCAGGGGCCATATCTGGCCCATGGGCCATAGTTTGGGCACCTCTGGCCTAAACAAATGGCACTGTTTCAGTGGAGATGAAAGGTTTGTTCACTAAAGTTTACCAGGTACCCAATGTGGTGGACAAAGACTCAGGAGATTTGTATTTGATTCCCTGTCTTCACTGGGGGCTGGAACTAGTACAAATACTCATTAAATACCTCATTTACCTCAAAAACCCTATTTGAGTCACTACAAGTCAGTTCTAACTTGACATGCAATGAACAGATAATGATCTGATGCTGGCTTCCAATGTTCAGACCCAACCATGCTTCCTGAGCAAAGTATTTTGAGCCACTCTTCAGCCAAAGTTTTAAAAAGCCTTTTGGTAGAGGAAGAAAGATTCTCCATTCTTGGCACCATGCTTGAAAAAAGCAAGCGTGGTGAATGTAATAAGCAATTGCCCTGGAGAGGAGCTGGCTGAGAGTTAGCAGCCCTCTAGTTAGCTGGGAGTGAAGCAAGCAAATCTGAACTGCAGAACAATTTAAGCGAAAGGAATTAGTGTCATTTCTTCCCAAGTGGAACAATTGCTTATGTAATCCTTCGTTCCTTCCTTCGGGGACATCACCCACTTGTCCCTGAACAAGGGTGCCATCTTCTGAGAAGCAGTTCTCATAACAGTGGGAGTCACAGTTTTGCTAGCATTTTCAGGCTAGTCTTAAATAATAAAATTGTTTCTGCTGCACCGGGGGGGGGGGGGAGGACACCCAAGTTGTGTCTTCATACAAGGAGCTGTCAGTAGTAATTCCTAAAAAGTCACCTGGCTCTTTCTCTCAGGGGACCTCTGAAGGAAATATGGCTAGCATCAGGTCAGGCCTACACTCAGCCTGAGAAACAGCCAAACTGAACACAGGCTGTCATCTGTACAATATGACATGTTGTCCTCCCAAGTAGATAAAAAAACAATAACAACACAAAAGACTTCTATAGAGTAACTGATTGGCTTTCTGTATTTGGTTCAGGACAGCAGGTTGAATTAGGCATAGTGGGCTTTACATAGTCTATCCCACAAAAGGCAGTCAGCTGCTTCAGTTGTGACAACCAGGTCTAAGCCAAGAGATTTTGCAGTCTGAGGCATAGAACAAGATAGTCCATCCTTCATTTCCATGAATTAAAAACATCCACACACAATTGCATTGGCAATTAAATATTTCATCAACACTGGTGACAGAACAGCATCCTTCATTAACTGTGTAGATAGCTGATGAGCTTCGATAGAGAGCAAAGCATCCTATGTGTATTCAACTGCCTTCTCCAAAATCTTACTGACATCTCCCAGCATCTGCTGCTTAAAAAAACCACCACATTCTACAAGATGGGGAATACTTGGCTCAGTAATACTACAAGCGAGAAGAGGATCTTGGAACTGTTATAGATCACAGGCTCAATATGAGTCAACAGTGCGATATGGCTGCAAAAAAAGGTCAATGCTGTTTTAGGCTGCGTTAACAGAAGTATAGTCTCCAAAATCCATGAGGTACTAGTCCTCACTCCTTCTATTCGGCATTAGTTAGACTTCATCTAGAATACTGTATCCAATTCTGGGCACCACACTTTAAGAAAGATGCATAGAAATTAGAGCAGGAACAACAAGGGCAACAAGGATGATCAGAGGACTGGAAACCAAGCCACATGAGGAAAGACTGAAATAACTGGGCATGTTTAGCCTTGAGAAAAGGAGACTGAAAGGAAATATGACAGCACTCTTCAAATACCTGAAAGATGGTCATAAGGAGGAGGGGCAGAATTTGTTCCCGAGTGAAGGAATGTGAAATAATGGGCTCAAATGAAAGGAAGCCAGATATAGGCTGAATATGAGGGAAAACGTCTTAACGGTTAGAGCAGTACGACAGTAGAACCAACTGCCTCAAGAGGTAGTGAGCGCTCCAACACTGGAAGCATTCAAGAGAGAGTTGAACTAAAGGAATGCTACCTGAACCACTCATTCTCCCAGGCTCTGGCTTTATTGGTGCCCATGCCAAAGGAAACCCACAAAATACCAGTGAGAATTTAGTCTTCTTTATGTCTCTGTTATGAAACTCACTACCAGTGGAAGACTGCCAGGGCCCCCTTCCTCCCAATTTTTCAAAAAGTGCTTACAGCCGAACTCTATAGAAAGGCCTTTAAAATTAATACCCCCTGCATTAGCTCTTTTTAGTTTTATTTACCCAATTGTCCTTAATTGGACCAATTGCATCTAGATGTTTTGTGTTGATTTATTTTAGTTTTACTTGGTGGCATGGTTTGTAGATTTGATTTTTGTGCGAGTGAATGGTTGATTTTTAAAATTTTTATTGATACATTTTCAACAAAATACATCAAAAAAACTACATAAAATATTAAACATAAACATAAATGATACTTAAAAGAGAAAGAAAGAAAAATAAAAAATATAAAGATAAAAAATAACACACTTAGTACAAAAATTTTTCATATTAAGTTTCTAATACAAATATTGCATAATATTCTCATATACTCCTTTTACATCCAACACTATTAAACATAATAAAAATCACCTCAGTGCTATGTACATTGTCTAGGAGGTTGTAACATATTATATCTTCCAGAATTTAACTTGATCCGGTTCAGGTTTAATACCTTTATTTTTAACAATTACATATTCCACAAATTGTCGCCAAATTCTCCAAAATCTATTTTCATGAACTATGCCTTTTCTAATATTCAATTCCCATGTTAACTTGTCATTGAGTGCCAAGTCCCACATATCCTTGTGCCAAGTCCCACATATCGTTATACCAGTCTTCTATTTTTAATAATACATCATTTTTCCAATTCTTTGCGATACAATGTCTAGCCGATGATATCATCACGGCTATTAATTCTTTATTATCATTGCCCATTTTAAATTTATCCACATCAGTTAGCAATACTGTATCCGGCCCCAACTCAAGTCGCATTTCAAAAATATTTTTAATTTCCTTTTCTACTTTCCCCCAGAAGTCTTTTAACACATTGCAACTCCACCACATATGCATATATGTTCCCATTGATTGTTTACATCTCCAACATATATTATTTATTCTACAGTAATACCTCAGATAACATTAGTATCGAATAACACTAAAATCGCATAACATTAAACAATCTGGGGGGAAGAATTGCATCGGATAACATTAAGATCCTATGGGATGCATCGGATAACAACCGCTAAAGCCTGTGTGGTTACAATGTATCTCTATGGATCCCATAGGATTTTAACATGCATCAGATAACACTAAAAATCGGATAACACCAAGACTTGTGGAACCAGGTTTTAGTGTTATCCGAGGTTTTACTGTATTATCTATTTGGTGCAACCTGGTTGGGCTCAGATACCATCGCCACAATAGTTTATAATTATGTTCTTTAACCCTTACAAACATAGTTCTCATAATTCTTCTTTTCCATTTTTTCTGTCACATTTCTTCTGAAATTATCACATTCAAATCTTGTTCCCAAATATTTTTCAAAATCTCCTGTACTTTTCCTCTTTTATTTAAAATCTTATATATCTTACTTACTATCCCTTTGATGCCCATCTCTCCTTTTCTTAATTTAGTTAAAAGCTCCTCGAATACTGTTACCTCTCTTTCTAAACTCCTTTCATGTAAATATTTTTATTCCAATTGTTTATCTGAACAATTTTAAACCAGTTTAAGTCCAAATGTGAAAACAGCTCCATTTTTTTAACACGATCTTTACAAATTTTAACCCAGTCCTTCAACATTAAGACTCCATTTTCTATTAATACATTCTTGCTTGACCCTTCTATCAATTTTTATTGGGAAGGTATTGAAATCCTCCAATTCTATAGTCGGTGATATATCTGGCACAAGGTCTTTCCTCACTCTATTCCATTCCTCCAAAGTTGTTTTTATCATCTTGTTTTGAATACCTTTTTTAAAAAATCTCTTTGCTTAAAAATATTGCCTTACCAATTTGTGAAAATTCTCTCTACTCAATTTTTCCCCAAATCGTTTGGTCATCCATTAGTATTTTTATAACATTTCTTATTTGAAAAGCTTTGTAATAATTCCTTATATTTGGTATTCCCAGCCTACCTTCTTTTTGAGATAAATACCACAGGGTGAATGGTTGATTTTAATGTTGTTTAGAAACTGCCAGGAATAGTGGCTATACATTAGATGGAAATTATAAAAGTACAATCAATCAATTGAAGGATTTCAATCAGAGTCCAGGTGGCTCCTGTATCAGAGCTGCTGATGATTGGCTACCTGACATCTGGTTAGCAAATGTGTCCAGCAAAGGTGCCTCTTACATTTTCTAAACAGCTTATACTGCTAGGAAGTTTAGCCAAAATCAGTTTCCTTGCAATTTGTGCTTACTGAATCTAGTTCTACTGTCTGGAGCAACAGAGAACAAAGTCTTCTTTGTTTTCTTCAGGGTTTTGAAGTCTGCTATCTCTTAACCTTTCATTATCCCAGTAAAAACACATGCAATTCTTTCAACCTTTCGCTTAACAGAACTTGGATTCTTCCATCCTGGTCACCTTCATTTGGACACATCCATGTTTGTTAATGTTGCTTCTACATTAATCCCTCACTGTTAGCCTTTGCCTTTTGCCTTTGGGCTGTGGGTAGAACATGGGTGCCAGTTCAATCCCCAATCCAAAGGCAAAGGCAGAGAGATTCGCCCTGCCTCCCCTGCTGAAACAACAGGGTGGGCAGGATGAATCCCTTGCTGTTAGCTTTTGCCTTTGGCTGGAGAAACACAAACCTAACAGAAAGCGATCTCAACGTTGGGGAATTTGAGGCAAAAATTTGCATCATTCAATGTTATCTTAGCGTTGTGCAATGCAAATGTTTGTCTCAAATTCCCCAGCGTTGTCCGATTTTAGTGTTATCTGATACAAACATTATCCGAGGTACCACAGTACCTTAGATGCAACCTGACCAGTGTTCCATAGAATGGAACAATTACATCTTGGGATTTGTGATGTAGTCAACCATGGACAGGTTTAGAAAGTAAAATCACTTTGGAGAAGAAATGAATTTGGCCCACAGGACCTAATAATCTGGCCCACGCTGCCTGCACTGCTCCCCGAAGCAGAAGTTAAATGACCCACTGATGTGCAAAATGCTGCTGTAAATGCACCCTGGGCTGTTGTAAGTGCATTTACGACAGTCAGGGGTGCATTTATGGCAACATTTTGTGCATGTGCAGGCACGTTTTACTTCCACTTCCAGTGGGAGGAACCAAGTGACCAGCCTGAAGCCTGAAAAGTTTGGCCACTCCTCATCTAAATCACCTTGTTTCTAGTTTTGTGCCTTCTCAATCCCTGTTATCATAATCCTTTCCCTCTCTTCAAACTGTAATAAATTCATGAATAGACTTTAGAAAGGACAAGACATGCAGAACATTTAAAGATAATTGTAAACATATTCCAAATTTTGAAGCTGGTTTCTGAAGTCAGAACCACAGACATCGGACCAGACGAAAAACAAAGGTTTTTAAGGACCCACAAATTATGTTCATTTACACAGAAGTAAAACCATAGCAACTCTCTTCCACCTGCATCAATAACAATTCTTCTTCCATTGCAAAATTCTATAGCATTATAATATAATATTATTGTGATTCAACTATACCGCAAACAATGAGGTAGGAATATTAAGATGAGCCCTTCAGCAACTTTTAATCTTTACCAAATTGAGAACATGGTAAAGGTACAGGTCACTCTTGCTCAAAAGCCAGTCATATTCAACTTTAGGGTTCAGTGCTCATCTCTGTTTATAGCCAAAGAGCCAGCACTGTCTGTGTTTGCAGACATTGTGGCAAGCATGACTAGACACCAGCATTCATGGAATGCTGTTCACCTTCCCACCAAAGTGGTACCTATTTATCTACTTGCAATTTCTTGCTTTCAAACTGCTAGGATAGCAGAAGCTGGGCAGAGATGAGAGCTCACTCCATTGTGCAGTACTCGGGTCTTGAACTGCTGACCTGCTGACTGGTGACCTTCCAGTCACCAAATTCAGTGTCTTAGTCACTAAGTCACCGCAGTCCCCTCCATGAGAATATGATGGAGGGTTAAAACAACATTGGATACCATATATCAAGAGACTGTCCTACTCTGGCCATACCGAGAATCCACCCATATTTCTCCTGATCCACCCACTTTCCCACCCTGGCTGACCAAATCTGTAACCAGTGAATTCTGCCACTCCGTCAAGCAATAGCACTGTCTCCCACCCACTCTAAGGTTTGGATGCAAACTCCCCATGAAAAAGAAGGAGGCGAAGGTGGTGTTCCCTAAAAAGAAAGAGAAAGGTTATGCTTTGAAATAAACGAAAGTGCATCGGGACAGTAAGTATTGCCATTTAGTTTTCAATCACCCGTCAGTAAATTCCCTTCTAAATCTCATTGACCCTAACATTTTGGTTCCCTAGAGGACAGTCCCAGCTTCTGCACTGTAGTTACAGCCCTGCTACCAACATTAGAGGATTCTCTCTGAATCTAGAAATAATTCTTTGGTTGTTCTTCATTTTAGTGACCTCTGAGATTCAGTCTCAGGGCAGACATAATAGCATTGCAGCTTTAATGGTGTTCATTTAATAGTATCCCAGTAAACTCAGGTGCTTGAAGAATGAATTGCAAATCCAAATCAAAGCAGAATGGCCTGATTCAGTTTCCAGGACAAAGAGAAGGGAGTTAACAAATCAGTTCTTATCTAGAGACCAAGCTGAACTGGATGAGAACACCAATGGCTGTGCACTTCCTCAGATGCAGACTTGAAATGGCCCTACGTATCATGGTCCCAGTGAATAAGTCCTCTAATGATGAAGAGGTAGAACCCCCCGAATCTGGTTCCAGTGGGAAGAACTGCTGGATCCTGAAGACATGGGACCTTCAATTGGAGGCTGGCATGTGATGTGCCTGAAGCAGAGAAGGTAAGGCAGACACACAACCCACAAGAATGCTGCAAGAAAGAGGGATGAGCCCAAAGAGAAGCTTCCAGGCAAAGGAATCATTTACTTAGAAAGAATATGTTTCTTTCAGATTAGGAGGTCTTCATAAGTGGAAGCTTTTTGTCCCAGGAAAACCCTAATGAGTTCCTTTTCCCAGCTGGCCAAACACTGCGCTTGGCTCTGAGTGAGAACAATTCAGCTCTATTTTGGTATGGGATTGAGAATATTGTTGGAGACAACCTGGCTCCAGACCATACCTGCTGGGTATCCTGACTCCTGCTTCTGATTCCTCTTGGACTCTCCTAGTTTGTTTGTGGATATTGCCCACCCTCATCCATCTTGCTGATGAAGATATTGGCTTTTGTTGAAGGCCGGGGTGGCCAACATTGGTGCCCCAGATGTTCTTGGACTTCAGTTCCTAGAAGCCCTGATCAGCAGGTTTGCTTACTTGGGAGTAATTGAAGTCCAAGAACACCTGGAGCACCAAGGCTGGCTGCCCCTGGCTTAAGGAATAACACAAGCTTAATTTTAATATGCACTCTTTCACAGTCAGATTTATTTTGGCCACAACTATTTACATGCAGAAGAGGAGTTGTAAAGATAAAGGTCACCCTTACTCGAAAGCCAGACATATCTGACTTTAGGGTTCAGTGCTCATCTCTGTTTCAAAGCTGAAGAGCCAGCTCTGTCTGCTTCTGCAGACGTTTCCGTGGTCATGTTGCAGGCATGACTAGACTCGGGAGTGCATGGAACGCTGTTTACCTTCCCACCAAAGTGGTCCCTATTTATTTACTTGCAATTTCTTGCTTTCGAACTGCTAGGTTGGCAGGAGCTGGGACAAAGATGGGAGCTCATTCCATCCTGCAGTACTCAGGAATCGAACTGCTGACCTCCTGTCTTCCAGTCAGCGTCCTAGGCACTTGAGCCACTGCAGTCCTTAAGAGGAGTTGACAGTTACTTTATTATCCATTACACCGAGTTTCCCAAAGTCTGTTTAGTACCATACTCCATGCTTTTGACAGTGTAGGCATCATGTGGGGCATTCTCCAGTTGCACCACCTTCTTTTGCTTATCTTCTAATCTGGCCCATCCAGTAGGCCTCATGTGTTTCTGCCCAACATCGCTCCTGTTTTCCTCCCCCCACCCCCATATGGGGGGATAGTGGGGTAGTTTGTCCCTGGCTAGGTGTTCTGCAAAGAGATTGGAGTATGAAGGAACATTTTAAAACATTTGTACAGGGGATGGAGAAGTTTTTAGGAGTAGGACTGCAGTGGCTTAATGGTTAAGATGCTGAAATGGATTACCAGAAGATTGGCAGGTCACCATTTTGAGACCTGAATGCTGCGCAATGGAGTGAGCTCCCGTTGTCTGTCCCAGCTCCTGCCAACTTAGCAGTTCAAAAAGCAAGAAATAGCAAATAGATAAATAGGTACCGCTTTGGCAGGAAAGATAACAGTGTTCCATGTGTGTCTATTCATACCTGCTACAAGACCATGGAAACAACTGTAGATGCAGACAGTGCTGGCTCTTTGGCTGTAAACTGAGATGAGCACCAACCCCCTAGAGTCAAACACGACTGGCTTTCTAGCAAGGGAGACCATGGTTGACTGTAGCATAGCTCTATTCTTTTCTCCCTGTAGTGTTCTATGATTTTGCTTTTTGTTAGTGGTACAAGAGGCAACAACGACAACAATTGTGTTAGTGGCCACCATTTTCTTCCCTTTGCCATGCTCCAGACCTAATGCCATTTAGAGTGTTCATGGGGGAGTCAATCCTAAAAGGAACAGATAATAATGTAGATAATTCTGCAATTCTAGGGGGTGGGGTGGGGAACCATCTTGTAGCAAATTGAATTCAGCTGTTATTCAAGCTGTTACATTACTATGTGCCATCAAGCCAGAAACCAACTTACAGAGACCCTGGTAGGGCTTTCAAAGTGAGATATTTAAGGAGTAGTTTTACCAGTTTCACACCCCCATTGAGCTTCCATGGCTGAGTGGGGATTCTAATCCAGGCTGCTTTGGTTATGTGCACATTATAAGTTATGGTTGCATAAATTCCTCTGGAAACAAAGGGCATACATGATGGACGGCGTATGTACTTTGTTTACAGGGCTATTAGCATTTCCAGGAAGTGTCCTGGAGGACTAATTCTTGCAGAGCTGCTGTGCATGTCCCACATGGCCTGTATATTGACTGATGAAAGAACAGAGTAGTTTTTATTACCAGTGCTGTGGATTTGGCGGCGGAGTTGGTGAGGATACTTCAAAAAGAACTTGAAAGAAATCCAGTTTTTTAAAAAGGTTCCCACTGCATTTTAATGTATTCCATTACTTCTTAACTCATGCTCCATGTAAAAAGTACTGTGCTATGTGAGAGAAATCAATGAGAAATCATGGAATCATAGAATTGCAGGTGCGGGCCCGATTGTGTGGTGGGGACCAGGGGGCACTTTTTCCTCCTCCGCCGCCTTCATCCTCCTCCTCACAGACAGCTCGTGGCATCGGGCGGTGCTGCACATAGCCCGGGGCCGCCTTTGGTCCCAGATTGAGACCTAGAGGCTGAGGCAGTGTGGTGCAAGCCCAACAAAGAGCCCACTGTCGGCGTCCCACGTGCACAGCCACCCTACCTCTGAGCCCGGTGGCGGCAGCTCCACCTTCAGTGGCAACGGCGCACAGGAGGGCGGGAAGCGAGGCTGGTGGTCATTGCAGTCCAGCACCCACAGCCGGAGCAGTGCCGGCCAGGCAGAGATATTAGTAGCTAAAATGTGGGATGTAGACTGAGGGTATTGAGGTAAGAAACACCCTTCAGCTATGAAGGTCAATAGATAACCTTGGGTAATAAGAACAATTTCAGGTCAGAAATTATTCTGGGTCAAAAGGATTTTTGCTGGAGGTACTCAGCTCAGGGGATGCTCAGATGAGGCTCCTTTCATGTTCCCAAGGTCTTTTCCCACCGAAGTGGTCCCTATTTATTTATTTACTTACAATTTCTTGGGTCACTAATTACTTCTCAGCTACTTGTCAGGGTTGTTGTCAAGATAAAATAGGGGACCATGTATACGGCCCTGGATTTCCTCATAGAAAAATGTGACACTGACATATAACCCCCCCCCCAAAAAAAAACAACAACACCCCACTGTGATTTATTTTCAATGAAAGGCAAGGGAGCTCACTTGGTCTCTTGGACAAGCTTGTTCTTGGGCAAAACTACCTCTCAGAACCGAAGATGAATAAGATAGCAAAGGAGGCTGCTATATTATCTCCCAAGTTAAGTTTAACACAGACATGTGATCCTATAAAACAGGGGTTCCCAGCTTTTGGCCAGCGGGCTGGCCCCAGCCCATGGCACCATTTTCACGTGGCCCACACCACCACACCCAGAAGTGGAAGTGGACATGTTTATGTCAGCTGTAAAACACGCCTGCACATGCATAAATGTTCCCGCAGCTGTCATAAACACAGAAGGGTTTATGACAGTGCTTCCACTTCCAGGGGTGTGGTCTGGCCCACTCAGCTGTCCGGGGTGTGTGGTCAGGCCCGTGGTGTAAAAAGTTTGGGAAGCCCTGCTATAAGAGATGGTGAATACTAACAGGACTTAAGGAGGAGGTCACTTAGAATGTATGTATGATTTGGGAACTTTGTTCATGTTTCAGTATTTGTTTTTCTTGCTGTTGATGGGCTAGCTTTAAGCCTACATGAATCATTGTAATGAGTAGCGACATACCATACTTTTATTTTCAATAGTACTTTAAATGTTTCCGGAACAATTTCCAAATAAAAAAAGTATAGTCAGAATTTCTGCTTGGGTTCTTGTAATTTGCTAGAATAAACAAACCCTCAAAACCCACAGAAAACATATCACTCAGACAGAGTAATTTTGGAAACGTTAAATAGCATAACATTTCTCAGTCATGTTGCTAGTTGGTGACTCAGTACATTAAAGGAGGGGTTTTTTTTAGCAGTGATGTTGGACAAATGAATTTCTAAAGAAGAACATGATTTGCTTCTGACTTTATTGTCATGCATGGGTCCCATTATTGCTACAAAACTGATGATCCTAAGGAGGGTTGTTTTGTCTCCTGATTTGCAACTTTGATTGGGTTGAGTCTACTATGCAGTTGCTTACTGTGGAGGAATAGGTTTTGCACATCTGAATGATGTTAAGGCTTGGTTCACTTAATTCCATGCCTCTTCATCCCCTCCTGAGAATATGGTGCATTTTAAGGGACCGTTTGTTCTAAGGATGGAGTTAAGCACTGTGATACTTCTCTATTGAAGTTTCTTTATTTATCCAAGTCCAAACCTCTAAAATTTAAAAACACCATAATTTGTTTTAAAAACACCCAAATCATCTAAAAGTGTATGCATATGTTTGCATATTCACACTCTACTTCTCCAATATCCAGCAGTTTGAATAGCTCTATTATTTGCTTCAAACAAATCCTTGATGTCACATTGTTCAGGCAAGTTGCCGCAGATTAGCAGATGTTAAAAGTTTTGCCTCTTGCCACATTCACATTGTTCACCATCTTCAATGTGGCTACATCTCTTTAGGTTTGTTCTGTATTGTGTCACCCCAGTTCTCAGCCCATTCAGTGTCTTCCATCCTGGCTTCTTCCTTGCTCATAACCCTTTGGTGATATTCTTTTCCATAGTTCAGTTTGACAAGCCCCATTCGAAGATGGAATTGGTGACATTGTTTTTAGGAAGCCTTTCCTGGTCTTCAGCCTTGATGGATGATTTTGAAGTCCATACATTGGATGCCTTGGGTCTGTTTCTTGCTCCCCCCCTCGACTTCTGCTCCTATTTATCTTCTTATATCTGAAGGTGCCATACCCCTGAGTAAGAAGATGTTGGTCATAAACAGCCTGCAACTATATGGCCTGTTTCATAAAGGGCCTTCTACATCGGTGATATATGCAGACAACATACTGATGTTCAATTTAGTAAACATTGCACTCACTTGGTCTTTCTTAAACAAGTTTCATTCCATTTACCTTTGTCATAGATTGTTTGGTCATTTGTGGGTCTCCTGAACAAGCAGTATATCACAATTATGTTGGACACAAATGTCAAGTAATAGTGCTTCTTTTTCTGTTAAGTTACTTTCAATATTGATAGAGACTACTATTAGGACTGGTATTGAAAAATTCTGTTTTGAGTGAGTTATTATGCCAAATATATACATAGTGCTTCAGTGGTGGAAGATTCAGTCTATCAGAGTTCATATCTACAGAAAGATCTTCCTTGATTGAAGCTTGAAATTAGCACTCTGAAGCAGTGGGTGAAGCAGAAAGTTCAGCAGTAGCTGTTCCACTAATACTAACAGTTCCAGCAGTGACATAGTTTTCTTTAATTTTTCTTAGAAGATTTCACAGAGATCTATAGAGAAGAGAAGTAATATCTACTTCTTGTACTTCTTTCATAATCTCCACCAAGTTTGACATAGGTTACATGCCATTCTGCAATATGGCAGGGATGGGAAACAGGATCTTGCAAATTCTAGCCTAATACTCTAACCACTATACTATAAGTTCTGAGATGTTGTGTTTATGGGGAACTAAGTTCTAAGGATGTGCACTAACACCAAAATTCAGATCTATCTATCTATCTATCTATCTATCTATCTATCTATCTATCTATCTATCTATCTATCTATCTATCTATCTGGGATATTTTCCCACTCTGGATAACTTACAAGATATTTAAAAATCTTTATAATAGAAAATTAGACATAAATAATAAATGAACTAAATAAATTATAAATAGCAACAAAAACAAGATTCAAAATTTGAATTTGGAATTTCAGCTGTCCCTCCAGATTAAGAAAATTTTAAAATTTGGAATTTCCTGATATACGGAACTTCATTGAGGTCAGTAGAAATACTATATAGTCATTATTTTCCCCTTTTGAAAATCAGAAATAGGCAAAAAAAATAAGAAGAAGAATTTTTCTCTGTCCTCTGACAACTTTCCAGTGATTGTGCCACACACAAAAAGTGCACATTAACAGTCTGCAGGATCTAGGTATTAAGAAATGACTGTAGTGGGCATACTGATTGAACTCTGGACATTTGAAATGCCAGCAAGAATTAACAGCAACTTTGGGGAAGTAGAGGACAGGCTATACTGGAGAGTGGGCAAATACACTTGGCAGCACCGGCAGGCAAACTGAAGCAGCAAATATTTATTTATTATTTATTATTGCATTTTAATACCGCCCATTTGGGATATTTTCCACTCTGGGCGGTGTACATACAAATATCAAAATAACATAATAAAACACACTACTCGGGTCTCGAACTGTTGACTTGCCAGCCTTCCAGCTAACATACAAAAAAATCCTGCAACCGAGATCAGCAATTTTGTTTCACTTGTCTGCACACAAGTCTGGAAGGAAATGGTGGTCCCCAAAGTAAAGACCACCACTTTATTTAGTAAGCCATGTAATCCTCCAGTGTAACATGAGTAATAATATCAGGTTACATACACCATAACTAGCAAATTATCAAGACTGATCGAGAGAAGTCCTTGGAGAGAACAGCAATTTACTATCCAGTTTAGAACATTTATCTACTTCAGGATGCAGATTTCAGTAAAGAAGCAGAAAAAGGCATCATTAGCTAATTATCATGTGAATATTTCTATTCATTACTGCAAAGAGTTATTCTTTATCATCATATTTATTTAATATTATAGTGATTTAACAAAAGGGACTAATGAATGTAGACAGCGGGTCGACTGGGACAAGGAGAACCCTGAAAGTGTAAAATTGATGGGCAGCTGTTTGAGAGAAATAAACTGTTATTTCCAGTGTACAGATTAATCACGTCTCATTTTAACTTCAGCATATATTTTATAATTTGACAACAATGCCTCCCAGTTGGAAAAAAAACCCAAAACCCTTAAACAAAGCTCACTTTCTTCTGGCTTCTATTTTTAAAGGCAGGATTTATTTCTGACTCATGTGGTGGGAAGATGATTTAGGTTTTATAGGTTTCCTTTTTCCTGGGAAAGAAACCAATATTAGTTCAACCATGATTTTTAAATATATAGCTTTTTAACACTTTTCAATTCTATGCTGATCCCACAAATAAAATCAAAATATCCTGACTGTAGATATATTTTACCCCTTAGTTACTGTAAAGGTAAAGGTCACCCCTGCTTAAAAGCCAGTCATATCTGACTCTAGGGTTCAGTGCTCATCTCTGCTTATAGTCAAAGAGCCAGCACTGTCTGCCTATGCAGACATTTCCATGGACACATTGCAGGCATGCTTCAACAGAGTGCACGGAACACTGTTTACCTTCCCACCGAAGTGGCCCCTATTTATCTACTTGCAATTTGGTTACTGTACCAAGAGGGAATTTCTTGACCAAAATTGGATGTTCAACAGATATTTTGGACAAACTTTTCTCATTATAACCAAATAGAATGATCAGTGGTCAAGGATGATAGGATGTGTAGTCCTGATACTTTGTGATCTTGTGGTTTTTAGGGAGGTGACACAATAGACTGCCCTTGTTATCCTGGATTTTACGTGTGACCTTCTTATGCCTCTTCGGCTTAGAAACAGAGATGAGCACTGACCCCTAGAGTCGGATACGACTGGCTTTCGAGCAAGGGAATCCTTTACCTTTACTTCTTATGCCTCAGGATTTTAAAATGTTATGTCAGGAACAGTTTCAAGAACAACTACTTTATTTTAAAGGCCAAAAATTAATTTAGACCTAAAAAGTGGGTTAACAAGCTCAGATAAAAGATTTAATAAAAGTAGATGATCATTTGCATGTTGCCAGCAACATTTGTCAAGCCTTTGCCTAAAATCCTCTAATGCAGGGGTTCCCAGCCTAAGTCCTGGGGCCCGGATCCGCCCCATGGTCCATTTCATGTGCTCCTCACCCCTCGAAGGACATTCGAGAAACAAAATGGTGATCCATTTGAAGCTGTTGTGACAAAATGGCCACCCCCATCATGGAAGCAGGGCAAAATGGCCATCTGGCCCTGGAAGCTGATTGAGAGAGTGTGACTCGGCCACCAGCTTGAAAAGGTTGGGAACCCCTGCTCTAATGTCATAAACAGACACTGCATTTATCAACACACACACACACACCGCCCTCCCTGGTACATCTCTTAACAATTCTTTTGCAGACTCTTCTCTGAAAAATCTCCACCTCCTTTTGGCAGCAGCTGCTGTTCCCTTCACCATGGCTAGAACAAGGTTGATTATGGGCAATGTGGTGGATAGAAATTAGCAGCATGCCTACCAATGCAGGCTTTTCTCCCACCCACCCCTGTTAAAGCTTCCAGGAAGAAAAGACCTGTAGCAATGCCCAATTTTATCTTTTGTTAAGTTTTCATTTTTAAAAATTGAATGGAATGAAATCAATTCTTTGGTAGCCAGAGGTTTTCTGGCCATACAGGAAACCATATGATAATTTTCAGTCATATAGGTGTCAAACAAAGCCTTCAGTCAGGACCATGGATCAGCTCCACCTAAGATAAAGCTCCACCTAAAATAAAGCTCCACCTAAGATAAATCAGTTCCACCAAAGATAAGGACTGAAATAGCAGTGGATGCTGAGAGAACTAAGCAAAAGAATGATCCTCAACATCCTCTGAATGGAGATGTTTATTTTTTATTTTTATTTTTTTCTAATTTGTATTTTAACTAATTTGTATAGTTAAAGTAGAGACATCACCTTGCAAACAAAAATTCACATAGTCAAAGCAATGGTATTCCCGATGGTAATGTATGGTTGTGAGAGCTGGACCATTAGGAAAGCTGAGCGGAGAAGAATAGATGCCTTTGAAAAGTGGTGTTGGAGGAAAGTTTTGAGAGTACCATGGACAGCGAGGAGAACAAATAGGTCGATCCTAGAAGAAATCAACCCTGACTGCTCCTTAGAAGGTCAAATAGTAAAGTTGAAGCTAAAGTACTTTGGACATCAAATGAGAAGAAAGGATTCACTTGCGAAAGCCTTGATGCTGGAAAAGGTGGAGGACAAAAGAAAAGGGGGTGGCTAAAAATAAGATGGCTAGATGGTATTGTAGATGCAATGGGCACAAAGCTGGGTGGGCTGAGAAGGATGGTGGAAGACAGAGGTGCCTGGTGGGCAATGGTCCATGGGGTCACAAAGGTTCGGAATAGACTGTGCGACTTAACAACAACAACAAAAAATTGCCGCCCAACTTCGAAGACTCTGGGCGGCTCACAGAAAATAAAACCAATGGCAGTTTAAAAAGCAATTAAAACCCCATTAAAAACTACTCACAAAAATGTTAAAAAGATTAAAATAGATAGAGTGTGTTCTACTAAATTAGCCAGCAGGCCAGGGTTACCATGTCACTGGTGCCCCACTCCTGCCCTGTGTGTGTGTCAAGTCTGCTGACTCAGATTCAGGGAGAGCTTTATGGCAAGAGCAAACATTCTGGAGGGTACGCATGAGCAAAACGAAATTAGAAGATGGAGAAAGGAGCTCATGGAACAAGAAATAACATTAAAGGAGGAGATGGCTGAGGAACTCAACCTCTCCTATGTTATCTGGAGAACACCAAATAGGCTGATGGTTAGAGTCCCATAATGGAAGAGCAACAAGTTCAAGTGGGGGCTGTTGGTAGACAATAACATACCGTGTGAATGTGGAGAGATACTGAACCCAGCTCATTTGCTGGTCTGCTGATTACTACCGGAAACATGTACTATTGAGGATTTAAGTCTGGCCAACGAAAAAGTCAAGAAAGTACAGAAATTCAAAGCCAGATCTTTAAGAGATAGATATGCATCTAATTGAGCTTCTGTTTTTTTTATAATCACTGTTTTAACAAGACTGCAAGTTTTTTTCCATCATGTCCAGGATAACATTTATGCTATTTTGTTATTTTACAAAAATCAAATTTGAACTACAGTAATACCCCGTATAACGCGAGTACCGTATATCGTTAAATCCGCATAACGTTACAAGATTTTCGGAAACATCTTGTATCGAGTAACGCGATTTTAACGTTACACGAAACAGTCGTTCTTAGCAGCAGGGTGGGTGGAAAGCTGAACGGCAGTGATGGGATGTCCCCGGTTCCAGACGGATCTCTGGAACCGGTAAGACTAATCCCGGAGAGTTCTCCGGGAGGGGAGTCCACTTTTGAGGCGTCCGGTTCCGGACGCCTCACCGAAAGAATTTTTTTTAAAAAAAATCTGAGCTAAAATGGCTCCAATTGACTGCGCATGCGCAGAAACTCAATTTGACGCATTGCACATGCGTCAAATTGAGTTTCTGGACATGCGCACTAAATTGGAGCCAAATGGCTCCAATTTAAAAAAAAAAAATCTTCTGAAGCTGGATGGGAGGTTCCCCGTCCATTCATTTATCTCCCCCCTCCCAGCCTCCAGCTCTACAGCCCACTAGGGCCGACTTTACAGAAGAAACTGAATTTCACATTTCAGCAAAAATGCAGCCCTCGGAGAAGGGAAGGGTCAGGGTGGGAACCACCAGCCTCGCAAGGGGGAGACAAGGCCACCCTGCCCCGCAGAAACAGGGAGGACAAACGGGTGGCAGGGCGGGCGAGACGACCTCGTCGCTCTGCCGGAGGCTGAATGGCGGGAGTGGGAGACAAGAGGAGGGTCTCCCCCCCCCCAATTCGACACCGACCGGGAAGGCTTCCAGACGGCCGAGCTGCCCCCCACACATACCCCGGCTCTCACCTCGTCCTCCCTCTCGCTGCGGAAACACAAGCAAACTGGCTCCGGCAGCAGCGGCGGCAGCCCTAAGAGAAGGGCACCTCCCCTAGCCGGCTACCTGGCTCCCACAGGCACGTTGGTGCCTGGCCGCGCCGTCCGCCCACGCCGCGCCGTCCGCCCGCGCCGCGCCGTCCTAGGGTCTTGGGCCCAACAAACCCCCATGCCCTGGGTAAACCCGGCGGGGCTTGCCACCGCCGCATCCTCTTCTGTCGGGCGCCTGGAGCTTCCTCGGGCCGTTGCCTTTTCGGCCCGGCTCTGGCTGCGGCCACGGAAGGTAAGTGAGGCTTTTATATTTAGGGTGGGTGGGTGATTTATTTGTGTTTTGGGTGGGTGGTTGTACTTTTATTTAATTTTTATTTTATTTATTTCTTTATTTTATTTCTTTAAGTTAATTACGGGTCTGTGTGCGTGTTTATTATTATTTTTATTTTTTTTTGGCCTTGCCCACAACGTCATGATGTCATGACGTTGGCTCCGCCCATGACGTCATGACGTCATGACATTGGCCACGCCCATGACGTCTGTGACGTCATGGCGTGGTAGTAGAATTTTTGACATCCCATCACTGCTGAACGGGGTTCTCCGTTCAGCTTCCCAGCCACCCTGCAGCTACGGAGGCAGGGGTGGGGTGGCTGGAAAGCTGACGGGGGGCTCCCCCATCGGCTTACCCAGCCACCCCACAGCTGCGGAGGCATGGGCGGGTGGCTAGGGAAGCCGACAGGGAGTCCCCGTCAGCTTCCCCAGCCACCCTGCAGCTGTAGATCGGGTCCTCTGATCTCTCTGGAGGTGTTTCTGGGCTTCCCCGACGTCCTGAGCCAGTGCAGCAAGCCAGAATGTCAGATTTCGAATCCCGAAGTTCTGGCTTCCTGCACCGGCTCAGGACGTCGGGGAAGCCCAGAAACACCTTGGATCGGGTCCCCACACCTCCCTGGACCCAGCGGGGGGGTCAGAAACCCCAAAATTGGTAAAAAAAACGGACGTTTTTTTTACCAATTTTGGGGGCTCTGACCCCCCCGCCGGGTCCAGGGAGGTGTGGGGACCCGATCCAAGGTGTTTCTGGGCTTCCCCGACGTCCTGAGCCGGTGCAGGAAGCCAGAACATCGGGATTCGAAATCTGACATTCTGGCTTCCTGCACTGGCTCAGGACGTCGGGGAAGCGCAGAAACACCTTGGATCGGGTCCCCACACCTCCCTGGACCCAGCGGGGGGGTCAGAAACCCCAAAATTGGTAAAAAAAACCGGACTTTTTTTTACCAATTTTGGGGGCTCTGACCCCCCCGCCGGGTCCAGGGAGGTGGGGAAACCCGCTCCAAGCTGTTTCCAAAGTTCCCCCACCTCCCTGGAGGCAGCAGCAAGGCAAAATGTCAGGATTCAAATCCCGATGTTCTCGCTTCCTGCAGCCTCCAGGGAAACAGGGCTTTTTTTAACATTGTGTGTTCAATGTATCGCCCAACGTTAAAACCCGAATAACGACGGGACTTGTGGAACCAAGTCATAACGTTATTCGGGGTACTAGTGTATAGTAAATGCAATTTCCACTTGTGGAGGCACATTGCTGCAGATTATGTTTACAGTCCAAACATTGTTCAATACCAAGACATGCAACTCATATGCAACAAATAGTGTCTGCATCAGCGTCTTCTTAAGTTGTATCAGTTTGTCACCAAAAGCTACCAGTTGCGTTATGCTAGTGTAAAATGTCAGTAGGAATTTGGTCCTTTTGGGATGGTTTTTTGAACCAAGAAGTGTATTGCAAGAATTGTAGAAGAGTGAGATCTCACACAATGATCTCACATGATGGTCCACTTTGCACCAGAGATTCAGAAAAGGCCAGTTCCTTAGCATTTCTTTCACTAAACAGACAATTGTTTAACTTTACTGGAACGTTCACCCCCATAACCTTGCACAACAATGATTTTGCTACTGGCAATAACACATGTGATTTACATGATATCAAGTGTGCTGATTCCAAATCTGAACTCAGAATTTGCCTATCACGTACAGATTTTAAGGCGTGCTATAGCTGTTCAAATGGTTGGTAATTGGGTAATGTATTTTTACATGGGGACATTATAACAGTCGCAACTTCCACTATGCCTGCTGCTACCTCAGCTGAATCATGTCCCCTGGTAGCATGCATGTTCCAGCAGCAGTGGGGCATGTCTGGGCAAGTCAGTGAGCTGATGTCAGAAAAGGTATGTAAAGCAAGATAGACCAAGGACTTATCTCTAGTGTGAAACCATCTTGTTGGATAGTAGAGCTGGGCCATAGTGAGTCTGTTTTGAGCTACAGATGAGTAGGTGCAGCTGTGTTAATAAACCGGACAATTTTTGTACATTTGTCACATGTACAAATGTACCCTGGTTGATCAACACAAGAGAACCTAACCAAGAGGGTGAGATTTGCTAACTTAAGATCCTGATGTCCTAGGCAGAATCAGACTTCAGATTTGGATTCAGCACACTTGATTTAGTATAGGACAAATGGATTAGACCAAGTAGCAGACAATATTTTTGTGTGTGTTGCAGTGTAATTGGTAAATGCATCCAAATTCCTTGAAGTGAAATGAAGACAGCTGGGTTTTCTGGTGCAGAGCCTCAGTATGAGGGAAACATGCAATTTTATTAAGTGAGACCCGATCTTCTAGAATGTCTCCCAACAAGCAATAGACTGCCTGAGCTCTCACAAAAATCCCTCTTGGTTAATAGTGCATTAGCTTATCTTCAGGCCTAACTTCCTCCTGCATTTTTACACACTCCTCCCTTTCCGATCCTCCTATTCCCTTTCATCCCATTGGATCTTAACTCTATTACCAAATTCAGGAATATTTTGAGCCTTATTTTATGGCTGTCTTGTGTCTCTATGTAAACATTTTTAACAACAATAAGCTTTGATGCCCCCTGACCTGGGGTGAAGAGGGGGCCTTGGCTGTAACTGTTCACACCCAGGCAAATTTAGCAAGCGGTTGCAAGGTTCTGCTGGTGACCGAGTATGGGCGGTATAACCTTAATAGCTGCAAATCTTGAGGAAGCAATAGTCTTTCTTACAGGGAGTAAGGAACACGAAAATCAGTGCACCTGTAACAGCGGCAGAGCCTTCACAGAGGGACTAAGAAGCCAGCCCCTGGCCTTTACCATACTAGCGTCTTGAGGGCCCATCACCCACACACCTAAATTTAACTTATTAAAAGAAACACACAATGAAAAACCAGATGGATTTCACAGATGACGGGCTGGCAAGCAACAAGGATCACAATTTATGGAACGTGGACCGAGGCAGGCATGGGAGGCCCACACCCAGGATGTAAGATCCCAAGGTAGGCCATGCATCATGTGGATTGACAACATCAAGCAGGCCCTCCAAGTTCACAGGAGTGACCTGAGATGCGTCATGGAGTTGTTGAAGGAGAGATCCTAATGGAGATTCTTTGTGGAATCCTCTACACCAGTGATGGCGAACCTATGGCATGTGTGCCAGAGGTGGCACTAGGAGCCCTCTCTGTGGGCACCCATGCAGTCGTCCCAGCACAGAGTTTGTTCTGTCCTTCTGCCCAGCAGCCCAATGGGAGCACTTCCTCCCTCTCCCCAGCACAGAGTTAATCCCGCCTCTGTGTCCAAAAGCCCAATGAGAGCATTTCCTCCCTTCCCCAGCACAGAGTTTGCTCCACCCCTCTGCCCAGCAGCCCAATGGGAGCTTTTCCTCCCTCCCCTGTTACTGTGTTGGCACTTTGTGATAAATAAGCAGGTCTGGGGGGTTCAGTTTGGACACTCTGTCTCTAAAAGGTTCGCCACCACTGCTCTACACCATAAGAAAGAAGGGGAGGCGATAAAGTAGGAAGAAAGCAAGCAAGCTTTGTTTTCTTTTCCTTTCAGTCATCAAAATCCCGTTGCTTAGTATAGTAAATCTCACTAGGCTAGGACCATTGAATTAATGGGTTTGCTGAGTCAACTCCATTGATTCAAATAGACCTACTCTAGTTATGACTTACTCTAACATAGTATATCATAATTAGAATGGGCCCTTTTTAATCAATGGAACTTACAAAGATGACTCACCAAATTCCCACACTCTCGTATGATTTACTATGCTAAGGAACAGAATTTTGACCCTAAAATCTCCCCTAAAAACATAACTTTTACAATGTCTCCCCCCCACCCCGGGATCTGCACAATATAGTGACTGATAGAAAAATGCCACAGACAGGGATGGGCGAGCATTTCAGTTCAATTTGTTATTGATAAAAAGGTACTAAAATGTACAAAATTCTTCATACTCAATAGCACACATTATTAATATGTCCCCAGGATAGCCAGGTAGAGCTTTCCAGAATGTGAAGGGCAGGGCCTAGTGATGGCAAACCTTGGCACTCCAGGTGTTCTTGAACTTCAATTCCCAGAAGCCCTGATCAGCAAAAGTACTGACTTGGGCATCTGGTGATTGAAGACCAAGAACACCTGGAGTGCCAAGGTTCACCATCACGGTCCTAGGGAGTCATGATGCCAGAAAACCAGGTAGGGGTTATTTAAATACTGAAAAGTAGCACTGAAAGTGTTGTCAGTTCCAGAGATCCTACAGAACATGCACTACTTTGGCACAGCCTTTGAGCACCCATGGCCACCTCCATGCCATAGGAACAGAGCAGATCTTTGTGAAAATTATTTGAATATATCAGACAATGATTAGCCACTCTCTAGCACCAGGAGAAGGGCCTTCTCCGTGTCCGCCCCAGCCCTTTGGAACCTCCTGCCAATTGAGTTGTGCCTACAGACAGAGCTCCTGCCCTTTCGGAAGGGCCTAAAACCTGGCTGGCAGGGCAAGTGTGGGGACCCAGGAATGTGGGATCTCAGGTAGGGTGGTTGATCTAAGGGACAGCCACCCTTTCGGTTCAATTTTCTGGTGTTGTTTTAATGTTTTTATGAATTTTTATAGTTTTTAAGAATTAAGTGTTAAAATGAATTAGTATTATCATAGGCTTAACCTATGATTTTAATCTGTAAGCCGCTCAGAGTTGGGTTTACCCGATTGGGGCGGGATAATAAATATGAACAAATAAATAAATAAATAAATGATAATGATGTGGCAGAGGACACTGAGTTATCTGAGTGAGCTCCCATTTAGTATTTTATCCCAGCAGAAATGTTAAGTGGCCTGTTTCAGAGCTGAAACTTGAGGTTCCCAAGCATAAATCTCAGAGATACCCACCCCCACCCCCTCTGAATAATGGCAGTTAACCAGTGATGGGATGATAAAAAATTTTATACCCCACCCTGACGTCATCACAGTGGGGGCGGAGCTAACGTCATGACGTCATGGGTGGAGCCAACGTCATGACATCATGACGTTGTAGGCGGGGCCAAAAATAAAATAAATAAAATAAAAATAAAACACACACACACACACCCCTCAACCCCCCCCCACAAAACCGTTAATAAAATAAATAAATAAAATAATAATTAAATAAAAATACACCCAAACACCCACCCACCCCAAACACAAACCCCACTTACAATGGGGACCGTTGGGGCTGGCCCCCAGCCTTGGTGCCCGGCGCCGCGCCTAGCCGGGCGGCCCACGCTCCCGGCCGCAACGCTCCATGGGCGGCCCCGACCCTCGGCGCTCCGCGGCGCGCCTAGCTGGGCGGCCCACGCTCCCGGCCGCAACGCTCCATGGGCGGCCCCGACCCTCGGCGCTCCGCGGTGTGCCTAGCCGGGCGGCCCACGCTCCCGGCCGCAACGCTCCATGGGCGGCCCCGACCACTCGCACCTCCGTCCGCTCGCCCGCCCGGCTGGCCGTCGGGGGCTCTCCGCCGCCTGTTGCCCCTGGCAGCGGCTTTCAGGGGGCGGCAAAATGTCCCCTCCCCACCCTTTTGCTGGCGAGGAGGAGAAAAAGTGTTTTTTTTTAGGCGGACAATTCAAGGAGGGGCCCGTCCGCCGGGCTGGCTGTCGGTCGGGGGCTCTCCTGGCGGGCGGCCCGCGTGCGCGCACACGCTGCCCACCTCCTCCTGCCCAGCCAGCCCCCAGGGGCTCCCCGCCACGGCGCCACCCACCCCCGACGAGAGAGCTGGGCGGGCGACCGGGTGTGCCCCTCCTTGAATTGTCCGCCTTTTTCTCCTCCTCGCCAGCAAAAGGGTGGGGAGGGGACATTTTGCCTCCCCCTGAAAGCCGCTGCCAGGGGCAACAGGCGGCGGAGAGCCCCCGACGGCCAGCCGGGTGAGCGAGCGGATGGAGGTGCGAGCGGACGGAGGTGTGTGGCTTGGGGCGCCCGTGGAGCGTTGCGGCCGGGAGCGTGGGCCGCCCGGCTAGGCACACCGCCGGGCGGCGAGGCTTGGGGCGCCCGTGGAGCGTTGCGGCCGGGAACGCTGGGCCGCCCGGCTAGGCACGGCTCCTCCTCCTAAGCCCTCCGCCACTGCCAGAGCCACTTCAAAATGGTCCGGCTCCGGCAAAAACAAGTGCGCATGCGCAGAAACAGAATCTGACGCATGCGCAATTTAAAATTGCAGCACGCATGCGTCAGATTGACTTCTGCGCATGCGCACTGAATTGGAGCCATTTTGACTCCAATTTAAAATTTTTTTTTTCTTTTTTTCAGGCGTCCGGAACCGGACGCCTTAAAAATAGATTACCCTCTCGGAGAACCCTCCGAAATTGTTCTTACCGGTTCCAGGGAACCGTCTGGAACCGGTGACATCCCATCACTGCAGTTAACTCAAAACGCATAAGCCACCCTTGTTCTGGTGTGTATATATGTAATTTTTAAAAATGTGTGTCTGTTTTTAATGTGTGAGTTTGTGCTGTTAGCTGCCCTGAATAGGAATATCTCCTGGATGGGTGGGGTATAAGTATAATGAATAAATGAATATTTCTTTCTCATTGTAGAAGACAGGGGATGGGTGGTATATGTAAGAAAAGGCAGAGAGATCTCTCAGGTGGGAAAGTATACTTTAAATCAGGGTTGCCCAAACTTTTTGGGCTGTGAGCCGATCATGTGGTTCAGGGAGCCAGTCACTAAGGCCTGGGGGCCGGGTGCGGCTCCTGATGCCAATTCATCTGGCCCACGAAGCCCTTGTCGCTCCTGGAAGCGGAAGTAAAAGTCGCCCGTACGTGCGCATTTTACTTCCGCTTCCAGGAGCGACGAGGGATTCGTGGGCCGGATGAACTGGCGTCGGGGGCCGCCCCCGCCCCCCCGGGCCTTAGTTTGGGCACCACTGCTTTAAATTGACAAATCAGTCAAACAAACTGAAATTATAAATTTATTTTCTCTACCCACCCTGTCTTCAAATGAAGCAGAACTTTTGTTAGCAGCTCATCAGTAACAAGACAGATGCATGTTACGCCTAGAGATCAGAATGTTTCCCATTCCTGGCCAGAGATCTTCCACTAATACCAGCTGCTAGACAGCCATCTGATGTGTTTAGCGCATTTGTGTGACTTCCCTTTATATAATAAAACAATTAATACATTATTTAACTTTTTTGAGAACAATAGTTAAACACCAGCGAAACATGGGGTGGAGGCTTGGTTATCTTTGAGCAGAAAAGTATTCTCTTTGCCTATTTAGCATAACAAATTCAAAACCCTTTTATAAAATAAACCCCTAAAGGGGAAAATAGACAAACATGCACACACATATATGGATAGTATGAATACCACAGCCGAGTAGTTTCAGATATACAAGGTCCCTTCATTAATTCAGTTGTTTTTTAATTCATAATAGAACTTAAATAAAGAATGACTTATGGACAGCTGTTTCTAATAGTGAGCCCCTTACCACACATGAAAGGCACATTATTCCTACTGTAGGCTCACTACCCTTGGGTGTTATCAGCCGAACACGTTTTGAACCCACCTAATGCATTTTGGGGTAGCTTAGGTTTATTTTTCTTTCAATAAAATAAATGGTCTTGTAATTAAATTTCTGCACTCCCTGTGTTTAATGGCCACATTGACAAGTGCTAATGTATGGGAAGAGAATGAGTTTGAAAAGGAACATGCCGTTTCTTTAGTCCGAGAGTAGTTTTGCACTGAGACAATCAAAAAAGAAAAGAAAGAAAAATTGGGAAGGCGGCGAGAGATTTCATGCCAGCAAAACATTTTCATTAATCTGCTAGCTTAATGCACACTGCCTACTCAGCAAAGCAAGGGCACTTTTTGAAAGAGAGAGAGAGAAAGAGAAAGAAGGAAGGAGAGCAAGCGAGGGAAAGCAAAAATATCATGAAGGGAGCCGTTGTTTGAAACCATTTTGTGGTCTCTGGCAGCAAAGACTGTGGAAATCTGCTGACTTTACACCCTGAAACGCTGCAGCTGTCTCTATGGAAGCTGGCTGTTTCGGGTCCTGGCAATAATTCAGCTTTTAAATCTTTCTCTCTTTCACCCTCCTTCCCCTTGTTTCTCCTCCACCCCCTCGTTAGCTAAATTTATTTTTGAATAAATCTTCTTGTCGAAAACTGAGAGGAGCTATTACATATTTGGACTTCATTTACGAAACCACTTTAAGTCGTCAAAAAGCACACCGGCCCGGCTCCTCTGTTTATGTTGCTTTCATTGGGGGAGGTGGGGAGCTCAAAGACTCGGCCTACCACTATTCCCCCTTACCCTGCTCCCAATTATCTTAATCTAGGTAGCACTCAATTTCAACACAAGTGTGATCTTTTTCTCTCTTTCTTTTTATTGCTAGGAAAATAAAACTTGCACAAATGCATTGGCTTTCATCAAGGTCTGTAAACTTTATTTAATCTTGTGGCCACTAGAGGGTTGACAGACAAACAGAAGGCCAGCACCAGAGGCTTTATTAGAAGCATTTTTGTTTATTCCCCCCCCCCCCTTAAAAGAAACCCTCTTGAACAGGGGTGCCCAAAATTTTTCTGCCATAGGCCGGTCATGTGGTTAAGGGGGCAGGTCACTATGGCCCATGGGCTGGATCCGGCCCCTGATGCCAATTCATCTGGCCCACAAAGCTCTCATTGCTCCCAGAAGGGGGAGCAATGAGGGCTTCACGGGCTGCATGAATTGGCCTTGGGGGCTGGATCTGGCCCATGGGCCATGGTTTGTGCACCCCTGCTCTTTAACATCTATATTGGAACTGGAGGTAATGGAGTGGGTTGGAGAGAGCTACCAAGTTTCTTGAAACCAAGATGGGTCAATAGCAATCAGATTATTTATTTTTTGCAAGTTGCAAAATGTAAATGTAAAAGTCACTCTTGGTCAAAAGACAGTCGTATCTGACTCTAGGGTTCAGTGATCATCTCTGTATATAGCCAGAGAGCCGGTGCTGTCTGTGTCTGCTGACATTTTCGTGGACATGTGGCAGGTATGTCTAGACACTGGAGTGCACAGAAAACTGTTTACTTTCCCATCAAAGTGGTCCCTATTTATCTACTTGCAATTTCTTGCTTTCAAACTGCTAGGTTGGCAGGAGCTGGGACAAAGATGGGAGCTCATTCCATCCTGCAATATTCGGGTAGCGAACTGCTGACCTGCCACCTCCCAGTCAGCATCTTAACCACTTGAGCCACTGCAGTCCTTAAGGGTTATGTACCAAACTGGAAAAAAGCACAGTCAACCTCTATGTGGTTGGGGGCGGGGCGGGGCGGGGAAGCACAGCAGATTATTGTCTAATTTTCTTTTTAATGCCCCCAGCGTTGCAGCACTTGTCCCCTACCAAGGTAATTGGTTCCATTGTTGTACCGCTCTAACATTTAAGGATTGTTTCCTAATATTCTATTGTTTTGACTATACTTTCCCCTCCATGAATGTCATTAGAAAAGGACCCATTCCTGCATACTAGAGACTCCATTTTATTTTTCTTGCACGATGGATCTTGGGGACATGAAAGGAGCCTCATTTGGGCATCCCCTGAGCGAAGTTTCTCCAAGAAAAATCATTTCAACCCAGAGTAATTTCTGACACAACATTTATTATTTAGCAATAGCAATTACACTTATATACCACCCCATTAGCGCTTAGTGCACTCTCTGGGCAGTTCACAAGTTAATTAGCATTTTGTCCCCAATATGCTGGGTACAGAGGAAGAGGAAGCAGAGGAAGAATGGAAGGGTGAGTCAACCTTGATCCATCAGGATTGAACTCACAACGTTTTGGTTGTAGTAAAGCAGTTTAACCACTGAACCACCAGAGCTCTTTCTACTTCTAACTGCAAGCTGGTAACTATGAGTAAAGCTACTCCTTTTTCTACTTAAAGATGCAGCTGAGTCACTTAAAGAGACAGATGCATGTAATGTGAAAGGGGTGATGAGACTGGACTTAATTCCTCATACAGTTATACCTCGCTTAAAGAACATAACGCGTTCCACAGGATTGCTCTTTAAGCGAGTTTACTCTTTAAGTGAAACACCATTGTAAATGACCAATTGTGTGTGTGGGGGGGATTGCGAACCCCAATTTATTTGTTAAGCGAGTTTTTGGTTGGTTTTATTTGTTAAGCGAAGCAAATATTTAAGAGAAAATTCTGTTCTTTAAGCGAGTTACTCTTTAAGCGAGGCGCTCTTTATGTGAGGTTTGACTGTATTTCTATGTCTGTTCTTTCTTGTGCTCGACTAACAAAAGGAATAGCCAGATTCCTAATGTAAAACTTTTTCACCACAATCCACAGCAGAGGTGACATTCCTGCTTTAACACTAAGGTGGCAATTGGGTTGTCCTGTCCCAACCCACTCATTATGTTTATGTAATTTTTTAAAAAAAGAATGGGGTTTGTCATAACGGAATGCCCCATTCTTATATTTAAAGTATCTTCTTAACAAGTCGAGATGGCTGAGAAAGAGCTGAACTGACACCATGGCATCTGAAATTATGCTGGATAATACTTCCTGCTGCCCATTGCTTGACTCACTTTGTGGCAGATGAGTGACTGTATTACTGGACTGGAGGGAAAGTGAATCTGGGTTCTCTTTTGTTCGGTCACTTCTCATGACCTTTGACTTCTTCTTTTACTCTTCAGTCATCAGATCATAGGTGACAGCCAGTTCTGCTGGGAGATCTCTCTGTGGCACGGGGACATTTCTATCAGTAAAAGAAAGTTGTGCCTATTCCTAACCCTTTAGGTAAAGGTAAAGGTTGCCCTTCCTCAAAAGCCAGTTGTATCCAGATCTAGGATTCAGTGCTCATCTCTGACTATAGTCAGAGCCAGCACTGTCTGTGTCTGCAGATGTTTCTGTAGACATGTGGCAGGCATGACTAGACACCAAAGTGCACAGAACTCTGTTTACCTTCCCACCAAAGTGGTACCTATTTATCTGCTTGCAATTTCTTGCTTTCAAACTGCTAGGTTGGCAGGAGCTGGGACAGAGACGAGAGCTCACTCTGTTGTGCAGCACTCGGGTCTCAGACTGCTGACCTGCCGACTCCAGTCATCAAGTTCAGCATCTTAACTGTGCGATTGAATAACAACAACAACAATCTTTGAATAGGATGTCACTGTCCATTTGACATTGAAATAGTATAGTATAGTATAGTATAGTATAGTATAGTATAGTCACATAGCAAATTACAAATATCACATAGTAGGAATAACATCACAAAACATATCAAAATACATCCCAAAAAGTCTCCAGTAACAATTACAAATTACAAAAACATCAGGCAATCCTAAGAAATACATCAGAGATACTATAATACAAATCATTACAGCATCAAAATTCAATAGGCATCAATGTCAAGCAACAGGTGGACAGGTGGAGAAAGTCCTGGGACTGGACGCGGCGGCAGCCTCTCCGCCTGGCCGCAGGAATTTCTGGCAGCGGCAGCTTTTTAAAAAGCCGTAGTGGCTTTTTAAACCCCAGCCAGGGCAGAGTGGAGGCCCTAATTTGAAGGAACATCTCTTTTAAAAGAAAGGTTCTGTTAAATAAAGCATTACAGACAATTTGAGAGAACATTTTTCTTAAGTATCTTTTAGATCAGAATTGTGTTATCTTTGCTAGTTTGATATAACATGACAGTGGCAAAGGTGCACATGTGATTGCATTGGAAAATGTTACTTTGCAAGGGGCAATCTCTCTTAAAGCAACCTTTCCATCCATTGGGGAATTTCTCCATCCCAGTCCCCCAAAAGTAATAGCCCTATTTTTGTTGTTGTTCAGTCGTGCAGTCGATTCCGACCCTTTGCGACCCCATGGACCATTGTCCGCCAGGCACCTCTGTCCTCCACCATCCTCCCAACTTGCTTAGCTCTGTGCCCATTGTGTCTACTATACCATTCAGTCATCTCATCTTTGGCCGCCCCCTTCTTCTTTTGCCCTCCACCTTTCCCAGCATCAAGGCTTTCTCAAGTGAATCCTCTCTTCTCATTTGATGTCCAAAGTACTTTAGCTTCATCTTTACTATTTGACCTTATAAAGAGCAGTCAGGGTTAATTTCTTCTAAGATTGACCTATTTGTTCTCCTTGCTGTCCAGGGGACTCTCAAAACTCTCCTCCAACACCACATCTCAAAGGCATCTATTCTTCTGCGCTCAGTTTTCCTTATGGTCCAGCTCTCACAACCATACATTGCCACTGGGAATAACCTTGCTTTAACTATACAAACCTTTGTTTGCATTGTGATGTCTCTACTTTTCACTATGTTCCCCTTTTTATTTCATGGCTGCAATCACCATCTGCAGTGAACTTTGATCCTAGGAAAGTAAAATCTGTCACTGCTTCTACTTCTTCCCTATCTATTTTCCAGGGACTGATAGGGCCTTTTGCCATGATCTTGGTTTTCTTTATATTGAGTCTCAAGCCAGCTTTTGCACTCTCTTCTTTCAACCAAATCAGGAGCTTCTTTAGGTCCTGCTTGGGCATGGATCAAGGTCAGGCAAGAGCACAGTTCCTATATATCTTGTGGTCACCAGCTAACAGACTACACCAGACCACTCCACAAAAAGCCCACAAAGCAAACTATTTTCCCGTGTGATCACATCCTGAGTTCCAGCCTTCAGGTTTGCATCTATGTTATTGTGACCAGGTTGCCATTTGACCTAGAGGGGGGAAATGAATTATGGTGTTTTGCTCATGCTGTTCATAGGGGTTTCA
Organism: Furcifer pardalis; assembly: GCA_030440675.1. Classification (NCBI taxonomy): domain Eukaryota; kingdom Metazoa; phylum Chordata; class Lepidosauria; order Squamata; family Chamaeleonidae; genus Furcifer; species Furcifer pardalis. Next base: position 148,558,236 of record CP126890.1, on the reverse strand, counting down.
TTTGTAGAAATCAGTAGGTAGATGCTTTTTCATTGAACTGAATATTTTATCCCCTGCTAATTGCTGCAAATCAGGTTCAGAAGTTCATAACCCCATACCCTGCTGATGAATGAATTTGACCTCTTGTTCAGTAGCGGTTGGGGTTGGGATTGTTTCCCTGCTAAAAGTCATGGCATAGATGAGGCAAAAAGGAGGGGAAATTGCTTCCCAGCAATCTTTTGTACCTATTGCAGGAGTATGTCCCAGAGGAAAAACTTTGGGAATTCACCAGTCTTCCACAACATAGACAAAAGGACAGCAGGTTATTGTGCAAACATGTGTATTCCAAAATTGAATCCAAGGGGAGATAACACCTTTGTTGGACCAGTAAAATATCATAAATCTCATAGTTTATCTGGATCCCAAAAGCCAATGTGATGTAATAGATAGTGTCAGACTCGGACTCAGGAGACTGGGTTCAAACCAACTGGTTTGCTCATTTTGTCTTCTACTCTAAAGTCATCCAAGTTTGGGACATTGGTCCACTTCACCTCCTCATAGAACTACTGATGAATGAACTGCCGAACAACATGTCTGTTGGCATTTATCCAACCCTTGTTGGGCCAAAGACCATCCATGAAAACATGAACCTCTGTTTCCAAATGCTGCAGGTTATGTAGCTGTCTCTCCTCTTCTATTGTTTCTTCTGAGAAAGGAGCAGATACAAAGGGGCCAGCACTGGAGGGCAGATTATTCCAGAGACATTGCCTCAGATAGTTGAGGGGGCTGTAAACACTGTTGTAAAATGCATCAGTGGCTATCATAAACGCATTTACTACAGCCATGGATGTGTTAACGGCTGTTTCCACTGATTCTGGTGGCAGCAGCAGTGGGAGCAAAGGTGGTGGGCCAGATGATCTGATGTTGTCAGCGAGATCCGGTCCACGACCCAAAGGTTGTCGACCCCTGCTCTAACTCTTCACTGTAATAACTTTTAAGGCTTCAAGTTAAAGTCCAGACAGGAATAGTGTTTTTGTTTTTAGATAAGTGGGTGCATTTTGACTATTTGGCTTCTGCTGAAAATCTATTTGTTCTAGCAAATCTCAAAAAGATTGCCCTCCTTCTGAGTCTGTTACTTTTAGGTTCTTATATATATTGTATTTTATTCTAGTTTTATTATATGGCTTTGAAATTGTGTAAGGCACAGATATTCAAGTTGAATATCTTTTGTGTAAGGCACAGATATTCAAGTTGAATATTTGGCTCTCACACTTACTGTTTTTGAACTGATATATGACTCAGTTTACTGGTTGTACACAGTTTCTGCAGCCATTTGCCCAAAATTCCCTCTTTTTTTGCCCGTTTCCACAGTCAATATGTCCACAAGCAGTTCTGCCCTTCTCCCAAGTCTTGGCTGCCCTGTTCCTATTATTTCACAGTGTTTCAAGCTGTGATACCAACAGGATCACATCCTGGCCTCAGGTTTTGGCCCTGGGATTTAAGAAAGTCAGGTTCTACTGATCTGGCAACCCTACTTAGGAGGGCCATACATGTGGATATTTTATTGTATTGTTGAAGCAATCCTGCAGAATAGATTAGACTGGCAATGCAAATATGAGAGGCTCATAGAAGTGGTAAGGTAAAGGTCACCCTTGCGTAAAAGCCAGTCATATCCGACTCTAGGGTTCAGTGCTCATCTCCGTTTACAGCCAAAGAGACAGTGCTGTTTACATCTGCAGACATTTCCATGCTCATGTGGTAGGCATGACTAGACACTGGAGCACATGGAATACTGTTACCTTTCCATCAAAGTGGTACCTATTTATCTACTTGCAATTTCTTGCTGTTGAACTGCTAGGTTGGCAGAGCTGGAACAGACAACGAAAACTCACTCCATCATGCAGCACTCAGGTCTTGAAATGCTGACCTGCTGACCTTCCCGTCATAAAGTTCAGCATCTTAACCATTAAGCCACCGGCCGCAGTCCCTTATAGAGGTGGTGCAGGCTAGTGTGTGTGCGTGTGCGTGTGCGTGCGTGCGTGTGTGTTTGTTTGTTTATATACTGCCATCTACTTTGATGTCATCTAGGAAACACTCAGATTGAATAACCTCAAGAAATGTCTACCCAGCCAGATCCTGAACAGCTCAGTGATAGAGACCCCCTAACCCTGGAAATAACTGGTTTTATTGTCACACTGCTATATCTCATCAAATCACAAAACCCTAGGATTATTAATTCTGCTCCTAATGCAAATTATTTCATTTTGGCACGAATAAGGGCAAATATATTTCTCAAGCAACTGTAAGATAACAGAGAAGCAATGAAGAGGTGGTTTTCTGGTTATCAAACATTTCATATCCTATTGATGTCAAGTATTTCATACACATTGATTTATCTCCCAGTTTACACTTCATTATGAGTTCACTCTGTCAAATGTTCTTTTTTGTAGATTTCATAGTTTCCATGCATACCAGGAAGAACTCAGAACTGGACATGATTTATAGTTGAAAATCTGTACCTTTCTGGGCTTGTGGTGTATTCTATCAGGAACAAGTGTACTTGACAAAATAAATGTATTTAGACACATGCAAAAAGCCCCACTGTACAAAGATGTGTGACACATTTTTTAATGGAAGTGAGTGTGTGCCCATCAATGCACACATTTTAAAGACTGTTTCAATTTTTTTTAAAAAAAAATTCACACATAACTGACACAGAAGAAATTTGGAGTAGGGGAAAGAAGGCATACTAATGAACTTGACAGAATCTGACTATCTATAGTTCATAGTTGGTTATACCTGAAATAGTTATTTATATAAGAGAATGTATTTAGGCATACAGCTGAAAAAATTACAGCATAGATAAAAAAAGTATTACAACTAGATTCACACTGTAGGCAATGGGACGTCTCTGAGAATTCAAAAACAATATAGGCTTTTTGTTCATCATGGGTAGCCAGTTAGATTATGTAATTACAAACAGCCATATATGCCAAAGACCACCTTTTAATCTCCGGAAATTAGAAGAGACGTGGAAAAAAGGCAAAGGGAAAAAAAGAGATTTGTAAGCAAAATGTAAATTTTTGACTAATCATAAATAATAACACATATGGTCAGTTTCAAATTACATCCTTAATCTTTTCATCCATACTGGGACACTTTTCATGTAATTTTAGAACCTCAGAGGTTTTGTTTAAAAGCAAAAGGCAACTTGAGAATCTGCATGTCTCATATTGTTGTCTTCCCCCTCTACAAATGTGTATTTTATTTCCTTTATGTGGACTGTTTTGTGTGGACTGTTTTGGTTTTTAAGAAATATGTATATTTTCTTTAATTGATCACTTATTGGTTTGGAAGAGATGAATCCACTAGATAAATGTAAATTAATCTGCATATTATGAAGAACTTAATAGAGATGGGGGGGGGGGATATAATGTGTATGTCATGCATTACATTTATTTATCAAAGTAGAAGTTATGGTAGGAATGTTCCAGTAAGATCTGTCACCAAATGTGACAGAACTGACATCATATACCGGCTGAAATTTCACTGGAGGATTCTGGGAAGTAGCATATGTAAGCTCTACTATTGACAGGAGAAAATGATATCTTGGCTCTCTTTGTTGTGGGTTGTGGTGTTCTCAGATCTTCAACAGCTAAAAGTTCCCTGTAAGGTAAGGCAAAGAGGACAACTTCTTATTGTTCATTACATAACTAGAAAAGCCCCTGAATTCTCGTGCAATCCTCTAGTTAGCATTAAAGCATACCTATCTGGCTTAAATAACCCTTCTTAATAAAAAAAGTTGTTATTTTATTGGTTTGTCTGAAAATACTGCTGTCGTTACATAATGAGAAGAGAGCCATCTCTACAATTAGACATAGTAAGGAAGCTGTCTCATAGGGGGTGATGCAAATACACTGGAGAACCCTCATGCAACCTGCTCTCTTCAGAGAAACCCAATCTTACCATTAGGCAGAGTGAATTGTGTACCTCAGACAGTTGGATTTGGGTGCCAAGGAAGAATGTCAGATGGCTAATGATCGTATTTATTATTGTATTTTTATGATATTGGTGGGAAGAAGAGCTTGTCAGATCTTCCATCTTAGGTCCTATAAATATATGGGTGGTTGGGTGGTGGAGTCAGATACTGCCCTAGCCTAGCCTGCAAAAGGCTAAACCTTTCTGCTCCCACTGTGTATGTGGTGCATGGAAAACCTGAAGAGTCTTTCTACCTGGCAACCATAAAACTACAACATGAACTACCATCATTGTTAGTATTACATGTTGAAGATGAAAAACCCCCATGAGTGCGAGGCAGTAACTTCTTATTACCCTTTTATTTTATTAATGTCTTTTGGCTTTGGGTGTTTTACTGCCATCTCCATAACCTTTTAATCCCTTGGGCAGTATTTTACCATTGCTGCTTTCAAAACGAGTCACTATTTATAATATGCATACAGTATATTACAATCATTATTTTTTTCAACATTTTATGAGGTGTGCTTATTAAATGAAATGGTGTGTCTGGCACTGGCAACTCTCTTGTGCAATTTCCCCCCTCTCTGCTTCCTTTCTTTTGGCAGACCCAGGCAGAAGGAATAATTTTCTGTGAGCCACGCATGCTTTTCCATACTTTTGAGGGGATTTGTCACTTCTTCTGGAAGGTCTTATAACTTACAAACACAGATTTATGTCTTAGTGGGGTTTTTTTTTGTTGCTAAGTCTTGTCAAATCCTAACATTTTTGTTGGCAGCTTTGTATCTTCTGGACAAAGATGAAAAAGGAGTAACATAGATCATGTAGTCCCTGTGCTCTCCTCTTAGACTTTTTTTTAAACAAAAAATTAGACACTCTGGGGTGTCTATTCTGGCTCACACGATTTAGTCTTCATTTGCAGGGCTATCTGCCACATCTCACATTTTTGAGCACCAAAATGGTTTTGTTTTTAAAAAAACAACCATTCATCCACATCAGCTAATGTTTACATGGAAGGTTTAAGGATCCCTTTTAGTCCACACTGCCCCACAGGACAAGCTGGGGGAGGGAATGGTGACAACGTGAAGGGCCAAAGGTGACTTCATGCACAGGGTTTCCAGATAGCTAAGGCCAGATAGTCTGGCTAGGTTACCCTGCTATGGTAACACAGTAAGTAGACCATACTGCTAGCGACTCAACACCGAGTGCCATGTGGTGGTTAACTAACCTGACCACCCTGAAGACTAACGGCCTTGGGTGCCGAAGTCCACAGGGAAGGGTGATGGTTGTGGGGCTTTTGGGGGGTGTAGTAGTGGGCTTGGGGATGGTTGCTGCCACCACCAAAGACAACTGTCTGAGGGAGCATGACCTGGCCCCTGACTTTAAAAGGTTGAGAAACCCTGCCCTAAAGCAAGGCTCTGTACTTTGCTTAAGAAGAGAAAATCTACTTTTGGAGGCTTCCAGGAGCTGCTATTTTTTTCTTTTTCAACTGAGTCTTTTTTTTCTGATGTGGTTCAGGAGGCGGGGGCTGTACAACCAAGCATACAGGTCATGCATACAGGCCAAGAAGTGTTTCTCACTTTTTGTGTGAAGGTACATATGGAGTCCCATCCTGGTAGACAGTTGCATACCAATCCACTTATGAGCTGACATCGAGGTCTTCATTGTCAGGTATTCACTGAGGTTCATAACCTGGTTGAAGAGGGCATTTAGTCTAGAAATTTCCTCCCCCTCCTCCTTTTCTATTGGCTCATATTACATGTTCATTTGCTGTTTACTGTGAGAGTCAAGAACCAGAGAAGTAATGGGGTGGTATAATCTAATTGCTTTCCCTCCATTTTTTCTGCTGAGACATAATGGAGAAAAAAAAGGCTAAGCCAAGTAAGGGTTAGAAACCTTTTTGCTATCCATGAACCATTCCTTGGGTCAAGCAAAAAAAGAACTTTCTATCCTGCCTTAAATTATGGAATGACCCAGTCTACACACATTTCTTCTTCCTCAGAACAAAACAAGAAAGGGAACAGAAGCTGTACAAATCAAACCATCATGTGCACGGGACTCTGGTTTAAATACCAGTACTATCCACATTCCACTAGGTGCAGATGTGAACAGTTGACCCTTTGTCTGGGCCACTTCATTCAGGTCTTGGTCTAGCTTGTACTGTATTTAAACCCTGCTTTTCTGTCCTGATGGGACCCAGGGCAGTATATACTGTGTTCTTAAACTATCTCCCATCCATGGGTTGCCATATATCAAATGATATGAGGTGAGAACCTGAAGAAGATGAGCACTATTCCTGTCCTCTACCAAGCAAGTTCTTACTCTGGACAGAGTCCTTAAACAGAATCTTAATTAGCCAAGATGTCCAGCTGAGCTGATATCTGACAATCAAAAGCCTATGGATGTTGGAAGTTACTTGGGACTACTCTGATGAGGAGGTTCGGAGCTGACATAACTCAGGTCCAACTGTGGCATTGCCCCAAGGCACCAGAATTGAAATCTGAAAGTGAACCTAGGTAAAGGTAAAGGTCACCTTTGCTTGAAAGCCAGTCGTATCTTACTCTAGGGTTCAGTGCTCATCTCTGTTTATAGCCAAAGAGCTGTCTGCAGCTGCAGACATTTCCATGGACATGTGGCAGGCACGGCTAAACACCAGAGTGCACTGAATGCTGTTTACCTCCCCCCCCCCCATTTATCTACTTGCAATTTCTTGCTTTTAAACTCCATTGTGCAGCACTCGGGTCTTGAACCGCTGACCTGCAAACCTTCCAGTCATCATGTTCAGCATCTTAACCATTAAGTCACCATAGTCCCTGTCGAAAATGAACCTACCAGTGAGTAAAAGGAATATAAACAGCAGCACCTCCCACTTTTGTTCATTTTCATCTTTGGAAAGCATAAACGTTCCCTCAGAACAGGGATTCTCAACCTGTGGACCATGGGCCGAATGCAGCCCTTGATGCCATTTCATGTGCCCCCCCCCACTACCTCCACCACACCTGGAATTTCCATGTGGTGGAGGAAGGGCAAAATGGCTGTCTGGCCCCCGAAACTGTCTGAGGGAGTGTAACCCGGCCCCCGGCTTTAAAAGGTTGAGAACTCCTGCCTCAGAACATCAGCCTGCATCATCCATTTCTCCCAGATGGCGCAGCTTCAGTGCCAACCCTGAGATTAGCAAGAAAGGCTGTGACTCAGAGAAGAGTCTTCTTGATGGTGGCACCAACTTTGTGGAACTCTCTACCTGTTGAGCTGCATCAGGTCCCATCTTTATTTGCCTTAGGGCAGTCTATCAAAATTTTCAGAATGACACCCCATTTTGTCCTTTTTTTTTTTTTTTACAACATGCTAGTTGCCATCTTAGAATGGGTTCAGATGAGAATGTATTCCACAATTTGGGCTGTATGAGAATGGATGAGAATGTATTCCACAATTTACTCCTTTTTTCCAGTGACCACATGACATATTTGTCATCACAAACTAGTCTGCCCTGATCTATGTCCACCTACCCTTTTTGGTTTCCATGTCAGAGACTACTATTTGCTACCTTCTTCTTCACTGGTGTTACTATTGGCTACTTGTCCAACAGGTAAATATTTACCTCTATTCCTATGCAGACTTGATGTGTGTGTGACTAGACAAGAATTTGTCCCACTGTTTTGTTTGCTCTGGAGCAGGCTGGTTCACTTCTTTTCCTGGTGGCCATATGACATATCTGCTATTGTGAACTAGCCTGTCTCTGACACATGTCAACTTGCACCTTTTTACATATTATTCCTTTTTCAGTGCTAGTAAGATTGCTCTGTTTTGGTTCAGTTCCAGCACACGTGAGTGCTGGGACTGAAACAAAATGGCTGCCTGGCTGCCCTTTTGCTGCAGCCACTTAATGATCTTGAGAAATAGGAAGTTTCCTGGCCACTTGCTGGCAGAAGGGAGGGAGATAATATTTTCCATTTCTTTTTAATTGCTGCTAATGCATCAGTGATGTTTTGATGGAGGGAAAGCCTTTTGAAAGCATTCCTGATTCATTGCGTTGGTTAGCAACAATTAAAAAGAAATGGGAAACTTCCTCTCCCTTCTCCTCCATTTCTCAAGATTGCTCAGCATCTTAGGAAAAGCACAGATGACTGGAACTTTTTTTGTTTGTTATTTTCTTTCTCTTTAAAGGGAAAGAAGATCAATTTAGATCAGGGATGCCCAAACTATGTTCCGCAGGCAGGATCCAGCCATCGATGCCAATTCATCTGGCCCGCACAAACCTCGTCACTTCTGGAAGTGGAAGTAAATTGTACATGCACAGAACGCTGCCTTCAATGCACCCATGACTGTCGTAAACACATTTACGACAGCTGCTGGTGAATTGATGGCAGTGCTCTGTGCAAGCACGGGCACATTTTACTTCTGCTTCTGGTGGGAGAAACCACATGACTGGCCCGCTGAACCACGTGACTGGCCCATGGCCCCAAAAGTTTGGAAACTCTGATTTAGATAATGCTAAACAGGATGGCCTGAGGTATGGTGTGGTCAATCCTTGTATGTGGATGGCAAGGATCGCCCTAAATGTAATACTGATCCAAAAATGGTGGCACTCCTGCTTTGATAAGGTGGGAATGACTTTCAACTGAAGAGCTTCTGCCAGCCAGGATAGACCAATAGTCTTCATTCTTAGGTCCTCCATATGTTTTGGACTTCCACTTCCAGAAGCCATCATCAGTATGCCCAATATCCCAGTGCAGTCCAAATCACCTGGAGGACCAAAGATGGACACACATTGGTGAAAAGAACATCAGCTTTGTTGGACCATCATTTAAATTCACTATAACACAGCTCCTTTTTTCCTGGTGTTTCAGTCCTCTGATCTCTGTCTTCTTTGCTATCAATGCACTATCTCTTTGTTAATTGCATCAATGTGGAATCCTGTGCTGAACAGCTATTTCAAGGTATTAATTGCTTTTCAGTAAAGACAGACATGTGCACAAGTGAGACAAAGGAGAATGAGTGAGTAACTTGTTTGACCCTTTGGCCACTCTCCTGCCTGCTCAGATGGGGCTGGTATTTTAGAAGACCATGTGGCTCCAGTTGTTTTCTGCATTCTCAACATTCTGACATTCCTTGTAATGAAGAAGAAGGAAACTCTTGTGCAGTTAGAGAGGAAATGGGAAGCGATTCACTTAAAAAGATTTCATGCTTCACTCCAGGAGAATGGCCAAATTACTGACCTGTTTTGGAGAGTAAATCCCAAGGGACAAGGAAGTGAGGTTTTTAACAGTTTTAACTGTCCTTTTCTCATAACACTTGGGCTTGAGTGGAAATTGTAAGCACCATATATTTATTTATGATGAATAAATGTCATCATTGGTGCCTTTTCCACATTAGGATTGAAATGCACAAAAGAGCCATTATTTTGAGAGGGACACAAGTATCTCCACCCACCCACCCCTGTTTGCCAATGCCTGGTTAAAAATGCTTCCTTGAACTTGTGCTGAAAGTGTCTCCTGTGTCTATTCAGTTGGATAAAAAGGAAAGGGCTTTTAGAGAGGAAAATTAAAGAATAAGAAAGTGAAATTCCTGTGCACTGCAGAGCTAGGAAGAGAGGAAACTATCTGACTGCTAATTGGTCTAGTCCAGTATGGATTTTTAAAACTCCAGATTTTAACATTGGACAGAATCACTAGGAAAAGGTAAGGTCACCCTTGCTCAAAAGCCAGTCATATCCGACTCAAGGGTTCCGTGCTTATCTCTGTTTACAGCCAAAGAGCCAGCGCTGTCTGTGTCTGCAGATGTTTCCATGGACATGTGGCAGGCATGACTAGACATCAGAGTGCACGGAACGCTGTTTACCTTCCCACCAAAGTGGTACTTATTTATCTACTTGCAATTTCTTGCTTTTGAACTGCTAGGATGGCAGGAGCCTGCTTTTCCCTGTTTGTTTTATTTTTTGTGATTCAATAAATTGAAGCTCACAGGAATACAATATATTAGCACACATCTACATAGGCAAAGAATATTCAAAGAAGTCTTCGTTTTTCTGTGTAGACTGTTTAAATTCTGCAACATACCTCAGTAAAGAATCATCAAACCTCACAAGAGTACTGCCTTCAAGGTAAGAGCAAGACAAGGGATGTTATATTTTTATGTGAAGCCCCTAATGTATCATCCCAAGCATTTTACAACGTTGGCCTTCTTGGTTTAAATGACTTCAGTCTTCTGACTCTTTATGTTATCCTTGACAGGCTCCAGGAACATAAATGCATGAGCAGAGCTCTTCACTTGGATTCATCGTTCACAGGTTGTTGTTGTTCAGACAGTTGGGTCTGACCCTTCATGACCCCATGGACCACAGCACACCAGGCCCCTCCACCATTCACCATCATCCAGAGTCCTCTGAGATCCACACCCAACCTGCCAACAATACTGTCTAACTATCTTGTCCTCTGCCACCCCCTTCTCCTTTTCCCTTTAATCATTCCTGGCATGAGAGCCTTTTCCAGTGAGCCCTTTCTTCTCATGTCTTTCCAAGGAGCAGTCCAGGCTGATTTCCTTTAGGATTCACTGGTTTGACCTCCTTGCAGTCCAGGGGACTCTCAAAAGTCTTCTCCAACATCACAGTTCAAAGGCATCTATTCTTCTGCACTCAGCCTTCCTTAGGGTCCAGTTCCACAGCCACACATTACTATTGGGAAGACCATAGTTTCAACTATGCAGACCTTTGTCAGCAGGGTGATGTCTCTGCTTTTTATTATGCTGCCTAGGTTTGCCATAGCTTGCCTCCCAAGGAGTAAGCATCATTCACAGGACAGCTCTGTATATGCAATGGATGTTTTTTGTTGTTGGAAAGGAGAGCCCCATGAATGTAAAGCATTATTTTTATGAGATTGACTTGTAGGTAAACAAGAAACAAAACAGAATAAAAGCAAAAAGAAGTAGAAGAAAAGTGGCACCTTAAAGACTCATATTTTAATGTAAGCTTTTGTGGTAAATGGGCTTTCTCAACAAAAGCTCACATTAAAATATAGCAGTTAATCTTTAAAATGCCAAAAGTTCCTTGTTTTGTTGTTTTTCTTCTTGATATGTTTGCTGACAAGCTAACATTGCAACTCATTCAAAATCTATAATTTTAGTAGGATCTTCTTCAGATATAAAGCCAAAAATATTCAGATTACCCTCATGTCAAAAAAAGTTTCTGGGATAGGATAGCTCAGGTTTAAGAGACAATGGTTCAAGAGAAACTGTAGAATATTCTACATTACTATCTTCTGTATCACATTCACCAAATCTATCCATCTGGGTGAAAACAGGGCACATATCTCATGATAAGGTATATGACACTTGTTAAATCAATTACTCAGTTTCTGGCTAAGTGGAATAGATGAGGGACCCACAACTGAAACTTTGATTTCCCCCCCTTCCCCTTCATTATTTGTTCTAGCATGTTTTCCCATATTAAACTTGTCGTTTTGAGTTTCTGTGCTGATTCAGCACCAGTTCTTGTTCCTGAATTACTAAAACAACTTTCCTCCACAACTGACAAGGGACCCATGATTCACTAGGTAAAGAAAATGGAGAAACAGAAAGAGACTTTTTTTCCATCTTCTAATATTAAATAATAAACTGGTAAGAGTTCATAAAACAGTCCTGTTAAATGTCTGGGATCCTGGGGATTGGGAGGAGGGGAGGGGAGAGGGAATTAAATCTCACATTTCGCAGATGGATTACTCAGGGCAACATTAATTTTGGTTGCACCTTGAATCTTTGCCTTGGCTAAGAAACGTGATTCTCGTGAGGAAAGAGACTTATGTGTGGGAACAGCCCTTCTCAGTGCTGTCTTTCATGTCTCCAAAATTCACTGCTTACCAAGTGTTGGTCAAGGACATTTTGCTGTGCGAAGTCAATCAGAAAATGGTGTCCTCCTTTTCAATCAGAAAACCTAGTGCATTATAGCAATAGCAAGTACATTTTCCATAAAATGCACCCCGTTATTACCAAAATAGCCCACTATAGGCCACTATATATAGTTCAAGACTCGCTCCATTTTTCCAGTGTATTATAAGTGGGGGAAGTGGGTCTTATACACCAGCAAATATAGTATATACCTCTACATATTGCTTAGAGCATTCTCTGGTCAATTCACAAGGTATTTAGCATTCCCCCCCCCCTCCAAATAAACTGAGTAATAATTTACTGATCTCAGTAGGATGGAAGACAGTATCAACCTTGATCCTATTAGGATTAAACTCAGTGAGCAGAGTTTTGGCTGCAGTTAATTACTACACCATGGGGCAGTAACAAGTTCACACACACACACGATAAGGGGTGTGTGTGGCAAAATTGGGTGGCCTTCAGGTGAGGGGGGGGAGCGAAATTGGGTGGCCACGCCCACCTCCCTGCCCTGCCCAGACTAACATAGCTACCATTTAAAAAGTTTTATTCTGTGCAAGCATATCAGAGAGTAAACAAAACAAAAGGACAAAAACATTGTGGCACCTTAAAGACTAACTGCTGTATTTTAATGTGAGCTTTTGTGGATCAAGTCCTCTGGCTCTTTGGCTATAAAGAGAGATGAGCACTGAACCTCAGAGTTGGTAATGACTGGCTTTCGAGCAAAGGGCAACCTTTACCTAATAACAGAAGATCCCTGATTGGTATTCAAATTTGATGTCAAGTTTTGTCCCTGCAAGTTGTTCAAGGTCTCCCTTGCTCAAAAGTCAGTCATATCTGACTCTAGGGTGCAGTGCTCATCTCCATTTACAGCCAAAGAGCCAGTGCTGCCTGTGTTTGCAGATGTATACATGGCCATATGGCAGGCATGACTAGGTCGCCCACGATGTAGGCTCTGCTCATGACGTAGGCTCCGCCCATGACTTAGGCTCCGCCCATGGTGTGGTAGTGAAATTTTTTTGCTGCCCACCACTGGGCATAGCCCTGTGCCTAATAGTAGGGATGGCCCTGTTACTTACTTTTGATAGGAACAACTTCTTGTCAAAGGTGGCTCTATTTTCTCTGTATCCCAAAAGTCAACTTTTTAGTTTTTAAAAATATAATTTTACTAAACCATTGTTTTCTGGTTCAGTAATAACTTACTTAAGTGTAGAGGATTCCACAAAGGATCTCCATTGGTAATAAACCAAAATGAAAATATTGAATTTAGACTTTTAGAATAGGCATCTTTGAACTACCAAGAAAGAGTCTTCTGCTACTTGGAGATCGGACTTGATATTTGATGGATTATACATTTGCAGAGACTAGAAGTTACTCTTGATATTGCAGCTCTTCACAAGCCACTGCCTTTTCCACTGTGCATAAGGAACAAAGTTCACACATGAGACTAAATTCTATAGGAACCTGCCAGGTACTGAGGGGAAACTTACCACATAAGATTATAAAATGTGTGATGAAATGCATTTCATGTAACTATCTACTGAATAAAGACAGTCAAGGGTTACTTCTTATTAGAGACACTACTGTGAGGTGATAACTGTCGAGGTCAAAAGTGTGACATTCAAACTGTAACTTCAGAGCACTATAAAGCATTATAACATTCCTTGGTAGTTTGAGTCTGTGGTGATCTGTCACAGCTGACATTCATCCAGCTGTGACAGAACCAGATAATTTTATCAATTATATCACACTTTATATCAAGGTACTGTATAAGTTATTTCAGTGTTGGAATAATTCCAGACAACAAAACTTGTCTATTTCTACAAGCTTTATTCATTTACTGTACCTTGCTCCTGTGCATAAAAATCCAAGGGTTACTGAAAACATGTAACTTTTTGAGAAGTTACAGACACCATTCGGTTACTCAGAAAACAGTCTTGCAACAATGAAAAACTGTAGGCACAAATGTTTAAAAATGCATGAAACTTATACTGTACTTAAGTTGTAGGCAACTACCTAAGTCAGGAAAATATATTTCAGTTATAAACTTTCAGCTGTAACAGTTACAGACAAGAACTTAAATCATATTTCAGAATAAAAATATAGGAGAATATAACCAAAGAAGGATAAATCAAAAATCAGAATTTCTATTTCTAAAAAAAGTCAATGTTCCTAAAAGTAATAATAATTGAATTTAAAAAGCATTTCTTAGCCTTTAGGTATATTTAAATACACAACATAATATTTAACAATGTTCTCTCCCAAACAAGATAGTTTGAAACTATGGAGGGAAATTCTTGATTTTTAAATCTATGTGTGTTGCTGGCTCTTTGGTATATATCTGCTGCTGTTTGGTATCTTTGTCTGATGTCTAGAGCTTGTGTATTTGGTGTGTCTGATTTGTGTCTCTTGCTCCCTATTAAAAAAATGAAAAAAAAATGCAGAAGGATACCTTTGTTGGATCAGTCAAAAAGTAAAATGTTGCATGAGCTTTCAAGATCTAAAATCTCTTCATCAGGTGTGGCACGTTGTTTTGCCAGCTACACATCTTAGAAATGCATGTTGAACAACAGCAAAAAGGCTTCTTTGTGTTATCTCACCACGCCCACAGGAAGATAGGTGCTTGCTCCTCTCCACATGGGCCCCCTCTAAAGCATCAGCTTTCTTGTGTGGCAGACAACGGGAATACAAAACTCCACGGGCTTTCAATTGGGGAGCAGTGGTTTCAGTTTGATTTACACACTTGACATGCCAATTGTCAAAGTCAATTAAAATATTACTGTATATACTATAAGTCATCCTGAATATAAGTCGAGGTACCTAATTTGGACCCTTAAAACTCAGAAAGGAGATTGACTCAAGTATAAGTCCAGGGTGGAAAATGCAGCAGCTGCTAATGACTTTCAATAATTAAAATACATGAAGATACGGTAAAATTAATTAATTTAGACATTTGTCTGGGTATGTTTTTGAGTTTTTACGGTCGTGTTAGTGCTTTTTTATAATGTATGTTTGAATTTAGACCAACTCATTTTGGGATCCTTGGGGTCGTATAAGTCAAGTTCCTTTTTTGGTCCTTATTTTGGGGGCTAAAAAACCAGACTTATACTCAAGTATATACAGTACCTAGTGATTCTTAAATTTGTGGTTTTGTTCCAATATTAAAAAGTCCATGCCAGGCGGCTATTCATGGTATCAAGCAGTTGTTTGCTCCCTATACATCTCTCATTTTTCTAATTTGTCTTAGTTGTAAACAACTGCATCTTGCCAGGGTAGCAAACTAGTAACTTATAAAACACAATTCTTGAAATGTCGATGACTCTACAAAGCTTTCCCCCAAATTAGCAAATGGTGACATAGGGAAAATATTGTTTCTTTTATGACTTATTCCTTGGAATACTTGCTGGCCCCACGGCACTTCCTGGTGTGGTGGAGGTGGTGTGGGGGCCACATGAAATGGTGCCGTGGGCTGCATCTGGCCCACAGGCCGTAGGTTGAGAATCCCTGGTGTACAGTGTTTCCCAACGTGGGGCACACACACCACAGAGGGACTTCAATTCCCAGAAGCCTAAGTCAGTACATTGGCTTTGAGGAATTGACTTAGGCTTCTGGGAAGTGAAGTCTAAAAACCAAAGGCTGGGAAACACTGATCTAGCCCCTAAAAATGAACCTCTTCTGATTCCAGAACAGGTAGGCTTTAGACCTGGCAAGAGCTTCATGACCCATATTTTCCTCCCATCACTTGTTTTTTTTTTAAATATAAATGTTTTCTTGAGGTTTTAGCTTGGAATAAACTTGAGTTCTTGTGTTTCTTACTAGCGAGCCTTTTGCACATTGGTGTCTGTAACCAGAGCAAATATTGTTTAAGATGAACATAGCAGTGGGCATACCATAGAGCAGAGACCACCAGCAGTACATTAAACAAGTACAGATGTGAATGCCAGGCTGAAAATGAAGACATTGCTGAAGTGTAAGCATGCTATTCCAAAGTATCTGAGACTAAAAAATTGTCATGGATGAGAAAAAGAGCCTCTGACAAATGGCCATGCTAAATAAATAAGTTATATTGAGAAAATACAGGTGGTCAGTTGCTAAATTGCTGTTATTAGCTGCTCGGTATTCTGAAAAATGGCCTTGTTCTTACTCTACCGAAATCTTTAATTGAAATGAACTTATGAGGTATTTTGGAGCATTGATACTATCTAAAGCTCATCATAGTCATTTTTAAAGTAAACTGGAATAAGGTAATAAGCTGGGTGGTACAAGGCATAACCTGTGCCTTGCACTCTTCAACATTTGTATTAATGATAAGGATTAGAAGATGCAGGGAGTGCTTATCAGGTTTGTGGATGACATAAAATTAGAACAGCTAATACCCTGAAAGATAGAAACACATTTCAAGATCTTGATAGGCTGCAGCAGTTGTTTGAAAATAACAGAAAGAAGTGTTAGGGGGCTAAGGACAAAGCTCTACACTGAGGAAAAATAAAATACACCGTCACAAGATGGAGGATACTTAGCTCAGCAACACTTCATAAGGGAAGGATCTTACAATTGTAAATCACAAAGTAAATATGAGCCAACAGTGCGATACACTTTCAAAAAAATTGTTTTAGGCTGCACTGACAGAAGAATAGTCTCAAAATCACAGACGTACTAGTTCCCCTCTATTTGGTACTGGTTGGGCCTTATCTTGAGTACTGGGTCTAGTTCTGGACACCTCATTTTAGGAAGGATTCAGACAAACGAGCAAATTCAGAGGAGGGCAGCAAGGCTCATTATGGATTGGAAACCAAACAAAAATGAGGAAAGATATGGCCATATTTATCCTTGAGAAATGGAGTCTGAAGGGATATGATAGTACTTTTCAAATATTTGAAAATCTGTCATATAAATCATAGAATAACTGAGTTGGAAGGGGCCTTTTTTGGGCATTGGGTCCAACTCCATGCTCAGTGCAGGAATCTGAATCAAAGCAGATCTTGCAGGTGGCTGTCCAATTTTCTCTGGACTGCTTCCAATGTTGTAGTGCTCACCACTGCTCGAGGCAGTTGGTTCCACTGTTGTACTGCTCTAACAGTGGTGGGATTAAAAAAAATACTACCTACTCTGTGAGTGTGGTATGGTGGGTGTGGCCAGGGGGGAAGCCCTGCCTTGCACCTGAATTAGGACTACTTTATTTCAAAATGTGGATGGGCAGAGCCAGCCGGAATTTCTGCTACCAGTTCTGGCAAACTGGGGCGAACCTGCTGAATCCCACCACTGTGCTCTAAACATTAAGATGTTTTCCTAATATTCAGCCTATACAGTAATACCTCGGATAATGCTAAGACTTGGTTCCACAAGTCTTGGTGTTATCCGATTTTAGTGTTATCCGATGCATGTTAAAATCCTATGGGATGGATCGGATAACGTTAAAGCTCCATAGAGATACATTGTAACAGCACAGGCTTTAGCGGTTGTTATCCGATACATCCCATAGAACCTTAATGTTATTCGATCCAATTCTCCTCCCCAGATTACTTAACATTATGCGATTTTAGCATTATCCGAGATAAACGTTATCTGAGGTATTAGTGTATCTGGCTTCCTGTAGTTACAGCCTGTTATTATGTGTCCTGCACTCTGGAATGATGTAGAACAGTATTGGACACAGTATTCTAAAAGTGGTCTAACTAGTGCTTAACTTACATGCTTGCTATATGTATTCCATACCTTTGAAATATACTTAAAGTTTTTTTAGAAACTATAATTAATAATGCTTGTAGAATAGTCCAAGCTGCTACTAAATTCTTTAATGACCATGGTCTAAAGATAAATGTTAAGAAAATCAAATTCATAGTAAAAGTCAGCAGTAAAATGAGAAATGCAGTTAAAGATGAAATATAAGTGTGGGTCGTGTCAGCAAATATATGTACCTTGGAATTCAGTTGATTGAGCAGTGAGATCATAACCACATAATAAAAGTTAGGATAGAGATGACCCGGAGCAGCTTACTTAAGATAAATAATACAATATGGAACAAAAAAATTAAATTTTGAAACATTGTACCTTGCTATGTATTTTTGATTCTGCTTAATAATACAGAATTGTCAACTTCAACACAAGCTATTACAAATAAATCTGAATCATTTGAAATGTGGGTTTAATGAAGGATGTTTACAAATTTCTTGGATCAAGAGGGTCACCAACATAGTAGTAAAGTGTATGAATAAAAACCAAGAAATCGTAAAACCCATAAAATGAAGAAAACCACATACAATACGTCAGTCATATAGGTAGAAACAAAAAGTACATATTATTACAGCTGAGAAAATAACTATTAGCTGGAATTTATTAGCTGAATAATCTAGACTGGTTTAGATGGAAGACAACACAATATTGGTTAGATCTACTTTATCCAAGTTGAAATACCAATTATGACTTCTAGCCTCCAGTAGGAAATGAACAAAAACAACATGAGGAAAAGTAATATATTCTCATTAGCCATCATACCTACAAGCAATACTTTTCTAGGAGGTCAGAATTATATTTCTGCTTCATTTGACCTGGAGCAATTTAGCTTGTCCTCAGTGCACCACCAGATACCAAGTACAGTTGTACCTCACTTAAAGAGCATAATGTGTTCCACAGGACCGCTCTTTAAGCGAGTTTGCTCTTTAAGCGAAACACCATTGTAAGTGACCAATTGTGACTTCTGGTGGGGGGGGGGGATTGCGAACCCCGATTTATTTGTTAAGCGAGTTTTTAGTTGGTTTTATTTGTTAAGCGAAGCGAACATTCAGAGAAAATTCTGCTCTTTAAGCAAGTTCCTCTTTAAGCAAGGCGCTCTTTATGCAAGGTTTGACTGTATAGTACAGTGGACAGAATAACAGACTAGGATTCAGAAGGTCTAGGTTCAAAACACTGGTCAGCCAAGGAAATTCATATGGAGTGTGGACCTGGTAAAACCACTCCTTATATATCTCACTTAACTTGAAAGCTCTATTAAGGTCACTAGAACTCGGTTATAACTTAAAGGCAAATAACAACAACCATGTATTACAATATTTGGATTGATTTTTTTTTAAAGAATACAAACCAAACTCTTCAGGTGCATTGTAGAATTTTAGGTTACAATTGCTCCAACAGTCTTTCCTGACTGTTGCCAGTGTTTTACCATTCCTATTTCTAGATGCTGAGTCAACTGTCAAAACAAAATAAAACTCAATGTAGATGGTGTAAATTAATGTTGGATCCTTTCCATGTCATCCCAGTTAGTTTCCATGTCATGCCATGCCAATGCCATGCTAAGGGCTGGGGTGCTTCTTTTCTCTGCAGGACATCTCCAGTATAGCTGACCTTCTGGCTCTTAATGCCCATCATAACCTAGTGCAGTGATGGCGAACCTTTTAGAGTCCGAGTGCCCAAATTGCAACCCAAAACCAGTTATTTATCGCAAAGTGCCAACACAGTAACAGGGGAGGGAGGGAGGGCTCCCATTGAGCTGCTGGGTAGAGGGGCAGGGTGAACTTTGTGCTGGGGGGGAGGGAGGAAGCACCCCCATTTGGCTGCTGGACAGAGGGGCAGGGCAAACTCTGTGCTGGGGTGACTGCACGGGTGCCCACAGAGAAGGCTCCAAGTGCCACCTCTGGTACGTGTGCCATAGGCTCGCCACCACTGACCTAGTATCTGAGATAATCAATAGTAAAAGAAACTATAGCAATGAAAGGCATCCTACCCAGCAAAGTCTACTGTCCACATTCCCGAGCTATTAGAAACAATGAGTGCAGCAGTGTCATTATCTTGTTGTTGTTTTTGATGCTATAGTGAAAAAAGATGAATTGGTTGCTAGGTAATATGCCAGGTTGCTCATTGCATTTTCTGAAGTGCAGGGATCACTGTGTTGGTACAGATGAAATTCCACATGTGAATTGAGGTGGTTATCCTATCTTATTAATGCAACCAAAAACCCTCAAAATATGTGCAAGTTTTTGAGATTAATATCTTTGGTCAGGCAAGATGTTATACAAATAAGGGAGTGGTGGCAGAAAGAGAAAATTACAGTCGTAGTCTGCATATTTTCTTGAAATGTACTAGAGGAAACAGGCTACAGACAATAGTATGAGGTTCATCAGTCGATGCAAGCATGTTAGATTTCATTGGATAGCCAGGATACTTATTGGAAGGTGGAAAGTTAGAAATGTTTGTTCCTCCATCTTACGTCCCAGTAGTGAATGCAGCAGAATTTTGTTAGAAAACATTAAAAAGCTAGTCAGTAATGGGAGTGATTTTTATTTCTCTTGCATTGCTTTTGGTTACCTTTTTTGTAGAGTAATTTAGGGCTGAATGGTGTATGTAAATCCTAAAGTAATCCCATCAAAATGCCTCTAAAAGGGTCTTAAAATGTCCAATTGAAGTAACTAGGAAACAAAGATAAAGTAATTTTGTTCCATTATATTCCAAACATAACTTTTTTAATTACAATACTGTATTCTGTAAAAGGTAAGGATCACCCTTGCTTGAAAGCCACTCATATCTGACTCTAGGGTTCATTGCTCATCTCTGTTTATAGCCAAAGAACCAGTGCTGTCTGCATTTGCAGACATTTCCGTGGATATGTGGTAGGCATGCCTAGACACCAAAGTGGTGTACACCCTTGTTAAAAAAAGTAATTCGTTAACAGCTACTATGCTGCTTGCAATTTGGAATTGCTAGATAATTTGCAAATGCCCCTGGCTTGTGGAAATCAAATGATGCCTAAAAGAATTACATTCACATAAATAATAGCTAGTGAGTGTGTTGGCAAAATCAGCTTGCTTCAATATGAAAGAAAGAAAAAATCCACTTCAAGCACACAGAAGGAATGACCAGAAATTAAACTAGAACACTTTGGATGGGGCAGATTCATTAACTGAAGAACTATAGCAATCCCGCTTCTCTGTGCATCTGAAATTAATAAAATGTGTACAATTACAAGATGGTGCAGCTCAGACGGCAGCTCAGGGCTCAAGTTAATCAAAAGAGCACATGTTGAAGGTAGACAAGTTAGTTAGGGTTAATCCACTGAAGATGATCCTTCTCTGGTTTTAATTAATGTAGGTGATAGATTGCAGAATGAGAAAATAGGAAGGAAGTATAATGCTGTCCTGATGGCCTGATGAGGATCCATACATTTAATTGAATTTAGGAGAGTATTCTTGGGGGCAAGCCATTTCCATTTAAAGTTAAGGCTGAAGTCTTAGGATGTTTCTTCCAGGTGGGCATCAGAAACTTGAAACCAAAAATGTTTTAGACAGGATGTTAAGTTAAGTAAAATGAGTCTATGTTTCTTCATATACACCAGCTGCCTTTCTAGACATTTTTAAAAAGGCACATTCTTTTGGGATAAATATATTATGCCATTTTTTTTGAAAGCTGTACAGAATTCCTAAGAATCAAGCTGCATGTTGTGTTGTATATAAATCAAATAGATGAAATGAAATGAAATGAAATGAACAGATAGAATAAAGTTAAATAGCACAGGGGTTGTTTTTTTGTTTGTTTGTTTATTCTAAATAAGCAGATGTGGTACTGATCTTGACTGAGAACAATATGCATAGGATCCGGAAGATATAAACTTTCATTTATCTTTTAATTTAGGAATGTGCCCCTGTGTGAAGTTTAAGAGAACATTTGACTCCACCCACCCCTGCCTCTTAGCTGCAACTCCTAGTTTTAATCTTTTAATCTTCTTTTTAACTTTTAATCTTTTAATTTGTTTTAAACTGTTTGATTGTTATTGATGACATGTTGTAAATCGCCCTGAGTCGCTTCGGGGAGGAGGGCGATAAACAAGCGTGAATAATAAATAAATAAATACATTTGTACTGATTTTTTTTTCTTTTCCAGTTCAAAATAAGGGATGGTTGAATCTTTGGATAATATCTAGATGTGAGAAGGAAGTTTAACATCCTTTTAGAAAATAAAATAAAATAAACAAAACAAAATAAAAATAAAATAAAAAACACTGTAGCACTTTAAAGACTAACTGCTTTATTTTTATCCTTAGTTTTCGTGGATCAAGTCCACTTCTTCAGACAAAGAGTGAAATTTACAGGCATGGTTTTTATACACCAAATGCAGGGGGTCAAAGGGAAATGGGTGTGGTCAAGCAAGATGACAGACAAGCAAGCACAACAATACAACTTCACACAGCCATTAGCAACAATAGATTATTCAGATTAGCTCTAAATGACTCCCTTTCAGTCTCAAGGTTGCTGAGAAAGCCCATTCTGGTCTCTGATCAACTTTTGACCTGCATGTCAGAAAACAAACAAAAACACTGTACCTGGTTACTTTCTGTTTTGCTAAAGAGAATTGGCAGGAAAGTTGTAATATAATATATAAAATCATATAGCAATCTGTGTATCAAATTTGATAATGTCCCAGAAACCCTTCGCTAATATGTAGTCCCCTGCAATGGGTGTCTAACAAATGGATGTATTTGATTTCTGCTGTCTCCCTTTCATCCTTTTATTCCTCTACAGGGATCCTGATCTGGATTAGGATTCCAAAATTTCAAACATATCTGTGATCTTCACATAACCCTCTGCCACCACTACCTGATGTTTAATTCAAATATTTCAAATCCAAATATTTTCCCCATTTTAGCTCCCTGATGGGGCTCCGTAGCAGGGCAGATGTTGTAAGGTTTAAAACATCCGCCCTGCTATGGAGTGCCATTAGGCACACACCAAGTCAAGTGAAGGGGACAAGTATTGAGGTGGCTGAAGTGGAAGTGACAGCTGGAGAGAGGGCAGGGCCCAGATGATTTGGTGCCATGAAGCTGTTATAGCATTTAAAGGTAGGACAAAACAGCATTCCTTTGGTCAAACAGAGAAGAGTTTATTATGCATAATAATGATTCTCATGAGTGTTGTCACTCCAAAGCTGAGAATGTCGACCATTGAAAGACAGAGCCTTTTATACAGTTTTCTCCTCATTTTTGTTTACTCAAAACATCTTGACCTGATTGCTGTGACATGTCATTGTCAAGTTATACAAATTATTATTTCATACTTTCATCATAACATTTGTTTACCCATTACAAAGGTCTCAAAGGAAACTTAAGTAACATCTTCTATTTGCAATCAGGGAACATATACTTCTTATGACCCAAGTCACCATTTCTGATCATGGGTTATTTGTATAACATTTGTACAACATTTATGTAACATTCCGTGTACCCCTAACATACATAAGATTCAAGAGTGATCACGCAGGGACTTTGCTATTATATACTTAAAGTTCATGTCAACCTCTAATTTCCTGGGGTACAAACTACATTTAGTTATAAGTAAACATTACTCATTTAATCATCAAGACCTTATTCTGGTCCACGTAAGCAGTTTATCTAAAATGCCACGTAGCCTTATTGTAGCCTTAGTTTCTTTAGCATCAAGCAGCGTTTTGATTTCCATTTTATTCACACTTTATTTCTATTATTTGATTATGCCTCATCAAAGCTCCTCCATGCCGGTAAGCAGGGAAACAGTAAGCAGGCAGTGGTGGCGGGACCACCAATCCTGCCCCTGAACCATCTGAAGGGTGTGTGAACTGGCCCCAAGCTTTAAAAAGCTAAAGCCCCCTGCTTTGTGGTGTGACAGAGATCTGTCCTAGTTTCAGCTTTTAGACTGACATATCATGGAATGAGCTGGTTCGGGGCTGACCTAGCAACTTTGGGCTAAAAACACAGCATTCAATGGTCAGAAACCTAGACACATCAGGACTTTCCCTCACATGACTCTCTCTCCACCAACATGACATTAGAATATTCTTTTCAAATATAAACTTCATGAATTTTCAAAATATATTCATTGTTGTTGTTGTTGTTTTGCAAACCCAGAGTGGGCAACCCGCAGCCTGAAGGCTGCATGCAAGGGTCTTGACTGATTTTATAAGTCTTCCTCCACTTCACCTTACTACTTCCTGATTATTGATAGGTGTGTGCTACTGAAATTGAACATCATCCTTAAAATGAGGCCTTTTTCTATTTTGAATATCGGAAAGCAAAATAAAATAAATAAAATAAAATAAAAAACACTGTAGCACTTTTAAGCACTTTTGTTTTGTTTATTTTGTTTTGTTTTCTGATATGCCTGAACCACAGATTAACACGGCTACTATTTAAAAAACTACTTTGAAGGGGACACTATACACCAGGGATTCTCAACCGGAGGCCCATTAGCGGGATGTGGTCAACGGTACCATTTTATGTGCCCCCCACTTCCTCCACTACACCAGGCAGTGCCTTGTGGTGGAGGAAGGGCAAAATAGTTGTCCAACCCCCAAAGCTCTCTAAAAAGGTTGAGAACTCCTTCTCTACACTATCACTCTCAGGACTCTATGGTGGTGGAAGGCATCTTGGCAACCTCCAGCCATAATGTATTATCATAGTACATGCATAATGTACCATGGTCTGCCACAGGTTGAAGGGGTTTACTGCATCCCCCAACAATTGAAAGTTGCCTAACTTTGTGCTGAACTATACAGTGTGACATAACAAATGTCCTCATACAATACTGCAAATAAAATCCAATCAGAGGAAGTTATGACACAGGGCAAGAAAAACATGGTTTGTGACTCTATGGTGTCTCCAGCCTTGTTGATTTATTTCTGCATTTTTTGTTTATTTTCCAGTCTCAATGAGTTCTTTTGTTGTTGAATTTAATCATTTCTTTTCTCTGTTGGCTTCTCTTATTCCAACCCCCTTTTTTCTTCTTCTCTTCAAGTCCTTTGTTCCAAGTTTCTGAGTGTCTTATGAAAAGCTTTCAGTTTCCTCATGCATATGTGTCTAGAGTAAGAAGCTGTCAAACAATTTGCCCTGTTTTTCAGGTTAGTGATATATCCTTGTTCAAGTGGAGGTATCTGTTTCTGATTTATTAGCATTTGATCCTCTGGTTTCCTGCCATTGATCAAGCCAAATACTCAGCTCAACTGATGAGTTTTATATGAAATCTGATCCTCAGGAAGAGCGAAAAGTGGGTACCATTTTTAATATTTTCCAATATCCAAGGCCCTAAGTGCGCGCACACATACACACACACACCACAGTACAAAAGCACAGAAAATTTTCAGGGACCATCTATTTTTATCGCATTTCCCTGGTGTTTTTTTTTAAAAAACCTGGGGGTGGAATAAAGGTGGGTGGTGGAGTGAAATGTATTTATCAATAGAGCAGATGTGCACTAAAGTCTTACACAGCCTATACATGCATTTACACCCTTGCTCCAAAGCATGGTTCCAACCTACTACTGAGTGCCTGTCTGCCATTCAATCTTGAATTAAGTTGCGGTCAAGAAGGTCAGCTCTTTGGTAACATCTGCATTTGATCAGCTCACACAAAATGCAGAGAAGGGGAGGCGAGTTTCCTTAAGTATTCCTACAATGAGACACTTTCGGAGGCTGTGCATTATAAGATTTGATTCACCATAACTGTAGCCTCTGCTTTTTAGAAGTCTTCCCCTCATCCCCCACCCCACTCTCTGCCCCACTTTCACAGGAAAGAGCTGAGACAGAAATCTGCATGGAGACAATTAAAGCTCAGATGTGAGTGGACTTTGTTTGGTAGTGACAATCCCCCACCCTTGTCCCAATTCCCAAAGTTGAACAAATGAGTGATGGGACTTCTATCTTTCCTTCCAAACAAGTTGCAGGAGAATTTATGCTGGACCTCACAGAATGACTGTAAACATTCATCTTTAACCTATTCTTCATCCAAGAAATTCATGTACAAACGTATACAGGGTTATTCCTCATTTTGTCCATATTTCCCTCTCAATCAGGGGACTGCAGTGGCTTAGTGGTTAAGATGCTGAACTTGATGACTGGAATGTCAGCAGGTCAACGACTACTGCTCAAAGAGCAGGTGGCAGTCGTGGCCAGGAGGGCTTTTGCTCAACTTCATGTGATCCGCCAGTTGCGCCCGCTCCTGGACTGGGACTCCTTGCTCATAGTCACGCATGCTCTTGTCACCTCTAGACTAGACTACTGTAATGCGATCTACATGGGGCTGCCCTTGATGACCATTTGGAGGCTGCAACTGGTCCAGAATGCAGCTGCCTGGGTGATGATGGGGTGGGGCACTATGCTCGCACCTCGCCACTGCTCCGGGAGCTGCACTGGTTACCAGTGTGCCAACGGGTGCAATTCAAGGTGCTGTTAATGACCTTTAAAGCCCTACATGGTAGTGGGCCAGAATATCTAAGAGATTGTGTCACCCTAAGAACATCTGTCCATCCAACTAGAGCAGACCAGAGGGGCTCTCTTATTGCACCATCTGCTAGAGGGGATCATCTCTCTATCACAAGAAGGAGGGCCTTCTCTGTGTCCGCACCAGCCCTATGGAATCCCCTGCCAACAGAGTTATGGCTGCAGATGGAATTGCTGCCCTTTAGGAAAGAACTGAAAACCTGGCCAACAGGGCAGGTGTGGGGCACCGATGGAGGAGTGACCCCTGCCTGCTGGCTTATATAATTAAGATTTCTCTCTCTCTCTTTTAATAGATGGGGTGATTGGGTAAATTATTTAGAATTTTTAATGGGGTTTTTAAGGGCTTTTAGTTAGCTTTTGATGTTACAGTACTTTTAATTGCTGTTAGCCACCCAGAGTCGTTGCTGAGTTGGGTGGCAATAGAAATTTGAAGAATAAATACATAAATAAATAAATAAACAGTTTGAGACCCAAGTATGCATGATGGAGTGAGCTCCTACCTCTGTTCCAGCTCCTGCCAACCTAGCAGTTCGAAAGCAAGAAATTGCAAGTAGATAAATAGGGACCACTTTGGTGGGAAGGTAAACAGCTTTCTGTGCACTCTGGTGTTTAGTCATGCCTGCCACATGACCATAGAAACCTCTGCAGATGCAGACAGCGCTGGGTCTTTGGCTATAAACAGAGATGAGGACCGAACCCTAGAGGTAGCTACAACTGGATTTCAAGCAAGGGTGACCTTTACCTTACCTCTCAATCAGATGACATTTGTTTGGTGCATTTTGAGGGTTGATTGGTCTGCCCTTTTTTCCTGTGATCACACAATGTAATCTCAGGAACAGATTTCCAGAGAGTCCCTGACTGCACCCTTTGGAGCCTTTGTCAAATGGTTCTACTTTTTTTTAGTGTGTGTGCACTCTAGTTTAGTTCATTCCCAGCATTTGTGATCTTTGGGAACAGACAAAACTGAGCTTTGTTGCTCTCAAAGGCTCCTTCCAGTTCAATTTCTTGTATCATTAATAAGCGAACCACTTCAGGATTGAACATTTCCTCTGCTCCTCTGCAGAAGGAGAGGGGAAATTAAATTCATTTTTGGGAGTCTGCTAGACCAGGGATTCTCAATCTGCAGCCCTTCAGCTGGATGCGGCCCGTAGTGCCATTTCATGTGGCCCCACCACCATCTCCACCACACCAGGAAGTGCCATGTGGTGGAGGAAGGGCAAAATGGCCATCCGGCCCCCGAAGCTGAGGGAGTGTGATCCGGGCCCCAGCTTAAAAAGGTTGATAATTCCTGTGCTAGACTATCGCTGATGCACTGAATCATTTAGATTAATATTTAATCTTATATTTTCTTTGTGTGTAGCACTGACTGAGAAACTGCCTGCAGCTGTGGTTTTGATGAGCATTTAACACAAAAGCAAGAAAACATTTTAAAATTTTAATCTAAGCAAGTCAGAGCATCAGCAATGGTCTGACAAATTCAGAAAAATTAATTTCTCTTCCCTCGTCCCTCTGCGGAGAAGTGGAGAAGTGTTCAATTTTCTGATCTCCTGGATTCATTAATTAAGTCAATTCAAGGTACCAGACATAGTATTGCTTGTGATTGATATGCCATAGGGACACAAGGTTCCCACCAAATGACATATTGTTCCTCCTGACACCAAGCAACCCTGTTTAAACCACACCAGCTCACATAGAAAGGAACAGTGCAGTTAAACCCCATGACTCTATGTCCCAAATTTACCAATATGTAGCATCTTCAGATAGTTACTGCGGCCCCAGCCTGGTAGAACCCATAATTACCATCTGCTTTTCCAGACTTTAGTGCAGGAGTTTCCAACCATTGTAAGCTGGGGCCAGGGTAATGCTCTCTCAGTCAGCTTTGAGGGCCGGATGGCCATTCTGCCCTGCCAGCAGGATGGGGGTTGCCATTTTGTCCCAACAGCTTCAAAGGACAACCATTTTGTTTTTTGAATGACCTTGGAGGGGAAGGCCCCCCCATAAAAATGGCTCCACGGGCCAGATTTAGCCCATGGGCCTTAGGTTAGGAACCCCTGCTTTAGTGTGACACAAGACAGGGCTTTTTAAGTGGCAAAAACATAGTGGAATGGTTCTGAGGACAGTGAAACATGATCCAGTATATGATAGCTTTTATTTTGGTAGCCTTTTTTCCTCACCATGGTTTAAAATGGTTGGTCAATTCAGGCCCATAGTGGCTATTTGGGACAATAGGATAAGTCCCGGTGCGCCACAGTGACTAGCGCCCCCAAAAGGCAGGCAGGTGAATTTTTTTGAACGAAGGCAAGTGGCGCCTTTCAATCTTGGCTCTTCTGAGTGCAGTAAGGCAAAAGCTGCCTGGTAACACCTTATGTCACCGGGTACCCAAAGGTGTTTAGGGGCAAAGGAGCGGGCAGAGGTGTTTTGGGGCAAAGGGGTGGGCAGAAGCGCTGAGTTTGAAAAGGACACCATCCAATCGCAAGGTGGTGGGTGTGCCAGGAAGTGCTGAGGTGGTGGCAGGCAGGGTTGGTTTTCTTTCTGGCCTTTTGTTGCCCTGCCTATTGAGCAAGAGACCTGAGTCATTGGGGACGGGGAGAAGGCAGTGCCACCACACTGATCGCCCACCCCACCACATCCTCCCCTGGATTGGTGGATCCACCTTTGCTCTGAGCACTCTGTGGCTTCTGCCTCTTCCCTTACCAGAGATGTGGAGCTGAACCAGGCACTGCCCTCAGCCTCCTAACCAGCCTTCACCTCCCATCTCCTCCCTGGGCCAAAGCAGGAGAGACACCAGGCCAGAGGTGCTAGTACGAAGCGGGGAGGGAGGAGGGGAAACAGGAACTCGGTGAGGTGGAGAGAGATCTTGAACGGCCTCACCCTGTTGCCCCCGGCCTGAGGAGGAGGAGGCTGTTGGCCCCAGGGCCTTGGATTCCCCCAATTCCCCCTCTCCATATGCTTCTGCCCGCCCCCTACAATGGTAACCAGCTAAGGCCTGGGTTAATTCTAAGAATTTGGGTAGTTGTAGTCCAGAAAAGGGCTGCAGTGGTTTAGTGGTTAAGGTACTGAGCTTGATGACCAGAAGGTCAGCAGGTCAGCAGGTCAAGACCTGAGTACTGCATGATGGAGTGAGCTGTAGTCTGCCCCAGCTCCTGCCAACTAGCAGTTTTAAATCAAAAATATTGCAAGTAGATAGTTACCACTCTAGCAGGAAAGGTAACAGTGCTCCATGTGCTCTGGTGTCTAGCCATCCCTGCCACATGATCCTGGAAATGTCTGCAGGTACAGACAGCGCTGGCTCTTTGGCTGTAAATGGAGATGAGCACCGACCCCTATAGTTGGATATGACTGGCTTTCAAGCAAGGGAGAACTTTACCTTTCCTAGTCCAAAAAAGTAACTTTAAAAGCTTTAGTCTCAGTTGGTCTTCTTTCTCTTGAAGAAGCCAGCCATAATTTTTTTGGCCATCCTGGTTAGGAAATTCCCTGCTGTGACAGGTAGGCAAGGCTTCTTCTCAGATACTTTCCCATCAATATGTGTGAAGCTATTTCCATTCAAACAAACTTTTGGTCTGGAACCTGTTCTGTTTTTGAAGGAGCTATAACCAATTGGCCACTGGCTATGGTTTGAATTATCTTTTGACTGATTTATTTTCAATGGTACGTTTTAAGATTTGTCCCCCTGCCCCCAATCTGTATTTTATTGTGATTAATTGCCTTGGCACCAGTGTTGTTGGTAAAGCAGGATATCATTAAATCAGTCAGCCAAAAAGATGAGCGGAGCCAGACCTTCCAAAATGGAATAAAGTGCATTACTGTTAACCTGGAAACTTCTTGCCGCTTGGGGTAGTTATAATGAAAGCCATTCAGAATTCTATGGAACTGGACTTAAAGATGATTACATAGCAGAAGTTGTAACCTTGGATCACATTCTTCCTTCTTTAGTAAAGGTAAAGGTTGCCCTTGCTCGAAAGTCAGTTGTATCTGTCTCTAGGGCTCAGTGCTCATATCTGTTTATAGCCAAAGAGCCAGAGCTATCTGTGACTGTAGACATTTCTGTGGACATGTGGCATGCATGCCTCAACACTGGAATGCACAGAGTGCTGTTTACCTTCCCAGCTAAGTGGTACCTATTTATCTACTTGCAATTCCTTGCTTTCGAACTGTTAGGTTGGCAGGAACTTGGACAGAGACAAGATCTCACTCCGTTGTGCAGTACTCGGGAATCGAACTCTGACCTTTCAGTCATTGAGTTCAATGTTGAGAACTAAGCTATTAATTATAATGAATATATATGCCTACTGTACTAGAGGTAGTAAGTCTATATATCTTTTACTGGGGTGTTTGGCCATTGTGTGAACAATCTGGGTGCTCACATTAATTATATGCAGGGGGCCAATTAGGCCTGTGGGCTGGAGTTTGGGCACCCCTGACCTAAATACACTGGCCCACAGAACACACCAGGGAAAAGTCCCAACACCTGTGTGTCCCTGCAGTGGGGTCTTAAACGCATCACAGACACAATATGCCTTGCAACCAGTTAGGATGTGAGGCGAAGACTTAGAGTCCCTAACAGCAACAAGAACCCAACATCCAATATCGATTTGTCATCACTTATCTATTTAAGAACAAATCAACTGAACTCCAAAAAGTTCTATCCTTTGCCTTCTGTTTCCACCTCTGGCTGAACAGCTTTACCACTGGCTCATCCCATCATTTTTGTTGTCTGCCTATTGGTCTTTTGTGGTCCCTTAGTCTGTTAGCCTACAGGTCCATCTGTTATCCTTTACACGGGTGATAGAGCCTGCCCATCTTCTTTTTGCTGCATATAGTTCATTGACCACATCACACAATCTGGTTCTTTGGCTTAACTCCTTATAGCTGACCTTATCCCTGATTGTTGCTCCATACATCCGTCTTTCCATTGCTCTTTGGTTTACTGTCAGTTATTATTGTCCACGTTTTGGATGCATACAACATTGCTGGTAACACTGTCGTGTCGAGTACATTTGTCCTGATATTCATTGGCAGACTGTCATCTATTAGCATTGTTTGGGTTATATTAAATGCAGGCCAAGCTATTTTGCATCTTCTTATCCACCTACCACATGGTACGTTATCTGGTTGGATTTGCTGACCGAGGTAGACATAATCAGTTACTTCTTTAATCTCGGTTCCGTTTTGATTGAACCCTGAGCACGTTGGCCATTTCTCATCCATTTTGTTTTTGTTAAATTCAGCTCCAACCAGACATGAGTAGAAGAGTTCACAAACTGCTGGAGGTTATATTGTAGATTGTCTGTTTGCAACAAGAATATTGGTTTGGGAAAAGACAAATCCCAAGCACCCTAAAATAATTTGCTGTCAATCCAGGAGCCTCAATCACTTCCATAAGAGATTGCTTTTCAGCCTGTGAAACTGTTGCATGTGATAGAGTAAACAAAATCCTATTCCATCATTGCCACACTTGAGGAAATCTTAGCGGTATTCATTTGGCACTTGCAAAAATTAAGCGTACAAATGCCGTCAGGGGCTGGTTATTCCAGAAAAGAGCTGCAGAGAAGTTCTCCAGCAAAAGTCTCGAAGACTGATCTCAAATAACTGAGAAATGGGGGAGGAAAAGTAAAAACAAGCAAGAAAAGGTGTAACTGGCGTAGATCAAACCAAGGAACAAACGTTAACAGCCCTTCTTACAACAGGCACAAAAATCCATAAAATAGATATTCTCCCAGGAGGCATCTATTAGGCAGGAACAGCTATAGCAGAAGATATTTGGTGTTTTTTTTTAAATGTATTTACGCCCTTCTTAAAAGAAGCAAGATTAAGTAACAATCATAACATATCCCAACTGCTGCCACTGTATGTGACAGAGGCATTTCTGTTTCATAGAATCACTGGAAAAATTCATATATATTTTTGAGGGAGATGCTAGAACCCAGATGGCCATTGATCATCATTTAAAATTTTGATGCCGAAAGAGAGAACTTTTGAAGAATTATTCCTGCAATTCTGAAAACTGTAAATAATAGAAATGATAGACTGAAGGAAATACCCCCCTCTTTATTTTTTTTGGAAGACAACTCCAATTACTGACTCCCAAGTTGGCTAGAAAGTCTGTTACCTGCTGTAGGGCTTTCTTGGTGGTAGCTCCGGCTTTTTGGGATGCTCTGCTGTGGGCTGTGTTTGACTCTTTAGAGACCTTTAAGAAGCAACTGAAAACCTTTCTTTTTGAGACAGACAGACAGACAGACAGACAGACAGACAGATAGATAGATAGATAGATAATCTCTCTCTTTTTGGTCATCTAGTTGTTCTTCTCAACAATGTTGCTCCTACTTTTACCATGTGCAGTCTGTCCTTCCCAATATGGCCAGGTTATCCTACTATAGTAATAGAGTAAGTCCTACAGCCAGTGACTCAACACCAGTCATCACGCAGCAGTTAACTAACCTGATCACCCTGAGGTCTAATGGCCTTGGGTGCTGAAGTCCACGGGGAAGGGTGATGGCCTCTAAAAGGATTAAATCCCACTTAAATCTATCTTGATAGAGTGCAGCAGCTTCAACAATACTGACCAGGGGCTGAGGAGGACTTTGTGTGCCAAAAGGGCTCAGGACCAGAAAGATACTCATGAAACTGGATCAGTGGTATCGGGGTCATGCTGCGATGTGGAAGGCAGATGAAAGGCCACTGCATTATTTTCTCAGGACAGTCATCATGGCTGATCGCCATGAGGATCACCAATATCCAGATTTGGATACGGCAGAAGAGAAGTCTCTCCTTGGTCTTTGAAGAGTATGCTCTTATCTTGCCTTTTTGTCTTCATTTTTTTCTGGTAACGGCTGAGCATACTTTGATAAGATTTAATTACTGCCATATGTTGCATGTGGGGCTGCATTTGGAAAAGGTTCACAACTGTCATCTTGTTTGAGACTGTTATTGTTATGCACTGTCAAATTGTTTCCATGAATTAATGACCTCCAAAATGTGCTCTCATTAACATCCATGCTCAGGTCTTGTAAACCAAAGACTGCAACTTCCCTTATTGACTTAAGGCCTGGTGGGTTAATGTCTGCTTTATCTTATTAACCAATTAATGCATTTTATAATTCAGCATGCTATTAGTGGGCTTTCAATGAGAGCCGTCTTTGGAGATAAAACAAGCGATCTAATGGCTCAGGAAGTTCCTTCTTCTGCTCTTATTAATAAAAAACATTCTGCCATATTTTTGGTTGTTTTTTGTTTTAAATGAGCTATCTCAATAGCTTAGCTCAGAAGCCTGAGGATTTCATGTTACAAGGCTTCAGAAGAAGTCTTGTAACATGCTGAATTATGCTGAAACCTTGTCATCTAGCTGATATGGAAAAACACTGGAAAATCAAAGG
Source organism: Furcifer pardalis (assembly GCA_030440675.1). Lineage (NCBI taxonomy): Eukaryota > Metazoa > Chordata > Lepidosauria > Squamata > Chamaeleonidae > Furcifer > Furcifer pardalis. The sequence continues at coordinate 148,524,802 of CP126890.1, read as the reverse complement.
ACCTGCTGTACACAAGGGCATAGTCCTCTGCTATATGGGTATGTGGAGAGGAGAGCTGGCATAGGGATTAGGTAAACCCTCCTCTTTCCTACTGTTACCCAAAATTCTGAAACAGGCACCGCAGTCTCTTATATTTGATTAATATGTGTTTATTAAAGATATTAAACATTGCACACACACACACACATACACACACACAAAACCCATGAACTGGAAACACAAGGGGGGAAGAAACCAACACCTATAAACTACATTAAAGCAGGGCTAATAGAGCCTTCAAAATGGGAAAATTAATAAAGGAAAAATTAAGGTAACTTTCATATGGTTTAATATAAAACGCCAGGGAAACCTTGGCAGCAGAGACGTGACAACAGGAGAGGTTCCAGTCCGTCACGTACACACCAGAGAGATTAAGAAAAGCTAATTTAAATTTAAAAGGTTGGCTTCTTCCCCCAAGGGTTCCTGACTTTGTCACCCAACAAAACTTCAAGTCACTTAATCAGTTTCTTTGTTTCCTTCTTTTAAGATAGCTCAGCTTTTACAGTAGTCAATTTCCTAGCTGCAACATACAGAAAGCGGCTTAGCAGAGATTTCACCCCAGGATGACACCAAGCTACACCCGCCTCCTAACGCCATTGGAGGACAGCATCGGAAAGTCGTCGCTGATTGGATAAGACGCGCCTGGCTGTTCACTGCCTCTACAGCCGTTGATTCATTCATCAAATGGACTGGATACATTGTTTCCTTGAACATACCTTCCTGACCACAAAAATGACAGCTTGTAAATGGATTAACTTTCTGAGGAAATTGCTTCCTCCAAAAAGAATAGATCGCTTGCTTCTGTACTATCTTCACTGTATACCCCCGGATTTTGCTTTGTGTTTTCAATGAACCTGTAAACAAGATGTGTAAATTACTCCTTAATTGCCCCCATCTTAGTAAACAGCATTTGCCCCTGCACTCATTAATCCAGACTTAAGTGTTGTTCAGTAAAAAGAGTATAAAAATGTTGGAGAGATGGGAGGGATTTAGCTCACTCCACAGAATAGTGTGGGTGGGTTCATGGGTGCGGGTTTTATCAAAACAGGTGAGGCAGAGAGACTTCTAGTTTGTAGCTTGGCCACTATAAATTAGAACCCTTGTTTAATGCCAATAAACTAATGTTGTTTTGATTAAAAACCTGTCTCGTTATTGAGTTCCTAGGGTTTGATATTTCTCTGCCAGGGCACGAACCGAGTACCCTAAAATTTAGGTAACACTACCTTGTTTATAAAGGCAGAACAACTTCCCACATCACCCATTCATCACAGTCTATGCAGCTCCAGGTGCCGACCCTGAGGATGTCTAGAAAGTCTATAAGTAGAAATAGAGTCTTTTCGGTGGCAGCAACAACACTTTGGAACACACTACCAATGGAGCTGCACTACCAGTGGAGCTGCACCCATCCCAGGATATTAAAAAAAAAACTTAAAACTTTCCTGTTCAAGGAATATCATAAAACAAAATAAAATAATAAAATAAAAAACACTGTAGCATTTTAAAGACTAACTGCTTTATTTTTATCCTTAGTTTTCATGGATCAAGTCCACTTCTTCAGACAAAGAGTGAAACTTACAGGCATAGTTTTTATACACCAAATTCAGGGGGTCAAAGGGAGATGGGTGTGGTCAAGCAAGATGACAGACAAGCAAGCACAACAATACAGCTTCACACAGCCATTATCAACAATAGATTATTCAGATTAGCTCTAAATGACTCCCTTTCAGTCTCAAGGTTGCTGAGAAAGCCCATTCTGGTCTCTGATCAACTTTTGACCTGCATGTCAGAAAACAAACAAAAACACTGTACCTGGTTACTTTCTGTTTTGCTAAAGAGAATTGGCAGGAAAGTTGTAATATAATATATAAAATCATATAGCAAATTTGATAATGTCCCAGAAACCCTTCGCTAATATTTAGTCCCCTGCAATGGATGTCTAACAGATGGATGTATTTGATTTCTGCTGTCTCCCTTTCAATCTTAGTTTTGTAATTTCTCTGTTCCAGAATTGTAACTTTCAGGTCTTGGATAGAGTGTCCAGTTGGATTGCAGTGGTTTGAGTCAGGTTTCTCTGATTTGGCATTCCGGATGTCTGATTAGTGTCCATTAATTATTTTGCGTAAAGATTGTCCTGTTTGTCCTACATAAAGCACTGACTGACATTTTTGGCAAGAGATGGCATAAATCACATTGGCAGAAGCACTAGTAAAACTGCCTTTAATGTTGTGTGTGGTGCCATTGGGTCCAGTAATGCTGTTTCCAAAGCGAATGTGGGGGCATAGTTGACATCTGGATTTGCAGTAGGGTCTAGTTCCCATATCTGCTCCACTTCTATGTAGTCTGTTGTGTGTCAATAGTTGTTTGAGATTGTTCAAGGAAGTCTTTCAAAACGTTACCCCTTTAAAAATAAACTACGGTAGCCAGTCAGTTGACCTTCTGTGCCTACAGATGCCAGTTATTTTATTTTATGTTAGGATGTACCGATTCAGTTGTTTTATTTTTATTTTGTTGGGGTTTTTTTATTATGTTATTTTGTTATTTGTATGCGCACCATCCAGAATGGAAAATTTCCCAAATGGGTGGTATAAAAATTCAATAAATAAATAAATACTGTAAATAACTAAAACAAGTACCAGAAGTTTGAAAAATTACTTATTTGGATTAGAATCCCAGGATCCCCCAGCATGACTGATGGATTGTCCACAATTGTAATTTTAAGAAAGAGAGATTTATTTCATCTTGAAACCTAGAACTCTCTAGATCAGGGGTGCCCAAACTACGGCTCGCAGGCCCCTGACACCAGTTCATCCGGCCCACTCTGTCCTCGTCACTGCCATTTTACTTCCACTTCCGGGAGTGATGAGGGTGGCATGGGCCAGATGAATTGGCATCGGGGGCCAGATCCAGCCTGCGGGCTGTAGTTTGGGCACCCCTGGTTTAAGCAGAGAAAATGGCAGCCTATAATGGCATCCTGTTGCAAAACAGATTGCAAGGCGTGTTTTACTTCTGCTTCTGGTGGGAGGAACCATGTGGCTGGCCTGCTAAACCACGTGACTGGCCTCCTGAACCACGTGACTGGCCCACGGCCTGAAATGTTTTGCATCCCTGCTTTAGATGTTATTGATGAATGATTGGTCTAATCACAGTGGCGTCGCGTGGGGGGGCGGGGGGGGCGGATGCCCTGGGCAGCGGATTTCAGGGGGCGGCAAAATGTCCCCACCAGTTTGGCCTCCCTCTGCCTGGGGCCGGGCTTAGGAAGCAGGACTTCCCAGGCGGAGGGCGGCCGTTTTGCTGGCGAGCACTGCTCGCCTCCGTCCACCTGGCTGGCCGTCGGGGGCGAGGAGGAGAAAAAGGGGTTTTTTTTAGGCGGACAATGGAATAACAAGAACAGAGGAGGCGCAAGGCTGGGGGGGGCACTGGTGTTGGCGGATGAAGCGAGAAAGAAAGCAAGGGTCCTTCCAAAAATAATCTTCTGTGCAACTGCATCCGCGCTATTGCGCCATTTTGGGCAGGGGTGTGAAAGCTGGCGGGCCAAGGAGGGACCCCCTCCAGCACAACAATAAAAGAGGCTTGCCTATCCCTTGCTTGAACAACCGCAGACATGGTCCAGAAACTGGGAGGAGGGGGCTTTTAAGATTTCCCGCGGTCGGTCTGTTGTGTGTGTTTTTTTATTCTTCTGCCTTTCCGTGCCTGTTTCAGTGGAACTAGGTATGGAGGCAAAGCATGCCTTAATATCTCTCCCCCACCCTCGATGCGATTTTTTGCAAGAGGCGGGTGGGCTCCCTGTCGCTCGCTGCCGGCGGCATGCAATAATCCCTTAAACCGCCTGCCCCCTTCCTTCTGTCAGACGCTGTTTTTTGTTTTCTAGACGCGAACACGACTTGTTTCACGAAGTCACAAATCCCGCTCATCCACCCTCGTCCCCCGTCCCCCACCCGATTTGTTCCTCAGCTCTTGCCCTGTAGCTGGCCCGGATGGATTTAGAGAAAAACGACAAGAAAGCCAAACTCAAGAGAATCAAACGGAAGGCAAATCCATCCACCCAGCTTGCCGTCAGACGGGGCGCTCGTCGGGGGTGGGTGGCGCCATGGCGGGGAGCCCCTGGCGGCTGGCTGGGCAGGAGGAGGTGGGTAGCGTGTGCGCGCACGCGGGCCGCCCGCCAGGAGAGCCCCCGACGGCCAGCCGGGCGAGCGAGTTGCCGGAGGTGGAGGTGCGCTCGTTGGGGGTGGGTGACGGAGGGCCCCTGGAGGGCGACCGGGCGGAGGTGTGCGGCGCGCGCGCACCGCTATTCAGCAGGGGGGCGGCAGCGGGGAGCTGGGAGGGCGGCGGCGATTTTCTTCTTTGCCCCAGGCGGCTGAACACTGCGCGACGCCACTGTCTAATCAGTCCTACCCAACCTGACCAGAGGTGAAAAATTATGGGAGTAACTGGTTCTAAACATCTCAAAGGCCAAACATTCTTCATGCCTGGCATAAATATAATATATAAAAGCCTCTCCAAGAGAGACTGTGAACCACAACTTCTGTGTAGTTTTCAAAACAGGCCCAGAAGTGTATCAGCAAATGAGACAACGAGAGAAGGAGGAAGCACACGGGTGGGTGTATGGCTCTTGCAGACTGCTTGTGCCCTATTCATAGGGGGAGGAAAAATCTTCGGAAAGAGGAGACCCCTCTGGGAACAAGCCTTCCAGAACTGGCTGATCCAGGTGGAGCCATTTAATTAAAAGCAGCTGAGAAAGGCCAGGGAGATGGGTATAAAAGCACAGGCAAAGGCAGACAGGGAGGGTGGAGGTTTGTCTAATCATTGAGAAAGAAACAGAATTGTGGCAAGATGCAGTTGCAGATTAGGCAGTGTTTTGCGCTAATGGATAAGAGTGGCTGGGAATTCTGTCTTTGGTTCTAGTTGTTTTCCCCTGAGATGGCTGCTGTTCTCTTCCAAACATGGAAGGCAAGTGGAAAGAAGCCTAGTTGGGGAAGGACTGGGCCTGGGGAAGCTACAGAGCTTGCCTTCATACACTTATTTCTACACATCCTTTTTGTAAGAGGCACACCCCAGCTAGGGGCCCCAGTCTCTCATTCCTGCCTCCCAGGACAAGGACTTGAGGGAAACCCAACAGAGCTCACTGGATGCCTGAATGAAGAAAAGTGAATGTAACTCAGCCCTCAGAAATTGTGGGGAAAGTGACTGTGGAAGCAGCTGTTGAACTCTGAAATAAAATTGTGTGCAAGCCAATCAACCCTGGGCCTGTCGAGTTTGTCTTGGCTTCACTAACATCTTGAGAGGGGATGGCTGGTGGGGCACACAGACTACAAGATCATGCAATGTTGTTTCCAAGGACTTTATAGAGGAAAAGAAGATAATCCTTCTTTCATGTCCAGGTCAAACTTTAAGCTGCCAAAATGAAGACACCTTCTTGGCTTTCTCATTGGCCAATATTAAATCCTTAGTGGTGCAGGTTTTCCAGCAGTAATTGGCAGATCAGCAACTGATTCTGTATTACTTCACATTCACACAGTGTGTTGTTGTCCACCAGCAGCCCTCCTTGAGCATGTTGGTCTTGCATTTAGGGACTCCAACCCTCAGCCTATTCAGGGTCCTCCAAGTGACATAGGGGAGATTATGATCTTCTGTGATATCCACCTTTAATGTTATTCTCTGTTCAGTGAACTCGTTCCTTCATCTTCTAATTTGATTTTGCTCTTGCATACCCTTAAGATTGTTTTTGTTGCCATAAAGAGTAATCCTATAAATACATGGGTAAGCCCACCTTTTCCCCACACACAGCCTCTTAAAACAATGTGAAATGATCTTGTACCACCATTGGTTAAGGCGATTTTAGTTCATCGAAAAGCATGCATAGGAACCAATCTTCCTTGATTCTGAGGCCAGAAACAGATGTTTGAGATAGTCCATAATTAGAGCTGAAAGCATCTTAATGTCACAGAGAAGGAACTGAAACAGTTTTTTCATAGTTGTGAAATCAGATTTCAGAGGAATCCTTTGCTGAAATCTTGAAAAAACTAGCTAATCTACATTGTCCTGGAAATGAGGAAAGCTTGCGGTCCAACATTCAGTAATTGGCATTAGTTAAAAATTTCCCTTTTGCAGTCATAGGCTATCTCTAATGCCTATTTCTGGCCTCAGAGAGATTTTCACTTTTCAAGAAGTTAAAAGCAAATAAAAAAAGAAATGGCTAAAAAGCCCGGAGATCACTTTGTATTTTAGAGTTGAAAGCATTATTATTTCAAAACCTTATACATATGTTTGGATCTAAGAAGTCGGTCTTATCTTTAATGAACAACTAATGGTTGTAATTTTATTGGGTTTATATAGGGTGAAGCCATAATGGCATACCTGGTGTGTGCAATGATTCCAAACTGTCTTCCATGGACTCATACACACAGAGGTCATGCACTCTATTGTCTATTTGATTGTGCATCTTAGCACGCAGAGATAAGCAGAAAATTGTGAGAACTGCACAGTTTCCACTACATTTTGCAGCATGATTTTGCCTGGGACTACACCCTTTGGATAAACCACATGGAATTTGCAGACGCTCTTATTGCTGCATATAACTCAAGCCCTGCTGTGATTTTTAAATGACACCCAATCTGTTGTTTTAAAACCCACAACTGAACTTATGTCTGGCTTTTATGCCCCCCTCAGAAGGCTCCTCCCAATGGAAGCCTTGGGGATTCTATGAAGTGAGTGAAAGAGAGAATCATCCAAGCAGGGAGCACTTGACCTTGGGACTTCTGAAGCTTGATCCACTTGGTTGTTTGAGTGGAGTTTTTCAGCAAAAATCCTTTAAACCCAGACACAAAATTATTACAGTATTATTAATACAAAATATGCATGAAATCAACTCTATATAACAGTGTTATTCAGAGATAAAGAATCATAGAATAATGCTATGAGCTATGGAATAAGAAAGCAATAGAGATAAATGTTTTCTTTTAATCTCTGAGAAAAATACATACATACTGTATATGTATAGAAAAAATACTGAATATGTTGTGATCCTTCACCCCAAACTATCAACATACTGTTAAAGCTTGATTCTCTTCTTGTCCCCTCAGAGATATATCCCACAGGTTGGTAATCAGTGATGTATATAAGACCCCCATCAAAAAACAAAACATATGGTTGTGTCAAGATTCTTCTTCTTTGCATCTGATGCTGTATTACAGATGAGCCAAGAGCCTCATGTGTGTTGCCAAAACAATATTAAAATATACCACATACACAATCACATTCATTTGTGGTATTCTGGTTGCTTTTTGTTTGTGGTGTGCTTTATTAATATTCCTATGTGCACTGAGTGAGCTGATATGAAGGGAAGCTGTGACAAAGCATAAATGCTTATGGGGAGAGGAAATGAAGTAAAATGTAGAGTAATGGAGAATTCCTAAAACAGGTCATAAGGGGTAATAAAAATTCTATGCTGTTAATGTCAGCCTCCATCAGAAGACCTGTGTTGAATCCTGAATGTCATATTTTAAAAGGATATAGAGAAATCAGAGTACCTATGACGAGAAGTCTGGAAAACACATGCTATGAAGAATGCTTGGAAGAGTTGACATAGTTAGCATGAAAAATTGTTGGCAGAGGAAGGCATGATAGATGGCATTCAATATTTGAAAGGCTGATACAAACAAAATGAATGATATTAACTGACCATACTGGTGCAGATATACTCTGAGTCTACTCTGTCAATGTCCTTGTTGAAATGAGGCACCCATAGAACAGACATAAAGTTTATAGATGGAAACTGCAAGGAAACAGATTCGGGATAAATGTTAGAGGAGAAATGGCTTAAGAGTAAGAACTGTCGAAGAGTACAACAGAGTGCCTTATTAGGGCTGTCTTGCATTGGAGACATAAGAAAAAGCTGAAAATTTAGAGCAGGGGTGCCCAAACTTTTTGGGCAATGGGCCAGTCATGTGGTTCAGCAGGCTGGTCATGTGGTTCAGCGGACCGATCATGTGGTTCCTCCCACTGGAAGCGGAAGTAAAACGTGCCTTGCAATCTGTTTGGCAACAGGATATGATAGATTTTAAACTGTCATTTTCTCTGCTTAAACCAGGGGTGTCCAAACTACAGCCCATGGGCCAGATCTGGCCCCCAACACCAATTCATCCGACCCATGCCACCCCATCACTCCTGGAAGCGGAAGTAAAACACGCCTGTATGGGTGCATTTGACTTCTGCTTCTGGGAGTGACGAGGGTGGTGTGGGCCAGATGAATTGACATTGGGGACTCGATCCACCCTACAGGCCGAAGTTTGTGACTTACAGTCACAAAGCTATAAGTGCAGTTTTTCATACTGAAGGAGGTTCCTTCCAGCTCTGTGATTCTGTGCTGGTTCAGGTTCATAAATTAGGCCAAATAATTCAGAAATTCAGAACCATCACCAGACTTTTGTGTGTGTGAAAACATAATTAATACAAACAGCTCATTATTTCAAAGACAAAATGTCATGACTATTGCCCCAAAACAAATCCTCAGTGAGTGCATCAGAACAATAATTTCCAGGAGCCAGGAGATTTTTGTTTCAACTCTGGAAGTTGTGCATAATAGAGAGCGCAAGGATAAAGAGGCCCCTTGTGCAGTTCTAGATGAATGACTCATCCTCATTTAGTCTACACATTTTGCCTCCACCTTCTTCATTTAGTTCGGCAAGTGCAGTGCAAAAGAGTAGGAGAATATTGGCCTCAGCCCAAACAGTGGATGATTAATCATAACCTTTTGACCCAGTGACTGCTAGTTGTGTTAAAAAAATGTTCTTCTTATCTAAATGGACAAGTGACTTCCCCGGCAGCTCATGATCCAATCAACTGCCTTCTGTTTATAAACAATGCTGGAAGATGGACTACGTAGTTTATAGTGCAAAGGACTATCATTCATTTTTATCCATCATACCTGCTTTTAAGGATGCTTCACACCCATGCAAGTTTTAGGAAGGTTTAACAACTCAAGTGCTTTATATGCTTTTAAGACATACTCTAAGGTATACATCACAACCAGTATGGAAATGGATAATATCTGTTCCAAATGGACGTTTGTACTCAAATCTGACTTGGAGCTTCAGGGTGGATTAATGAGGGAACAAAACCACAAATGTGTCATAAACTTGCAGTTCTAATTCGGAGTATGTTTATGTTGACTGAAATTGTTGAAAATGTTCACTGTTCTACATTGACTGTAATAAATTGTATTTTTTAATTTTCTCTTCATTAGGAAAAAATAACTTGGAACAAACGGTTTTACTTCTGCCAGAGGGACCTATTATCAAATGTTGATCTAATCTCATGCAAGTGATTCACAATGCTGCTGTTTTGAGGGTTGTGGAAGAGAGCTTTGTTGCTGGTATTAATTCCAAAGAAATAGCTGTGCTAGTCTGTTTCATCAGGATAGTGAAAAGGGGAGGGAAACCGAGAGGGAAGGAGAGATAAAGAAAAACCTTGTGGTATGGCTGAAACTAACAGATTTACAGTATTTTTGTATTAATATTGGGTTAATGTTGATTATACAGTTGTACCTCGCTTAAAGAGCATAATGTGTTCCACAGGATTGCTCTTTAAGTGAGTGTGCTCTTTAAGTGAAACACCATTGGAAATAACCAATTGTGACTTCTGCCCGGGGGGGGGGGGGATTACAAACCCCCATTTATTTGTTAAGCAAATTTTTGGTTGGTTTTATTTGTTAAGCGAAGCGAGCATTCAGAGAAAATTCTGCTCTTTAAGCAAGTTACTCTTTAAGCAAGGCGCTCTTTATGCAAGGTTTGACTGTACGGTATTTGATATTGCCTTAAACTCCCTTCCTAGTTTCTGTCCTTAATAATTTGTATGTGGTCTGTGACAGGTTTGAAATTGGATATAGGGATGCATAGAGCTGGCTAGGTAGCTCATTGGTTTAGGTGCCTGGCTGCAGAGTTAGAGGTTGAGTGTTTGATTCCCCACTGAGCCCCCTAGGAGAAGAGCTTGTCTGTGGCCTTGTCCATGCTGCACAATCCCAAGATGCTCCCAAAATGTTACAGTAGACTAAGCCAATCAAAAGACACTCATGAATGCAATGGTTTCTTTTATCAGTAGGCAGTTTCTGAGCCAGCAGAACTTTCTTCTGGGTGAAGGATGGTTGGCAGGTGGGAGATCTTTGTAGGTTTCCTCCTCTATTACATCCCTCCAAAATCTGCCGCAGGAGATTGGGGAGACTCATTCAACAAGTGGGGTGGTAGACCTGGGTACGTGTGAGATTCAATAGCAAAAATCACCTCACCCTTAGTAGAAATATTTTGGCTTGATCTCCTCTTTGCAAAAGTTTCCATACACAGAGAAGTTAGATCCTACCCAGAATGGTTAGTCAGACCTTAGAAATGTTTATTTTGTGGATTTCATGTCTCAGAATTCCCTAGCTGGCCATGGTCATAAAGAGATCCTAGAAGACAGAAGACAGAGTCTAAATAAGTAACTATGCCAAGCTCTGATTTTAGCATACAGTACAGTATATATGAAAGCAGGCAGAATAATCAAAATTTGGTTACTGTAAAAATTCTATGCAGCCCAGTCTAATAGCTGTTAAGCTTTCCCGTTCTTTTTGTGAAGCAAGTTCTACTGAATTCAATGGATCTCATTCCGTCATAAAGGTATGAGGAGGGCAGCAGTCACTGAGGTTCAGATTAGATTATATGTTAACATAAAATGGGGTGTTTCTTAAGAGTTAAAAATGTCCCTCGTCACTATATCTTGTTTATTATAAGGTTTGTTGGACAACAATCATGTGCTTAATTTGGAAGTCTGGGTTGTTTCTGAAACAATCACAGAGGGAGAGTTGAAACAAGCTAATTTCAGAAAACATGTATTTTCTTCTTAATGGCCTAATTTGATTCTAATTGTGCAATTCTATTACATGTAAGAATTACATTTAGATATTTTTAGGGAGTTGTGTTAGAGCTTGTAACAAAGAGGAGCTTGTAAAGCATTAACAGCAGAAAGATAAGAGATATGCATTTGTAAGGATGTGTATAAATAAAAAAAAAACCAGAAATAATTTTGGCTTCCTAGAGCCATATTTTTATTCAAACAACATGTACAAAGCTGCGGTTAACTGTTCAACCACATATTTTCAAAACAAAATGAGAGAGTATTTTGTTTTCTCTCTCTCTCTTTTTAAAAAAACCCTAATAATTTTCAATAGCCAGAATCCTGTTAGTTATGCCAAGCAACATAATTCAAACAATGTAAACCTCAGTGAGAAATTGCTGCAAATGTAAAAAGCCAGAAAAGGCATTTTCTGCTTACTGCTGTTGTTATTGATGGTGGTGATGATAGTAATAATGATGACTGTATTACTCTTTCATTGCTCAGTTGTGGGGAAAGTTTGGTGAAAATTACCTTTTTGAGTAATAGCTTCCAGAATGTAATAGTCAACTTCTCTGAACTGCAATTCTGGTTATGATGGCTTCGGCATGTAATTGCACTGATTCTTCTTAAAAGTAACTTTGAAAGCTAGAACTGAGATGAAAGAGGAATCTCAAGAATCTGAGGTTTGTTTACCATCTCTGCCCTGTATTTATTAAACTTCCTTTGCCAGAGCTTCTTGAAGGAAACATTTGTAAAAGAAGGATTGCATACAATGTTGTGACCTCCAAAAAAAAAATCAGATTTCATTTTCAAACAATTACTTCTGGAGCATCTGGATTCTACATTTGCCGAGTAGAACCAGAAAAATCCAATATGGAAGGAATGAAGACATTCTCCACAGGCTTGTGTAGCCCAAACAGCATCATTCCTATACAAGGGGGGCATGACAGAAGTTTTAAGAACCTTGGATAGCTTGGGGTTGTTATTCAGTGAGGAGTTCTTGTATGAGTAGACGTGGCCATGACAATATTCTACACAATTTATGTATATAACGATCTGTCCCTGGCAGTTCTTCACCATGTTGGTCCAACATTTTTCTTGGAAAAAATCTTCCCATCTGCGAGGTGGTCTTCCCTAGGTCTTCTGTGATCTCTTGGATACCAATTCATTATTCTGGCGCTCTATCTGTTCTCAGTTGTGTGTGCAATATGGCTAGCCTACCTTAATTTGTTCATCAGGTATTCTCTTACTATGTCTTTTAGCAGTTTTAAGAACATTTAGAAAAAATAGCTTAATAGGATGTTTGTGCTCCAAGAAAAAGGGGAACAGCTGAGTAAGTTATGAGGAGTGAGTGACTTAGCTGCCATTGGCTAGCTAATTACATAGATTGGGATTGACAATTTGAGGCCTTCAGGATGAGGTTGGACTGGACATCCTGCCATCCAGATGGTGCACATCCCATCATTTCTATCAGCGGCTAAGCTGTCTATGGATGGTGTTGGTTTGTGAGGGGAGCCACCTCTGGAAGCCCTGGCAGGCTGGCTCCTCTCACTCCATGTTTTCTGGAAAGCTCATCAGACCCACCTTCTGCCAGGCATTGGCTATGCACTGAGGCTGGTTGGCTGACTCCTGAAGTTGGCAAAGGAGGAACACCTGGTTCAGGGACACAGTTCTACATTCAGCTGGCAGGAAGAAAAGTGTAAGGCTCTTTCTCTGTATGAATGAATGAATGAGAGAGAATTGTTTTGTTTGATATTGTTGTGTTGCGGATTGTCTGTTTCACTGTTATAAGCTACCCAGAGTGGTGCTTGAACCAATTACGGCAGATATTAAATAAATAAATAAACAAACAAACAAACCCCAAGGAAGGGAGGATTCTGGGAACTCAGAGAATGCCAGGAAGCAGGAGGAAAAGGTCACCTAGGGAGATATAGTTGGGAGATATAGCTGCACTGATTGCTGGCTTGCCTCCAGGTGCAATTCAAGGTGCTGGTTATCACCTACATGGTAGTGGGCCAGGATACTTAAGAGACCAGATCACCCCAAGAACATCTGTCCGTCCCACCAGAGCGGATTGGAGAGGTTCTCTAGTTGTTCCATCGGCCAGAGAGGCACATCTCTCTGGCACCAGAAGGAGGGCCTTCTCTGTGTCTGCTCCGGCTCTATGGAACCTCCTACCAACTGAGTTACATCTACAGATGGACTTGCTGTCTTTTAGGAAGAACTTAAAAACATGACTGGACAGGTATGGAGTCCTGGCGGTACCATGACCCCAGCTTGCTGGCTTGTTTTAGCTCCCTCTCCCCCCTGGTCTTTTAATCTTTTAATCTTTTGTTTTTAAGTTGTTTTTAACTTTTTAATTATTATTGGGGCCTGTTGATTTTTATAAATTTTAAAAACTTTTTAAATTTTATAATTGTAATTTTGAAGCTTTTAACAATGGGTTTGGGTTGGGTTGTATTATGCTTTTATGATGTTGTAAATCGCCCTGGATTGCCCCGGTGAGAAGGGTGGTATAAAAATGTAAATAAGTAAGTAAATAAATAAATAAATAAATAAATAAATAAATAAATAAATAAATAAATAAATAAATAAATAAATAAAATATAATTGAAGAGCAGGAGGAGGCTCCGCTTGCAAAAGGGATCTTCAACCAAGCCACCATCAAAGATTCCTGGGCCAGTGTTCTGATGGAGCTGAGGCTGGAGTTAAGTCTTTGAACTGATTTCCTGCCAACATCAACTATGTGGCCATAAGGATCCACCCTGGTGCGCCCTCTCCTCTGGTGCCTTGGGGCGCCATTATTATTATTATTATTATTATTATTATTATTATTATTATTATTATTATTATTATTATTATTATTATTATTATTATTATTATTATTATTATTATTATTCCCCATGAGGAGGGTGGCTCTTGTGCTCCTGGGAGCGAGGCTGCCTTTCCCCTCCTCCTGCCTTCACATGAGGAATAAAGGAGGTAGGGAAGGGCCAGCTCCGGCTGGCACTAAGCCCAGTTGCTCCTTCATTCTAAAGGGGAGGGAGCCGGCTGGAGAGCTGCACCCGTGGGGGCGTCCCTTCCCCGGCCATAGCTACAGCTCCCTTTCCAAAGGCGTGGGAGTGAGAGTGAGGCCTTTACCTCTCCAGCTTTTCTGTCACTGCTGCCATCGCCCAGGGAGAGGCCAGGTGCACTTGGGGGTGCCCAGTGGAGGATGGGGTGGGGGCTGCCAAGGGAAGCTCCCTGGTCATGTGCAGAGCACCCCCTCCCCACATCATGGTGGCTTGGGGGGGAGACAGACACAGACCCAGGGCACGGCACGCTTGGAGCCTGACCCTCCGGTGTCATCTGCCTGAGCCTGTGATCCCCCCCCATCCCCCCTCCATAGGCACCCTCATCACCCCTGTCCAGAGCCCTTTCAATGTGGCCTGCACACCCCTGGCAGTTGCCATAATCGAACACAGCTGACAACCTGATCCCAACCTCGCTACACAGGTGGCTCATGAGGTGCAAGCAACAGAAGGGGAGCTAGCAACACTGTCTGGAGAGATCAGTAGGACCAGCAACACAATGGTACCCCACAGATACAGACTTGTTTTGATTTGGGCAGTGCTAGCTCTGGTGGAGTGAACCAGGGATTGTGGTGGAAAAGAAATGGACTAGCGATGTGAACTGTGTCTAAGGGTGGTCTAGGAGAGGGTCAAGAAAACCATGTAGTGGGCACACCTAGTCTGTCAATAAAGCCACTTTTGTACCTTGCCCAGCCTCCTGAGCCTATGGAAGTCACCAGAGAGGACAGTGGCCCCATAGCATTGGCCTTTGTTGTGGGTAGTGGGCACACATAGTTAAACCCCAACTAATTATCATCCAACTAATGCCTAAAGAAGGAAGGCATGTGGAACAAACTCTCTCTTTAATGGATAACTTAAGGCCTTGCAAATCAAAGCCTGGGGGCTGCTGGTGGGCAACAACACATGATGTGAGTGTGGAAAGATATAAAATCCAGCTCATTTACTTGTCTGCCCAATGCTGCCAGAACCATGCACCAATGAGGACTTGGGTTTGGGCAATGACAAAGTGAAGAAAGTGGCTTCATTTTTGTCAGTCTAGGGTTTGATCAGGACACAAAACAAGAAGTTCTCAGAATATCCAGCAAGCATGTCAATTGGCTTGGAGATTCTGCTCCTTGGAAGCTGTTGGGATCAGTAGGCCACAAAACTCTTCCACACTAATCTGGAGGGCTGCAGATCACACATCTGATCTTTACATGAGACTGTTCCCATTGTCCTCCTCTTCTAGAGTTTGGGCAGGTTTCAGTTAAAGACCAATCTTCTTTTTCATGCAGCCTCATTTTTGGAACATAGTACTGTATTTATTTGCTGCCACAGCTATCATGTTTAAGGTGCCAGGTGAATCTCATTTTCACTTTCTCAGCATTTGGTTCATGTTGTCATAGTGTCTGTTTTGTTACTGCTGCTTTTGCTGTTTAGAATTATTCTATTTGCTTTGCTTCGTTGGTTTTCCTTGTACTCAACTTTCTATTATTAATGCATTAAGTATTTTTTTGAATTGGGCACATGTTGCTTGTAAACCACTTTTCTTACTGCAGAAAGGTGGAATTTACTGACATGAGAAAAAGAAGGGGGAAAGGGGGGGAGATCCTATAGATTTTTACCTGGGAATAAAGGTAATCCTGTCTGGAAGTCCACAGGAAAGGGTGCTAGCCCCCAGTTGGATTAAATCCCACTTAAATCCAACTTGATGGAGGGCAACAGCTTCATTCATACTGGCCTGGAGCTGAGGAGGACTTTGCGTGCCAAAAGGACTCAGGACCAGAAAGGGACTCGCAGAAATGGATGAATGGTACAGGTGTCATGCTGTGATGAGGAAGACAGATGAAAGGCCACTGGATTATATTCTTAGGGATGTTTTCATGGCTGATCGCCATGATGATTGCCTATATTCAGATTTGGATATTTCAGAAGAAGAAGAAGAAACAGATAAAGCATAGACTAATTCAGTGGGTGCTTTCAGAGTGAGAGTTTATTCTCCTTTATTGTCCAATTGCTTGTGAAATACAAGCTGGCCCAAGATCTTCCATTTCAACCCATGTTTTCCCATAAAGTCTACCGTCCTTTTATAATTTTTTTAATTTACTTTTTACATCCATGAAGGATGATGAACAATATTGCAAACTACCTGTCTGAAAATACTCAAAGAACTGCTGTAGATTCCCTTAAATTGATTATCTGTAACAGATGCAGTGAACGAAGTTGTTGTTCACTGTGCAGGCTTGTTCACTATTATTATTATTTAGGCTGCAATCTTACACAACCTTAGCTAAGAAGAAGAGCTATTGACCTCTATGAGACACCTCTGAGTCCATAAGCATAAGAATGCAGTAACTTTTTTCTGAGAAGGACAACTTCTCTTGTACAAATACAATAAATAATTTAAACATGATTTAGATCATAACATTGAGATTTTTTTAATGCCAAGCAGAACTAATAAATGTAGGGGAAAATAGAAGAAGATCTAGAGAAATGAAAGACAAAATTACATCAAAGTAAAATACCAGCTGAAGCTTTCTAAGGAGCTCATTCCACAGGAGGCAATACCACTAAAACTCCCTTTCAGCTCTGGAGCTGAGGTACATAGAAAGAGCCTCCTCAAAGATTATGCTATTTTTGAATCACAATTGGGCATACCCTGGTAACGGCAAACTTGTGTTGCCAGCTAATCTTTCTCACAAGCTATCTCTGTCCTATTATTATTATTATTATTATTATTATTATTATTATTATTATTATTATTATTATTATTATTATTATTATTATTATTATTATTATTATTATTATTCAGAGATTACCCTGGGTTGAAAAGATTTTTAGGAGATGCCTGAATGAAGCTCCTTTCATGTCCCCAAGTGCAGCTCTCAGGTATTAAAACTCGACTTTCCAGTCAACAGCTTAGCACCTTAACCATTAAGGGCTCTTTCAAATACCACGTGACCTAAAATAGGGCACTTTTTGACCCCCCTCCCCCTCTGTGACTTTCCATGACCTTTGACAGAGAACCCCCTCCCAAATCACATGGTTTGAGGATAGATCTATGGCCAACTGGATGTGAAAAACAAATGAAAATATTGGAGTCACAGGACTTCACACAACCCCCCCCCCCATGACTTTCCATGACTTTTGGTCAAACCACCACCACCACCCCAATGGTCGCGAGGTATTTTAATGAGCCCTAAGCCACCAGGAGAGTTGTGTCCAGGTAAGATAGCAACTGGTGTGTTGATTAAAAACACCCAACTCACTTGCAGCAAAGATGGATCAAAGAGGACCCAAGACTCCAAACCTTGTGTTTCAATTGTAGTGTAGTTCAGTCACATTACAGAATGGACATTACTCAGATGGGTGGACAAATCACCAACACAACCATGTGTCTTGTTCAGATGGCATTTTATTTTATTGGAGCTCTCCCAGTTCTACTCTACACCCACACCCTGACTTGGGATTCGCATCACCTTACTTGAAAGAGATGAAAAGGCAACATACTAGTTATTGGTTATCACAGTCCGCCTCCTCCCTCCAGAGTTTACATGCGTACTGGGAAGGCGCATCTCTGGGAAACTTTTCCCTCCTTCTTAGGAGGTCCAACTCAGTTTAAGAGCCCCTCCTTTAAAGAAATGTTTCAGGTCTGGAATTTATGTAAGGGCAGATAACGTGCTGCTGCTCAGGCTTCATTGATTTGAACTTTTCTATGTTTGCAAGTAAAATCACATTGACCCCACACGCTGTATTGGTTTCTGGAACATATTATCTGCTCTGTTAGGTTCAGATGGCTCTCAGATAAGAGTAATTCAATTAGACATCTTGGTAATTATAAATGGGTACTTACACATGCCACAGTAGGGGGTCATGTCTACAAGCTAAAAATGTACACATTTGTTTAAGTCAACTCTGTCCTGAAAGATTCCATGCTTTTGTGTGTATCTGATGATTTTCTTTTTAAGAGACTCCACATTTTCATGTTAACTTAGTTAAAAATAGCTTTCGCTCACTCACTCTCTCAAAAAACACAAAACTTATTTGTACCTCAGATATATTTAATTTTTCCAAAAATCAAAATCCCAACCCATCTGGAAATGTAAAAATTATCAAACCCAAAAGGAATTTTTGTTTTTGAGCCATTGTTATAGAATTGCATGGCAATGAATTCTCTCTTGATATGGTCAGATAGTACATTGCAAGGCCAGTTTTCAGCCTAGTATGCATTGTGTGAGCATGTACATGTCCAACTTTATCATTAGAGAGATGAAGAATATTAAATGGAATGTACCATGCCATGGTGGATTAGTGGTTAAGATGCTGAACTCGATGACTGGAAGATCAGCAAGTTAGCAGTTCAAGACCTGAGTGCTGCGTCAGGAGTGAGCTCCTGTCATCTGTCCCAGCTCCTTCCAACCTAGCAGACACAAGAAATTCCAAGTAGATAAATAGGTACCACTTAAGTAGGAAGGTAAACAGCATTTCCGTGTCTAGTCATGCCTGCCGCATGTCCGTGGAAATGTCTGTAGACACAGATAACGCTGGCTGTTTGGCTATAAATGGAGATGAGCACCGACCCCTAGAGTTGGACATGACTGACTTTCAAGCAAGGATAACCTTTACCTTTACCTACCATGCTGCATGATATCGGAGGAACTTAGAGTTTTGCTAGATGGCGAAACTGGAGCAAGCCACTTAGGGTCAATTAATATTTATTTATTTCATTTGTACCCCACCCTCCTCCGAAGACTCAGGGCGGCTTTACAACTAAAAGCAATTAAAACACATACATAAAAATTAAACATCAAGTTAAAACACCAAGGAGAGAGGTGGGATATTTAAAAGAGCCAGGTGACTGAGTTGGCCGTCAGGCCCACTCCCCACACATGCCCCACCAGCCAGGTCTTCACTCCTTTCCTAAAGGGCAGCAACTCCTTCTTCAGACAGAGGCTGTGGTGTGATCCTTGCATCCACATACTGTATAAGGACAAGTTGGCTTCAGGTCAGGAAACCACACTGCACTTCAAGCCACCATGGTTAGCACAATCACTTTCCTTTTAAATGGAGATATCTTTTTTTCCTTTCTTTTAAAGAGAAAGATTTCTGAGAAGCATTAATGCTGTCCCTTTGGAGAAAGTCCTTCACTGGCCACTTTTGTTCAGCTGTCCCTGAGAGGGTAGAGCAGCTGAGAAGTTTTGCATTCCTTTTTAATTGTTGCTAATGATCACCAATGCTTTGAAAGAGTTTTTAAAAAGCATCACTGATTCACCAAGTCATTAGAAAGAGATGCAAAACATTCTCTCCCTTCCCCCTTGAAACTGGAGCAGCAAGGAAGATTTAAAAGGAAAGCTTCCCATTTCTCCAGATCATTAAAGCTGCTTTATATTATTTTAATAGCTGTACTCTGCCTTGAGATCACAAGACAGAGGGGAACGTAAATGTTCTGATTGACTAAATTAATTAATTACAGGACCCACTTTTTAAAACAAATTCTTTTTTATTCCAAAATGTGAATAATTTGTAACATTTCTCAGTGCTGCTGCCAGTACTGAACAATGATTTGTTCTGATTGCACGAAGAGCTGAATCATACTGATTTTTCCCACTTTTATTTTATTATTATTATTATTATTATTATTATTATTATTATTATTATTATTATTATTATTATTATTATTATTATTATTATTATTATTTGGTGTTGTGGCATTTCAAATTTCACACAGCAGGAAGAAAAAAGGTGAAGAATGCCATAACTGACGTTGTCAGTCAACAGGAATCCTGAAAAAGAGACATCAAGATTAAGTTGTGAGTTGTGACAGTAGCAGAGTGAATCTACTAGTAGTATTACTACTACTGTACTACTTTTTTAATTTGATAGATGAGGCTGAAAGAAGCAGGTCATTCTGGCTTTCAAAGGGCACACTTTGTGTTACTGATACCTCCATGACTGTAGGTCTAAAGTGCCAGGTTTTAATAAATGACAGGCAACTTGCTAAGACAACTTTCCCACATGAAGACTTTAGGGCCTTAAGCCCATGATTCAAGGTATGGTTGTGTTGATCAAATTATGTTATTCGGATCTAACTTCCTCCTAGATCTAACTACATTTAGCCCTAAACATAATGTTTGATCCACAATTGATACCTAGCATGTGCCCATTAAAATTAGTGGGACAAAATCAGTCACAACTAATGAGTCCCAGTATTTCAGTAAGGTAGTGTTGGACTAAGATTTGGTAAATCTTGGTTCAAACTCTGATTTAGCCACAGAACTGCTTTGGGGTAACTCTGATAAAACTTTAGATAGCTCAGCTTGCAAAATCCTGTTTCTCAGTGTCATTGTTTGCTGGAAAATTGTAATGGGACAGTGCACTGGTGGTGAGAGAGAAGATGTCTCATTGGAAAAACTCATTAGAGGTGTTGGGACTATCTTTGACCCAGTCTTCTTTTGTTTCTTTGGGGGTGGGGGCACAACATGGCAGGTGACTGAGAGACTAAGAGGAGTTGATACACATTGAGCAGAGCAGAGCTCTCTGTGCTTCCTGTCTTGCTGCTTTCAAGGAACAGGTTTGAAGAGAGAAATCTGCTCTGTCTAGGTAGCCTCTTCACCCGGTTGAAGCAGCCTTTTGGATGTTGGTTCATGTGAGAGAAACTACCCAGAGATATAGCAGTCTCTCCCTCCCAAATACCATAATTGATCTATTTATGCTTTGGTAATTCTGTCAGTTAAACAAATTATAATGTAGAATCTTGCATCATATCTGTCTTCTGCACATTTGTCTGTGTATACAAAAAGAGAGATAGGCAGATACCAAAATGTCTGGGATTTTGTCACCGCTTTGAGGGATCTCCACATGATCTGGTTTAAAGACTAAGGTTAAAAAGAAGCTTCTAGGTCTGGGATTCTCAACCTGCGGCCCGTGGGCCGGATGTGACCCACAGCATCATTTCATGTGGGCCCCCACTGCCTCCATGACACCAGGAAGTGACATGTGGTGGAGGAAGGGCAAAATGGCAGTCCAGCCCCCGAAGCTGCCTGAGGGAGCGTGACCCAGGCCTCAGCTTAAAAAGGTTAAGAACTCCAGTTCTAGGTAGGAAGCTCTTGACTCAAAGCTCGCCTCTTTTTCTTATCTTATTCCATCCGGTGAGCAGCTTTGCATAATAAATATTATCTTTCAATGAGTCTCCCATTTTGAGTCTCTCATTTTGATAGTTTTCTCTGCATCAGCTAACAAATTCGCCTGTATCATTTCTTCTAAGATGGGCTTCAGAGCCACCCGCAGAGGGCTGAATGAGGCTTATCTAGTGAAGTAGAGCAGAATAATCACATGGCTTGTTTTTGATATGAGACACTCCTCTTAATGTAACTGACTCTGGAGCATTTCCTCCACTTTGCCACAGTGCTGCATTGTTGATTCACAGTCAGACTGTTTGACTGTCTAAAGCCATGCAAACCTTTATGTCTGTTTCCTGCTTCCATGCTATTTTCATCTATTGCTAACCATTTCCAGAGGGGCTGCTGTGATGTTCTGTTGCAGCAAAGCCAAGGCAAGTCATGTGGCACCTTAAAGACTTACACGAAAACATACGCTTTTGTGGGTTCGCTGTGGAAGACCTAGTGGTTCTTGAGCCGGGCATGTCAGGTGCTGATCTCTACGATCATGGATAAACAAATGCAGTTCCATTCTCATTATTTTTGAAACAAGTTACTCTTGCCTATCATAACTAGGATAAATTAGACCTTGAGATATGAACTCCCAGCATCTCCCTTCTAGAAGCTCCAGTAGTCAGGCTGGCAAGCAGATTCTTGGAAGTATAGGCCAAAAAGGTTAACTTGCCCAGACTATGTAATTCCTATCTAAACAATGAATGTACTGTACAGTATCTCAGGATTTTATTTATTTATTTATTTATTTATTTATTTATTTATTTACTCCAATTTCTATACCGCCCTACTCGGCTGGGCCGACTCAGGGCGGTTCACAAGCACAGAGTAAACAGTAAATTCATAGACACATCACATAAATATACAATATATAACTCAACATCGTTCCATCATATATAACTCAACATCGTTGCTTCAGTCTCAGGTTGGGTTTTCATTCCTAGGGATGTAGTTTAGATCTTGGGGACTGCAAGGACCTAGTGGCTAAGATGCTGAACTTGATGACTGGAAGGTTGGCAGGTCAGCAGTTCGAGATCCGAGTACTGCATGATGGAATGAGCTCCTGCCAACCTAGCAGTTCGAAAGCAAGAAATTGCAAATTGATAAATAGGTACCACTTCGGTGGAAAGGTAAACAGTGTTCCATGCACTCTGGTGTCTAGTCATGCCTGCCACATGTCCACAGAAACGTCTGCAAATGCAGACAGCCCTGGCTGTTTGGCTGTAAATAGAGATGAGCACTGAACCCTGGAGTCAGATACTGTATGACTGGATTTCGAGCAAGGGCGACCTTTACCTTTGCTTTAGTTTAGATCTCAGACTTGATAAATGGTCCACTACACAACGTTCTGAGGCTGCTGAAATAGTGAATGCAAACACAGGCTGCATTAATATTAGCCCAGGTTTAAATCAAATATCAAATCAACTACAAACAAGACTTCCTTTCCCTCCTCTCTCATTCACCCCACCCCATCTGAAATCCTATAGCAGAATGTTGACCAGGAAGGGCAAAATGGCCATCTGGCCCCCGAAGCTGTCTGAGGGAGTGTGCCCTGGCCCCCAGCTTTAAAAGGCTGAGAACTCCTGATCTAAAAAAACCAAAACACTGGATTTTGATAACATTATTTAGGCAATCTTTGAATTCACCTAGCAGATTTTGGAGTTGTGCAGCTGTTTCTTTAGTCACCAAATTCTCCACAAAAGCTAACATTAAAATACAGCAGTGAGTCTTTAAGGTGTCACAACATTTTCATCTTTTTGTTTTGTTTTGTTTATTCCCTGATAAACTTCTTCTATGCTGGTCTCCTGTAGGGTTAACATTCATTTGGCAAAGAAGTGTTAAGAACAGAAGGTGAGTTTTTTCTTGTTCCTTCGCTACCTCTTTCTCAATTCATTCGGTGTGAATGGCAGATTCCTCCATCGTGTAGAGTTTCAGATCACCATAGAAACAAACGAGGAGGCAGTTTCATTAATCATTTAGAGCACAAGAAGTCTAGGTCAGTCTGATTGCAGGATATAGAGTATCATCCTAGCGCCACTTGGGACTCAGTTGATTTGAATTAAAAAAGATTAAGCTGCCCCAGCGACGCCCAGCGCCATCAGTTTAAGTTCTCATGTAACACTGGTCTCTGGAGCCGCATGGATTAGAAGACTGGAGCTATGTACGTATTTTTCAGGACTCAGTGAAACATTAGACGGGTGCAGGTGTCTGGGGGTGTTTTGTATTGGGGGAGGACAAATGGAGGGGGCAGGACAAAGATCTCATATAGGGTTTTGTAGACTTGTTGCTCGGCTCTTTTGAAACTGGAAACAATCACTCAACTTTATTTCACCAATGACAGTTACCACTCTTTCTGGTCATGAAATGGAACATTGGTTAGCCAGTGTTTACAACTCAGTATGAAAGATTTTTTTTTTAAAACGAATCTACAAAAAGCCAAGTTTGCAAATAGTGTGTAATGCAGTTTTACATGGATGCTGACAATATTTCCCCCACCTTCCCCCCACCTTTTTGTTGGGGTGGGGTGGTCTCCTTCTTGTGGGTGTTAAAACACATCAAATAAATATTGATGGCATTTTGAGTTTTACTTGAATGAAGATTTATAGCTCCCAGGAAACTGACTTAAAGCAGCAACAAATCAACATGACTATGAACTTGTTGTATATGTATACCACAAAATGAGCTCTCAACCCCACCCCCTACTGCTATACACCTTATTTATTGGTCTCTCCAGTACTTCAAAGAACTTCAGTTACTTTGTCCAGACTGTTTTATGGCCTCATGGAACTAAGATGTTTCAAGGGAAAAGTTGTAGGCTACAGTATATATTGGGAACCTTTTTTTTTCCTCCTAGAAAGGTTATCAATTCCTTGATACTGTATGAACTGTTGATCTAAAGCTTATTACAGCCTGATTTCCTACACTATTAATTCTTAAATCTTTTAAAGTTAGACAGCATTGTTTTCAGCTTCAGGTGTTAATCCTATAGAGTAGAGGTTTCCAACCTAAGGCCCATGGGCAGGATCTGGCCCCCAGCATCATTTCACGTGCCCCTCACCCCTCCAAGGGCATTTGAGAAACAAAATGGCTGTACCTTGGAAGCTGTTGGGACAAAAGGGCAGGCAAGGCAAAATGGCCATCGAGCCTTCAAAGCTGACTGAGAGAGTGTGGCCTGGCCCACGGTTTGGAAGGTTGGGAACCCCTGCTATAGAGGAAGGCTCCCCACATGAAAAGTATGGGGAAAGGACATAATCCGGCCAAGTTTAAAGATTGCAGTTTCAGTATGGGCAGAGTTACATCATTTTGTACTTAGTCCTTCCACTGATGTCATTGAGCGTTTAAAGGGCTTTTTGTAGGCTAAATCCTGCTCAGTTCTTTGTTGAACAAGGACCAAGGTGCCTGTGTGGCACCCAGAACCAGTTGGGACACAAACACTTAGAATTACAACCTTGGTGCTGTGATATTCTGCAGGTGAAGCACCCCAACTCCATATGAGAACAGCCTGTCCAAAGCAGGTAGCTGTGGCACTCGATGAAAGCTGTAAAATCATTAGTGGATGCCCAAAGTCAACCCTTAATAATAAAATTAGTCACCTGGCATTGCACTCAATACAGTGATGGGCATCAACAGGTTCGCACCAGTTCGCCAGAACCGGTAGTAACTTTTCCCGGTGTCCCAGATAACCAGTAGCGGCTTTGGGGGGGGGGGACCACCTCAGGGGCTTATCTTTTCACTGGTTCCCCCACTGTGCATGCGCACCAAGCACTTGGTGTGCATGCGCACCTACAGCACTTGGCATGCATGCGCAGCTTCCTTGCTGTCCTCCCAAGTGGGGAGGAGGAAGAGAAGCTGCTAGCCTGAAGCTCCCTATAGCCTGCTCCCCAGGGTAAGTGACTCACCTTTGGGTGTGGGGTGTGTGGGTGTATTTTAATGTGTATTTAATGTGTATTTATTTTTAATGTGTATTTTTATGTGTTTTATGTGTATTTAATTTGTATTTTTATGAGTTTTTATGTCTATTTAATGTGTATTCATTTTAATGTGTATTTTTATGTATTTTTATGTATTTTTATGTTTAATTTGTATTTTATGTGTACTTATTTTTATGTTTTTTACATTGGCTTTGCCCACAACATTGGATCCGCCCATGACATCATGACATTGGCTCCACCCAAGATGTCATGACATTGGCTCCGTCCACAATGTTGGCTCTGCCACAGTGTGGTAGTAAAAATTTTGGTTGCCCACCACTGACTCAATGACATATACAAAAAAGGTAACCGCTATTAGTGAAAGATGGACAGCATTTACATCAAATGTGTATCTATTGTTGGACAACCACACAGCCCCTTCTAGACTAAGATCAAGGAAAATGTTTTTCTGAACAGCTCTACATGGTGAAGGAGTAACAGAAAAGGCTAGGTGTATAACTCAAAAGTAACTAAAGGTTTCCCTTGCTCGAAAGCCAGTCGTATCCGACTCTAGGGGTCAGTGCTCATCTCTGTTTCTAAGCCAAAGAGCCAGCGCTGTCTGCTTCTGCAGACGTTTCTATGGTCATGTGGCAGGCATGACTAGACACCGGAGTGCATGGAACGCTGTTACCTTCCCACCGAAGTGGTCCCTATTTATCTACTTACAATTTCTTGCTTTCGAACTACTAGGTTGGCAGGAGCTGGGACAGAGACAGGAGCTCATTCCGTCCTGCAGTACTCGGGAATCGAACTGCTGACCTTCCACCTCCCAGTCAGCGTCTTAGTGACTTGAGCCACTGCAGTCCCTTTTTCAAAAGTAACTACTATTTTTTAATCGGATGGAGCCCATGGGAAACCTAGCCCTCTGTCACATGAAGAACTGGGTTACCTGAAAGTCACATAATAAACTATGGACTAGAGCCCTAGTGGCTAACCTTGGCACTCCAGGTGTTCTTGGACTTCAATTACCAGAAGCCCAAGTCAGCACTCCTGCTGATCAGGGCTTCTGGGAACTGAAGTTCCAGAACAGCTGGAGTGCCAAGTTTAGCCATCACTGCACTAGAGCAAGCAGAACCAAGGAGAATGTAAAAAAGACAGAGTTTTCACACCCAAATGCTTCTTTGCAACTACAGAAAAGAACAAGCAGCTTCATTCCTATGCTCTATGTTCTATGCCTGTCAACATACACTATGACAGGCGTTCTCAACCTTTTTAAGCCAGGGGGCAAGTCACACTCTCTCAGACAACTTTGGGGGCTGAATGGCCATTTTGTCCTTCCTCCACCTCATGGAACTTCCGGGTGTGGTGGGGCCCCCCACATGAAATGGTGCCATGGGCTGCAGGTTGAGAATCCCTGCACTATGATGTCAGCTGCTACAAATTCTCTTGATGTTGCCTGTTATTAGGCAAAAATTTATCTGCACTGTACAGCCGTGCTTATGACATAAACAAAGAAATAACGGGGCCGGTCTTGCCCATTGGCAGAGTAAGAGGTCTGCCTTAGGTAGAAGATTTGAGGGGCAGTGAAAGAACTAAAATTGGCTAGTGACTTTCTTCCCATTATTGTATTTTTACTTCAAGTGAAGGTAAACCAGGATTTTCTGACTCTACCTGCATAAGTTACCTGTTATGTTATTCCTGGGCACAGATGGGAAAGGGTTGCCATTTCTTCTTCTGCCTCAGACAGCAGAGTGTTGGCTGATGGTTCTGCATATCAATAGAATAAATAGATGAAATATATGTTAAATAATAGGTAGACAATTAAGAGTAGAAGCAAATAATCCAAGTCAGTTGTCATGTTATTGATTTTCTGTGTCATATTCTGTACTGGCTCTACCATTAGGCGTACTGAGTCAATTTGTCCTCGGAGATGAACAGGAAAGTTTTGGAGGATTGCTATCTGCCATGTGGCCTTCTCTGAACCCTTTAAACCAGGGATTCTCAAACTGCGGCCCATGGGTTGGATGCAGCCCATACACCATTTCATGTGGCCCACTACCACACCAGGAAGTGCAATGTGGTGGAAGAAGGGGAAAGTGGCCATCTGGCCCCCAAAGCTATCTGAGGGAGCATGACCTAGCCCCCAGCTTTAAAAGGTTGAGAATTCCTGCTTTAAACTAGCATGCTTCCTTTTGGTGTGGTGGTGAACAGCATCTTGTCACTGCTTCCCCAGGTGGATTTTGTACGTGGAAGGGCCACAATCTTCACCTTGAGCAGCAAAATATGTTGTGCATCCCTAGGTAGCAGTTGTTCAAGCCCTCTTTGTGATGAAATATTTTGAGAAAACATATACAAGATCTGATCTGCATGAAACATATTACAAACATATCTTCATGCCTTCTCTTGATAGAAAAGACTGAAGGGCCCTTCTCCTCCACCCCACCCCTCAAGGAGAAATCTGGGTGTTCTGGCTGTTCGCTAGGCTATGTTACAAATATCAATTAATCTTAAAAGGTCTCAGATATGAAGCAAAATATAATATCAAAGGCCCCCACAGCTCATTCAAATTGAGATTAAATCTCTCTCCTTTTTTGGTTCAGGACCTTAGCCCTTGCTAACGAGACCATTTAAAAGCTTTGATTTCATCAGTGGAAATGCTTTAGGGTAAAATGTCAGAAAATATATTGAATATGGTGAAAATGAGAGTTCTTGACTAGGTTCTTATTGCTAACAAAAACCCGAGAGGTCTCTTCTCTAGAAAGGAAGGAATAGGCATATAAACTGGCTATTTTAATTATCCCCCACCCCCGGTTCCTTGAAGTCTCTAATTCTTTGTGGTTGTACTATTCTGTGATTATCATACAGACACAGTTTGAAACTAAATCTACGCTCTTCACCTCCTCCCCAGCCCATCAAAAAGTTATTTTCCAAGTCCACCACAAATGTGTTAACCGTGTTTCCACAGTGGTGCACCATTACATGAAGATGACAGTAATGGCCAGGCTAACCATCTCCATCTCCCGCCTTTTACCCATTGGCTTTGACTGAAATATGTGAATGATTGGATAAATGCAAGAGGGCTGCAGTTTGTTAACATCACTTGTGATAATAAATTAATTCAAGATGTCAAAGATGTTCTTCTTTCATATATTGTATCAGCATATCCTGTTCTTGAATCTAATGAGGTGATTCTTTCCCCTGCATTTCCTCTGTAGGGAGTCAGTATTTCAGCATGGCAGAAGGTCCTGCACTGGACTGGCAGGGAAAGCTTCTCTTGTCTTCTCCATCACCTCTGATTCCATACTCCATTCTAGCTGGCTGTCGCCTGTGTCTCCATGACTTCCATGAAGTGTCCAATCAGAGCTCAGTTCCTAGCATCTCTCTTCAGGCTGCAAGCCAAAAGTCATCTCCATTGAGTACCATCTGGTCTTTTAATAGCCTCAAATAGTTCAGTCTTAAATCAGATCTAATGGGGCCTGGAAAATGCAGATGCTCCTTCTTTTTCTTCAGTCTGGACAGGTTATACTGCTATAGCAGGGGTGCCCAAACTTTTTGTGCCAGGGGCCTGATCACCCCCCAGAAGTGAGTGTGTTTGTGCATGCGTGTCTGCATTCACTTCCTGGTTCAGTGCTGACACTTCTGTGCATGCTTGAGCACATCCACGCTGGACCAGGAGATGAATATGGACATGTCTGCACATATGCAGAAACATTCGTATTCACTTCCTGGTTTGGCGAGGGTGTTGCAAGCCTGATGGAATGGCTTCAGGGGCTGTATCCAGCCCACAGGCCATAGTTTGGGCATGCCTGTGCTATAGTGATAGAGTGGACCACACTGACAGTGACTCAACACCAATCGTCAGACAGCGGTTAACTAACCTCTACCACACCAGGAAGTTCCATGTGGTGGAGGAAGGGCAAAATGGCCATCTGGTCCTCGAAGTTGTCCGAGGGAGCGTGACTCCACCCCACCCTGGCTTAAAAAGTTTGACCACAGTTGGCTGAACTCTTCCTCCAGATCAGCAGCCTACTAACTAAGGAAATGTTCAAATAGTTTTCATTTTGGTGTGTCTTTCTTTCTTTCTAATTTATATACTGCCCAATAAGTGAATAAATACTAAGTACAAGATAAAACAAACCCCCACAACCTACCATTCATAACAACAAAATCAATATGGTGGTATAATTGACTTGAGTACAGTTACATGCAAAAAGGACCTAAATTTCAAACATTCAAATTAACAGCATTTAAATACAGTTGTACCTCACTTAAAGAGCATAATGCGTTCCACAGGACTGCTCTTTAAGCATGTTTGCTCTTTAAGTGAAACACCATTGTAAATGACCAATGGGGGGGTGGGGTTTGCAAACCCCGATTTATTTGTTAAGCGAGTTTTTGGTTGGTTTTATTTGTTAAGCGAAGCTAACATTCAGAGAAAATTCTGCTCTTTAAGCGAGGCGCTCTTTATGCGAGGTTTGACTGTATATGTTCTTCAGAACTGCCTTACATAATTCTGTCTTGAGCAATTTCTTAACATACAGGAGGATGGAGCCTAGTGCACATTAGTTGACAGTTCATTCCATGGGGTCTTTAAAGTGCTACAGTGTTTTTTTATTTTGTTTTCTGATGTTTTTGAGAAAGACTTCCAGTTGCATATCAAGGTCCCAAGCCATTAAGGGAGTTATAGGTGAAAACCAGTGAGCACAGAAACTGTTATGTATACATTGTTGTTTATGTTTTTCTGTGTTTGTAATTCCTTTTTTTTTAAAAATTAAAATGGGCATAAAAACTAACAGGTAGCCAGTGTAGGTGGGCCAGAACTCAGTATATATGATCAAATTTTCTAGTCTCAGAAATCAATCTGGCCACTGTGTTCTGGATCTGCTGAAGTTTCCATATTGTTTTCAATTACAGCCCTACATAGAGAACTTTGCAATAGTCTATTTTGGAGATTATCACTGTGTGTGATACAGTTATTAGATATTTCTAACCCAGCTGGGCAATCAAATAAAGTTGATAGAATATACTCTTGACCACAGCTGATATTTGGGCCTCCATAAAGAGCACTGGGCCCAGAAGTACCCCCAAGCTTTGGATCCAATCTTTCAGAGGACATGTAACCCCATCTAGGCCAGGTAAGTTTCTCCTATTGGTCTAATGTTCTACCCAGCAACATATCTTCATCTTGTTTGAATTCAATTTCAATTTACTGCCCCTTTCTCAGACCATTACTGATGCCAGGCAGCAGTCAAACACACAAAGAGGTTATCTGCAGATGAAGCAAAGGACAGAGAGATAACTATTGATAGCAATGTGCTCCAAATCTCCAAACAACTTCTACCAGCTTAATATTGATGTTAAAAAGCATTGGTGAAATGACGGACCCCTGTGAAACCGCATAGTGGCAATCCCATAGTTCTTGGAGGAAAATCTCCAAGCAGTACTATCTGGGAATGGGCATCCAGGAAGTATTAGAACAACAAAGAGCAGAGCCTGGATCACTAAACTCAACAGCCTTCCCAAAAGGATATTTAGAATCAAAGGCTGCAGTAAGATCTAGGAGCACCAGTAGGATTATATTCCCCCTGTCAGCCTCCCTTAGAAGATGGTCTTGCAGAGTGGCTGGGACTATTTCAAGACTGATGAGGCCTAAACCCCACCTGAAATGGATCTAGAACAGGGGTGGCCAAACTTTTCAGGCCATGGGCTGGTCACATGATTCAGTAGGCCAGTCACGTGGTTCCTCCCACCGGAAGCAGAATTAAAACACACCTTGCAATCTGTTTTGTAACAGGATGAGATAGATTTTAAGCCAAACTTTTCTCTGCTTAAACCAGGGGTGCCCAAACTACAGCCCATGGGTTGGATCCAGCCCCCGACACCAATTCATCCAGCCCATGCCACCCTCATCGCTCACAGAAGCGGAAGTAAAACGTGCCCATATGGGCACGTTTTACTTCCACTTCCGGGAGTAACGAGGGAGGGGTGGGCCAGATGAATTGCCATCAGGGATTAGATCTGACCCATGGGCCATAGTTTGGGCACCCTGATCTAGAATATCTGTCTCATCAAAAAACACCTGCAGCTTGTCACCTTCCACCCTCTCAATTAACTTGCCCAGAAACAGACTATTCATAGGCAGGTCTATAATTACTTAAATCTCCTTCTCCAGGTTTTCTTAGGAATAGGCCTTATTATTGTTTCTTTTAAACAGGAAGGCATGTGGCCTTCCTAAAGAGATGTATTGATGATATGAGTGGCCAGTTCTCCCATTGTCTTTTTGGCAGATGCTAATGTAAAATTGTAGCAGATTTTAGCAAAAATGGTCAGGGATCTACAAGAGATGTGGCAGCTTTACAGCGTGCAATTTGCCTTGTCTTACATTGTCAGACTTTACGAATAGAAACTGATCCAAAAAACTTTGACTTGACAGTGGATTGGACATCTCAGTTCAATCTACTGATTAGACAGTGCATTAGATATCTTGGTTCAATCTACTGATCTAAAAGAGTAGCCCAGATCCTGCCGGATGCTTTCAGTTTTGGATCTAAAATAGGCTGCTAACAATTTTCTAAATTTAGTTGAAGCATTTGAATCTGCTCAGTGTTTGTGAGACTGCAGACAACTCAAAAGAGTCCCAGCTGTTGGTTATACATCTTACTTATTAAGTTAATATTATAGTTCTTTTTTGTTGCAATATTTTCCAGACATTTCCCTGACTGCAACAAGACTGCATTCAATTGAAATTTTCCTCAGTCTGTTTTCTTGTCTGCTTCATTGGCTTCAACTCATCCATGAACAATGGTGAGGGTTGGGTTCTGTAGGGAAGAGGGCATTCAGATGCATCATGCCTACAGCCAGGTTCACTTTTGAGTACATGTTGGTGACCTAGACATTGACAGGAGAGCATACCAGATCAGCAGAACCATCCCGCTCCCAGGGCCAGATTTACATGAAAAGAGGCCCTAGGCTATTCCACTTTTCACCTCCCATTTTTAAGTTCGTAAATTACATGACAGATAATAAAATACGTACATCATTACTGTGCTATATATCAATATATAGGCCCCTCTTGATCTTGAGGCCCTAGGCTGAAGCCTAGTTCGCCTATAGGAAAATCCGGCCCTGCCCCCCAGTGTTTTGGAAACCAATAATATGCAGCAGCCTTTGGGGACAAACCATTCAAATAGGCCTATCCTTTCCATGGAGGGAAACCATTGTATAAATCTATCTATTGCCCAACCTTATAAATGGCTTGAGAACACAAATATTTTGAATATACAACTATAAAAAATCACCATTATTTTAAAAAATTAAGCCTAAAATTCTAAGAACTGTACTTCACCAAACATTCCAGGCAGGAACAGTTAAAGAGCTATCATATTGTTATAACTATACAATGTAGCAACGTCTAGTTATTGACACTGTGTTGAATCAAATAATAATTTCATGCTTACCCCATACAAAAACAGTAGGGATGGGATTATTTGAATTCAAGGACTCCCACTCCCATAATTTGGTGGAGCACCCCCTCTCCCCTTGTTTTCATGCTGTTTCTGCACTGCTTCATTAAAACATTAGCACTACTTCCCTCACCTGAAATTACAAATATAATCATAGAAAATTAAGTAATATGTTTTAGTTATTTGCTGTTCTTTCACATCACCCAAAGTCTGCTATCCAAGGTAACTGTTTTGTTCTGCTTAATGGCAGGGCTGGCTCTGACAGAGTAGACAAAGTGAAGTAGCTACCTTAAATGGATAGTTTTGTGTGTCATGAAAGGACTGGGAGATGCATTTGTGGCACTTTCTGCCTCAAGTTTTTAAGGTACAGTATGTCTGTGCCAAAATTATGTGGATCACATGGGCTGTACTTCAATGAGGATGTGTGGTGCAAATTATTTGCAGCACTGCTTGATACAAAAACGGCTTTAGCAGGCCAAACGTTTTCTACATTGTTTAAATTCTTGTCTCTTTTAATGATTTGTGAGTCACACTTCTCATATCTCATTTATAAAAAGGTGACATGAAATCATTTAAGCTTTAAATATTATATGTGAAGATTTGTTTGTAGTTTGTATAGCTACATTTGAAATGTAAGGCTAGAAGAATGCTGTTTAACAATGCAGTTAGAAAAAAGAAAAATTGGATGTGGGAGGCCAGGAAGCGGTTGCTGACCAGCAAAAGCAGCAGATTACAGATTATACATAGCTTCCTGTTTACAGAATGATGTAATCTGCTACTTCTGTCCCCACAGAACATCTAAGCAATTGTACCTGGCCTATACAGCCAGCCACGATAGTTTATTTTGCCTGATGAAGTAATCTTTGAATTACTATGCTTGTGACAATGTGTAATTTTTTAGTGACCTCATAAAAGGTATCATCTTCCTCCTGCATTCCCCAACAATTTGTGTATTTGGCTATGGAGACACTGTTTGGGAAGTTCAGTTCCTCACTGTGCCTCCTGGGAGAAGAGCCCAACCTGTGTAGCTGTGAGCAAACTCTACAGTTCCAGGGTGCCCCCATAAGAAAGGAATGGTGAGCCACACTACTGAGTTTTCTCTACCTAGAAAACCCTGGAAACACCATAAATCAGACTTGACAGCACATTATTATTTTGAAAGAGCTGGACCATAAAGAAAGCTGAGTGCAGAAAAATAGATGCCTTTGTGATGTGGTGCTGGAGGAGAATTTTGAGAGTACCCTGGGCAGCAAAGAGAACAAATCTTAAAAGAAATCAACCCTGACTGCTCCTTGGAAGGTCAAATATTGAAGATGAAGTTAAAGTACTTTCACTTGAGAAAGCCTTGATGTTGGGAAAAGTCAAGGGCAAAAGAAGAAAGGGGCGGCAGAGAATGAGATGACTAGATGGTATTGTTGACACAATGGGCACAAAGCTGGGTGGGCTGAGGAGGATGGTGGAGGATAGGGGTGCCTAGCGTGTGGTGGTCCATGGGGTCGCGAAGGGTCAGAATCGACTGTGCGACTGAACAACAACAAATACATTGACTTGATGGCACACAGTTATAGTGGTGGCATTAAACCTTGTGCATCACACAAGCCCTTACTATAGAGCTCTTCTTTGACTACCTCATTACTGACCACTACTTCTTGCCACCTGTTCATCAGCAGAAAGTTTCTGGTGCTTCCTGAACAGCGATAGAGGAATCCTGCCTCGTTTTGGTAGCCATGTCAGCAAATCCAAACGAGGAAGACGCTGCCTGGTAATAGATTTTCCATTATCTGCAAAGAGATCAAGCACCATCTGGACTCTTCTGTTTACAGTTATTTTTGCATTACTACTGGCTGGATTTGAGGGAATAATTTGTAATGGTTTTGTTTTATCTGTAGTGCTTTGATCTCCTAAAACAAGAATAGTTTTAAACAGAGCCAGACTCTTTCAGAAAAGAAAGAAAAATGTAAGAAACAAAAGGAAAAGGGAAAAGGAGGGAGAAGATGAATTAGCATATGTTTCCAATAGCAAGTTCTGCTTGGTGTCATAACTTACATCAACAAGATGTGAACAGCAATTCTGTTATCACATTTCAGCCTGTTATCGCGTTTGTTAATTTTCCCTAATGAAAGATTGGCAATTGTTATAGATTATTTCCCATTAGGTCTGGAATTGGCTGTGCTATAATCAGGACTAATTTTTGGAGGAGGAAGGTTGGGGAGGGGAAAGTAATAATTTATTTTTGTAGTTTTGAAAGCTTTCCTGAGATATTTAACCTGATTTTGTTTTTTAAAAGTTGGAGATAGGATGTTTTCATCAATGAACACCTTTCCTTCGTCCAAACATTTATTCCCACCCCTTTTTTTTTGGTTGATATTACAACATCATGAAATATAAGAGGGGGCTGCGGTGGCTCAGTGATTAAGAAGCTCACCTTGTTAGCTGGAAGGCTCGCAAGTCGGCAGTTTGAGGCCCTGGTAATGCATGACGGATTGAACATCTGTCTCTGTCTCAGCTCTTGGGGACATGAAAGAAGCCGCATTTAGGCATTCCCTGAGTGGAATATCTTCTGCAAAAATCCTTTCAACCCAGAATAATTTCTGACACAAAATTATTATTATGAAGCATAAGAACCCAACACAACCTGCTGCCAACACAACCTGTGACACCCTCCCTCATAAATGACATATCACATATTATGACATATCTCTTGTACAAGAGAGGCTTTGCAACAAATCCAGTTGACACATCTTGTGCCTGCTAAAGAATAATGTACTTTTGTTTGGCCTGGCTGTTTGAGATTATCTGTGAACCCTTCATCAACATCAGAACTTGGGAAAGGAACGAAATGTGAACTTAAAAGCTGTGTGGATTGTTTTGACTACTAATCTATTCGAAAGGCAAACCTCTTCTCATCATGAAGTGTGTTGAATGAAAAATGTATTTCAGCAGGGCTTATACTTGTGTGAAAAATAAAATAGAAGACATCAATCAGTGGAAAAGAAGAAATCAAAACCATGGACAAAGTTTAGAGCAAAAGTAAATCCTTCCAGTGGAGGACATAAGGCTGTGATGGCACACCTTGGCACTCCAGGTGCTCTTGGACTTCAATTCCTGCCCAAGTCTCTGTGAATCCACACGAATAGGTTTACTGGCACTGCAAGTGTTCTTGGTACGCACAATAAACCCATTCGTGTGGATTCACAGAAACTTGGGCTTCTGGGAATTGAAGTCCAAGAGCAACTGGAGTGCCAAGGTTCACCATCACTGACCTAAGGCCCATCTAGTCTAACATCCTGTGGCTAGCAGTGGTCAACCAAATAATTTGGAAATTGTCAGATTATAAAATCTAATTTAAATTTCAAAAAGAGCCAGTCTGAAGAAATAAACAACAAAATGGCAGTAGGAGGAATCAGATTGACACAGTAATATATGCTGTTTCCAGCCAAGAAATCCTATAAGTTAGTCTTCATCTTCATCTTTAATGAATTAAAAACTTTACCCAGTAAATTTAATCTTAGTTTTTTATATTATGGGTGCATTGGATAGGTTTCTTTCTTTTTAAAAATTATGTATGCTCTGTATTTGTGTTTGTATTAAGTCTGTATGCTGCCCACGGTGGCTCATGTTAGATGGTATAAATGCAATGAAATAAAAATGTTAGACCTTCCAGCCTGTGAAGAGAGTCAATATACTTCACATATAGTTTTTTAAAATTGTTTTAAGATTTATGTTTGTTTTTTGCTTATGAAATTAATTAAATAAATAAATAGTATACTTCACACACATGGAATGACTGTGATGGAGAGATGTGTGCTGCACATTCTGAAACATTTAAAGGCAGATTCATTTTAAAAAATTATCAGGTATGATCTAATGTGTATTTCATATATTTCATACCTGAAGAGGCATAAATGAGTACTAAAAAAAAGATTAAATGGAAAACAGGCTTTTGAGTAGCAGGTTCTTTTTGTGCTTTAGCATGACATTTCTTAATGATCCTTGGCAATTTACACATCTGTTTAACATTTGCCTATAATTACTTAGGTTTGTGCTATTATTATTATTGCACTTGTCATCATATTAACGTAGCTGTACCTTTAAATTGATTGTAATTGCCAAACTTCCTGACAAAGTTTGGTTTTCTGCAAGTATTTAATTAAGCCATTGCCCTGAATTAAACATAATCATGTAACTATATTCCATGATAACTACACTTTTTTCTCTTGCTTGTTTTCTCTCTTTCTAGCTGGAAAATAGAAGTTTTACCTAATTGATAAAAAAAGTAGATAAGTAACTTAAACTGATGGTCTGAACACATTTGAATTAATATTGATATGATACAATCTTTTGGTATATGTTTGTCATTTACTTTCATTTACCTCCTTTCAATTTATCTTCCAAGGGCTGCGGTGGCCCAGTGGTTAAGAAGCTCCCCTTGTTAGCTGGAAGGCTGGCAAGTTAGCAGTTCGAGACCTGGGTACTGCATGACGGATTGAGTGCCCATCTCTGTTCCAACTCCTGCCAACCTAGCAATTTGAAAACAAGAAATTGCAAGTAGATAAATAGGGATCACTTTGGTGGGAAAAGATCATGGGGACATGAAAGGAGCCTTTCAACCCAGAATAATTTCTTTCTTTTTTATTTTTTTTATAATTTTCTGACAGAAAAAATAAATAAAAAATAAAAATAAAAAATAGAAATCACAATGCAACAATACAACAAATACAAAAAACCACCCCTTGTGTTACAAATCAGTTTTGGTTACCTTCTTGTTAAAAAATACTTTAGCTAAAGAAATTACATAAGTCATCAAAATCGATATACATACGTCATCAAAGAGGAAAGAGGTAATCTACTTAAACTTCTTCTACAACAATTTACACCTCTTTTAACTGCTACTTAACCCTTTCCATTTTTCTCTTTTATTCAATTCTACATATAATCCACCCATGTGCTATATACATTGTCCAGGAATTACAGCAATTCATTTTTTTCAAAAGTAAGCTTGTTCGGATACAGGTTTAATTCCTTTATTTTTGACCATCACATATTCCACAAACCTTTTCCAGATTCTCCAGAATCTATTTTCACGAGCTATTCCTTTTCTAACGTTCAACTCCCATGTTAATTTGTCATTGAGTGCCAGTTGCCACATTTCTTTATACCAATCTTCCGTTTTTATAATTGACTCGTTTTTCCATATTTTTTTTGCTATACATTGTCTAGCTGCTGACATCATTATTACCAGCAATTCCTTATCATCATTGCACATCATAAATTTATCTAAGTTTGTTAGAAGGACTGGTTCTGGCCCCAGTTAAAGTCTCTGTTCGAACATATTTTTAATTTCTTTTTCTATTTCTCCCCAAAATTCCTTCAGTTTATTACAATTCCACCACATGTGTACATATGTCCCCGTTGATTGCCCACATCTATCTATTTGATGTAGCCTGACTGGGATCAGATACCAGCCCCATAACAATTTATAGTTATGCTCTTTAACCCGTACTGACATAGTTCTCATAATTCTTCTTCGCCAAATTTCTTGCCATTTTTTTTCTGGAATAGTTAAGTTCAAATCTTGTTCCCAAGTATTTTTTAGGATTTCTTGTATATTTCCTGTTTTATTTAAAATTTTATATAGCTTACTAATAACCCCTTTGATACACATCTTGCCTTTTCTAATCTGAACTAACATTTCTTCAAAAGCTGTCAAATCTCTTTCTAGACTTCTTTCATATATATTTTTATTCCATTTATTTATCTGAAAAATCTGGAACCAATTTAATTCCATCTGTGAGAAGAGTTGTTTTCTTTCATCACTATCTTTGCATATTTTAGCCCAATCCTTAAGTAATATGGCTTTTTTATCTATTAGTGTGTTCTTAATTATTCCATCTATTCTTATTGGGAAATTGTTAAAGTCCTCCATTTCTAAAACTGGTGAAACCCCCAGTGCCATGGATTTTTTTATCCTATTCCATTCCTCCATAGTTATATTTAAAAGTTTGTTTTGTATGCTTTTTTTTACCTACTTTCTTCCCTTCTTTACTTAAAAATGTAGCCTTACCCAACTGAGGTATCTCTTTCATCTCAAAACTTTCCCAAATCATTTCTTCTTTCATTAATATTTTAATAACATTCCTAATTTGAAAAGCTTTATAATAGTTTTGTATGTTCGGTAAGCCTAATCCCCCCTCTTTTTGAGGTAAATACCACAGTGCCTTAACAATCCTCGGCCTATAAACTCCATTACAAAATTTGTTTATCATGTTCTGATACTCTTGAAGTTCTTTGACACTATGTTTAATTGGTAATGCATCAAATAAAAAATTCAATCTAGGTAACAGCATCATTTTTGAAAGGGCTATTCTTCCAAACCAAGACAGGTTCAAAGTTTTATAATGTATTATTTTCTTTTCCATTTCTTTCCTCACCTTCCCATAGTTTAATTTTTTAAGATCTACAAATTTCCCCGTTATTATTATTCCTAAGTATCTTAATGAGTTTTTAACTTGAATTTTAAATCTTGTCCTAATTTTATCTTGTTCATTTATTTCTCCATTACAGAATATTATCTCTGATTTTTCCCAATTTACTTTCAATCCTGTAATTTTTTCAAAATCCTTTAAATGCTGTTGAATTTTACCTAATGTCTGGATTGGTTGCTTAACTATTAATAACGTGTCATCCACATACAAGTTTATTTGTTACCTTCTAAACCAATTATTTCCTTATCTTGACGAATGGCATTGGCCAAAAATTCCATTGCCATTATGAATATAGCTGGTGATAATAGACATCCTTGTCTAGTACCTGCTTCTAATCTTATCTCTTCTGTATACTCCTCATTAACTTTGACTCTTGCAGTTCCTTGTTGATACAATTTAGCCATAACTTTTTGAAATTTGTTCCCAAATCCATATAGACTTATCATTTCCTGTATTGTCTCCCATTGTAATGAATCAAACGCCTTGAATATGTCTAGTGCTAAAAACCCAATCTTTTCTTTTTTACGTTCCACTAAGTCCATTAAACCCAGAACCTTCCTAATTAGATCTGCCATATACCTGTTTTTCGAAAAGCCTACCTGATCTTTATTTATATATTCTCCTATAAAGCTATTCATTCTGTTTGCCAATATCATTGTAAAAAAACTTGCATCTTGATTTATCAAAGAAATCAGCCTGTATGATTCAATTTTGTCTACATCTTTCCCTGGTTTTGGTATTAGGGTTATTATCGTTCTATTCCATAATTTTGGTATCATTTCTCCCTCCAATATTTTATTAAATAATTTGTGGAGTTTCCCTACCACTATCCCCTTAAAATCTTTATAAAATTCTGCTGGTAATCCGTCTTCACCTGGGGCCTTATCTAATTTCAGTCTTCCTATCGCTTCCCTAATTTCTTTTTCTGATATTTTTTCCTCCATTATGTTTTTATGTTCTTCCTCTATTCTTTTAATCCGTTGTTTTTCAAAATGTAGTTTAAGTTTGTTTAAATCCACAGGTTTTTTGGAATATAACTCACTATAGAATTTCTCTACAATTTTTAACCTATCTACGCTCTTATTGCATCTTTTCCCTGACTTGTCAATCAAAATTCCAATCTGGCTTTTAAATTTTTTCTCTTTAGCGGCTCTTGCCAATAATTTAGAGTTTTTGTTACTGTATTCAAAATATTCCCTCTTTAGAAAAATTATATCTTTCTTGACCTTCTCTATATCTTTACCATCTAGTTCTTTCTTTATTTTTATTATTTCCCCAAATAGTTTCGGATCCTTATTTCTAGCATGTTCAAGCTGAAGATTTTTCAATTGTCTTTCCAGCTCCTGATATCTGCTTGTCTCCTGCCTCTTCTTTATACTTGCTAATTTTACTGTATCACCTCTGAATATTGCTTTCATTGTATCCCAGACTATACTATAATTGACTTCATCATTGTCATTCCACTCCCAATATTTTTCCCATTCTTTTGTCATTTGTTCTTTAGTAGTCTGATCTCTAAAAAGTCTGGGATTATACCTCCAATTATAAAATTTTCTTCCAGTTCCACCCAATTTTATTTCCATGGTTATATTTGTATGATCTGATTCTTTAAAGATACCTTTCTCAATTTTCTCTACATTTTTAATTAGGCTCTTTGTAACAAAAAAATAATCAATTCTGGAATACGTGTTATGCACTTGTGAAAAAAAGTGTATGTTCTTTCATCCCCTTTAATTTCTCTCAACACATCTTTTAGTCTTATCAGTTTAATCCAATTATCCAAAACCTCCTTTTTATTATCTCTCTTAACCCCAGTGCTATCAATTTCTGACCGGATTAAGTTAAAATCTCCCGCTACTATCATATTTTGTGAACCTTCCTTTTTTATTATCTTAGCCATTTTATTTAAAAATTCTGCTTGGTGATCATTTGGTGCATAGATATTAACTAACGTTAGTTCTTCATCATCTATATTCCCTTTTATAATTAAATGTCTCCCTTCAGGATCTGCAATACTTTGTGTAAGATTAAACCCCAATTTATTTGATATCAAAGTTGCTACCCCTCTAGCTTTAGATGTTCCCAATGCCATTTCATATATCTGCATTCCTCTAACATATAATTTGTTTGCTTTGGGTGATTTCTGATGAGTTTCTTGTAAAAAAATAACATCTAAGTTATCCTTTTAAATTGCTAACTGAATTTTTTTCTTTTCAACATACAACCTGTACCCTTCACATTCCATGATAATACTTTAATATCCCTCAACATCTCTATATTTTACATTTGTTATGCTATTCTTCCTGAACGTGCAATCCTTTACCCTACATAAAGTTACATACACAAAGAACATAATAAAAAACACTAACAAGAACTTACTCAGACAAACTTTACAATCTCTCCTCCCCACTCTTCTTTCTTGAGTTTCGCCTTTGGATCCCAAAGAGGAGAGGGTGAGGTTAATGGTACATGGCATAGGTAATGAGATCTTTATCCTTCATCAGTTCCCTCCTCCCCTGCCAAAATAAACTTTTATTCTAATACTACTAAACTTCCCAGTTCCAGTGAGTCCGACTCCCCCCCCCCCACTGCACCCTCCAGTTCTTCCCCAAAAGTTGAATCTTTCTCCATACCTCCAGAATCTTGTAACGCCATTCTCAAATCCATCCATTCTCTGGAAGCAATCTTAATCAGACCAATTTGGCACAAATAATCCAAAACATCAGTTTTGTCATCAATCACATGCATTTTTCTATTGGAAAAAACCTTAGCTGTTGTGGGAATCTCCAACTGTATGTTATGCCCTTGGCCATTAACAACTTTGTTACAGGTTTCATCTTGTATCTCCAAGTCCTCTCCGTTGACGAAATGTCATTGTAGACTTCCACATCAGCTCCATCCATCTTTAGAACACCAGAACCTGCTTGCTTAATAAATGCCATAACTTTCAACTTATCACCCCAATTTGCAAATTTGACCAAAACGTTTCTATCTGCTTTCTTCCTTCTTTTACTCCCCAACCTAAATGCACTCACAATATCTTCCATCACAAAATCTTTTCCCATTTTTAAAGAGTTCAGCCAATCAACTACTCGTTCTTTAAGCTTGTCTGGCATTCTCTCCTCCATCTTTCTAATTACAATGTTCTGCTTTCTTGTCCCCTCCTCCAACATGTCCAATCTTTTATCTTGAGCAATTTTTTTAACATTTGTAGCTTGGTCTGCAATATACAACTCATTCACTTCAGTTCTCAAAGTACCCATCTGTTTATATACATCTGACATCATAGTATTAATCTTCACAATATTATCCTTTACTTCCTGTGAAACATTAGTTAATGTTGTCACCAAGGTCTGATAATTATGTTTCGCAGCTTCCCTATCTTTTTTCATCTCCTCTCTACTCTTCCTCATCTCTTCACTACTTGTTTGAATATCTTTTCTCATCTGTTCATTACTAATCTGTATTTCCTTTCTCATTTCTTGCACAGTGTCTACCATTGTTCTTTCTAAAATGTCCACTTTCTTAATGAACTTCCCAAACTCAACAAACATTTGTACATTTTCCATCGCTGATATTTCTACGACTGGTGGTGGTGGTGGTGTTTCTTGTCTTTCTTTCTGTTCTTTTTTTTCTCTTCTTGTCTTCGGTTTCGTCGCCTCCTCTTCTTCTTTACTCTTCCCCCCCCCTCCATTCCTACCCCCCCCCTTGACCACTTAAATTATGGGATCAAATACTTGTTCTATTCCAATAAAATTTAAGCCAATAACTTTAATATATTAGCCAATTATCACGCAAGCAACAAATCTGTCTAACTCAATTCAATTATAGTTTAATTGATTAATTAGTTTTAATTTAATTAATTATACAAGTTTCAATTAATTTTAGAGTTCCAATTAATTTCGTTAGATATTATTAATCCCAAAATTCAATTGATCCAAAAATATTGTAAAATGTCCCAAATCAGTAAAAAAGCAAATTATAATATCTCTGTTAATTAATTTTTTTAAGTCCCAGGATTCAATTGTTGGAAAAATGCTATAAGAAACTTCAATTATTTAAAAAAAATGGTAGCAATTCTTCAATCCCTCCCCTTTAAAAT
Organism: Furcifer pardalis; assembly: GCA_030440675.1. Classification (NCBI taxonomy): domain Eukaryota; kingdom Metazoa; phylum Chordata; class Lepidosauria; order Squamata; family Chamaeleonidae; genus Furcifer; species Furcifer pardalis. Next base: position 148,481,720 of record CP126890.1, on the reverse strand, counting down.
CAATTTTCTCAAGGAATAACCAAATCTAAAAGAAAAATTAAACAATAGGGACAAACAGAATAAACCAAAGGAGAGGGAGGAGAAGGGGGAGGGAGCAAAAAGAAGGTATATTAAAATATATTAAAAAATAATAAAGATATATTAGAAATTAAACTACAAATCAATTGTACTTCCAGAAATTAATTTCAACCAGTTAAACAATCAAACCATCTCTAATCAATTTATGTTGTTATTTCAACCAACTCAAATATTAATCTTGCCAGTGTATCAGATGAGAAAAATAATTAGGTATTAAAATGGAGACTTAGAGCAGTAGAGTTCAAACGGACACTGTATGGGGGGAGGCGAGGAGAGCGGGGGACAGGAAACCTTCAGATAATTTATATTCAATGGCGATCTTGCTACCGTACACAAATAAGTAGAAATAAACAGATTAAAGTGTCGTATTCTTGCCCAGAGAATCAATCAAATAAAAAAGATGCAAATTGTAAAGGGAAAAGATTATCCGTGACTCAAATCGGCGGTTTGAATCAGCCAACTAGGACTTTCTTCTCCTTCCCTCTCTGCTTAATAAGTTTCATTTCTCCATTTTAAGTTTCGATCTCCTCCACCATTTGTAATCTGTTGCAGTTTCTATTTCTCTCTCTTCACTTGCAATTCGTCACAGTTCTTCCTTTAACTCAGTCTCTAAATTACTCAATCCCCGTCGCTACTTAGTTCGAAAAAGAGTTTTTAACAAAGCCTCAGTCTTTTAAAGCAGATCTCTGTCCCTCCAATGTATCGTAATAGAGCAAAACAAAATTCAGATCCTCTCTCACCCTTCCCTCACAATTCCAAAACTGTCCCCAACACCTCGTCCAACCTCCACTTTCCGCCCTCCGCTTCCTCCTCTCAACACCGCTTTTGCCCTTTATAACTCCAGCAAACTCCACTCATGCACAATCCCCGTAGCAGTGGAGAGGTTTCAACAAACTTATAAGCACTCCAAAGATCCGCTTTAGCAGGCAGTCCCTCCGCAGCACCCCGCTCGTCCCAAGTAAGTCCCGCTTTGTCTCACCACAACCTCCTTCTGTCCTGAGATGGGCTCCGGCGTTGCGGACACTTTCAATCACTTTTCCCTTTTTTTTTTATCTTTTAGAGTCCAGCTTCGGCTCCCCGGCTGGCTCAACAGGCGGTGGCAGAATCAGGACTCTCTTACTAGGCTCCCATCCGCCTCTCCGCCCAGAGCTCGCGCCTTCGGAGCCCTGCTTGCAATCAACTTCAGTCTCTTTTCTCCAATGGGCATTCAGCAGATTCTCAGCTTCCCATTCATATAATTTTTAACAAGATCACACTAATTTTAAGTATAAAATCTCATTGGTATCCCGTTGTTCCGGCGGAGTGAGAGAAAGTGTGTGCTTCCTCTATGCCATGTTAAACCACGCCCCCCCAGAATAATTTCTGACACAAAATTATTATTATAGTTTCTCTTACAAAATTTCTTTGTCATTCCTCCCCCCCCCCCAAAAAAAAAAGTGTTTTACCTCTTAGGGACTTAAAATGAAATACCTCCCCACTTTTAATCCTCAAACCAATTCTAGGACATAAATTAGACCAAGGGGTACACAGAAGGTGCCTCCTCGAAGATTATGGTATTTTTGAACCACAATCAGATGTGCCCCAGGCAACAGCAATTTTGTTGTGCTGGCTAATATTTGTCACACTAGGTCAGGCGAAAGGAGCTACAGAATGAATTCACCAAAATGTGGCTTCATTTTGGCAGTCCATTTGTTTGTTGGTCACATTTATATGCTGCCCTAACATCTGACCTAGACATGGAAGAAGAATGAGACCAAGATGTTCTTTGAAACTTGGCACTAGCCTGACTCACGGAACTGGTGTCATGCTATGATGCAGAAGGCAGATGAAAGGCCACTGCATATAGAGATGCCTACAATGTGGAGGAGGAGGAGGAGGAGGACCCTGCCACAAACATAATAGAATCATAGAATAATTGAGTTGGAAATGACCTTTTAAGCCAGCCGTACCCAAACTATGGCCCAGGGCACAGATCTGCCCCTTACACCATTTCATCTGGCCCACGAAACCCTTGTCAGGCTGGGGGGGTGGATGAAATGGCCACCCCTCAGGCCATAGTGACCGGCTCCCTGAACCCCATGAACGGCCCATGGCCTGAAAAGTTTGGGCACCCCTGTTGTAAGCCATTGAGTCCAACCCCTTCCTCAATGCAGGAATCTGAATCAAAGCAGATTTGACAGGTGGTTGTCCAACTCTCTTTTGAATGCTTCCTTTGCTGGAGCGCTCGTCCCCTCTCAAGGCAGTTGGTTCCACTGTCATACTGCTCTAACTGTTAAGACGTTTTTCCTGATATTCAGCCTATATCTGGCTTTCTTTAATTTCAGCCCATTATTATGTGTCCTGGCCTCTGGGATGACTGAGAACAGATCCTGCCCCTCCTCTTTATGACCATCTTTCAGGTTTTTGAAGAGTGCTTTCACATCCCACCTCGGTCTCCTTTTCTCAAGGCTAAACACACCCAGTTCCTTCACTCTTTCCTCATATGACTTGGTTTCCAGGCTTTGATCATCCTTTTTGCCTTTATCTGCACCAGCTCTAGCTTGTTTGCATCTTTCTTAAAGTGTGGTGCTGTTGTGATCAAGTCCTCATCAGACTCTGAGGATGCCCTGGATCAGGGGGCACTCCCTATGCCTAGCCCAGTTCTGCCTGCACCCAAACCTGAGAATGTCCTAAGCCAGGAATCTCAGCCTGCTTCTGGCCCAAGTCTGTTGCACCCAGAAGATGACCTGTTAGATCCGAGGTCTGACTCTAACAGTGATCAGCCCTTAGTCAGGGCAAAGTGCAGAAGGCAGCTATACTTGAGACGTAGCCAAGCTAGAACTAAGTACCAGAGAAGGCTCCCAGCTGATAGTGATTACTTGGGAGGCTTATATATACGCAAGCTTGTTACAGTCTTCCAGCATCAGCACAATTCTTCAGTACAAAGACTGATACCCTGCTTGACTTCAGATAGCCTGCCTAGACCCTGACCTGCTTGCAGTGACCCTGACTTCTCTGCCAACCCTGACGACGGCCCTGAAATCCTTTGGACTAGACACTTGCACTACCAGTAACCAGATCTCGGCTTGCTCTTTGGACTTTGCCATCTGGACTCTCCATGAACAGGCTCTCTGTACGGTGACTGTGCCTGCTGGAGTGGGTCAGCATATGTGCCCAGAATTGGACACAGTATTCTAGATGTAGTCTAGCTAGTTCTGAGTAGGAGGGGGACTAGTACTTCACAGGTTTTGGAGACTATACTATGTCACATGCCCTCCCCTCATTGTGAACATATTGGCCCTCACTGCTTCAGACTCCCTCCTATGGGATCTTCAAGACACTAACCTAAGAGCAGTGTGAACCCCCTTACCTCAGTTCCTTTAACTTGGGATCTGAGGCAAGATACATTTGAGCCAAGGCTAGTGAAGATAACTAACCCTGGGATGTCGTATGAATATGAACCAACAGTTGTTCTCCTTTTTAATCATGTTAAAATGAACCCCTCTGTTTTTGAACCCACTGGTGTTAACTCCATGGGTCAGGAGCTGGAGGAGAAACTATTTTTCAACCCTTGGGGGGGGGGCATTGGAGCTCACAATATGATATAAAGTTACCAGCAGGCTTCAATTGAAAGGAGTGTGACCAGAACCTAGTAGGCATGTCACAAATTGGCTTAACAAAAGAAAATTGAATTAACTAAAGGAGTAAAAATAAATTTTCTAATAGCAGGAGGCTGGCTCAGTTTAATTCAGGCTTTATTGTAGTCATCTACTTTAACCTTAAATGACATTTTAACATTAATTTACAAAATTGCTTTCTTCAACCTAAATCTAACAAATTCAGTTTTTGGCCCACTAACATTTGGAGGAAATTAATTCCAAAATTCTGAAAGTGAGTTCTATTGAAAGAGCTCTTTCTGGTTCTGGCCAAAACACTTTTTTTAAACTGTTGTTCTGACAATACTCCAGCTGTGGGAATTGCAGTCCATCTATCCTTGGGAGAGGGGGGGGATTCCACCACAACAGCCTGCTCAGTCTTAGATTTAGCTCATTAAGTGAGTGCCTTCAAAAAAGGGTGGGACACAATGGTACCAGATATCTGAGAATGAAGACAGTAATGAGTTACTTGGCCATCTTTAATTGGATCATTACCTTCATGGCCATGCACATTTACCTCGGCTGATTTGGCAAAACAAGATTCTGAGAAAATTCACTGGTGCTTTGAGAAATAAAATTTGTGTGAAGGCATGCCTGATGGAGCAATCTGGATATCTATAAAAAGTTGAAATTTTCACACACAAAAGACCCTTGTTTGTTTGTTTTAAATCTTGGGTTTCAGAACAGCTTTTATTTAATGTAGGCTTTTTAAAAAGCAAGGACATTGTTTTTGTTTTTGAACCACTGCCCATCACACATAGTTTTTGATGTTCACTAATAACTGTTCCCCATTTCCACCATCTGTGTTTCTAAATGATAGAAACAGATTCAGTAAGAGGATCAGATCGCTTTCAAAATGTTCTTATACTGTACTCATGAGCTAATATATATATATCTTCCAATTACTGAGAGAGAGGGTGCGAAGTTGGATTTTAAGGCTAAAATTGTTTTTAAAAATACATATCCCCCTTTCCTGTTTTGGGGATATGTTTTATGCATATGTGTGTGCACACAAGTCTGTGTCTGTGCATGTGAAAACTATGAATTCTCACTGTGAATTCACTTACTGCTTGCTGATGGAGAAATGACTGCCAAATGAATGGTTTACATTGGAATCTCTCGGTATTTATATAAGTATGCTACAATATGGGCATTTCATTTCTCCTTCATTCTGAGCCCATAACAAGCCATTTTGACACCTCTCAGAAATGTTTCACATATGGTAAGAGCAAGAAATATAGATTATCTAAATTAAAAGAGAGGTTTTTTAAACAACCTAAAGAAACACTTGTAATTTTAGTTTACACCAATATGTCTTGCTTACTTAACAAGATGTCTAAACTAGCATTCTGTCATATTTCATTTGGGTCCAGTTCACTTTTTTCTTCCATAGGCAGGTTCTGGACATTAGATGGAAGAAATGCTCGTGAAAACAGCAGCTCTGCATCTGCCTCCCCCCCCCTTCCCCAATCACCTCTCCCTGGGAATATTCAGTAAAACTAAGCATAGTCTAGTGCTCTTTGTTTTTCTGCACCCACAAATGGAAAGCTGGGTTGTTGTTTTTACTTTTTTAGACTACATTTCCCAGAATTTTCTAGCTAGCCATGAGGCTAGTGTTGCTCAACAGACTCTGGGAGCTGCAGAGAAATGGGGAAAGGGGCCTTCCCCATTTCTTTGCAAATGGCAGCCAATTAAAGATGGGTCAGCTAGTAGTTGGCATTTCTTAATGCAGGAGTTCTCAACCTTTTAAAGCTGAGGGCCGGGTCATGTTCCCTCAGACACCTTTGGAGCTGGATGGCCATTTTGCCCTTCCTTCACCACATGGCACTTCCTGCTGTAGTGGAGGCGGTGAGGGACCACATGAAATGGTGCCATGGGCCACATCTGGCCTTCAGGCCACAGATTGAGAATCTTTGTCTTACAGTCTGTGAGTGAGTGACCTAAGTGGTACAAATCATAATACAAAGCATGATACAGAAAAGTATCTGTGTTCCATCATTTGATTGCAGGGAGGGGTAGAACATTGACAAGGGAGTGTTGTGGCTTAGTGGTTAAGACACTAAACTTGATAATTGGAAGGTCTGAAGGTCAACAGTTCAAGACCTGAATGCTACATGACAGAGTGGGCTGTCCCAGCTCCTGTCCCAGCTCCTGCCAACCTAGCAGCTGGAAAGCAAGAAATAAATAGGTACCACTTCAGTGGGAAGGTAACAGTGTTACCAGCCATGCTTGCCACATGACCATGGAAACATCTGCAGACACAGACAATTCTGGTTTTTTGGCAGTAAATGGAGATGAGCACCATACCCTAGAGTCAGATATGACTGGCTTTCAAGCAAGGGTGATCCTTACCTTTGCCTAGGACATTAGTCTCCATATTGTGCAGAGGAGCAGTGCATATCTACCATCCATGAAAGACATTGCCCATCTGTGGAATATCAGATTATATGTTTCTTCAATCAATTGCACAATTGATCCAGGCCTTCCACTCAACATGTGAAAATTTGAAATTGCACCTAGCAGTGATGATATTGGAAGTGATGCAGCTGTTATTACGGTGTACCCAAATATTGTACAGCCACACTAGAAAGTGAAATGAGACTGCCTAATGGTTAATGAAACAAAAGAAGTTGTGATTCTTTGGCATATCACTGAACAGGCTCTTATGTGCCTGCTAATTTGACACCATGTTAGTTTTCAAAAGCAGCTCTCCCCCAATCAACAACCACATAAAATTCTGTCCAACTGATGAAGCAAAATAGCCATATTCAACAGCGATGTCTGACAGAGGCACAAATGAAATCAGTGAGCCTCATTCATCCTAGCAAATGCTTGCCAAGTACTTTAAAACAAAAACATATTAAATCGCTATATTTTCATGGTGAAAGATTAACAGAGAATAATCCACTTGGAGTTTAATATTTCATGCTCCAGTTCTAAATAATGCATTTGTGTCTGGAAAGGCATCAGCACTGGTCTATTTGTCTGTCTTCATCCCCTGGCAGAGCAGAGGGCCGTGAATCCCAAATTCACTTTTTGTATCACTTTGATGTGCTTGAGTGGGGAAGATCTCTTTTTGTTGTTCAGTTACACAGTGCTCTCTAGCCATCTCATCTCTGCCTCCCCCATTAGCTTTTGCCTTCCATCTTTCCTCGCATCAGGGCCTTTTCCAATGAGCCCTCTCTTCTCATTTGGTGGCCAAAGTTTTTGAGCTTCATTTTCAGTATCTGCTGTTCCAAGGAGCAGTCAGGGAAGGTCTCTCGCAGGTCCCTAAACATAACTGTGCCCTTTGCTCATTAACCTCTTTTATTTAATGCCACTCTTCACAGCTTTGGCCATGTCCTGTCTTCAAAGAATCTAATAAGAAACAAGAATGAGCTTGATGACTGAAAGGTTGACAGGTCAGCAGTTCGAGACCTGAGTGCTCCATGATGAAGTGAACGCTCATTGTCTGTCCCAGTTCCTGTCAACCTAGCAGTTTGAAAGCAAGAAATTGCAAGTAGATAAATAGGTGCTGCTTTGGCAGGAAAGGTAACAGCATTCCATGCACTCCAGCATCTAGTCTTGCCTGCCACATAACCACGGACAGACACAGACAGCACTTGCTCTTTGGCTGTAAGCGAAGATGAGCACCACCCCTGTAGAGTCGGATATGACTAGCTAGGACAGAAAAGATGGGTGCACAACAGCTCTCTAAGAATTTATTTTAATAAAGTGTACTGTTTATATTGAGGCGTCCATGACCCCATGTAAAGGTGTTCATCCACCTGTAGCCGTTGGCCCCTTTAGGGAGTCAAGTTAGTTAACTGCCGCCTGACACTTGGCGTTGAGTTGCTGTCTGTATGGTCTACTCCATTACCATAGCGGGATATCTGGCCAGACATCGCCTCAGTGGAGGAAATGTCACTGGAAAGTATCATGCTGGGCCCAACGGCAAAATGAGTGGAGGAGGAATTCTGATTCTCAACGTTCATGGAGGTGGAAGAGGCCATGCCAGATGGAATGGCTGTGAAGGCACATATTGTCCATATCCTCAAGGCTGCAGGAGTCCATTGCAGTCCCGGTGTTAAATCCTGCATATCTCAATTCATATGTGCCACAGGAGATGGCTCCATGATCACAGTGTGTGGGTCACTTCATGGCAAGCTGGGATCCACCTTAAACAAATTCACACCAATTACATTTTTCCTGCTTCAAGAAAATTGCATTCTCGGATACGAGTTGCTGTCAAAAACAACTGTTTATATTAAATAAGACTTCTTGATTTTAAAAATATCACACAAAAGATGATGGCAATGGAAATTGTTTGAGGAACCTATCTGACTTGTTTTAAATGTGGGGGCATAAAATATTGCTTGTTTCTGTAAGAGGAGGTCAAGACATTTCTATGTTTTAAAAAAATCATAATGCAAAATCTGTTTGGCCAGGTTTCCCCAAATTTGGTACAGAGCAAGAATAGACAGTCTGCTACATCTTTACCAAGCTTCGTGCTGATCCAAAGTCTACTTGCAAAGTTATACACTTTGTTTGAGATACCCCTGTTTTTAGAATTGCCTTGTATAATGTTGGTTTGCTCTACTGCATAATAACCCTTGTGATTTAATATCTATATCACAGCAGTAAAGGCTCTGGTGTCTTCATGTAACTTTGGAACAAAAAATACTCCCTCATCAGGGAGAATTGTCTGTAACACATAGAACTTTAACTTGCATAGGAGGACACTAAGAGAAGTAGCTTTCGCCTGGGAAAATGTCTCCAGATTGCAAAGGCAAATGAATTATTTCAGTAAACTATCAAAACTCTATCCAGAAAATGTACATAGACACAACCAAAGAATTTTGGGCAGCAAGAACCTGGCAGTCCATGTGCAAAAACAACCAATGTACTTCAGGGCATGTGCTGTGGGAGGTTACATGAAGGGCAAAACAATGAATGTAGAGCTTACGGGAAAGCATACAAAGGATGTGGGGAAATGAACCACTTGAAAGGATATTGTAGCTGGCTGGAAAGAGGTAGAAGAGCCTATGAAGTGATGAAGGACTAGGATACCACAGTTGAGAAGACATTCTCAGTATAAGAGATGCACAGCCTCACGTTACATAAGAAAAATTGCAATGGCTCATTAGATGTGCAATAATGTTCCTGAAGTAAAATCCTAAAGGATTCCAGATGGATTTGTGGAGCCATTGGCAGTGTGACTCTAATGCACAGCACCACCGTAATGGGGGAATGCCACAAACCACTGTTAATTATAAAAAAATAACTATAAAACCGCTGGGGAAATGCCAGCTGTCTGTACAATGTCTACCAAAAAAGAAAAGAAAATAGCATCTAGAATTTATAGCAATTGACGCAATGGACATCCACCCACTGTAGGAACCTGGACAGTACTGTACAGGACCTGGGTTTGTACAGTGCAACAACAATAACCATGTTGTTCTGTACCATCCAGTCACTGCCAGTTTAGGGCAACCCTACTAGGGTTCTCGGGACTGTGGTAGATTACTGGTTAAGATGCTCACCTTGATGACTAGAAGGTGGGCAGGTCACCAGTTTGAGACCCGAGCGCTGCATGATGGAGTGAGTTCCTGTCTCTGTCCCAGCTCCTGCCAACTTAGCAGATAGAAAGCAAGAAATTGCAAGTATATAAATAGGGACCACTTTGGTGGGAAGGTAAACAGTGTTCCACGCACTCCAGGGTCTACTCATGCCTGCCACATGTCCACAGAAATGTCCATAGATGCAGATTCTTTGGCTATAAACAGAGATGAGCACTGAACTCTAGAGTTGGATACGACTGGCTTTTGGGTAAGGGTGATCTTTACCTTGCTAGGATTCTCAAGATACATGGGATATTCAAGGCGAAGGTTACCATTACCAGCCTTATGCTGTGTTTTCATGCATCCTAGTTCAGCATTTTATCCATAACATCACTCTGACTTTATTGATGTTTATTATTCAATGCTATTTGTTATGGCGCTTCCCCCTCAAAAAAAAAAAGTGGGTAGGAGGAATAAATTCAAGTAAAAATAAATATGACTAAAAAGAAAGAAACAGTTGTAAAATACAATTAAAAAGAAGTCCAAGCCAAGAAGAATGAAAACCTGTGTCCTCCATTAGCTTTATTGGACCACCAAAATACCACTGGAATTTTTTAAAAATAATATTAAATAGGTGTTCCATAAAGATATTAGTCAACTGTGATGTTTGATTTTAATCAAAGTCTAAAGTTTCTGTTTTATTTTTAGCAGCTGCTGAAGCATAACTAAATTATGGCCTCACTGCTACTTCATAGTTACCTGTGTAATTAGGTCATACGCACTCGTTAGCTACAAAAATTACTAGATCAGTTATAGTTACACTATAAAAGAGATGACATTATCCATTATTAAGAACCAGACTAAAACCTGTGGAACATGCATTGCAATAAATCTGTTAGTCAAAAAGCTGATTTGTGGCAATTCAGTTCTGCTGTGTTTTGTTTTGTTGCCTTAGTAGCAGTTGAAATGGATTGCAATTATAATGATTGCTTCATTTGGGGTTCCAGGTCTGATTGGCATTTAGCTGATCATACTGGGGATGCAAAGCAATTGGCATTTCAATGTAGCCCACTGTCTCTCCACTTTATTTTCTGTGGCCCCAAATCCACCTCTGCCATATATGTTTTTAACTTGAGATTTCTATTTGCAAATTATTTTATGATCTCCTGTATTGTCCCTTGGTTTTGAAGGACTGCATAGTGTTATGGGAAAGTCACCAACATTCCAACACATTAGAAGAAAAATTATCCTTTCATTTCATTTCAATTGCTCCTTTTCATTATCATTTTTTCCATTATTATTTTTTTCCACAGAGGTGCTCTAGCGCTAAAGTTGTAAAACAGAGGACTGAACCATCACTCCTATGGAAAAGGCCAGCCCTCATTTTGTCCTATATCTCATCTTATACCATTCTTGTTGTTGGGGGGCGGGGATTTGTCCAATACTCTTTGCCACTCTCCTTTAAAGATGTTGTTTGGGGAACGTACAGGAGAAAGAATGTGAAAGAAAGAAGAGCTAGCAGTTAGGTGACAGGGTAATGTATCTCTAATCTCAGCTAAGTAAACATAAGAAAAATTAAAAATTGTAAGAATGGTCAGGGAGAGGGAAGAACATGAGAGCATATTGGCCCACCCTGAACATCACACCTGCCTATGTCACTGAAGCACTACCTACAGACATGCCCCTCCATGTCTTTACATGCATCCGCATGAGAAAAAAAGCTCTTTCAAATCCTTCTACAGTGGAACCTCAGTTAACATAATTAATGCATTCTCCAGGACACTTTTTACAACAAAAATTACTTTAACTGAATTTCCCATAGGAATGCATTGAAAACCAATTAATCCATTCCAGGGGGAAAATCTGTAAACCAAGCCACTATTTTCTTTGGATTTCCTTCTGTTATGCGACTTTTATGTTAATCGAGCCATTTGTTAACTGAGGTTGCACTGTAAATGGGGAAAAACTGAAACCATCCAGTGTCAGAGGGGGAAAAAATGCTTTGTGTGAGAAAAGCCACCAATAGGTTCAATTCTGTCTTTGCATCATGCAGGCAGAAGAAAAATAATTTAAATTCTCCCATTTTATAAACATAGTAATGTGAGAGCAGAGTGAATTCAAAAAAGGAGACACCTTGGCTTTGGTTATTGTTAGGGGTGGAGACCTGGGTTTCTTTGAGCCCTTGCAAAAGAGAAGAGGTTTTTTCCTCATGGAGACAGGCCTGGCTGTTATCTGTTTGTGCCAGGTGGAAAGAACATACAGGTGGAAAGCACACCAAGGTTTCAGCACTCCTCCAGACTCCCAAGGGAGGGGGAATGTCCTTGGGGCATTAACACCAGAGGTGTGTGTGTGTTTAACATTCAAGAGGGTGGTCCCCTAATTTCCATACTGTGGCTCTAGCTTGTGATGGGTGGCTGGAGTGAATGCACAAGAAGTTAGCAATACAAAGCAAGATAGATTATCGCAGTGTAACAACTAAACAAAGTAGTGGAGTCATACACATATTTTTGATGGGGTAGTCAGCTGCTCAAAGACATTTTAGATTTTCCTCTCTCTTTTTTTGGTAAATCATAATATACTATACTTTTATGATTTCTGCTTGTGATGTGTCAGTGGAAGAAGGGGTGACATACATTGCCCCTTGTCACAATGGTGGTGCTTCCTTCTTTTTTCATGTCAGCATATAATAACATACAAAGCTAAAATTAAAACATCTGAAAACTAAATAGAATTTAAAAGGTCCTCCTCAGTGCACGTTGAGGGGCATCGTGTGCATTGTATCATATGGGAGATAGTTTGTACTTCTCCACATTCACACAGGCTGTCATCGACAGGCAAACCCCACTTTCTCAGATTAGCCCTAGATCTTCCTACCCTTGCATGTAGTCTATTTAAAGTTTCCCACACAGGCCATGATTGTTCTTGGCCAGGCGGTAGAGAGTCATGTGGTTCTGCCCAGTTCTCTGGTAGCTGCTTGCTTGGGGGACATGAAAGTAGCCTCCCCAAAGATTGCTACTTCAGCAATCGAATGTCCCCTGGGAATGGAGATTTTTCACCGGCTAATCCTTACCCAGAAGCACCAGAAGTAGTGGTGGTGTTGATATTTTATGAGTCCTGCTGGTTCTTCCCTGGTCATTGGATGGCCCTTTCTCCATTCTCTGATACATGGACTCTATGCCATTGTTTGCAACAACAAGAACAGAGTTTACTGAAACTTGGGATGGGGGATGAACAAATGACACATCAGATAATAGTCCACCTTAGGGGCTATTCGCTTTCAGTATCCTTAGGTTAGTCTCATTTCTTCTCTACCCCCAGTGATGGGCAGGAAAAAAAATTGCTACCACACCGTGGGCGGAGCCTATGCCATGTGCAGAGCCTATGTCATGGGCGGAGCCTACGTCGTGGGCGATCTAGTCATGCTTGTCATATGGCCATGTATACCTCTGCAAACACAGGCAACACTGGCTCTTTGGTTGTAAATGGAGATGAGCACTGCACCCTAGAGTAGGATATGACTGGCTTTTGAGCAAGGGAGACTTGCAGGGCAGGAAGATGGGCATGGCCACCCAATTTCGTTCCCACCCCCTGCTGCCCGAAGGCCACCCAATTTCATCACCCTCCTGCACAGAGGCCACCCAATTTCATCACTCTCCTGCACAGAGGCCACCCAATTATGCTACCCTCACTCCTGTGGAGTGCAAACCTGTTGCTGACCACCACTGCTCCCCCCCATTAACCCCTGCAAGTTAAAAGCACTTGGGTTTAGAGTTCAAAGTTCACTTCAGCAATGGGTGCCACATTCATCCAAAACCTGAGACATACAAAAGTGAGGGCCTATAGCCTACACTGAAAGCAGGGTATGAATTGCATCTGGGGTCATGTTGTCACATGTAGGTACTCATTTTACTGCTCTCAGAAGGATGGAAGGCTGAGTCAACTTTGAAGTCCCCATCAGGATTGAACTCAGATAGTGAACACAGTTAAATGTAGCAGTTTAATAACTGCACCACGGAAAGCTGGCTCTTCAAATCTGGCTCATCAATAGGGCTTTACAGGGTATCCAGAAAGAGCCTCCTCGAAGATTCTGGTATTTTTGAACCACAATAGGGCATACTCTGGTAACAGCAACCTTGTGTTGCTGGCTAAATTTTCTCACACTAGATCAGGTGAAAGGAACTGCAGAATGAACTCACCCAAAAGGTGCCTTCATTTTGGCAGTTTCACATCTTGCCTAGACAGACATGGAAGAAGAAGAAGCCTATGAAGGATTCCCCCTCCCCTTCCCATAGCAGGAAAAGGAGAATGAATTCACAGATTATGTTTTCAAAGTGGGCATTTGTTTCTCTAATTTTTTCACTGCCCCTTCAGTTAATTAAAATTTGATTTTGCTATGTGTTTTAATTGTGCTTTATAGTCAATACTGCTATGCTTTTTATTCAGTATCGTTGGCCTTGGGGTGGGGGAGTCAAATAAACATAGACTTTGAATTAGCCTCATGGTCTTCAGTAGAATGTACTCCGATCAGGATGGATGGTTTGTGGATTGTTCCCCTGTTGGAGATTCCAGATGCAATGCATTTCATTCAGCACTCAAATCCCTTTAATGCTCTTTTGAAAAGTTTAAGTGGAATTCAAGTGGGATGTAAGCCTAAAGCAGGCATTCTGCATGTGGCAAATTTCAGCAAGCATGCCTATAGCACATAGTTGGACTGCCAAGAAGAAGGAAGTATGCTTAAGAAGTCAAGTTTGATGCAGAATCATTATCTGCTCAATGAAATTCAGACAATGATAAAATCTCTTTTACTGTAATGGAGGGGGTGCTGGAGAATAAGTCTCTTTCAACCCTGTTGCAAAGTTCAGGAGATCCCTAGTAAGGGAAAATAAGGAACTTTTGTTTTGTGTTGCTTCTCTGTTCATTAAATCATTTGCTTGCACATCAACCGGTGTTGTGTTTTATTAAAAAGAACTTTAGAAACACCAGTGCTATTGTAAATTATTATGTCTTGCACTGCTTTTGCTTAAAGGTGAGCCCCATTGAATGAACCTTAGACTTATTCCAGGTAAGTGTGTACATAGGATTGCAGCTGAGAATAAACTCCATTAAAATTAAATTGGTTTACTCTAAGTAGCCATGCACAGGTTTGAACTGTTAGTAGCTCAATTCAGCAGAACCTTTCACTACAGAGAATAGAATGTAACCCAGTACAGCTCTGCAGGTAGCCCTTGATGGTGGTATCTGACTGGGCTTAGAGGTCATCTGCAAAGATTCTTCTGTCAGTGTCACATTTCCTTCAGGTCTGCTCTGTTGTCCATCACACAGTTTAATAGGTACGTGCTTTGTAAAAATGAACCAAATAGAGATACTTGGGTGTTTCTGAGGCCACCATGTGACATGCAAACAGGACAGAGGCATTAATGGGGTGGAGCAGAACACTCCTATATCCCTTGTGTTTAAGGTACAGTAATAGTTTGCACCACATAACGCTAAAACCGCATAACGTTAAGAAATCTGGGGGAAAATTGCATTGCACAACGTTAAAATCCTAAGGGATGTATCACATAACATTCTCTGAAGTCTATTCTGGTTACAATGTATCCCTATGGAGTTTAACATTATGTGATTCATCCCATAGGATTTTAACATTACACAATACATGTATCGCATAACATTAATAAGACTCGTGGAACAAAGTTTTAGCATTATGCGGGGTATTACTGTAATGGTAAAGGTGTCCCTTGTTGTCTCCAACTCTAGGGGGGAGTGCTCATCTCATTTACAGCCGAAGAGCTGGCACTGTCTGCATCTACAGATGGTTCCATTATCATGTGGCAGGCATAACTAGATGCTGGAGCACACAAAATGTCGTTACCTTTCTCACCAAAGTGGTATCTACTTGCAGTTCCTTGCTTTTGAATTGCTAGGTTGGCAAGAGCTGGGACAGAGACAGGAGCTCATGCCATCTTTCAGCACATGGCTGTCTCAACTAGTTTTTGTGATTAGAAGCAGGGATAGAGAGAGGGAAACTCAAGAAGATGAAGAGAATATGCTGTTTTCATTTAAAACGAACCTTTCTTACCTTTCTAGCTTCTTCTTCTGTGTCTAGGCCAGACATGAAACTGCTAAAATGTAGCCACCTTTTGGTGAATTTATTCAATAATTCTTTTCACCTGATCTAGTGTGAAAAAAAAATAGTCAGCACAAGGTTGCCATTGTTTGGGATATGCCCAATTGTGGTTCAAAAATGCCATAATCTTCTAGGTAGCTCTTTCTATGTACGCCTGGGGTTCTCAACCTTTTCAAGTCAGAGGCCAGGTCACGCTCCCTCAAACAGTTGAGAGGCCCGGACTAGTCCCCCCCCCCCCGCTGTTTACAGCTGTCATTAATGCATTTACGAAGACAGCAGACTCACTTGCAGCTGTCGTAAATGTTTATGAAGCCTGCAGACTCACTTACAGCTGTTGTAAATGCATTTACAATGGCCGTAAATAAGTCCACGGCTGATTCCAGCAGTAGTGGTGGCAGTTGGAACAAAGGCGGGGCCCAGATTATTTGGCCCCAAGGGCCAGATCTGGCCCAAGGGCCACAGGTTGAGAACCTCTGATGTACACTGTAATGTCTTTTGTTAAATCATGCAATTCTTCTAACTGAAGCACTATTGATTTCAGGTCAAATGGGCAGCAGTGCCAGGAAACAGAAAACAGATGGAATGTAGTCCCTATTTATCTACTTGCAATATCTTGTTTTTGAACTGCTAGGTTGGCTGGAGCTGGGACAGAGATGAGAGCTCACTCCATTGTGCAGCTCTCAGGTCTTGAAGTGCTGACCTGCTGACATTCCAGTCATCAAGTTCAGCATCTTAACCACTAAGCCACTGCAGTCCCTGCTGTCCCAAAAAAGCCTGGTGGCATTTCCTGCTTGATTTTTTTTTAATTTGTATTTTTCCTCAAGCTACCCTACCTGAGTTGATCAATTGCCAAATCTTCTCCTTTTAGCAATGGAAGCCATGTTTTATGATGCTGTAAAAAGACGAAGACTAAGACGTTGAGATCTTGGTATTTTATCTCCCATATGGAGATAAACAGTGATGTGGGAGATGGTGATTAGATGTGAAGTGAGATTTATGGCTTCTGTGTCCCCGAGGATGACAATCCAGCCGTTAGAAACAATAACAACAATTAGAATGTAAACTCCCGCCTGCTGAGAGCGCCCCAGCTGGAGTTGTGGGCGAGACTCTCTGTGCAACTGGTCAAGAACAATTCATCCTTGTGAAAATATTAGCCCTGTACTTGTGCCAAGATGGGTGTCTGTGCAGGGATTATGCAGCACGAAACCTTCCAACTGCTGAGTTTAAACGTGCCTTCAGAGAAGTTTTGACTTGAATGCTATCAAATGGATTTTGCATTTATGCTTTCCAAACCCTCCCTTGAAATCACACACATGCTCACCCCCCCCCTCATGATTCCATGCCAAACCTTTATGGTTGTTCTACTCTTTTTCTCCCCTACAGCCTTGGTCATATCTGTTATCTCAGAACTTGGCATCTGTGACCAACCATGGTTTCACCCAAGGTTCCAATTCATACTCAGCGGAGCCACTGGTATTCATATTGATTTCATTAGCAAGTGTGTGCATAAGGGGGTGTCTAGCTAGACCCACTAGTAAATGAAAATTATTAGGCATGCCTCCACTGCCGCCTTAAATTGGCTTAATAGCTATTCCTGTCTCCTCAGGAGGGAACCGCAGCTGCCACAGTTACACATTCATGACGTCCAGTCAAGGCTACTAGAACATGCTTGACATGGAACTGCCTTTGAAAAAGATCTTTGAGACAGAGCCAAGTAAGATTAGAAAGAATGGCTCAGTGGGGTTAAACTGAAACAGGGTCTGGCTGGCAGATACCACCCTTTCTGCCAAACAACCCCTGCTTCATTTTAACCCCACTCTTCATTTTACAGGAATTCCACATCTGCTGCAATATAACAAACAGATCATAACACAGTAACATCTTATTTGTCCCTGGGCCACAGAGGTAGCCAAACTTCAGCTTTGTGGGATCTACTCTGTTGTTTTTTATCTGATCCACCAAAGGGAGCCAAGTACAAAATAATGAAGCCAGAAATCTGTTGCAAAGAATAACATGCACAAGAGCATATTTATAAGTTGCTAGTCGTGTGATCTGTTGTGCAGCTGCCAGAGTGTGGCTGATCATGCAACAGACCACTTGCAAAACTGTACCAGAAATGATTTGATGGCCAATAATAGTTACCTTGGGTACCTTGGAGTCATTATTCAACAAGGAATCTGCACACAGGTAGACATCTCCGTAACAACATTCCACACACGCAAATGGACCTGAGAAATCAAGTCCATTTGCATGCATATTTTTAGCCATTGGGATATCACATCACCCTCTGGCTAGGAGGACCATGACGGTGCCCTCCACTTTCACCTTGCCCAAGGGATCTGACAGAGGACACTTTGGTCAGTTTTAGTCCTGGCCTAACATCATTGACAAGAGATGGGCAACTCTGCCTAGTTAGACTGCTCAAGCCCCTGTCTGAAGGTGGGTAGTTGCTGTTTCCTGACAAGGCTCTCACCTAGCCGTGACAGTAGTTATTGTTGTTAAATAAGAGCATTTCTAGAAGCATTTCTAGAAGATTCTTGCCAGTCAGCCCATGAGCCAAAGCCAGCTTCAAAGAAGTTTTGTTTTAGATCTTACAAGCAACCACTAAGTTTAAGGAGATGCATTTTAACATTATAGAATAAGGAGGAATGGGAACCTAAAAAAGGTATCCCTCAAAGAGATGGTTTGAGATCCCAGGAGGGCTAGATTCAACTCCAGGGCCTGAGGTTCCCCACCCCTTTCCCCAGGGCTTCCAGATTGTATTGAAGGATGCAAGCAAAACAAGGTCACGATGAGAAGGATTTTTGGTTTGCACATTCTGTTTTCTTCTCTAGACTAAGAATTTTCCAACATCTGGATGTCACACCAGTGGGGTTTAAGAGAGCAAGCACTAGGAGTTGTTGAAGAGCAGAAGATTGGAAATCAAATAATCCAGTTTATCATCACTTGTTTGTAGCATAGTTTTGAAATGCCACTTGAATCTTTTGATTCAAAGTCATTATGTTCAGGGATTGACTGGGGACTTGTGATTATCTGGGGACCTCCACCCAGTAAGTGGAGCAAACATGGCCTCAAGGTGGGGAAACAGCAGAAAGATTATGGAGTCACAGAAGCATTGGAAACAGCTGTCTTCCATGATTGAAGACTTGATGGAAGGGGTTTGCTATTCTTGCCACTCAACACAAGTGAGCTCCACAAACTTGGAGGTATGCATTCTCTATCCTACTATATGGCATGGAGTCTTTGATTTTAACATAGGTAAAGGTCTCCCTTGTTAGAAAGCCAGTCGTCTCTGACTCTAGGGGGCAGCGTTCATCTCCATTTACAGCCAAAGAGCCAGCACTGTCTACATCTACAGATGTTTCCTCGGTCATGAGGCAGGTATGACTAAATGCCAGAACACATGGAACACTGTTACTTTCCCTGCCAAAATGGTACCTATTCATCTGCTTGCAATTTCTTGCTTTCGAACTGCTAGGTTGGCAGGAGCTGGGGCAGACGATAGGCACTGGTTTCAATACAAACTTGTTTCCATAAAATCTTGACATAGAAAGAAACGCATTGAGGGAAACACACACAAGTGATGAAGAAACATTTGCCTTGAGCAAGTGCTGTTGATTGACAACTGTGATCGATAGGACAACACAAGCCTAAGGTTCATCTTCATCATCTCTCCCCACAGATTACAGGTTGGTGGTGGTGGTGGTGGGATTTATCCTCACGCAAAGGGTGTCTAGAGGTGCAGCCAGAAAATGTCTGACTTTGATGAAAAGTCTGTCTTTCTTCTCTTTCTTTCTTTCTTTCTTTCTTTCTTTCTTTCTTTCCCAGGGAGGAGGTGGGGGAGGGTCAGGCTATGGCTATGGCTATCCCTCTCCGCTGTCAATCAACGCGGCCCTTCTGCTCCTTCTGGGAGTGCTGTAAGATTATCCCCTGCTGCCCCTCCGCCGCCGCCCCGCGCCTGAGCCGGGATGCTGGTAATAAGGCGACGGCTCGGTCTCCTCCGCCGGCCCAGCCGCCGCGCCTCCTGCCTCGCTCGTCATCTTGGAATAATCAGCGGCATTAACCGAGGTCGAGGAAACAGGCTCTCGGGTTAGTAGTGGGAGGCTGTGAAAACAGGGGGCAGCCATTCAAGGAAACCTGATCGCTTTTCATCAAGCGAGGAAGGCGAGGAGGAAGAGGAGGAGGAGGAAGACGAAGACAGGCGGGGGGAGGATCGCGCCCTTCCCCATATGCTCAGGGCTGCAGCGACCCGGCCTTTCCCTGGCTCTGATCAAGCAGAACAGTGGCCAGGCGAAGTTTACAAATATTGTCAAAGTTTTGATGGCAGTGGAAAGCCAGCCAAGAGGAAGGGGGGGGGGTCTACCTCCACTCCCTCCCA
The DNA here is from genome assembly GCA_030440675.1 of Furcifer pardalis. Lineage (NCBI taxonomy): Eukaryota > Metazoa > Chordata > Lepidosauria > Squamata > Chamaeleonidae > Furcifer > Furcifer pardalis. The sequence continues at coordinate 148,461,962 of CP126890.1, read as the reverse complement.
CACGAGAGAGAGGGGGGTTTCTGTCTCGATTCATCCCTCCAAACATAGAATCTCCTGCCCTCCTTCTTGAGCTCTGCGGGTTCCTGCCAATCCCCCCAAGGCAAAAAAAGGCTCTCGCATCTTTTTTCCAACCATCTGGTTCTGGTTTATCCTCCTCTTGTTTTTGTTTATTCTTGTTGTCTTGTCTTGATCAGGGGTGCCCAAACTTTTTGGGCCGTGGGCCGGTCACGTGGTTCAGTGAGCCGGTCGTGTGGTTTGGCTGAAGTAAAATGTGCCTTGCAAAATCTGTTTTGCAACAGGGTGGGATCGATTTCAGGCTGCTATTTTCTCTCCTTAAAGCAGGGCTGCTCAAACGATGGCCCGTGGGCCTGATCCAACCCCTGACACCAATTTATCTGGCCCAAGCCACCCTCATCGCACCCAGAAGTGGAAGTAAAATGCGGCTGCATGGGTGTGGCAGGGGTGGCATGGGCCAGATGAATTGGCAGCAGAGACTGGATCCGGCCTGCAGGCTATAGTTTGGGCATCCTGGTCTAGATCATCAATCAGTCAGAGGAAGGAGGGGGGGCTCAGATAGAGACAATGAATGAATAAAAAGAGGACTACAATAGTCAAATTCCAAATTCTGTAAGCGTTCTTGTTTAAGATCAGAACAACACCATAAATTCAAGAAACACAGGATCACCAGGTAATATTCTAATTGACTTTATTTGGACTTTGGTTTGACTGCAGTTGGCATGCCTAGTGTGTGAACCAAACTGAGACCATTGCTCCCCAATGGAGGAACATGGAGTTTGGTGTTCCCTGGGTCTGGCCACAAAGGAAAGCTGATGTGTCATAGAGGGCCATGTGGGAGGAACAAACGTCTGGTTTCCTGTAGGGATGGGGTGGGGTGATGCGCCCAATAGCCTTTTACTGTGGTTCTACATGCATTTCTAAGGTTTGTACCTGTTAAGAAGACATCATGCCATGGCTGAATAAGAGATCTTGGATCTCGAAAGCTTGCAATGTTTTAATTTTCAGTGATCCAATAAAGGTATTGCCTTGCTCCTGCAATTTTTGCATTTTTTGTAATTTGAATATGGATCACACAGCTAACCTTATTTGTTTAAATGACTTAATCCTACACCTATTCTCGAAGTAAGACCTACTCTCAAGATTGAAGGCCATATGCAAAACAAGTTGACATCACTGTTAAAGTTGTTAAAGTATAGTGACAGGATGCCTCAAACCTACACCACTTGAGAAAATATATCCTCTTTATAGTATCACTCCACCTAAGATAAGGAGAGAAGTAGCAGCTGAGGGAACTAAGCAAGAGAAGGATCCTCAACATCCTCTGAACAGATATGAGCCTCAAGTCTTCAGGTTCAGATCCAGGAAGAGCTTTATGGCAAGAACAAACATTCTTAAGGTTACACAAGAGCAAAAACAAATTAGAAGATGGAAGAAAGAACTCACTGGGCAAGGAACATCATTAAAGGAGGATATAGTTGAGGAACTCAATCTCCCCTATGTCACTTGGAGGACCCTAAATAGGTTGAGGGTCAGCGTCCCTAAATGAAAAATCAATATACTCAAGTGGGGGCTGCTGGGGAGCAACAACAGGGCCTTACTGTCAGAAACATGCAACAGTGAGGACTTAAGTTTGGCAAATGACAAAGCCAAAAAAGTAACTTCATTTGGGCAGTCCAGTGTTTGATCAGGACACGAAAGAAGAAGGCTGAAGGCTCCAGATTTTGTAATAAAGACAGGGTGGAGTGGGTCTCCCAAATCTGAAGAGTCAATGCTGAGGTTCTTGAAGTTATAAATGTAGAAAATTTTCTGAACTCTAGCTGAGGGGAATTGTGTTTGCCTTATTTGAGGACATCCCAGATCTCTTTAAACCTGGGCTTGAGACCTGTGGGTGCATGCATGCGTGCATGCATGCGTGTGTATGTGTTTTCTTCAACACTGATCCTGAGCATATCTAACTGAAAACTGGTTCCTCCATGACTTCCTCCTAAGAAAGTGATTTAGTGCTTTAAGGATGTCCTACCAGGGAACTTGAGGTAATATCTTCATGAAAATGTGTGTATGAACATCCTACTTGACCAGGTATATCTAGCTCTGTTATCAGTTGCTAAGGTTTAGCATTGATTTACTAGATTGAGTCTCAGGTCATTCTTAATTTATGCATGTTCACTCAGAAGTAAATCTCATTTATTAAAATTTAGCTCCAGGTAAATGTGCAAAGGATTTTGCCATCACAACAAATACAGTCAATCAAGATTTCCTCTGGAATAAAATTGCTTTCAGTATGGAGATATTTGTTCTCTTTGTTTCTACAAAAATGCAAGTTAAAACGTAATTTAAAAAATGAACCCGTGGTGATTTCTGAGCGGGGAAAGCGTGTGGAGACGGGGTGCATCGGTCACAGGATCGGATCTCGAGCCTTTTTCTCCCACTGAGTCCCTGGTTTCCAAGCTGAGATTTCCGGGGAGAGAAAGAGAGGCGATAATCGGTATAAGGCGATAGACTTTGCTTTAACTGTATCTCACTGAATGCATCAGGGTTGCTCAAATGCTTGTTCTGTTTATGGATCTCTTTTCGGCCTAGGTAAAGGTAAAGGTCACCCTTGCTCGAAAGCCAGTCGTATCCGACTCTAGGGTTCAGTGCTCATTTCTGCTTACAGCCAAAGAGCCAGCGCTATCTGTGTCTGCAGACATTTCCGTGGCAGGCATAAACAGTGCACGGATCGCTGTTTACCTTCTTACCGAAGTGGTACCTTTTTATCTACAGTACTTGCAATTTCTTGCTTTGGAACTAATAGGTTGGCAGGAGCTGGGACAGAGACAGGAGCTCACTCCATCGTGCAGCGCTCGGGTCTCGAAGTGCTGACCTGCGGATCTGTCAGTCGTCAAGTTCAGCGTCTTAACCAATAAGCCACTACAGTCCCATATTTCGGCCAACTCTGAAATAATTCCCGTGAGCAAAATGGGGTTTACTTATCCGAGATTGACTGCTCCTAGCAAACCATCAGTTGGTTTATTCCAATGGATGTCATAATTCTCTCAATGCACAAGGTTAACATGAACTCAACTTAATTGGGCGCTATCCCGCATTTTCCGGGTCGGATATTCAAAAGGCATGTCTAGGATTCAATGCCACCTATGACCTGGCCTTAGGCGCAATTTACTCTAGAGAAAGCTTCTCTAGCTTGAAAACTAGCCCTTGGCAAGGATACTCCTATATACAAGATTCCTTACCAGCACATATTCTTTTTTCTTTAACAAAGCTGGAATAACGAAACCGAAACCAAGTAGTAGTTGGGCTTGGCTTTAAGAGAAAAGCTCTCTCCCTCCTGGATGCATGAACAGATCCTACTTACATATGTTTGCTCACAGGCTATGTCATGTGGAGTGAAATGAGCTTACTCTCAGGGAAGTGGTCACAGGATGGATGGGGGCCAGAACGTTAGGAATATGATCCCCTTGACCTTTATCCGAACAGCCAAAACGTGCCCAGGCACAGAACGTATCAGGCTAATCTAGCCGAAACGAGTCTCTGAGAAGCACAAACACAAAAACGGCACTATGAATGGGGTTTGCAGCCCAGAAGTCGACATTGGTTTAGATCTGATTCCCCAAGAAGTGACCTCGGAAGCATATCTGAGCTGTAATCAATGGGGCGGCCGTGTTTCATTTCCCCCAGATTGTAGAGGGAAGGCCAGCCTAAGAATGGCTGATGGGTTCCTAAGGTCATACCTCGATACTAAGGACAGATCAGATAATGGTGAGCAATAGACAGCTAGATAGGCTAGACATGGGTATCCCATTTTTAAAGGAATATATAGATCTGTTCCAAAATAATATAAGACTGTGTTGGCTCAGTGGTTAAGACGCTGGACTTGATGACCAGAAGCTCGGCACGTCAGCAGTTCAAGACCTGAGTGCTGCGCAATGGAGTGAGTTTCTGTTGTCTGTCCCAGCTCCTGCCAACCTAGCCACTGGAAAGCAAGAATTTGCAAGTAGATAAATAGGCATCGCTTTGGCGGGAAAGGTAACAGCGATCCATGTGCTTTGGTGTCTAGTCATGCCTGCCACATGGCCACGGAAACATTGGTAGGCGCAGAGAGCGCTGGCACTGTGGCTGTAAACGGGGATGAGCAAGGGCGACCTTAACCTTTATAGCTATTTACCGATCCATTCCTACGGGGAGGCTACCAAGGAGTCTACGCTTGTGTATAATACACAAAGAGAGACTGCGATGAAGGCTGCTAATATGTCGTGGTTACAACCCTTAAAATACTACCCCCATCCCCACCCCCTATCAGAGGCAAATTGTGCTGCTAGACAATTGTCGGTTTCATCCCTCCCGTTGCCCACTCACACACGCACCAATCAAGGATGATTTGTTTAATCAATAAAAGGAGTCGGATGCCGCTTGGTCAACCCTTTCCCTCTGCTGGGGCCTCCCCGGCCCCTCTCCGCCTCCCCCCTCGCTCCTTTCTCTCCCAATTAAGTGGCCTCCCCTCCCCTCCCCTCCCACTAATATAGCCAGGCCCACCCACCCCCACCCACCGGCGCTCCCATCTTTCCATCGAGGTTTGCAAGGGGAAACTACAAAGGCAATCAAAGGTGGCCCCCATTAACCTGGACTGGAGGCTCTCGGGTTTCCAGCGGAGGGAGGAAGGGAAGATTACACACCGCCTCGCGAGGAGAACCCGAAAGCCAACGGTTGGGGGGGAGTCTAAGCCCCCTGGTCTGCTGCCAATGTGCCTTTAGTCAGACACAGCGTTTAGGTTTCCTTCCCCATTGACTCCCTGCAAGCCATCTCTCGCTCGGGGTAGAGCACAGTTTTCTTAAGGGTCCTGACCCGTCGCTCTTTGTATCCGGAATTCTTTTCTGCGGGCGCGATCCCCGATCCAGTTCCGACGGAACCCTTGGATTGGACAGAAAGCACCCTCACAGACCCCTTCCGCTTGAGCTCCGACTTCCGAGTAAACCACGCGACTGAAAACTTCTGCCCGGGAAAGCATTCCCTTTGGGATCGAGGACTTGAACTGCGAGTGACTTTATAATAAACGAGCCGACAGGAAAGCAAGAAAACACCGGGAAGGGTGTGGGTCTCAAACCCACTTGAATTCCGATCCTATAAATGTCTACTTGGAAGTCAGCCCCGCTGGATTTTGTGGGTCTTGTGCCGCAGTAGAGGAGACCCAGTTCGCAAGCTTATAAGTAGCTGGTGACTGGTGGGGCTGACTTCGGAGTAAACCTTCTAGAACTGCACTCGAGGAATTCTCGAGGAATTCGGTTCAGGCTAAGATTTGTAGGCGGTATCCATTAAAACGAAAGAACCTGCCCCATTGGTTTCAATGGGAAAGTGGCATCCGTCTGATCTACAGATTTACTCAGAAATAAACCCCACTTTTCCCTTAAACTTCCCTCCACTAAGATAAATGTACATAAGGTTAAAACTTTCCAGTTTCGGATCAAATCGAACATTTTATCTTCATTATCATGATTCTTTGTCAATAAAACGCAAGTTGAGAACCAAACCACTAATAATTCGGTTTTATAAAATAAAAGACTAAATCTAATTACTATATTAGTCTCAACTAGAGTAGACCTACCGAATTACTGGGACTTACACAAATGGTGATTTAGTATTATTCATTTAGGTTTTAGAGGGGATCTATACTATTTGGGAGTAACAACTGGATTGAGGCCAATGACGATGCTCGGTTCTTAGTTGTGGCTGTGATTCTCTTGTAACGTTTGCCTTGACAACACAGTGTTGCATTCGCTTAGGAGAAGCAAAAGCGCTTTTAAGCGCGTCTTTAAATCTCCCTTTGAAACTGTCAAAGCTGACAAAAACTCCTGTCGAAATTCGGATAGAGCTGGTTTTCGCTCAGAAGATGTTGTATACATTTCTATACAACGCAATTGTGTTGCGGAGTACACACGGCGATAGGTACGCACGATCCTTATTGGGATCGACTTGGGGAGAGACTGGTCAGTTATCTAAAGGGAAGTGTACTGTCCTTCATATGCCACGGATTTAGCAGCGGAAATAGAGGGTTTCTCTTTAGAAAGGGGACACATAAACAGCCAGACGCTCCAAAGCTGCTTCTGAATTGCATTTATATGGACATGAAAGTTTCACGTCTCTTTTTTCAGAGCATTCACACGTGCCTCGACTCCGGATTGCAGAAGCAGAAGCTGAAGGGTGGAAAGGGTTAATCCGAGACAGAACCCTTGCAAAGTGCGAGACCCTTGGGAACTCCATCCTAGACGTTAATCCCTCCCCATTAGAAGTCCCCCACCCCGAATTCCTTGCGGCTTGTCGTGTATATAGGATGGAGGATTTATTCACAATTAAAATGCCCTGTTGTGCGAGATGCCACTCAATTCTTGGGCTTTACTCTTAAGCAAACAGGACTGCAAGTAGGGACATTTCATTAGATAATAATGGAACAATTTCTTTTCTTTTTCTTTTTTATAAAATGCTTATTCTGTTCAGCTTGGTTGAAATCGCTAGAATTTATGCAACTTCATCTCTCGCGTGTTTACCCAGAAATAAATGCCCCAGAATTCAGTCGGGTGACCACTTTATATGAACTGAGTCGGAAATAAGCCCTACTCATTGAATTAAGGGGAGTAATTTCTGAGCAGACAAGTAGCTATAGGAGGATTACATTATGGCTCTGGCAGATGATGTCCCCATACTATTGTCATCCTGCGAAGGAAAAATGTCCCCTTCAGCTCAACGGGGCTTTTTCCTCAGATAAGTATGCTTAGGGTCGGGATCTAAGTCTGCCGCAACCATTCCCCAAACGTCCCAAGAAAACAGCACAATCGTGAATAAAGCCACTGAGCGAATGTAGGGGAAATCTCCCGTTCCCACCCCAGTCTGCAAACCTCCCTGGCTCAAGAGTCTAATTCCAGTTTCTACCCACTTCCCGAAACAGCCTCGCCTAGGAGCAGGGTTTGCTTTCTAGCCAGGTTTGTTAGCCTAATCGAGTGAGCTGCTACATTATCTAAAACCTGCCCCCACCCCAAATACTCTCGTTTTCTCCCAGGCCCACCAAAAAGCAAATGGAACGTGGAATTGCAAAGACTTGGGAGATAAAGTAATGCAGTGGTCGTTCCTCTGAAAGAGTTTCTACCCTCCCACGCTCTCGACTGGAACTCAACACACACACACACACACACACACACACACACACACACACACACACACACACATACACACACACACGTGTGTTAAAGGTAAAGATCGCCCTTGCTCAAAAGCCAGTCGTATCCGACTCTAGGGTTCAGTGCTCATCTCTGTTTACAGCCAAAGAGCCAGCGTTGTCTGTGTCTGCAGACACCTCCGTGGACGTGTGGCAGGCATGACTAGACACCGGAGTGCACGGAACGCTGTTTACCTTCCAACCGAAGCTGTACCTAATGATCTACTTGCAATGTCTTGCTTTCGAACTGCTAGGTTGGCAGGAGCTGGAGCAGAGATGGGTGTTCACCCCATCGTGCAGCACTCGGGTCTCGAATTGCTGACCTGCTGACCTTCCAGTCATCAAGCTCAGCGTCTTAAAGAGATAGGTCTAGGGAGGAGTCGATTCTGGATAAGCGAAGGTTCCCCCAATGAGTCTACCTGGAGCTACACAAGATAATCTTCACTCCATATTTCTTCTGAGTCCGGGGAGAAATCTTCTGGAGTTTTCATCCATTCCACTTTCTCTGTTGTTTATCTCTAGAAGAAGGGAAGGGAGGATTTTAATTGCTCCAGTGTCCCACGCCAGAGTTTTGGAAAAAGTTCCTTTTTTGAACTACAAATCCCAGAGCTAACTATGTCGGTTGGTTTACTCATTCATTCATTTTCTACCCCACTTCTCTGACAACAAATCAACTCAAGGTGGCTTACAAAATAATTAACAAATGCAGCTTTAAAAAAACGCAATAAGAGACAATATTAAAAAGCTATTGAATATATCATCATCAAAACAACTAGTTAATAATAAAATGCTTAAAACAATTAAAAGCACTTCTAAATATTTCAACAACAACAAAAGATTCCTCCTCCACTATTAAAACCCCTGTCCCAACAGCAATCGATTGTCAAAGAAGTGCCTGAACAGAAAAGGACTTTTGTGCAGTCAGGGTGGAAAACTGGCCTTTTCAAAGAATTCCGCAGTTTGGGAGCAACCACCAAAAAGGCCTTGCCAGTGCCTGCAGGATTCTGGGTGTTCATGATGACAACAATAGCCATAATAATAATATAGTTCAAGCACTGCCCTGTGTAGGCGCAACAGCAAAGCAGTTCTAGCAGCAGAGACCAAGAGAGCAAAGCGTTCTTCCAGCTGAATAGCTCAACTGTTTAGCAATGACACACTGCTATCTCATGCATAAAAAAAAATATTCTCTTTAAGACCTGGAATCTATACATATTTCCTCGAAAATCTCTTTGAACTCGGTGGGTCAAACAGCACAATTAGGATCCAGGCTGCTCCACTAACTATTGCTTGCTTATACCGTAGTAGCGTTCATATAGCGGTTGTAGAGGAACGGTGGGGGAAAATGTATTTTTACTGTTGCACTTAGGGCGATGTGTGTGTGTTTGTAATCCTATAATTAGCCACAGCAGAACTGCTAATACTTCTACGTTGTAATACATGCACATTACAGTAGAAACAACACTGGTTTCCAGCAATGCTCCTGTAGCTTTCCCTTTCCATCTTTTTACTGCTGATGTTCAGCAAGATGTGGGGAAATGGTTCCCTTCCTTCTTTAACCCTATGAGGAGGAAAAGCAAAACGTTTCTAAATTCTGCCAAACTGCATATTCTTCCAAACTTCTTTTAAAATCATAATTACAGTACTGTTCTTTTTTTAAAAAAAAATCTAGTCTTTTTTCTACCAGGGACTGCGGTGGCTCAAGTGGTTAAGATACTGACTTCACAGAGTGGAAGGTCGGAGTTCGATTCCCGGGTACTGCATGACAGAGTGAGGTCCTGTCTCTGTCCCAGCTCCTGCCAACGTAGCAGTTGGAAAGCAAGAAATTGCAAGTAACTAAATAGGAACCACTTCGGTGGGAAGGTAGACAGGGTTCCGTGTATTCCGGTGGCTAGGCATGCCTGCCACATATCCACGGAAACGTATGTATAGATGCCGCAAGTGCTGGTTCTTTGGCTATAAGCAGAGATGAGCACTGAATCCTACAGTCGGATACGACTGGCTTTCGAGCAAGGGCGACCTTTACCTTTACCTGGTCCTTTCTCCAGGCGATCCAGGGTACCGCCGGACCCTCCCGTCGCATCTTCACAGTAGCCCTGAGAGGTAAATTACCCCGGTAATAAATGGCAATTGCCTTAAAGTTACGACTAGAATCCAGGATCCAACCTGGCGCTGTAGCCAACATTCCCCACGAGTTATTCAGAGATCAACAGAAAACCTAGCAGGCTGTGAGAATGGCATAAAATAGGATCACATTTCTCTAAGCAGGTTGCTAATGCTGTATAGAGATCTGTGCTACGTTTTAGAATGGCATGTTGTTGTTTTTAATCAACAAGGATAGTGATATTAAAGTCCAAAAAACGGCTCTCCGGGGAAGATGACCAAAGAAATAGATCCGAGGGAAGCAACTGCTGAAATAATAGGTTTTTAATTTGGAGACAAACATCGCCAATTTATTTTTCTAAAACACAGCAAAAGAAGCATCCTCCCCCCCCCCAAAAAAAAAAAACGCCTCTCCGCCATTTCTATATAAATATTAATACCACTTGCAATCCTATTAATAATTACAACATTCAGCCTGTCAACAATTCCTCAGGCACGTGCAGATAGGAATGCTATGTTTGTTTTCTGGAAATGAATGGGGCTTCCTTAACAATAGCGAGTGGGATCCTAACCTCGCCACTCAGCTGTTCCAGTCAATTCCAGTGGGACTTACTCCCAGGTAAGCAGGCGTAGGACTGCGACTTTTTGGCAGGATTTGGTGGGCGTGCCCTCGCCTGTCAGCGTCTCATTCAGCAATTTGGTTGCAACCGAAGAGGTCTGAGGTGTCCGCAATGTATCGATGGGAAGCTCAGACATAGGATTGATTGTAAGCTGCCTTGAGCTTCACCCAGGAGAGGCAGAACGGCTGAAGATGCTGTTTGAAAGAGACGGGGGAGAAACCGTGAAGCCGGTCCGATCAGAAGGGGCTTTCGCATTGTCTGTACGCTCCGAATCCCAAGATTTAGGTTGCATGTGGCCGAAAAACATTTCTGTGGCTCGTTCACAAGAACAATCCTACCTTTCTAGCGGAGATTAATTCATGGGGGGGGGGGGGATGGCTACCCACCCCCTTTCCTATTCACACCCGCCTCCATCGTAAAGAGCTAGAGCAGGGGTGCCCAAACTTTTCAGACTGTGGGCCGGTCACGTGGTTCAGGGGGCCAGTCATGTGGTTCCTCCCACCAGAAGCAGAAGTGAAACACACCTTGCAATCTGTTTTGCAACAGGTTAAGCTGCCATTTTCTCTGCTTAAACCAGGGGTGCCCAAACTACAGCCTGCACACAGGCTGGATGGGGGGGGGGAATTAATCCGGCCCGCCACCCTCGTTGCTTCTGGAAGTGGAATCTGCTTCCGGAAGCAATGAGGGTGATGCAGGCAGGATGAATTGCTATGGGGGGCGGCTGATCCAGCCCACGGGCTGTAGGTTGGGCACCCCTGAGCTAGAGTAATCCCAGTTGTATCCCTGATTAAACAATGAGCTGGCAAAAAGAAGCCTTCTTCCGGTAAGGTTAGGTCCAGAATCAGGTGAGATGGTGGTGGTTAGTGGTGCATTGAAAAGCAACTGAGAGGAGGATTGGGGGGTGGGAGGGTGGGTATTTCAAAGGCGATCAAGAGTAGAAATGCCGGTTCTTCTCTTGGGTTACTCGGAAGGTCCTCTCCAAAGTGCACTGATCCAGAACATCTCCGCTGAAGGACTCCTGCTTAGGACCTGAGTGCAGAGATCTATGGTTGTCCACACCACGAGGAGCTGATATTCTTCTTCTGTGTCTTGGCCAACCGCCCCGAGGCAAGAAGGGTAGAAATGCTCTCATTACATCTACACGGGAAAGGCGATGAGAACATTAAGCTCAGAATCTAAAAATTACCTAATTTACCTTCACTGATCTCGCCCGTGTGAACGCCAGGTACTCCTTGGGGTGGCAACAGTCTGGCAGCATGGAATTAAGCCTATTTGTACCTACTTCAAACTCGTTATGTTTTTAGATGTTTTACTGCGGCTTTCAATGGAGGTCCAGAACCTCTGTTCTGAAAAATGAGTCCTGGTCCATCTGGGTCATCCCTAGGGTAGCGATCAGCTTCTCTGGGTCATCCCTAGAGTGGTAGTCGGTACCTCCAGAAGCTAAAATGGAGCGGATTGGGTCCCCTTCCCTCTGTGACTATCCCCCTTCTGCAATTCACCCTAGGGACCTGGGTGTTTTCTCCCCCCACCCTTTCTTCTTCTTGTGCCGTATCTGATTCCGAATATTGGCAATCCTCATGGTGACCAGCCACGAAGATTGTCCACAAAGTCCTCATGAGCCCTGGGCATGTATTAATGAAGTTGCTGCCCTCCATCCAGATGGATTCAAGTGGGATTTAATCCACTTGGGGGCCATCGCCTTTCCCTATGGAGTTTGCCACCCAAGAGTGTTAGTCGTCAAGGTTGTCAGGTTAGTTAACCGCCGCCTGGTGTTGAGTCACTGACAGTAGGGTCTACTCTATTACCATAGCAAGATAACCTGGCCAGACTGGATCCCCCCCCCCCATAAATAAATTAACCCAATGGCCCCACTCCAAGTGCTCTCCACAAGTCTTAAACGGCAACGAAACATCTCTCCGTGTGTCTCTGGCCATGTTTTGGGGGTTCATCCTCTTCCCCACCGCTCAGCCCCGCATGCTGCCTGAGAAACTGTCGTCTCTCATGTCCAGCGAAGGCCTGCAACTCCAAGATGGCAAAGTTGCTTTAGAGAGAGAGAGAGAGAAAGAATCCCCAGCCAAGATTGCCAGCCAGAGGCCCTGTCAACTCGGTTTTCTGGGAGCTGTAGCCACACAAGTAACGTCTCGCCTTTTGGAAAGTAATACGTATACTGGTTCTGCCTTCTGGACTCCGGCCGCTCGCATTTAATTTGGAGTCGAGAAACGGCCAGGTATTTTGTTCTGCTTCGCTTTCGTTTTTTGGAAAACGAGTGTTTTGTTAAACCGCCTCCAAGCTACGACCAGGCGGCGGGGCAACATTTGAAATTAAAGTAACGTGCCCATCTGCCCGCAGAGACGAACACCCCTCCTGGAGCCTTTTGGAGCTAAACTTCCGGGAAGCTCACAACCCCCAGCAGTTTCCTTTAAGTCCTGGCTCCTGTTTATCACTGTCTCTCAAGGGACGCTGTCTTTCGGAATAGATGGTGAGAAGCAGATAGTGATTTTTGACAGTCCAGTCAGCCAGCTGTTTTGAGGTCGCCCCAACTAATTTGGACTAAAGAGGAAATCTCCCGGGTCAATTTCTGGAGGGAGTTTTGGGACGGGTCTGACTGGCAAGCCATTCCAATAAATACCTCGGGTTTCAAGAAAGGAGAAGCCCAAGCTTTCACCTGCATGTTGGGATGTGAAGTCCCACATCATTCAAAAGAATTTGGAAGTCTTTAGGCTACGATCCTCTGCGCCTTTGTGTGTTGGGGGGGACGACGACTTAATCTCATTGAATACTTATGACAGGGCTAGCTGCGGACCTGTTCACATTGGGAAATAAATCAGATCAATCTTTGCTTTTACGCTATAAATTGAGGGTTGTGATCTAGAAATAATGTGCAAAGTTTGCAGGAAAACTCTATTATGGTTGAAGCGAGTTTTAGAAAAGAAAGGTTTTTTTATACAACACCCACCAACATACACAATTCCTGGGTCGTGCGGTGGGAAGCTGGGTAGATCTGGTCTCCGACACCCCTATCTAAAACCTGTTAATTAGAGGTGTAACCTTGTGAAGGCGATACGACCTTTCTGGGGGAATATATATCTATATATCTATATTCTGCTCAGTGTATCAAAGAGAAATCTCGCTCAGTCCGCGAAATAAACCAGTGTAAAAATGTCTGGCTTTCAAATTTGCGGATCACAGCAAGGCAAGGTTAAAAACAAAGTCAGTGAACAATCCTTTTCTTTGCTTCAAGGTGGAAAGCTTTTAAAAAATCGCTTTCCCCCCCCTTTTTTTTTTTTAAACGCGCATCGTTGGGAAGGACTGAGTTTTAAACAAAGTCGAATTTTCAGCGAGATCCAAAACTCAGACACGGGACTAAAAGTTTCTTCCCCGACGCAAGAAAGGAAAGGCTAAAGAGAAGGAAACAAAAAACAAAAATAAAACGGAAAATCTCGTATTTCTGGTGGCCGGTCGCTCTTCAGATGAACGGATTTATTCGCTTTTTGGTCTTCGAAGTGTCTTTCCATTTTCGTTCAAGGTTTTTCTTTCTTTCTTTCTGTACCGAGTCTTGGAGTTTGGTTTCCGACCGCTTACCGGCCGTGGGGGCCTGATTCCGACGGGATAGTTTCCAGTTTAAAGCAAGCCAAATACTTCTTCGGTCGGTCGAGAGTCCGGGAGGCAGGCGAAAAGCTAAATCTCCTGGAGCAAAGTTACCGCGGGAGACCCGAACTCCAGTCCCCGGCCAGACAAGAAGGTGTGCCTTCATTTTGCTTCGCTTTCTCCGAGGTGTTGAGTTGTTATCCTCTGGCTTTAGGAAACGCAATCTTGGCTCATGTGAGGAGCTAATCCTGGTATTTCTGGCGTCAGTGCTGCGCAATATATAACCAGAGACCCCTTGAGCATAAGCAAAATGCAATTGCAACCAAGTGTGCGCGCCAGGGTGAGGTCTCTCACGCCTTTGCGCCCTCGGAAATGAGACTTATGGACAGGTTCTCAGTTCCGAAACCGATCCTTTGGCAAATTAGATACTGCTCGTGCCTCCAGCTGCAGCACATCTGTTAGAGAAACGGAACAGAAATCCAGCTAGTAGTCGACGTCTTAAGGAAACTGGGACTCGTCCGATCATTTCCAAAATGCTCCTTTTCCCAACGACTGAGAGCTGGCTGGCCCAACCCCAAGAGGCAATAAGTCAGAGGTGGGGGTGGGAAGGTCTCCACACTGGGTGCGGCGAAGTATGGCGACCCCCTCCTCCCCACAAGTCCCCAGAACTTGCCTCGACTCACTTGTTGGTCTGAATCCCCTTTGACGTCCGCTTGAAGGCCAGGTCGCCTCCCGGATGTTTTTTCTTCTTCTTCCATTTCCTTCTCTCCAGCCTTCTCGACCGTCTGCTTTTAAGAAGGAAGAGGCTAAAATTAACAGATGACCGAGAATCAAAGTAAGAGGAGGAAATAGGCACTTTGCAGATCTCCCTTTCTAGCTTAACGAAGGTCGTCCACTGCGGCCAAATCGTGAGCGGCTGGAGGTCCTCTTCAGAAACCCTGAAGAGACTGGTTGTGCAAGGACAGCGGTGGAGGAGGAGGTTTGGAAAGTTCAGAAAAGTCTCCTTCCAGCCTGGTTTGCAACTGGAGTCCCAGTCAAAGCAAAAGAGCCCCATCTCAACGGCTTCGAGAGAATTTACCAAGCCCATCATATTGCCTGTCTGGCACTGTCATCAAGAAGCCATCTGCCCTCCTCGCCCCCCACCCCCCATGAATTGTGCCATTGTAAGTAGAAATACGAGTGGAGTTCTTCAGCTTTAGCCTTTGCATGTTTACTCAAAAGTTACCCTCGATGACTCCAGTGGAGTTTAGTCTCAGGTAAGTGGCCTTGGATTGCATAATGCTGAGGAATTTCGGGTTCCTTCTACCTCTATCCTCCTTAGTCGGACACCTTTCGCTGAAATGCGTGCCGCTAGTTTTCAAGAGAAGTGTATATATAAGTACAGTACATTGTATGCAATAAACTTGTGAATGAAAGGAATTGAGGCACACCTTATAGATGAATTACGGTTTTGGGAGGGCGAGAAACGTTTTTAAACGTTCTTAGGGAGCTCCGGGTCTCCACTGGAAAGTAAAATGGTCTCGGAAAAAGCACAATTTGTACATCCTGAAACCGTGATTTTGAAATGCAGCTGAAAGACTCCCAGGGAACGTTAGCAAGATTCGGAAACTGGCTGGATAAAAACCCCGCTCTTGTACAGTTTTTCCTTCAAGAGAGAGAGAGAGAGAATGAGAATGAGAGAGACTGAACCGGTGGTGGGATCCAAGCTGAGAAAGATAAGCATCGTAAATGTAATTTCCCCCCCCAAAGCGAGGGAAGGGCAAGACAGTCTTGGGGCACTTTGAGTTAACTTGGTATCCTCTAAAGTAAAAAAACCTTTCCTTTCCGCACATTCAGATTTCTCAGAACGGCCGGACGATCCAGAGAGCTGTACAAAACTTTCCACCAACATTGAGAGATGTTCCCCCCTTCTTTTCCACCGATCTTGGGGGTGGGGTAGGGAATCAGATTAGGGAACTGAAGGAAGGATTTGGGGGACCTGTCGGTGTTGTAGCGCCCCCGCTGTTAGTCGGCGGTCAAGTCTGGGTGGAACTCGAGTAGTCCCCTCCTCCTCCTTCCCGTTTTGCTGTGTCAATCACAGCCGACATTTCTTTTCTCTCCCCGCCTCCCCCCTCCACACGCCCCCCCCGTCCCACAACCTTCCCCTCCTTCGCGATCTCCCACCTAAAAAAAAAGGGGGCCCGCCTCTGAGTGGCTCGAAGCAATCTGTCAACCGAGGCGGGGAGCCACCTCAAAACAGATCGGGTTACTCTTGACTGACAGCGTCGCCATGGCAAATAATTTGATTAAAAGTATTGTCTTCTCCCTGGCAGTTCCCGGGTCAGATAACTGGACCAATCGCGGCGCGGCTAATCACTTTTCCATGCCAGTTTAGAATAATGTTATTGGGAAAGAGAGAGGAAAGGAAGAAGAAGAAAAAGTAAAAGTGGTAGCAAGGAAGGGGGGAGGAGGGGGAAGAAGAAGAAGAAAGAGAAGGAGAAGAGAGGAGCCGAACAAGGAGAGGAGGAAAGAGAGGAAGAGACGAAACAAGCGAAGAAGAGAGAGTGGTGGAGAAAGGAGGAGGAGGAGGAGGAAGAGGAAGAAGAACAGAAACTTTCTGTACTAGATTCCATGTAAGCGATCTTATCGTAGAGGGGAGAAAGAGGAAGAGAGAGGAACTTTCCAAGCCCGGCCAGGGAGAGGGGAGGTCCTGAAGTCCCCCCCCCCCCGCCAAGGACGCCCGCCGCGCTCTCGCTCCCCATCCAGACCCGAAGTGGCGGATCCGGACGTGGGGAATTTACAAAGAAGTGGCTCGCGATCCAAGGCAGGAGCGGGAAAGGAGTTGATTCTGACCCAGTCAAGGTGAAAGTGGGCGCCGGACTCTCCCTTTGATCCTCCTCCCTTCCTCCTCCTCCTCCTCCTCCCTCGCCTGGAGATCCGAGAGCTCAGTAACCCGCCCCCCCCCTTAGCCGGAGGGCGCCGATCGGGCATCCGGGAGGCCGCGCGGTGGGCCGTGGGCGATCGCGGCTCCCTCTCCCCTCACCCCTCGGGGCCCGCGACCTCTCTGCCCGGGGCGGATGCACTGAGCAAGGGGTCCTCCCTCCCCCTCCCCCTCCCCCGGCGGGAGGGCCGCCGCCTCCCCGAAGGGCGCCATGTCGCTGCTGCCCACCTTCGGCTTCACCCAGGAGCAAGTGGCGTGCGTGTGCGAGGTGCTCCAGCAGGGCGGCAACATCGAGCGCCTGGGCCGCTTCCTGTGGTCGCTGCCGGCCTGCGAGCACCTCCACAAGAACGAGAGCGTGCTGAAGGCCAAGGCGGTGGTGGCCTTCCACCGGGGCAACTTCCGCGAGCTCTACAAGATCCTGGAGAGCCACCAGTTCTCGGCCCACAACCACGCCAAGCTGCAGCAGCTGTGGCTCAAGGCGCACTACATCGAGGCCGAGAAGCTGCGCGGGCGGCCGCTGGGCGCGGTGGGCAAGTACCGCGTGCGGCGCAAGTTCCCGCTGCCGCGCTCCATCTGGGACGGCGAGGAGACCAGCTACTGCTTCAAGGAGAAGAGCCGCAGCGTCCTGCGCGAGTGGTACGCCCACAACCCCTACCCGTCGCCCCGCGAGAAGCGCGAGCTGGCCGAAGCCACCGGCCTCACCACCACCCAGGTCAGCAACTGGTTCAAGAACCGGCGCCAGCGGGACCGGGCCGCCGAGGCCAAAGAGAGGTACGAGTAAGTACAGCCCACGCCACACGCCGCCGCCCCCTCCCTCCCTCCTTCGGACCCAGGCAAATGTGGGGCACGGGAAATTCGGGTGGGAGGTGGGTGGCGCAAGGGTTGAAACTGCTGTCCTGCAGCCAACACCTTGGGAGTTCGAGCCTGACGGAGATCAAGGTTGACTCTGCCTTCTATCCATCCTTCCGACGTCGGGAAAATGAGGACACAGCATGTTGGGAGCAAAAGGCTGATTAACTGGTCAAGCGCCCACTTAAGTGTAATTGCTATGACTATGACTATGACTATGACTACTTTCTTCTTCTTCTTCTTCTTCTTCTTCTTCTTCTTCTTCTTCTTCTTCTTCTTCTTCTTCTTCTTCTTCTTCTTCTTCTTCTTCTTCTTCTTCTTCTTCTTCTTCTTCTTCTGTGTCTAGGACAGACACGAAACTGCCAAAATGAAGGCACCTTTTGGTGAGTTCATTCTGCAGTTCCTTTCGCCTGACATAATGTGAGAAATCTTAGCCAGCAACACAAGGTTACCGTTACCAGAGTACCGCCGATTGTGGTTCAAAAATACCAGTCTTTGAGGAGTATCTTTCTGTGAGCTCAGCTTTATTTATTTATTTATTTATTAGATTTCTATACCGCCCATCTGGGATATTTTTCCCTCTGGGCGGTTTACACTAGTCAAAACCAGAACTATGCATACAACAGAAATGAATGGAATCCGAGGGTGACATAGTCCAATTATACACTTATCCATTGGCTAGGAGGTGGGGAGTCCTTTTCTCCCGCTCCCCGGGATGGCTCGAGCACTCCTACTCGCGAGGAGACTGCCGGCCTTCTGAGCAAACTGTCCAGGGCACTCGGGCCACGCTTCAATGAAACAGCGCCTGCACCAGCCTCGGCACGATCCCTTATAGAAAACAAGAGAGAAGGAAACCGCTTTCCAAAAACGATCGACCTGGCACGTCCTCTACGCTCAAATAATCCCGATTTTTCTTACACCGCTTCCCTCCACGAAAATACAGAGAAAGTGTTCTGGCCCTTCTTAGAGGCGGCGGATTTCCGCTAGAATTGGTCCGACTCGTTTCCGGGAGACTGATTTTACTCCAAAGTAAAATCGGGTCACGGTCCAACATGAATCACTGTGACTTTTTTTAATGTCGATCGTTTGCTTTCGTTTGAACCCAAGTCTTGCCCTGGAAAACTAGTTAGGCGCGGAGTTTTAAGAGAACAGGAGAGGAAAGCTGGCGACAAACTTGGTTCCTTTTTGAAATGGTCGCCTGTAACTAAAACAAGACAAAAAACAAAACGTTGTGGCACTTTAAAGACTAACCGCTGCATTTTCATGTTAGTTTTCGTGGATCAAGCCCACTTTGATTCCTTTTATCTGCCTAACTTTCAGTTCTGTGTAATACGTTTGTTTAGCTGGCTACCTAAAAATCTAAACGAGCCACTTGTATACATAAAAAAAAAACTTATTCGTAAGTCATTTTGGATAGAAGACCTCCTTCCCATCATACTAGAGAAATCCTTTATCTTTCTGGCTAGTACAGGTATCTTTATGTAACTCAAAAGCCAAGAAATCGCCACCATCTCCGAACCCACTCTGACTATATGTCCACACTTAATACCCTGCCTTAAACGAATCAGACCAAATAATGATCCTATCCATTATTAACCAGAAGCCTCCCCTGTTGAACACATTGGGGGTTCATTTCCCTTGCAGCAGATTGAGGCTGCAGGAGCTCACGGAACCCAGCCTGCCTCTCTCCAGCTCATCTTTCTGGTGCCAAGTGAATCAATTCATTTCAATGGGGCTGGTGTGGCAGCAGGTTAAATTAGAGGACAGAGAAGTGTCTTTGTTCAGCATTGTTGACAAAAAACAGTCCCCTCTGAGAGGCCTTCAGCTCTTGAAGGGAAGCTGCTTTAAACTGAGGGTAGTGGTTCTATTCCTAAGGGCCCTGACATTGCCCATAAAAATTAACTATTAGTGATTATGATTAACTATACACTCATTTCCTGAGATCAGTAGTGAATCTGGCTTTTGGGTGATTAGCGTTTGGATTTTTGATGGATCTCAGGGCAAGAGAAAGACAGTATTTGGGTTTTTCTTTTTTTTAATCTTTTGGTCCTAGGTTTAGCTTCCACCAACTACTGTCTTTCAAGAGGGGAGCACACCCCGAAAACACATACTTTCTTGAGCACAAATCCCAGGAATCCCAGTTCGGTTTCAAATCTAACTGTGGCTGTTGCATATTTATCCAGATGTATTTTTAAAAACAATTCATTAAGGCTGCCTTTCCTGTAAATAGGAAGCTTGGTGGAACTCCTGGAAAGAAATCTGGGTGATAATAATGCTATATAGGCCACAGTTCCATATTGCCAGGATAACAGACCTCACTAGTTGGTATTCAATAGTGGACAATGATAAGGACATTCCTATAGATCACATAACAGCAGCACATTTAAAGATTCTTAGAATTTCTATTGGAATTTGACTACGGTAGGTGTTCTTCCGGTCATGAATATTCCGGCCAATGTGGAGACAGCTAACTTTTGGGCACAGAATTGAAGCATATTGACTTTGAAGAGTCTACTCTGGAGTAAATGTGTCAGAGCTTGTAACAGAAAACTGGTAATTTGCAGGATAATTCTTACTGCCTTCGGTGCCACTCCTGTTTTTGAGTCTTACCTTGAATGTCTGGGCCTTATCTTTGAAAATGTATATAGATTAATGTTACACTTCAAAATAATGCTGTTATTTCCAGGCTTAAATCAGCCTTAAACACAACGTTTACCCAATTGTTTTTTGCTGGATAGTAAATACCCCTGAAGAAATAAAAATATTCCTCTCCTGTGAGGAAAACACTAATTTCAGACAGTTGTTGAAAGATGCAAGGAGTAATTGGTGGCTATAGTGTTTTCAATCCTGTTCATAGTTTTTTAGGACTATATTGCATTCAGATCTGTGCAAACTTACACCTAAGTACTGTAATTCTGAATAGACTGGCATAGTGTGGTATAGCGGATAAAAGGTATAGTATAGTGAATAGAAGGTTGGACTAGGATTTAGGAGATCTAGATTCAAATCCCCATTGGGACATTGAAACGTGGGAGGGGGCGCACAATGGTATATCCACATCTTAAATATCTTGCATACCTTGAAACCCCTTTGTTGTCAGCATAAATTAGATGTCACTTAATAGGACATAACACATTATCAATCACATCTAAGATTGCAGCCAAAGTAAATTCTGTTCAAACCAGACTGAATGCCTGTTTCTCAAATGTATGCACCTAATATTTCAAAACAATGCAAGAGAGAAACTGAAAGTCCTTGTGGAAACTCTGAAAACTTGCAAGCAGTGTGGAATGCTTTTCAAGGTGAGGGGACATCATAGCCATAGATTACACCGCCACCAGGAATTCCCTTGATCCCAGGAAGACAAACCCATCTTGGGTCTCTGCTGTCAAGCGCTGTGCTTTAAGTGACTACACTGGATGCCTCCTCACTGAAACAGCCTTCAGCATGCAAAACATTCCTAATTGTGCTGAGGTTACTGGCAGATTAATGGAGTGTGTTTTACTTTGACCATCTCTCAGTTTAAAATGAGAGCAAGTGGGGTGATGATACCCACCGTGATGTAGTGGGTAGAGTGAGGAACTGGAACTCCGTAGGCATGGGTTCTAATCCCTGCTCAGCCATGGAAACTCAATGGGATGTGGAACCAGTAGTAATAGTAATTATGTACTATCAATCACTTCGGACACTTTTCAGGGTTTTCTAGGTAAAGAATACACAGAAGTGGTTTGCCATTCTTGTCTTTATGGCTGAGGTATCCTCAGAGTGTACATAATGCCTGATATTATACAGGCTGACTTTTTAGGTGGCCCAGTGGGAAATCAGGTTCATAAGATCTGGATTCTCAGAAACATATATAAACCACTGAGCTATCCAACCAGCTAGACCATCAAGTCAATTCTGACTTATGGCAAACCTTCCCAGGGTTTTGTAGGTAGAGTTATTATTATTATTATTATATTTGAATTTCTATACCGCCCTACTTGGCAGAGGTATTCAGAAGTAACTATCTTTCCTTACTTTTGGTGGCACCCTGAGACTGTTCAGTTTACCCACCAAGGTCTTACAGGTTGGCTCTTCTGGCATGCACAGTGGGGAACTGAACTCCCAACCTATGGCTTCACAGCCAAATTCGCAGAGTTATCAAACCAGCTCCAGCCAGCTACCTGGATCTGGTACAGCTATTCCCTAAATATCTCACTTACCTTGAAAGCTTTGTTAGGGCCCCTGTAAGTCCATTCTGAGCTGATGGCATGACTGTCTGGCCAGGTTATCCTGCTATTACAATACAGTGGTGCCTTGAGTTACAAATTTAATGCATTCCAAGGCATTTTTCATGTTATGAAAAATGTGCAACTTGAATTTTCCATAGGAGTGCATTGAAAACCAAAATTCATAACTTGAAACCTGGTTTCCCATTTTGTTGTTGTTCAGTCGCACAGTCGATTCCGACCCTCTGCGACCCCATGGACCAATGTCCTCCAGGCACTCTTGTCCTCCACCATCCCCCTCAACTCACTCAGCTCTGTGCCCATTATCTCTACAATACCATTTAGCCATCTCATCTTGGGCCGTCCCCTTCTTCTTTTGCCCTCGACCCTTCCAAGCATCAAGGCTTTCTCAAGTGAATCCTCTCTTTTCATTTGATGTCCAAAGTACTTTAGCTTCATCTTTATTATTTGACCTTCTAAGGAGCAGTCAGGGTTGATTTCTTCTAAGACTGACCTATTTGTTCTCCTCGCTGTCCAGGGTACTCTCAAAACCCTTCTCCAACACCACATCTCAAAGGCGTCTATTTTTCTGCGCTCCGCTTTCCTAATGGTCCAGCTCTCACAACCATACATTGCCACAGGGAATACCATTGCCCTGACTATGCGAATTTTTGTTTGCAATGTGATGTCTCTACTTTTCACTATGTCCCCCAGGTTTCTCATTGCTTGCCTCCCAAGAATCAGTCACCTTTTTATTTCATGACTGCAATCACCATCTGCAGTGAGCTTTGATCCTAGGAAAGTGAAATCTGTCACTGCCTCTACTTCTTCCCCATCTATTTTCCATGGACTGATAGGGCCTGTTGCCATGATCTTGGTTTTCTTGATATTGAGTCTCAAGCCAGCTTTTTAACTCTCTTCTTTTAACCTAATCAGGAGCTTCTTTAGGTCCTCCTCACTTTCTGCCATTAGGGTGGTATCATCTGCATATCTCAAATTGTTGATGCTTCTCCCAGCAATTTTGATCCCAAATTGTGATTCCTCCATTCCTGCATTGCGCATTATGTGTTCTGTGTTTAAGTTGAATAAGCAGGGTGACAAAATGCAGCCTTGTCTTACTCCTTTTCCTATTCCAAACCACTCTGTCATTCCATTTTCTGTCCTAACTGTTGCCTCTTGATTCATGTACAGATTTCTCATGAGGCCTATAAGGTGTTCCGGAATTCCCATCTCTTTAATTACTTGCCACATTTTGTTATGGTCGACACAGTCAAAAGCCTTAGTGTAATCAATGAAACAGAAGTAGACTTGTTTCTGATATTCCTTTGTTTTTTCCATGATCCATCTTATGTTGGTGATGTGGTCTCTAGTTCCCCTGCCTCTTCTGAAACCCGCCTGCACTTCTGGTAATTCTCTCTCCACATACTGTTGCAGTCTATCCTGTATTATCTTGAGCATCACCTTGCTAGCATGAGGGATGAGCGCAATTGTTCGATAATTTGAACATTCTTTGGCATTACCCTTTTTGGGGAGTGGAACATATACAGATCTTTTCCAATCCTGTGGCCATTGTTGTGTTTTCCAAATCTGCTTGCACAGGATTGGAAAAGATCTGTATACGTTCCACTCTCCAAAAAGGGTAATGCCAAAGAATGTTCAAATTATCGAACAATTGTGCTCATCCCTCACTCTAGCAAGGTGATGCTCAAGATAATACAGGATAGACTGAAAAATCTGTAACTTGAGCCATTATTTTCAATTGATTTTCATTCGTACTGTGAAAATTTTGTAACTTGAACCATTTGTACTACTGTAGTTCTAATGGCAACCTTGTTATGCTGGCTAATCTTTCTAACACTAGGTCAGGTGAAAGGAACAGTAGAATGGACTCACCAAAAAGGTGGCTTCATTTTTGCAGTTTCATGTCCGGCCTAGACATGGAAGAAGAAGACCTGATGGCATATAACAAAAAAAAAAAATTGAGATAGTCTCTAGATAGAATTTTAGGAGGTGTTGATTCTAGTGTGGGAAGATTACAACTTTGTTCTTTGCTTATTTTTTTTAGCTTGCTTAGTTGGAAATAAGTTCTGCCCAGGAAGAATCTAAGGAAAATAGTAGATTGTTGATTTACTTACATTAACTTAGTTTTATTTGCATGGTGCTTCTAAATTGAGGGTGCCCAAACTACAGCCTGGGGGCCAAATCTGGCCCCTGGGCCATAGTGACCAGCTTCCTGAACTACGTGACAAGTCCACCGCTTGAAAAATTTGGGCACCCTTGTTCTAAATTAATCTCTGTGTATTACAGGAAAAAAACCTGAGTTTATATCCAAGAGTTTCTACGTTGCATCTCTGAAATTTCAGTCCTAAATCCAATGAACTGGCAGTCAGGTCTAATGGTTTCTGGATCAGAGAAATATTGTGATTTGTGCTGAGCGGGGCTGTATTTTCTGTGTGGAAGAGAAATACTTAATCTGAAAGGAAAATAACATTCTGAACTATGCCAGCCAACTGGCCTGAAGTCAGAGTGTGGAAAAGTGCCTTTCTTTGGACGACACTTTCCAGCATCCCCTAACCAGCATAGCCAGGAGCTTTCTCAAGCTCTGCCTAAAATTGGTAGAGACTATTTTGGTCTCTGTTTTTCTTTAAATGGAGACCAGTTAAGGTATGTGGATTGAAAACTATAGGGAAAGGCCTTGACTATTACCTCCAGCAGATTAGGTGAAATTTAGAATCTCTCTCTCTCTCTCATGCACAGAAAGTCACATGCATCACACAGGGGGCAAAAATTGCATTTGAAGGGAAAGTATTTCATGGGTCTCTGGGCATATTCAGTTTTGGCACCATGTGAGACCAGAAGTCATTTCAGACATGGTTTTTCGGGAGCGCCAACCAACTCTGGTAGAAAATCATGACCATGCTCCTCACAGCATCTTCCACCAACCAACATGTGGAGCTAACAAAATAAATAACATTTGGTCCAACCTGAAATCCAATGTTAAAACCTGTGGCTGCAATTCAGGCAATGTGAATCACAGTTCCAAGGTGGCCAGTCAGGTTTACAGGCAAAAATGAATTTAGATGCAACTCTCCGAGGCCCATTTCCCAGCCTTACGGGTGGTCTTTTGCTGTGGAAGGTTTAGCTTGAATGGGGCTCCTCCTATTTCAGGGGTGTTTCTTCCGTCTCTGCAAATTTACTTGGAGAAAAATGTGCTCTTTTGCAAATTGGCCTTTGGCCCAAATAAATGCTATAACCCAAAAGCACTGAGATCAAAGCCATTGACTTAATCTGAAATAGCCACTTAACTCCACATCTATCCTCAACATTTTAGAGGGTGAGTGAGGCTGCCAGTCCTATATGCACATCCCTAGGAGAAAGTCCCATTGAACTCACTGGGTCTTGCTTTTGACTTTGTAGGCAGGGGTATGTAAAACCCACCCAAGATTACTTCATCCCCATATTGTCTTTAATGGGTCTACAGTAGCTTCCAATCTAAGGCTTCTGTTTTTATGCTTACTGAGCTGCAGCACAGCAAATCTCTATACATTTTAAAGGGAGGTAGATTGAAGGACTGTAGTAGAAATGTACAAAGGAGCTCCCACTTAATTAAAGGGAAGCCAGAATTCAGCCCAGCTTTCTCATTGCAAGGGTCAAAATTGTCTAGGAGTAATTTCTAGAGGATCACAGGTCTGGCAGTGGTCCTGGATTTGGGTTGTCCATTAAATCAACAGCTTGAGACTTTAGGATCTTCCTATCGATATAGTACAGACAAGCAGCAAGCGCTGGCCAGGATCCTGTCACCGGCTATCGAAACTCTGATGTCCTTTTGCTAGAAACCTAACCCGACCCTGGGGTGCACATAAAGAGCCTCCTAGGTCAGGCGAAAGGAACTGCTGAATGAACTCACCAAAAGGTGCCTTCATTTTGACAGTTTCACATCTAGCCTGGACACGGAAGAAGAAGAAGAAGAAGAAGAAGAAGAAGAAGAAGAAGAAGAAGAAGAAGAAGAAGAAGAAGAAGAAGAAGAAGAAGAAGAAGAAGAAACTTTGTAAGGAGCCCTGCTGTACTGCAACCAAAAGGTTGTGAGTTTGATCCAGACCAAGGCTCAAGGTTTACTCAGCCTTCCATCCTTCTGAGGTCGGTAAAATGAGTACCCAGCATGTTGGGGGCAAAATGCGAATTACTCTGTGACCTGCCCAGAGAGTGCACTAAGCATTATGGGGCGGTATATAAGCGCCATTGCTTTGATTGTTTGGCTTTCTGAAGACCAGAGGTGCAGAATTAAATAGGGACTAGGGAGTCTGTCTCCGATATGATACAGATTGACTCGAGAAGAAGCCCTCCCCCATCGAGTTCATTGCACCCTCAGTGGGGTGGGGGCTCTAGGTAAAGTTCGCCCTTGCTTGAAAGCCAGTCTTGTCTGACTCTAGGGTTCGGTGCTCATCTCCGTTTACAGCCAAAGAGCCAGCGCTATCTGTATCTGTTTCTGTAGACATGTGGCAGGCATGACTAGATGCCAGACCGTACTTGCCAGACCGAAATTGCCTTGCAATTTCTTGCTTCTGAACTGCTAGGTTGGCAGGAGTTGGGACAGAGACTGGAGCTCACTCCGTCGCACAGCACGCAGCTTTCGACCTGCCTACCTTCCAGTCGTCAAGTTCAGCGTCTTAATCACAATTACCGTAATTTGGAAAGCGAGCGCTTTGCAAAAACTCTGGGGTTGTGTGTCTTTTCGGAGTGATTTAAGCGCTGAGAGAGGAAGATGAACGGATTCACGGCCGACCTGTCCCACTGGAATCCAGGTTTCAATCCAGAAACTAATTTACTCTAGCCATTCCCCTAAATGGAGTTGGGTTTCTTCATTTCTGGCGACGGGCCAATCCAGGCTAAGTTTGATGAGACGAAAGATAACCTCTTTTTAAAAAATATGAATCAAAAGAGTAGGAAGGGACTTACAAATAGAGGGTGGGGGAGAAGCAAAATCAGAGATTAAATTTCTTATCTAGAGATCTAGATGAGTTTAACCCCAGATTTAAACTCCTCTAAGCACACCGTTAGTAATTGATTGTAGCTTCTCTTGGGGTTGGGATGGGGGTACCTAACAACCGAATCTCCATTTCTGAGTCGGAAATGCGGCAGGAATCAAATGTTCCACTTTATTTGTCTTACCCACTACCTATGAATGAGAACTTGAACAAGAACAGCTAATATGGTCCATCTGCATTTTGATCTCTCGCTAAATCACCAAAGGCTGATGCACATTTATAAGCGGGTCAGTAGAGGGGAGGGAAACCTTTCGGGTTTCTAACAAAGAAGAGCTCTATCAGAGCGTAAACAAAACAAAAAGTCAAAAACGTTGTGCCACCTTAAAAACTAGCTAATGTATTTTAATGTTAGCTTTCGTGGATCAAGTCCACTTTGTCAGACCTTAGAGTGAGACTTCATGGCATCAATTGATTACACATCAGGTACCAGAGACACACAATGGTTGGCTTGCATAACAGATATGTTTACAAGTCAGTGTGGCTTTTTACAACTGGTAGTAATAGAAGATCCCTGGTTGGTATTCAGATTTGTGGTGATGTTTGGACCTGTTATGATGCAAATGGTTTGGAGATGGATGCAAAACAAACATCGTGGCATTACACATTTGCTAATTAATAGTTGTAGGAGGGCCCCAACAACTCTGTTTCTCCGGAGGCAAAGGTCCCATTAACAGTAAGGGAAACTCTGGTATAATCCCCCTAAATATGAAGCAGAGCAGTTGGTTTCAGCAGCCCAATTTCTAAACTCTAGAAATCAGACACATTTACTCCCTCCCACTAAGTTTAAGAGGATTAACCGCCTAATAAACGGTACATTTCAGTTTGATGGTGAAAGCCTTGCTTGGAAGTGAAGTAGGACGGCCAAATTCCACTTGCATGTTTGTGGTGTCTGGCCAGGTTATGACTCTATGGTAATAGAGTAGACCATACTGCCAGTGATTCAATGCCGATCGTCAGGAGGCAGTTAACTAACCTGACAACCTACAGGGAAGGGTGTTGGTCCCCAAATGGATTAAATCCCACTTGAATCTATCTTGATGGAGGGCAGCAGCTTTATCAATTCTGGCCTGGGACTGATGAGGACTTTGCATCCCAAAAGGATTCAGGACCAAAAAGTGACTCACAGTACTTGATCAGTGGTATGGATGTCATGCTGCAATGCCGAAGGCAATTGAAAGGCCACTGCATTATAATCTCAGGACAGTCTTCATGGCTGATTGCCATGAGGATCACCAATATTCAGATTCAGATACAGCAGAACAACAAGAAGAAGGTGGATTCAAATACAGTGAGACTTACTCCTGGGTCAACATGCCACAAAGTGGGGTTCAAACTGCAAATTATGGGTGCCGCTTCCTAATAAAAGGATCTAAGGTTGGCACCAATAGCTGTCAATCAATTATCTCTGTAGACTCAGGCGAAACTCTGCACAGGATGGGAGTGGTCCAAAACTTTCTGCTGTGTTAGGTAGGGTCGCAAATTATACTCCCTCCCATCTAAGTGTATAATACCCAAAGCCGATCATTGGTACCTGAGGAAGAAAGTGTCCCAAGAGTGTCTCCCACCCCTCAGCCGTAAACCTATATTGTAGTAACAAAAAGTTAAATAGCAAAGTTCTGCCTTTTCAGTATCCCCAAAATGAGCTGCCTGAGGAAATTGACTAAGTAAAGCCAAAGATAAAGGTCACCCTTGCTCAAAAGTCAGTCGTATCTGACTCTAGGGTTCAGTACTCATTGTTTATAGACTATAGCCAAAGAGCCAGCGCTGTCTGCGTCTGCAGATGTTTCCGTGGACATGTGGCAGGCATGCCTAGACACTGGAGTGCACTGAATGCTGTTTACCTTCCCACCGAAGTGGTCCCTATTTAGCTACTTGCTATTTCTTGCTTTTCGAACTGCTAGGTTGGCAGGAGCTGGGACAGAGACGGGAGCTCACTCGTTCATGCAGTACCTAGGAATCGAACTCCGACTTTCCAGTCAGCGAGTTCAGCATCTTATTCGAGCCAACGCAGTCCCTCTCCGTAATTTCGGGCCCTGTTTAGACTGCTCAGGGTGCTGCTGAATTTGGCCATTGTGCAGCATTAAGCCGTTGCATTTAGATCCAGGTCATCTCAATGATGCCAGGGGGGGGGGCACTCCATTTTGCAAGCTTCGATTTGTGCGGAATTTTAGGCGAGCTATAAAGTAAATCTAATACAAAGTGAGTTGAAAAGAACCATCAACTTCTTTGCGAAAAGTGAGCTGGATTTGAACTGAGAACGAAGTGGCAAAGCCTAATAGCTGTAAGCCTGAAATGTAACAAAAACCTTTTGCCCCTCAACAACCGCCATCGCATTTCCCATCTAGTAAGAATCCACTGGGCTGGTCTTTTGCAAATCCGTAGTTCTCAGTTCTTCAACCGCCTCATCCTGAGAGAAGAGTTTGAGACCTGCAATGCCAAACTTTTCTGTGCAACTTGTTAAACTACTAAACGAATTTGAAACAGTCTCAGCATAAATGGAGACATACGGGTCACTCTTCTTGAACAGTGGCCTGCCGCCTGCATGAAAAAGCGGAGTTACAACATTGGGGACTTCTTGGTACATAGGATAGCTCAGTAGTAGTTTAGGTATCTGGCTGTAGAGCCAGAAGCTGGGAGTTCGGTGGGGCCTTGAGCAAGCTACACAGTCTCAGGTTTTCCTCAGAAGAAGGGAATGGTAAACCACTTCTGGGTATCCTCTACCAAGAAAACCCTGGAAATGTTTGCCGTAAGTCAGAATCGATGATGATGACGACGACGACCCACTAACACCAAGACATCAAAAAGCTTGAGCGCTTTCACCAACAGAAACTCAGGTCCATCTTGAACATCAAGTGGGATTACCATGTCACCAACATCACAGTCCTCTAGAAGGCAAATGTAAATAGAATTGAAGCATCCACCATAGGCCACCGTCTTAGATACATAGGGCATGTCCATCATATGGATGGTTCCAGGCTTCCTCGTCAAATTCTTTATGGGGAACTTAGCTTCTGTACAAGACTTCGCAGAGCTCCTTTGAAGCTTTATAAGGACCAGCTGAAACAAACCATGAAGGTGTCAGGTATAAACCCACAAAATATTGAAGCAGCAGCTGTAGATTGGCCACTTTGGTGTCAAACTATTTCTGCTGCTATCGATCACTTCGAAGGAGAACGCCGCAGACATCAACTAAGCAACAAACTCAACTATGCCCTCCACCATTTATTCAGTGTAATGTATGTGGTGGCATGTTTCATGCCAAGGATCCAAGAACTGTTAAAGTATCATCTAAGTATATAGGCAGGTGGTTGTTTTTTTGTAGAATTAGGATGTTCAAGCCCGTTAAGTTCAAAATTTCCAAATATCTAGGGAGTCCTTTAGGTATTGCTCCAAGGGCTCCGATCAGTACGAGTACAACAACAGATTTCTTTCTCCATAGATGTTCAATTCAATTTGCAAATCACTATATTTTGTGGTTTTCTCCAGTTGCTTGTCCTCAATTCATGCATCAACTGGTATTGCAATGTCAGTAAACCAGACCTTCTTCTTTTCCACAACAGTTGTATCAGGAGTATTGTGGGTCAGATGTCTATTTGGGATTTTAAAGTCACACAGGATCTTGAACATTCTCTAACTGATGTTCCCAATAGTTATTGCGCACTAGAAAGAAAGAAAGAAAGAAAGAAAGAAAGAAAGAAAGAAAGAAAGAAAGAAAGAAAGAAAGAAAGAAAGAAAGAAAGAAAGAAAGATTAGCGGTGCAGGCTTTATCAGTGGTTTCTCAACTGTCCTCATTTTCACTTCTAGACTTGTCTTCTTTCCTTCCTTCCTAGTTTTGTGGAATCTAGAAGGTTAGTCATTGGGCAGTAATTCACTCGGTAATAATAATAACAATAACAATAATAATAAGTTATTATTATTATTTCAGGTCAAAAATTATTCTGGGAGCTGCCTCATTGGATGCATCCGGCATCCAGGGGGGAACAAATGGCCGATGGGTGTAACAAGATTCTTTGGAGCTTCTACGGGACTTGATTCCTCTGGATGCTTGTTCGTACACTAACCAAGGGCTGAGTTAGTAGCAGACTTTTAAAAAACATTTAAGTCTGCTTCCAACTTTCACCTTTTGGCAAAACAATTTTACTGTTGAACTTTCACTGAGCAAGGAGGGATTTGCAGTAGCTTCCCAGAAACTGCCTCACTGGCAGTTCCGTTGCCACTCACCTGCACATGGCGACATTGCACATTTAACCCAAGCTGAATGCACGGGCATTTACTTCTACGTTTAGGTACAAGTAAAGGTCACCCTTGCTCGTTGTATCTGACTTTAGGGTTCGGTGCTCATTTGCGTTTATAACTAAGACCCAGTGCTGTCTGCATCTGCAGACATTTCTGTGGACATGTACACAGAATGCTGTTACCTTTCATGCGGTACCTATTTATCTATTTACAATATCTTCCTTTTGAACTACTAGGTTGGCAGAAGCTGGGACAGATGCTGGGAGCACACTCCATCGTGTAGCACTCGGGTCTCGAACTGCTGCCGTGCCGGCTTTCCAGTTGTCATGTTCAGCGTCTTAGCCACTAAGCCATCATAGTCCCCATACCTCTGAGTTTTGACGACCCAAAACTTTTCATTTAGACAATCTTAAAGAACAAACACGCTAAACAAATTATTTTATTATAATTACGAGGGCGATCCGGAGCGTTTGCTCAGAAGTCCTACTTCCTTCAATGGAGGCAATTTATAAGTTTGAATAAAGGAGTACATTGAATTCGGTCTTGTCTGTGGAGAAGGAATGAGTACAGAATTCACTAGGCTCACCTCCACTTTTACAGTGAACTGCCTTTAAACCTGCCCGTTGAAGACATTTTCTGTTAATTCAGGACAGGAAACTCCTTTCTGCTACTTGCAGTTTATTTATTATTTATTTAACAACAAAGCTGAAGAACGGACAGAAGGAAATGATTAAGAGACCTCAGTATGATTACATTTTGCATTCCTATCTTTGTGATATTAGATTCCTCTGGGGCAAACATTCAGGATAGGCCAATTTCCCAACACTTGGGAAAGGTCTTCGTTTGGACTTCAATATTCACAATCCCTCAGACAGCACTGGTTGCTGTAGTTCACAAAACGAGCATTTACAAACTGAGAGTTCTATTTCTGGAGTGATCATTAACCATGAGCCATCTCCTTTTCAATCTGCCTCTCTTTCCAAAAGCCTTTTGATTCCCTTAGGAAAGATTTTGTTTTGTTTGGTCTCCTTAAATCACACTTTGTATTGAATCAAAAGCTGACTGTGAAACGTATCTCCCCGTCTCTCAAAAACTGTGGCCAGAGGCTGTATAAACTCAAATTTTAGCTTCCCCCGACTTGCTTACATTTTCATTGGTCTCTTTGACTAAGGAACAGTTCAAACAGGAGTGCGCATTTTCAGGACCGACTGGCCTAAAGCAGGCGTGTCCAAGCTTTTTTGGCATGGGCCAGTCACGTGGTTCAGTGGCCAGTCATGTGGCTCTGAAGGGGAAGTAAAACATCCTTGCAATCTGTTTTGCAACAGGATGAGATAGATTTTAAGCTGCCATTTTCTCTGCTTAAAGCAGGGGTGCCCAAACTATGGCCCACAGGCCACATCCAGCATCCGACGCAAATGTGGCACAGGCTGGATGAATTGGCATCAGAGCTGGATCTAGCCCATGGGCCTTGTTTCGTCACCCCTTTCTTAAAGCCCAAGACTGGCTGGGTTGAAAGAGTGATACCTTTTTTGGCTCGATGTCTCCTGCGGTCTCTGAATAACAAAGCGAAAGAAACAGAAGAAAATTTAGAAGGAGAAAAAAACACACTAGACTCACCATGAACTCCAGCAGCGTCAAGTACATCCCGTCAAACCACCCGTATGGAAAGTGACAAAATGTTGAGGTTCTAGTCTAGACGGTTGTTGTTTGAAAGAAGGTGGGGTGGAGAATTTTTAGGGGAAATATGGAGAAGGAGAAAAGGAAAGGATTTCTTGCAGAACTTGGGATATTAGCTCAGGCACAAAGCTTCAAAACTTTGTTGTTGTAGCAGTAAGGTAAAGGTAAAGGTCACCCTTGCTCAAAATTGCAATTGCATTTACAAGCTGCTCCATAGCGTTTAGTGCACTCTCTGGGTGGTTCAAAAGGTATGTAGCATTTTTGCCCCCAACATGCTCGCTGGGTACTCAATTTAACCGACCTCGGAAAGATGGAAGGCTGAGTCAACCTTGATCCCCATCAGGATGGAATTTACAATGGCACCAGTTTTGATTGCAATACAGCAATTTAACCCCTACCAGAGCTTGGAAACCCCTCTCTTTCTGAGTGCTATCATTCCCATAATTTTACAGCCAAAATACCTGGGAGGCTCTGGAACTTCATCCAAAACATACCGTTTCTATTTCTCTCTGATAAGTGTGGCTATTCACAGTATGATAGTCCTCAATTTGACTTCGGTTTGAGCACTCTCTGAATTGCCACTGTATTCAACCCAAGCAAAGGCTAGTTTGACAGTTGCGTTGATCAGCAGTGGAAGCTGGAGTTTGGGGAGTGGAGATCAGTCTGCATTTAGAATTTGGGAAGGTCCTTAGTTTGGATTAGAACTTGCAGAAGACAAAAGCAGATACAGTTGATATCTTTTCCAGACTGCTAATTATTATTTTTTAAATATTCAAAGCACCAGAGAACTTTTGAGACTGAAGATCATTTCTTCAGGCCATACATCAATCTTGGATAGTGCAGAATAATTAATATAAATGAGAATCGCAAAGTAATGGCAAATGCTTATGCCAGGCATGCTACTTAAAGATGAGTTAGGAGGCGAACAGGATTCATCCCTTGGTGACTGTTGGGTGAATGTCACCTCCCAACTACTCCGACAAAGGCCTGGCCAGAAAAATCTGCATTTACCACCCCTAAGGAAAAGGTAAAGGTCGCCTTTGCTCAGAAAGCTAGTCTTATCCGACTCTAGGGGTCAGTGCTCATCTCTGTTTCAAAGCCGAAGAGCCAGTGTTGTCTGCTTCTGCAGATGTTTCCGTGGTCATGTGGCAGGCATGACTAGACACCGGAGCGCACGGAACGCTCTTACCTTCCCACCGAAGTGGGCCCTATACATCTACTTGCAATTTCTTGCTTTGGAACTGCTAGGTTGGCAGGAGTCCTTCTTTTTTGAAACTCCAAGCAGCTCCTATTTGTAACTCTCAGAAGGTTGCTGGAGGGATTCTGGGAACTGTAGTCTAAATAAAGGAAATTCCCCAGGCTGTGCCTTCGCCTTTTGACATTCCAAACTGGCTCCTTTTTTCTGTTCTTCCTTTTTAGGGAAAACAATGAAAACTCGAGCTCCAACGGCCACAACCCGCTTTCCTCTGCTTCCCTGAATGGCAGCAAAGTGGTTTTGGGCAGCTCCGAAGACGAGAAAACGCCTTCAGGGACTCCGGATCACCCTTCGGCCAGCCCGGCTTTACTGCTCGCCTCCAACTCGGGTTTACAGCCGCTCCACAGCTTGGGACACCCCCAGGGTCCCAGCGCCATCCCTGTTCCCAGCGCGGACCCTCTGCACCATCACAGTTTGCAAGACTCCATCCTCAACTCCATGTCTTCTAACCTGGTCGACCTGGGCTCTTAAAAACAGCAAATGCACAAACAGAGGGAAACAACAACCAACCACCCCGAATCGACTCTGTTGGTGGCACCACCGATGTTCTCTTAAACCAGGGCTCCCACAAAGTTGTCCTCTTCTTTACTTCGTGGAAAGATCTCAAACAACTTTCTACCTATTTCATACATGATGAAAGGGAGCGAGGAGGCGAATTCTTCATGTGGGTCTCCGGTCTGTTGACTGTTGAATTACTGGGAAGGTACTTCGGCCTCCAGGCTTTGGTCAATGGTTTGGAGAAGGAAGTCTTAAAAGGGTTTGGCAAAGAGATGGAGGACTCTTCCATAAAGCTTTCTTTGTTTAAAAATGGCAAGAGATGCAGAAGAGAATGAATCCCCAATGCAGAGCTAATTGAGGAGGGTGGGCATATGGAGGGGTGGTTAGCAGCCCCATCTCTTGCCATCTCTTGGGTACTTGATCTGAGGCACTCTTCCTGGTTGCCGGCTTTTTAATGGGTCTCTCCAACTCCGACTCAACTCTGCCCACAAGGTGTGGCGAATCACACCATTTGGGCCACAACAGCTGGAAGCAGAGCTATTTAAAGTCATTTTTGTTACTAAAGCTTTGGAGTAAGGATACACGTGCGGGTGTTTTTGAGATGGGGTGAGGGAGACTATAATTCCAAAAACTGGTCTTGTGACTGGGAGAATTCTGGGAACTGTAGTTCAAAAATACCTAGGAGCAAATGGTGCCCTATCCACCCAAGCCACAGCATCCAAAGCCAGCCAGATTAAATATGTAATAATTTGCTGCCCCCTTTGTGACATCCAAATCTGTTGGTTGAGGCAGCAGAATGATAGAGAAGTAGAATTCTAAAGTTGAAAGGTACCACTAGGGCTATCTAATCCTGTTGATGCAGGAAATCGATAGATAAAACATCTCCAGGAGATGGCCACCTGACCTCTGTTTGGAAAATTCCAAATAAGGAGACACACACAGACACACACCCTTGAGGGTATTATTCCACTGTGGAATAGCTTTTAACATTTATTGCTGCCTAATGGTAGAGCCAGCCACAGATAGAAGAGACCAAAGGTCTACCTATTGTCCTGGAGTGTCTTCAGCCACCCTGACTCTATGCTATTCAGATGCCTTTGAGAAGCCCAGAATGCTGGCATCAGTAGCTGTTTCCTTCTTTTGCTGAGTGTCCAGTAACTGATATTCAGTGCACAGTCTCTGTAAATCTAAAGGCTTGTAATGGATGGTTTCAACTGATAGACAAACTCATGGAACATAGCTCCAACTCCCTTTCAAAGCCATCAGCTAAGCTAGTGGTTCTTAATGGTGGCAGCAGATTCCACACATCTGTTGAAGCTGTCCCAAACTGGACCCATCATCCAGAAGTACCAGGCTACAACTCTTATTCTCCCAGGTGGCAGGCAGTTTACTGGGTGGGGGCAATGTGCAGTAGTGCATCATTTGGGAGAAATCTAGACAGGTTGATGTTGCAGCAACACCAGCTAAGTGTCTTATGATACCTTAAAGACTAACCAATTCTGTTTGGTGTGTGTGCTCTCACATCCTGACCCAGTCCTATTCAGAGGTAGAAAAATATAGTTTGTTGGACAACAATTTAGAACACCTCACCAATACAGCCAGTGGTTATGTTGGCTGGTCCATTCTGGAAGGTGTTCCCAAAATTATTTTTTCCTATCTCTGGTTATATTTATTACTGTGAGTCTTTCATGCCTAGCATTGCTTGGAAGCAACATCTAGCTGCAATCTTGGGGATCTTTTCCAAACAGGAGCTTTTTAAATTCATTATTGGCTGGTTGTTGGATAGCAGTGACAGCCTGCAAAACATTCTTGCTCAACATAAACTAACCTCTTACCTGCACCCTCCCCCCCCCCTCAAATCCCAAAAGTTTATTTACTGCGATAAGGATCCTTGCTAGTTGTTGGTAGCAGGAATGAAGGTTTTGCAGTGTGAGGCTGGAGCCATCAGTTGCTGTAGAAAGGGAAGTCATGCTTCTCAACTTTCAGACACAGGTGGGTCAGGTGACCACAAGCACTGTGATGGTTGCTACTCCACCTGATAGAGGGCTGTTGGCATCGCAGTCTGCAATCAGTCTTGCTATATCCTTTGTAGCCAATGCTATGCAAAAAAAGAGGAAGGGCAAAAAGGTAAGGGTTGGGTGAGGCTGGGGAGGGGGAATTTCTTCCTTGTGGTTCTTTTTTGCCATTCTTTAGGTGGGGTCAAGAAGATCTACAAAGCCCTTAAGCCAGAGAACTTGCCTTCAACTGAACGAGTGGCTTCAGAAGTAGAAGCTGAAGCTGGGACATCTGGGTTGAGACCATTGACTCAGTGGGTGCCCTTCAACCTCTGTTCCTTCACCTGTAAAATGGGAACAAGGGCAAACTACCTCACAGGGCTGTTTGTGAGGATAAAAACTGTACAGCATTTTGCACATTTAACGTCGAGATAGTCTATATCACTCATTATTCTTCATGATAATTAATAATGTTAACCCCCCCTTTTTTTTTAAATCTGTGGGGCCACCCCCAATTAGTATGTTAATTGTCCAGGCTTCAATGGCTTTTCAGTCACATCTGTAAGCTCTGGGTCTAACCTGCATGACCCCATGACAGCCATTCAAATCACAGCCAGCGAAGAGCAGTCATTATATTTCTATCTATCTTTACCTATATACTTATATATCATAAGCTGTCACTGCTCAATGAAATACAAGGTCAGTTATCAAATGCCAGCCAGGCCCCCTTGAATTTTGTGTATTGTTTATATTATTATGTGAATACAGTCTTTGGGGAAAATATTTCTGCTTCTATTTTATAATAAAATCGAGAAATCTAGTCTACTGTTCTAGAAATGAAGGATTTTTTGTGTCTAACTAGTGTCTGACTCAGTCCTTGCCGGAGTCATTGTCAGCGATGGTGCATTTCTGATTTCCCAGGAAAATTCCCTTCTCATCACTGGGAAATGCAAAGAGTAAAACAGGTCATAAATCTAGCAGAACAAGCAGTTCACAAGGCTTCTGCCCACACAACAGGTGTGGTCCTTCAGGATTCCTTCTTAAAAGGACAGTGAGGGTAGGTGTTTGTGCTGTAGGGACTGCAGTGGCTCAGTGGTTAAGACACTGATCATTATGACTGGGAGGTCATCAGTTTGAGACCCAAGTGCTGCATGATGGAGTGAGTTTCTGTCTCTGTCCCAGCTCCTGCCAACCTAGCAATTTGAAAGCAAGAAATTGCAAGTAGATAAACAGGTGCCACTTCAGTGGGAAGATAAACAGTATTCCATGCATTCTGATGTTTAGTTATGCCTGCCACATATCCACGGAAATGTCTGCAGATGCAGACAGCACTGGTTCTTTGGCTATAAACAGAGATGAGCATTGAACCCTAGAGGTAGATATGACTGGCTTTCAAGCAAAGGCAACCTATACCTATACCTTTACACTTGAGGTTCCTTCTGTCTCCTCCCCAAACTTCATCTTCCTTGGATCTGAAATTACTGTTGCCTTGGTCACAATCCAGATATTAATGGTATAATCAATACATTTGCAGCAGGAAAGTGAATGACAGTTCATTTCTAGGATATTTACTTTCCTTCTCCTTTGCCCTTAACTACATTTCCCAGAATTCCTTCAAGAAAAGCCAAGGCAATGCTGATTATGGTGAAAAGGAACACTACATGGGAAACCTATAATTTTCCAGGTGTAGATGTAGAATATAAATTTCAGTTATATTCAGAAATCTAAGTTCCATATTTAACTCATCATTCCTGATGCTTATTACCTCCTCCTCCTCCTCCTACCATATCTGAATCCAAATATTGGCGATACTCATGGCGATCAGCCATGAAGATTGTCCTGAGAATATAATGCAGTGGCCTTTCATCTGCCTTCTGCATTGCAGCATGACACCTGTACTACTGTTCTGTGAGTCATTTTCTGGTCCTGAGCCCTTTTGGCATACAAAGTCCTCATTGGCCCCAGACCATTACTGATAAAGCTGCTGCCCTCCATCAAGATGGATTCAAGTGGGATTTAATCCACTTGGGGACCATCACCCTTCCCTGTGGACTTCGGCACCCAAGACCTTAGTCCTCTGGGTTGTCAGGTTGTCTACTCTATTACCATAGCAGGATAACCTGGCCAGACAGGTGCTTATTACCTAAACGTGCTTATTACCTAAATGTGAGTTGGACTCTAACATCTGGTCTGATTTCTAGTCTTTCAAAGACTGTTGCAAGACTATTAGGTCCATTGACCTAATGGAGAGAAGGTATGGTGCTGAAATTGGTTTTGCAATGGAGAGAAGGTTTGTTGTTGTTCAGTCGCACAGTCGATTCCGACCCTCTGCGACCCCATGGACCACTGTCCGCCAGGCACTCCTGTCCTCCACCATCCCCCACTCACTCAGCTCTGTGCCCATTGTCTCTACAATACCATCTAGCCATCTCATCTTGGTTACTATTCCCTTATTTGTTAAATAAGAAGCGGAGAACTAGCAAGCAATTTCAATCTTGTATAGAAAATACTCTTGAGGAATCTTGGTTATTTCTTTATATAGTTAACACCCCAAGATCATGGCCTCTGGCCCCATCACTCCCTGGCAAATAGAAGGGGAATAAATGGAAGCAGTGACATACTTTAATTTCCTGTGATCCAAGATCACTGTAGGTGGTGACTGCAGCCAAGAAATAAAAAGATGCTTACTTCTTGGGAGGCAAGCTATGAGAAACCTAGGCAGCATAATAAAGAGTAGATACATTACTCTGCCAACAAAAGTCCACATAGCCAAAGCAATGGTATTCTCAGTAGTAATGTATGGCTGTGAGAGCTGAACCATAAGGAAGACTAAGTGCAGAAGAATAGATGCCTTTGAAATGTGATGTTGGAGGAGACTCTTGAGAGTCCCCTGGACTGCAAGGAGATCAGTCAATCCTGAAGGAACCCAACCCTGACTGCTCTTTGGAGGGGCAAATATTGAAGCTGAAGCTCAAGTACACTACTTTGGCCACCAAATCAGAAGAGAGGACTCACTTGAGAAGGCCCGACTCTACTGGTTGGAAATACTTTGCTGGCAGGTAATATTTACTTGTGTGGTATAATCAGTAGAATAACTTTCTCCCCCCCACCTCCCAATCTAGCCAACCTATATTCCCCACAATTCAAAAACATTCTGGCTAAGGGGAAAATGTGGGTAAATGTTACTTCTGTTTCAAAGAAACAGAATAGAAAAGAAAGGAGGGAAAAGTTTAGTCTGTAAATGGCTTTGCTGTAAGAGATTGTGCATTCTCAGAAATGGTTCATTTTTTGGTTATACAGATTCACTCAGAAATAAATCTCACTGAGTTAAACTTGGTTTATTCCTCAATAAATGAACATAAGAGTGCAGTTTTAGTTTGTCCTTGTGGATCGGTGCTTGTTTCCAGCTTGAAGCTGAGAACTGTAAAGAACAAGAAAGAACTATTTGGAAGAAAGCCGTGATGGCGAACCTTGGCACTCCAGATGTTCTTGGACTTCAATTCCCTGAAGCCCAAGCTCCCTGTGAATCCACACGAATGGGTTTACTGCGATTCATCCGCTCTGTGCTGCCTTTGTCACTCCTGAAAGCAAAAGTAAAACACCCCCAGACGGTTAAGTTAACCCTTCCTCTGTACCGGCTCATTTTACTTCCACTTCTGGGAGCGATGAGGGCATCGTGGGCCAGATGAATCTCAGTAAACCCATTCATGTGGATTCACAGGGTGCTTGGGCTTCTGGGAATTGAAGTCCAAGAACATCTGGAGTGCCAAGGTTCACCATCACAGGAAGAAAGTGTATTTATTGGAGAGGAGCACATCTGTAGTATTTATTGTATTAGCTTGTTTCTCAGCCTCCAGCAATAACAACTGCATCAAAAGGTTCCGTGTCTTAATTATATCAGGTATTTAGAAAAAAGATCTCAGCATTTTGGGGGTGGGCTATTAAACTCCTGCATAACTTAAGTTGTGAATAAGCCCTATTTAACTCAAGGAAGTTTACACCCAAGTAGAGAAGCATAGGATTGCACTGCACTAGAGAATAGGACCCATCTGTTACTCTATTTTCAATGGAACCACCTTCCCCACACAGAAGGATAATTGCTCTGAGCAACATAGGACATATTTGTTTCTACATATATAATATTAGTTAATATATGTTATCTAGTATTACATTTAATCAATAAACTATCTTATATTTCAGCCAAATATAAGACTGCTTTTTTAAAAGTCATCGAATTTAGATCAAGATCTCCAAAGGTCAACAGAATCAACTTGCTAAAATTAGAAGTTATTGGATATAAATAATTATTTAGAAAAGCAAAGGTAGAAATAATTGCCTTCCAGGGGGGAAAAATATCAGAATAAACTATAGTACTAGGGTAAAGGCAGTGATTAACCAACGAACAAAATTGGTGCCTGCCAATTGAGAAAGCAGTTAACTCGAAGAACTATTTCCCACTAATCCTAAATAATAATAATGTTGTGCCATCTAATCAGTTCTGAATTATGGTGACTCTCTTGAGGATTTTAATGTCTTGTAAATCATCCCAACTGACAATAGAATTTTCTCCTCAAACTGGCCCTCCGATTCTTCCTTCCCCGCAGACAGAGTGTGACTTTTCGTTTCTTTCACAAACTGCATTTCTCTTGTTCACAAACTGGCCCTAAAGATATTCGCTTCCCCGGGCAATGCTATCCACGCCTACTCAGAAGTCCCACTGAAATCCATGAAGCTGATCCCCAAGCAAGTGAATATGGGATGGAGCTTTTAAAATCTTAATTACCATGATGATACCTCGCTTCCAAGTAACTCCGTTTATGGCTTCTGGGGCCGAAGGAGAGAACTTCAGAAATAAATGAGATGGAGGAATGTGTCCACCCTTCCCATTGATTTCAGCGGGGCTGAAATTTTCTTTTTCGGTTATTGTCCTCAGCCCCCGAAAGAGATGGGTCGACTTAGAGGCAAGCAAAGAGACCCTTGAACTAAATGATGAGCTAAATTCAAACTCAAAACAGATTCTCCCATCTGTTGACATCATCACAATCGGCGTTTACATATTCGTGACCAATAATAGGGACTGTGATGGTTTAGTGGTTAAGACACTGATCTTGACGACTGGAAGGTAGGCAGGTCAGCAGTTCGAGACCCGAGTAATGAGCTGCCATCTGTGCCTCAGCTCCTGCCAACCTAGCAGTTCGAAAGCAACACATTGTAAGTAGATAAATAGGTACCACTTCAGTGGGAAGGTAAACAGCGTTCCGTTCACTCCAGTGTCTAGTCATGCCATGGCTGCCACATGTCAATGGATACGTCTGCAGAAGCAGACAGCGCTGGCTCTTTGGTTGTAAACAGAGATGAGCACTGAACCCTAGAGTTGGATACGACTGGCTTTCGATCAAGGGCGACTTTAACCTTTAACTTACCCAACAATAACTGAGTTTAGCAGTGGGCTATTCATCGAGCATAGAAAGGACTGTAGGTTTGCTATGAAAACTTTTTGATTTCAAAGGAACCTACTCTGAAGGAAGCCTTTCCCGGATCCCAAATTTTCTGCACACAAAGTGTCACCCATTTCTTTCGGGAACCATCCATAATCTTTACTTCAGCAACTATGACGAAGATTTGAAGGAGACCAAATGAACGTCATAGGGGCTCATGCTTGAGGCAGTATACCTGTGTATATTGAGAGCTGAGGACAAGCCACAATGCAAGGCTTCATGGTAGCATCTGAATGGACTTCTGGTGGAAAAGAAGGGCACGTCCCGCCGGTACCCGTGTGAAAGCAGCTGGGGAGATGTGTGTCTGGCTGGGAAATGCGGGTTGAGAACCCCAGGTATCCCGACTTGAATTCCGCAGGGAGTCACGATAAATCAAATATCACAAAATACGGTGCTGGGCGAGATGTGGATCATTGGTCAGATGATGGGAGATTTGAGAAAGCTTATTTTTTCGGAATTAAAACGCTGAGACCCAGTCATGGGTATAATGATAAGTGGATGATGGACGTTGGAACTCCCCAAAAGGAATTTTCTCAGGTTCTGCGTTTCCTCGAATTCCTTCAGATAAATAAATAAATAAATAGTTGAAGGGGCAAAAGACATTACAGTTGAAACAAAGACGGTGGCACAGAAGCTTAGGCAAGTTTATCATCATTAACTCATCGTAGCTCGGGGATATAGGTGTCTGGCTGCAGAGCCAGAGGTTGGGAGTTCGATTCCCCACACTGTCTTCCAGGAGAACAACTACAGTCCCAGGATGCCCCCTGGAGGGAGGGAATGGCGAATCACTTCGGAATACTATAGCTTAAAAAGCCCGGAAAGGATCGCGTAACACATATATAGAATCATAGAATAACTGAGTTGGAAGGGGTCTGACAGATGCTTCTCAAACTTTGAGGACTCCAACTCTCTTGTGAATACCTCCAGTGTTGGAGCGCTCATCACCTCTCGAGGCAGTTGGTTCCACTGTCGTACTGTTCTAACCATTAAGAAGTCCCCTCTGATATTCAGCCTATATTGGGGCTTCCTGTAGTTTCAGCTCGTTATTATGTATCCTGCGCTCCGGGATGGTGGAGAACAGATCCTTCTTTCCCCCAGTCTCCATTTCTCCAGGCTAAACATGCCCAGTTCCGTCAGCCTTTCATATGGCCCCCACGCGCGTTAACGTGCCCAATATTGCCACCCTCCCAATGAGTTTGAACGGGACTCTAGCAGCCGATTCAAGTCTCTTGCCTGCCTAAAGTGCCTGCTGGAAATGCCGCAAACACGAAAGAAAACTCTCTGCAAACACGAAAGAGAGGGATGAAGGCGCGCAACGTAGTGCAAACATTAATCTGGGATTGTCCAAGGATTAAATCCTGATTCGCCAACATCGCATTTTTGGCGCGGGAAAATTCTACTTTAGGAAGGCTGGCCAATAATATTCCTGCTTAGTCGTGCCCCCAACCTCTCGCTCTAATTAAAGGTCTTTTAATTATTTCCCTAGATCTCAGCCATTCGGAATGACTGGAAGATAAGGGGCAACTCGTTAAGGGAATGAACAAAACAAAAAGACAAAAAACGTTGTGACACTTTAGAGAGCAACTGCTGTGTTTTAATGTTAGCTTTCGTGGATCAGGTCCACTTTGTCAGACATAAGAGTGAGAATGACGAAGTGGACTTGATCCACGAAATCTAACATTAAAATACAGCAGTTACTCTTTAAAGTGCCCCAACGATTTTTGTCTTTTTGGAGGAGCAAAACCAAATTAATAGATGGAGGGAGGAGCTCAATGGATAAGGAACAACATTAAAGGAGGGTCGGACTGGAGTCCCCAAATGCAAGACCAACATGCTCAAGTGGGGGCTGCTGGAGGACAACAACATGTGCTATGAATGTGGAGAGAAGCAGGATCTGGCTCATTTGCTGCTCTGCTGACAACAACCAGAAACATACGAGGATTTAAGGTTTTTGTTGTTGTTGTTGGGTCTCACAGTCGAGTCCGACCCATTGTGACCCCATGGACCACTGCACGCCAGACTCCTCTGTTATCTGCCATCCTCCGCAACCCAGCAGTTTGGCCAACGCCAAAGCCAAGAAGGTAGCTAAATTTTGGCAGTTCAAAGTTTGATCTGGACATGAAAGAAGAAGAACTGAATGTGTATATACTAGCCTCACTGATTTTTAAAAGGACAATTGATAGTTCAATCATTCATGTAAAGGTAACATCCCTTGCTCGAAAACCAGTCGTATCTGACTCTAGGGTTCAGTGCTCATCTCTGTTTATAGCCAAAGAGCCAATGCTGTCTGTGTCTGCAGATGTTTCCTTGGACACGTGGCAGGCATGACTAAACCGTAGTGTACAGAATGCTGTTTACCTTCCCACCAAAGTGGTTCTGATTTATCTACTTGCAGTTTCTTGCTTTCAAACTACTAGGTTGGCATGAGCTGGGACAGAGACGGGAGCTCACTCCATCTTGCAGCACTTGGGTCTCAAACTGCTGACTTACCAACCTTCCAGTCATCAAGTCCAGCATCTTAACCACTAAGCTACTGAAGTCCCTTACATCCCCATATATTAATCTGCTTGTCACTTTGCCCCCAGAATTTGCCTTAGGGTAAATTCGATCATTTCCCATTGAAATCAATC
The DNA here is from genome assembly GCA_030440675.1 of Furcifer pardalis. NCBI lineage: Eukaryota > Metazoa > Chordata > Lepidosauria > Squamata > Chamaeleonidae > Furcifer > Furcifer pardalis. Next base: position 148,417,622 of record CP126890.1, on the reverse strand, counting down.
CTCCCAAAAAGGGAGGCTTTTTGAGTCCTCATTCCCAAATTAAGCCAGAGGAGTCCATCTACTGTCCTCTCCCTCTTTTCTCCATCTCTCTGTTGTCTCCTCCCTGCCTTGTTTACAGAATCAACTCTGTAACCTCCTTGGGGCAGGGGACTCTTCAATAGTAAAGGTAAAGGTTTCCCTTGCTCGAAAGCCAGTCATATCCGACTCTAGGGGTCAGTGCTCATCTCTTCAGTATTACCTTGTAAAACACTTGGACACACTCACTGCCCAAATCAATATGTTCATTTTTGTTTTCTTTAAATAAGGGGAAAAAGTGACCTCAGGTTAAAAAGAAAGTGACTCTATAGCCAGGTTGGATTTATTCTCATCCGTTGCCTTTTCTTGCTCTGATTTAATTTTCCCATCACAATTTCTCCCTCCCGCCTCGCCACTATGTCCACCAGCTGCTGCTTTTAAACTTGAAATGCAAACTGGATTACCTATTCTTTCTTTTGGAGAACATCTTGTCAATTGTAGGGGGTTCATTGGTAAATAAATATATCTCACATTATTTTTATTACAACAACAACAGCAGCAGCAGCAGCAGCAGCAGCAGCAGCAGCAACTATTATTATTATTATTATTATTATTATTATTATTATTATTATTATTATTATTATTATTATTATTATTATTATTATTATTATTATTATTATTATTACGTGTCAGAAATTATTCTGGGTTGAAAGGAGTTTTGCAGAAGAAACTCCGCTCAGGGAACGCCCAAATGAGGCTCCTTTCATGTCCCCAAGAGCTGGGACTGATACATGCATGAGATGTTAAGTTCAGGCCATTGTGTTTGTTAGTTAGTTTCAAAGTTAGGAAAGGATACTTATTTTGGGTGGATTACAACTTGAAGAATCACACAGGTCACTGTGCTGTATCACTTCAGAAAAATGATCATATGTTTCAATATTTCTCTATGACAAACAAAAACAACCAAGTAGAAACACAAGACAAGAGGGAGAGATTTTTGATGGTCTCTCACCTCCCCCACCCCCACCCCACAGCATGGAAAAGACCTTCACTAGATCATAGAGACTTAATTGGGCTCATAAAACTATGGGCTCATAAAACTACACCAGTATTGTGTGGCCTACAGGAAAATGAGTATGAAAACCTATTCTAGAAAAATACCTATCAACCTCCTCCTGGCTTGTCCTGGTCACCTGCTGAGGATTACTGTTCACCTCAGGTGACTATGCAGCTAGGTGTTTATAATTAGCTCTTTATCTGACATTTGGAAGGATTAAAGCTCCCAAAACTTCCCTACCTGCAGTTCCTGAGAGCAGTTGCCAGAAAAATAAACCTTTCTATGCTCTGGGCTTGATGATTCAGAATCAGCTTGGGACAGAAGTTCTCTGGGAAGCCAACTCACAACTCCTGTGCAGTGGCTTAGTGGTTAAGACGCTAAACTTGACAACTGGAAGGTCAGCAGGTCAGCAGTTCGAGACCCAAGTCCTGCATGACAGAGTGAGCTCCCGTCTCTGTCCCAGCTCCTGCCAACCTAGCAGTTCGAAAGCAAGAAATTGCAAGTAAATAGATACCACTTCGGTGGGAAGGTAAACAGAGTTCCGTGCACTACAGCGTTTGGTCATGCCTGCCACTTGGCCATGGAAATGTCTGCAGATGCAGACAGCACTGGCTCTTGGGCTATAAACAGAGATGAGCACTGAACCCTTGAGTTGGATAGGCCTGTCTTTTGAGCAAAGGCAACCTTTACTAGGTTCTTCTTCTCAAGCAGTTTTGTCTTGGGCTCAATGGGAATTTAGGTCTGGACTCCAGTGTTTGGCTCTTCTTTCTTTTCACCACAGGTGGGAGAGAGAAAAAAGAAGCCTTTATTTCCCAGAAAGATCAGGTCACCCTTTGAGTCATGCTTGGACAGAAGTAGCTGCCTTCTCAGGTGACGGCAGACTTAAGAAGAACAAAGGGACTAGGTTCTGCACTTAACAACAGCAGCAGGAGCAAAGGGAAAGGAGAGAGAAAGTTTCATTGGTTCCTATTCAGAGGAAAACAGGTAAAACCAGGTAAGAGGAGGAAGCTTTGCTGGCTTGGAGTAGATTATGGTTGATATGGACTGCACCCTAAACTTTGTGTAACCCAATCTCAGAGTACAGAAAGGCTCTCAGAAATGAAACCCATGAAAGTGAAAAAGTACCTCTAAAGACATCCCAGTTCTTAGCGATAGATAATAAATATCCTTAATGACTACGTTGGTGCTCCGGATGTAAATAAGCAGCAGAAGGTGGAAATTTTACTCTTTTTTTGGACTTAGTTAGATCTCAAAAATCCCCCAGCCAGCCAGCAGACTCCAGAGTGAACAGATGAGCAGTTGTACTGTGTAATCCATTTTAACATAATTATCTTTATTATTCCAAACAAAGGTGCACAAGAATGCGTGCAGGCTTCTAAGATCTCTTCATTATGGCTGGCAAGATTGGGAGTGCCTTTCCCAATGATGTCTTGTAGGAGAAGGTTGGCCTGTGTCGCCTTGGGTAAACTACATAATCCAACAGCACCCTTCCCCCACAGAAGGAGGGGATAAGCCACCTCTGGGGTTTTCCATAGCTAGGAAATTAGAACTGAGGTGACAACAATGTAATTATTATAGTACTATAGTATTTATTAGGCAAGATATTACAAAATGTAGAATGGGGAAAAAAAACCTAAAGTCATTTAATGCTTCGGGAAAGGGAAAGGTTGTCCTTGCTCGAAAGCCAGTTGTATCTGACTCTAGGGTTCAGTGCTCATCTTTGTTTATAGCTAACGAGCCAGCGCTGTCTGCATTTGCAGATGTTTCCATGGACATGTGGCAGACATGGCTAGAGTGCATGGAATGCTGTTTAATGCTTAAACAAACAGTAATACATTTCCCCCATATGTTTTCAGCATTAACTAAGACAGAGTAGGAAACAGGGAGCTCCAACGTCTTGGGGCTAAATCCCCCTTCTCCTATACCCCAGAAGGTAAAGTGCTGTTTCATCTTCTTTGGCTCTACACCACTCATGTAGAGGTTGTTCAAACCCAACAATGGGCATCAGCCCAGGGCGAATTGGTGTAACGTTTTTCCAGGTCGAACTTGTGACTGGTCACTATCAGCTAGAACACAGGAAAGGGTCACCATGACCTGCTTCATCCCTTCCTTATTTAGTCAGGGAATTTCTGTTCATGTGATTTCCTAGGTGCTTTATCAACCAAGGACACAGATGTGCTCATAGACATCCTTCCTCTACTCCTGTCAAAAATTCCCCACCTATCCTTATGGCTCTACTAAATCTTACTAATTGAGAAGTTTAATGAGGAAACATCTCCTTTTCACTCAGCAAGCCCTTCTAATTGAATTAATTGCTCAACAAGCAAATTCTACTTCTTCAATACATGTTCATATACTTTTAACCATTTCAGAGCTTAGAGAGGGGGAATGGGAATGCCACCTAACTCGTCGAGTTTACAAAGGTCTTCCACAAAGCCCATGATCCCCAGTTGGTGATACACAAAAATGTGAGCAGCACCAAGCCTTCATTGGCTGTGTGATATTATAAGAAAGAAGATTGTGAACAAGAAGTCATGAAGTCATGTTTCCTTGGTCAGGGCCATTTTCCAGCCTCTGCAGTTGACTGTACCTATGGATCCCCAGATGTATCTGTTAACTTTACTTTTGCACTTCTGTGTTTGTAGTCCTCCTTTCTTGGACAATAGTGATGTTTATATTACAACAACGAGGTTGCACAATTCATCTGTCAGGAACATCTAAGGTACGGAGCAATCCAGCCAATTTACAGCACTTTGCATAACACGACTTTTGTTACCTGAGACATCTAAAGCGCCACATGGCAAACAGAGCAATGCTGTTGTCTCTTTCAGAAGCACTAGGAACACACGAAGGTAGGTGGAGGCCTCAGCCTCCATTTCCTGGGAAGATTATATCAGCAAATAAACCAGTTTACAAATGCATCTGCAGAGTGAAAAAACCACATACTTAGAGTACACAGAAAAGGTGGACCTTTAAAAAAACCTTTGTATGTCTAAAGACAGGGTACACAGAAAGAGCCTCCTCGATGATTGTGGCGTACCCTGGTAATGGCAACCTTGTGTTGCTGGTTAATCTTTCTCACATTAGGTCAGACAAAGGGACTCACCAAGGGGTGCCTTCATTTTGGTAGTTTCACATCTGGTCTAGACACAGAAAAAGAACAATGTCTAAAGACAGATCCTTTCCCCCATAAATATATTCCAAGGTGTTTTTGCTATGTTCATCCCATTTGTCGTTATTCTCTGCTGACAAATTGCTTTGGACTTAATGATAGTCCTGATAAGGGTTTCAAGGTATATGAGGTGTTCAAGGTATATGAGGTGTTCAACAACAGGTTAACCATTTCCACTGTCCCCCCTCCTGTCTTGTGAATCTCCATGGTCGAGTGGAGATTTGAACCCATGTCCTCTGAGTCCTTGTTTAGCACTCTATCTACTATATCAAACTGGCCATTGTTGATTCCAGAATGCTCCATATAAATACTGTAGTTAGAAACTTCCTATAACTCATTTTATGCCCAAGTGTCCCACTCTACAAACCATTTGCTGAACTGTGGCTGTCTTGAAGAATGTTCTCAAATAGTCATATGGTTAAAAGGAAGAAGCAGACCCCCCCCCCATTTCCCCCACACATTCACATGTTAAAAGTTATTTTCTCGGTAGCCAAGTGAATACCTCCTGAATAAAGAGCTGGCTGGTGGAAGGAGAACAGGAATGGGACCAACCTAGCTATCTTCAGAAAGGAGTTCCCAGTTTGAAAGATTGAGTCCTCTCCTCTTTACTGATACGATTTGTGCGTCCTCCTCTCTTTAGCAAACTATAAACTGGACTTTCTAGCACCTACACATCATGTGAATGACAAATATAAAGTCATGGCTTAACTTGAAAAGGCTGCCTATAACATTCACTGTGGTTCTTAAATATGATTGGTATTGATTCTTACTTACTGTTGGGTTAATCCAGTGGTGGAGAACCTATGGCACGCGTGCTGAGGGGGACACTCAGAGCCCTTTCTGTGAGCAATTGTACTGTCACCCCAGCACAGAGTTCACCCCACCTTTCTCTCCAGCAGTCCAATGGGAGTGCTTCCTTCTTCCCACCAGCACAGAGTTTGCTTCACCCCTCTGCCCAGTAGCCCAATGGGAGCACCTCCTATCTCCCCCATCTGGGATAAGACAGGTGGCTCACATGCGGCATGAGGGTGCAGCGCAGATGGCAGCATGCTGAGTCTGTAATGAAGATGAGTTTGGGCACTTGGTCTCCAAAAGGTTTGCCATCACTGGGTTAATCCTTTCCCAAAATCTAGCACAGCTATAAACTTAGATATTAGGGATATACACCAGCTGCAGGATTCCAGCTTTGCACATTGGAAAACTCCATTTTGGCACATAGGAAAATGGGCAGCTTTGTCATAGATTGATCCAGAGTCAGGTTGCCCTGTCTACGGTTTCAAACCTAAGTCAAAATTCAGAACTCCAAAACACTATGTTTTTATGTCTCTGTAAATAAAAATGCATGACATCCAAAAGCATAGTAACTCCATGAGAACTCATTATGGCTATCATATCAATGACAAATAAACACAGGGGATCTGTTACTGTGACTTTTACAAAGTACTATATAATTAAAAAAAGAAAATGGCAGTAACTTTTTAATTTATTGGCAGAAGTGGAAGAAAATTACTCAAATAAGTTGGCTAAATAATTCCATATTAAATAATTATTAAATTTAAATAATTAACATTATTAATTTTTAATAATAATAATTTCATGTCAGAAATTATTCTGGATTGAAAGGATTTTTTTCTGGAGAAACTCCACTCAGAGGACACCTGAATGAGGCTCCTTTCATGTCCCCAATATCTTTTCCCACCAAAGTGGCCCCATTCATCAACTTGCAATTTCTTGCTTTCAAAATGCTAGGTTGGCAGGAGCTGGGTCAGAGACAGGCACTCATTCCATCATACACTACTCGGGTCTTGAACTGTTGACTTGCCGGCCTTCCAGCTAACAAGGCAAGCTTCTTAATCACTGAGCCACTGTAGCCCCAATTTAAATATTTTTATAATTTAACCTGCCATAGCCACAAGATGGCTAAAGATCCCACTTTTCCATTACTAACAGAGAGGAACGTATAGTCTGGCATGGGATGACCATTTCTCCAGAAGGCCTCTAGGAATCTGAATAAAATCCTTTCCTCCACAAGGGCCTCCAAGTCCTCAGTTAATAGGGTGCTTCTCTCTGTTATGGGAAGGTTCAGTGAACAAAAAAGAATAATTGAGCTTTAAGTTCGAGAGAAAAAACAAGAGAGTAGAAACCAGGTTTTTTGGGGGGGGGGGGGATAAAGGAAAAGAGAAAGAAATTTAGGCTGGAGATTGATGCCTTTCAAAACCTTGTAAAGCAGGGCATATTTTCCAGCCATGAATATAAAAACATTGTTTTTTTAAATGACTGAAAAGAATTGAGAACCAGGCAGTCATAAAGTTTTACCACTGAAGGAGATCTCAGAGGCATTCAAAGCCCAGCTTCTTGCTGATGCAGGAAATACACGGCTGAAACATTCTTCATGGACGGCTATCAAACTTTTGCTAAATGCATGCACTGATTGACAGTCTACCACTTTCTGATACAGTCTATTCCACTGTTGAACAGGGGTCACTATCAGGAAGATCTTCCTAAAGTTTAGTTGAAGTCTACATATTTTTTGGAATTTGAACCCATTACTTCATTTTCTGGAACCCCTGAAAACAGTCTTGTTCCATCTTCTACATGACAACCCTCCAAATAAGAATCGTTTTCATATCACTTCTGACTTGACTTTAAGAAACAAAGCCTGGTGCAATATCTTGCCATGAATTTTCAGAACTTACTGATAGTTTTTCTGTACTATCCACAAGATAGTGGCTGGCCGGACATCCTGCTACAATAACGGATTAGACCATACAGCCAGCAACTCAGTGCCAAGTGTTGGGTGGTGGTAAATAACCTGACTCCCTAAAGGGGCCAATGGCTATGGGTGGATGAGCCCCTTTAGGTGGGTTGATGGTCCCCTCAGTGGAGGTAATGCCACTGGAAACCATCATATTGGGCTCAATGGCAAAATAAGCAGAGGAGGAACCACTTCACTATTCTGGTTCTCAACAGTCATGGAGGTGGAAGAGGCCATACCAGATGGACTGGCTGTGAAGGCACACTTTGTCAATATCCTAAAGGCTGTGGCAGTCCATTGCAAGTCCTGGTGTTAAATCCTGCACGTCTCATTCATACGTGCCGCAGGAGATGGCTCTGTGATAGCACTGTGTGTGGGTCACTTCATGCCAAGCTGGGATCCATCTTAAACAAATTCACACCAATAGCATTTTTCCTGTTCGTCACTCTTCTCTTGTGAAAATGATTTTCAAGAAAAATGTATACTTGGATATGAGTAGCAGCCGATGTTGAGACACAAGAAATTGGTGCATGCCTGACCTTGAAGCATAAAATCTCATGTAATGTTTGCATTTTTAGTGATCCAATAAAGGTATCCTCTTTCTCTTTCATTTGTACTGTATAAAGATCACATGGCTCTCTTTGTTTATTTACATCCCTTCTCAGTCTTCTTTTCTTGAAGCTCAATATACTCCAGCACCCTCAAGTTCATAGGATTTGGTTTCAAGAACATTTATAGTCTTAGTCACCTTCCTTTGGACACATTCCGGTTTGTTGACATACAAATTAAACTGTGCAGTCCAGAACTGTATACAATATTCCAGTGCACATCTGACCAAAGTACAATAGAGGCACACTATGATTTCTCTTCATTTGGAAATGTATTTAATAGCTTTGTTAATCACTGCATCATATCATTGTGTCATGTTTATCTTGTGGCCTACTGAGACCCTTAGAATTTTTCCACATGAGAGATAATCTGTCAGCCTTCTTATACATTTGAGGTTTTTTCCCCCTTCCTAAATGTAGACTTCTACATTTTTCATTTTGAAACCAATTCTGTTTCTTTTGGTCCAGTTTTCCAATCTGTTAAGGTAATTTTAAAATCCTAATCCTCCCTTCAGAGGTATTAGCTGCCCCTGCTATTATGGAGGATGAAAATTAGGCATGTCTCCCCACGATTACTTCATCAAATTTATGTACCTGTATAAAGATTTTGAACAGACACATAACTCCACTTATCATCCCCCCACCTCCAAGATGAGGAACCTCACTCTTTGCCAAGGTTAAGTAGTTACAAATGAAACTTTGTTGAAATCAAGATACTCCACATCAACAGTATTCATCTACCAAATTTGTAGTTATATTTGATAAAGAAAAGGAGAAAAAGATTAGTCTGTTATGCCTTTTAATCGCCACATTCTTTTCCAAGGATTCACAGACCAAAAAAAAAAAAAGATCTGTTCTAGAACCTCTTTTGGTCTCTTTGTCATGCTGATTGATCAGTAGTAGCTGAATCCTCTCCTTCCCACTTTTTGAAGATTGGGACAACATCTGCACTCCTCTAGTCTTGAGGGATCTTGGTTATAGTTACTCTGCCCCTGGAGACTTCAACTGATTTAAACAAACTGGGTGTGGCTATACCACCTCCTCAGCTCTCTCTAGCAACAAACCTTTCAGTGCCTTCTTTATTGTGCTTGTGGTAAAATAAACATTCTTTTTTTCTTTTTTGAGAACAGGGAGGCACAGCCTGTGTTGTGCAATTCTTTCCCCTTTGTCATCTACCAGCAGTTCTTTATCCTCTTTCCATGGTGGACTTGACACTTCCTTGTTTTTTCGTTTTTCTGTCAGCATAGTTGAAAATCCCTCTATTTTATGTTTAATCTCTTCTGCACATCATTCTGAGCTTGAGCCATCCTGACTTTATCCTTGCTACTGCTGGCTACTCATCTGTACTCATGCCTAGTGATTTGCACTTCCTTCTCATTCTTTTACCTAGTAAAAGTAAAAGTTGTCCTTGCTTGAGAACTGGTCATATCCAACTCTAGGGTTTGGTGCTCATCTCTGTTTATAGCCAAAGAGCCAGTGCTGTTTCCATCTACAGACATTTCCGTGAACATGTGGCAGGCATGACTAGACACCTGAGTCCACAGGATACCTTTCCCTTCCCATCAAAGTGGTCCCTATTTATCTACTTGAAATGCCTTGCTTTCAAACTGCTAGGTTAGCAGGAGCAAGGACAGAGATGGGAGCTCACTCAGTCGTGCAGCACTGAGTCAGGTCTCGAACTGGTGATCTGCCAACCTTCCAGTTGTCAAGTTCTGCGTCTTAACCACTAAGCCACTGAAGTATCTTTCTTATTTTTGTTGTTGTTTAGTCACACAGTTGATTCCGACCCTTGGCGACCCTATGGACCACTGTCCGCCAGGCACTTCTGTCCTCCACCATTCTCCTCAACTTGCTCAGTTTTGCATCCATTGTGTCTACAATACCATCTAGCCATCTAATTTTGGGCTGCCCCCTTCTTCTTTTGCCTTCCACCCTTCCCAACATCAAGGCTTTCTCAAGCGAATCCTCTCTTCTCATTTGATGTCCAAAGTACTTTAGCTTCATCTTTACTATGTCACCTTCTAAGGAGCAGTCAGGGTTGATTTCTTCTAAGATTGACCTATTTGTTATCCTCGTTGTTCAGGGGACTCTCAAAACTCTCCTCCAACACCACATCTCAAAGGCATCTATTCTTCTGCACTCAGCTTTCCTAATGGTCCAGCTCTCACAACCATACATTGCCACCGGGAATACCATTGCTTTGACTATACGAATTTTTGTTTGCAATGTGATGTCTCTACTTTTCACTATGCTCCCCAGGTTTCTCATCGCTTGCCTCCCAATAATTAGTCTACCGGCCCTTTTAAATTTCAAGTAAGATGCCTCCTACTTTCATGTCTTATGGGAATTGTCCTCTGGCCTTACTTTTCAGACATTCGATTCATTTTGATCATTCTTCACTTTGAGTATAACGGATCATGGGATCACAGCCACTATTTCCTTAAGCTTACTTCAGTCAGCTTTCTTGACGACCAGTGGGTACATTGTACCATCCTCAACTTCCCAGAGAAAGTTGTTGAGAGAAGAGAATAGCAAAGGAGTCTTAGAAAAAAGTAAGAAAAGGAAAAGATTTTAAACAAAAATAATTTGAAGTCACGATGAATAGATTAGCATATGGTGCAGTAAGGCAAACCAAATATTGGGACAGTTAGCTCCTTTCTTACTAAACAAGGTAATACCAATCAACACAAGGAAACACCACATGCAAAGCATATTCATTCCCACCTTATGTTACCAGTGCCAAGCATAAGCAATACTTTACATGAAGAAAATCACACAACCAGTGACTGGCAGCTAAAGGATCAAGTAACAGGTGCTGAGCAAGATCTGTGTCTGAGATCTTGGAAGAATAACCATCAAGTCTATATCTCACATCAACCTCAGCTAAGCAGACCAGTGGTACAGGATTGACAGTTCGCTGTTCTCCAAAGTATTTGATCTACAATTTCAATCAACTGTATTCCAACAGAATAGAGCTATTAAATGTGTGCTTAAATCAGATAAAAAGGTCAAGATCTTTCAAGGCTGTTAAGGATGGGAACCTCTGGAGGCCACTAATTCACAGGGCCACCATAAAGGAAGCAGCTTCATAGCAAAGAATAACACCTACATATATGCAAACATGTTTACTGATATAATGCCTATACTGTACATTGTTTAGGGTTCCAAAAATGTCTATACATTGTAAGAAATGTTGTCTATGCCTTACTTTTCAAAGTTGTATTGAATTATGGTGGTAATGTGTAGTATGATGTTCGCTCAAAAGAATTAATGCTAGCATCACCATGCAACAGGCAGAACAGTCAAAGAAAGTGGCTGAAGCACGGTTGTTATTCAAGGAGTGCACAACTATTTAGAAGTGGTATTTGAAATTCAAGAATGTTGTGGATGTTCAATGACAATGGAGGCATGAGTATACAACAGAACCTCCAACATGCCTAACAACTGCACACATTTGTGATAAGTTTGAGGTGCATGGTACTGTGTGAGATGTGTACAAGGGAAGATTACTCAATGTTGCTCAAGTCATAGTTTGCCATAAACAGAAGTGTCTGGATGCTGAAACAACCACTTTAAGCACCACTTGAAATTGCAGTAGTCAAATGAGACTTGGTGTTCATCATTTGTTATCAGTATATATCGAGTATTACAATTTTAACAATATTTTCCTTTCTTGAAATGTGAATACATTTTGGCATCTTGTGTATAGGTTGGACTGAGACCCTTTGTGAGCTCACACAGAAAACAATTTTTTGTCTATTCTGGAAGCTTCTAGGAATCACAGTTTTGTCACAGAACAAGGCGCAGGATTTTTAGGTGGTTATTTTAACTAATTTCCAGTGTTTCTGAGCCTGGTGTCAGCCAAATGGGGGTAGTGGTGAAAATTTATCCTTAGCTTCCTGAAATTGACTTTTATGAAGGAGAGGAGAGAGGTAGGTGAGATCCTCTTCCTTTGTGTTCAGATCAAACTTTGAACTGCCAAAATGAAGTTACCTTTTTGACTTTGTTGTTGACCAAAATTAAATCCTCATCAGTACAAGTTTCTTCTAGGAATTGGCAGACCAGCAAATGAGCTGGATTCTGTATCTCACCATATTCATGCAGTGTGTGGTTGTCCACCACCAGCCGCCACTTGAGCATGTTGGTCTTACATTTAGGCACTCCAACTTTCAGCCTATTTAGGATCTTCCAAATGACAGAGGGAATGTCGATTTCCTCAGCCATATCATCCTTTAATATTATTCCTCATTCAGTAAGCTCCTTCCTCCATCTTCTGATTTGATTTTGCTCTTGTGTACCCTCAAGAATTTTTTCTTGCCATAAAGCTCTTCCTGGATCTGAGCCAGCAGACTTGAGGTACATATCCGTTCAGAGGATCTCAAGGGTAGATGGGGTGTGGGAAACAGATGACAGTCAAGTAGCACAGGAGACACAATGAAATTCATGGGCAGTGATGGCATGGTCAGTCTGGAAGTGCAAATGCTCCCCATAGCAACACACTGAAATCTGGGGAATCACAAATGGCTGGAACCTGGAGGGTTTCATATCAACAAACAAGAAGCAGGTCTTCTGTGAAGCTAAAGGCTCTTCGTTGCTTACTCCAAGGATCTTATATTTTGCATTATATCAGGGGTAGCTTGCACAAAAACAGTTTTGCCTTCAGCTCCTTTGGCGATTGAAAGTAAACTCAGATGGAACAAAGGAAGGAGGGGAAGGTAGTGGATACCACTGTTATCGCTGCAAAATGAGTAAGTCCCTGCAAACCACATCTGTTCCTCTACCAGTCATGTGGGTGTGCACGACTATTATACGTCATCCACCCTGTCCTGCCTGAGGATAATTCAAGTTTGCCTAATGGTAGGTCGAGGAGTGTGATGGTTTAGCAGTTAAGACACTGAGCTTGATGACCAGAAGGGTGGCAGGTCAGCAGTTTGAGACCCAAGTGCTGTGACTTCCCATCGCCTGTCCCAGTTCCTGCCAACTTAGCATTTTGAAAGCAAGAAATTGCAAGTAGATACCGTAAATAGATCCTGCTTTGGTGGGAAAGGTAACAGAATTCTGTGCACTTTGGCATCTGCTCATGCCTGCCATTTGACCACAGAAACATCTGCAGACGCAGACAGGACTGGCTCTTGGGCTATAAATGGAGATGAGCACCGCCCTGTAGAGTCAGACATGACTGGGTGTTGATCAAGGGAGACCTTTACTAATGGTAGGTCAACACTGGGGAAGCCCTGATCAGGAGTGCAGTGGGGACGGCTACTGTTTCCCCCCTGGCCACCCATTCCCCTCCACTGTAGGGCAAAACTGTGCATCTCCTTTAATCCCCTTCCTTGCCTTCAGCCTATGTAGGAAATGGACACTGTCTAATCTACAAGCCTGAGGAGAGATTCAAACGCCAGTCCTTTCAGGTAAGGCCGCTGGTCTGTAAATTTGGGACATTGCCCTTTGCCTCAGGCAGCAAGATGGCTTGGGATGCTTTTGCTCCTCCTCTTTTCTTTCACCCGTTTTCACCACCTTAAAGCGACTGGCTTTATTTTCCAGCCTGAGAAAAGCAATTGGTGAGGCAACTAACTGTCATCCCACCCCTGAAGCCCTGTTAATGCAGTGCTTAAACTGTATTGCAGCCAAAATGTTGAGAGTTCGATTCTCATGGGGGTCAAGGTTGATTCAGCCTTCCATCCTTCCTTTTTATTATTTTTTCAAAAATAATACAAGACAAAAAATACAATCAAAAACAATCATAACAGAACTTAATACAATACTCACTAATACAAAAAAAAAACCCACATTAACAATGTGCACCCACCACCGCAGGACATTATTATCCATGAATTTCTCAACAAAATTATCATTTTATAACTTATCCCCTATTTCCAAAAGGTTGAATAATCTTGACCAGGCTTGACTCCTTTATAATTATAAAATGCATAATAAATAAATTCACCCCAAATATCTATACTGTGCATTCATTTTCCCATGTCAAACTTTTTTTTTAAATTAATTCACATAGCAGCTTGTCATTTATAGCAATGCTCCATGATTTTTTTGTGCCATTCTTCCAATCCAATATGCATATACATTTCCATTTTTTAGCTATTAATCATTTCGTCGCTGTTACCATAATATCGATCAAACTGCTGGACTGCAGCTAAAATATTGAGAGTTCGATCCTGATGGAGAACCAGGTTCAGTGATGGGATGTAACAGGTTCCCACCAGTTCGCTAGAACCGGTAGCAACTTTTCCCAGTGTCCCGGAGAACCGGTAGCAGCTTTTTTTTTTTTTTTTGGGGGGGGGGGGAGAACCACCTTCGGGGCTTACCTTTTTACTGGTTCTCCCACTGTGCATGAGTGCCAAGCACTTGGTGTGCATGCACGCCTACAGTGCTTGGCGCGTATGCATGGCCTCCTTGGGTTGAGGGGTATGTGTATGTGTGTGCTTATTTTTATTTTATTTTATTTTATTTGGCCCTGCCCACAATGTCATGACGTTGGCTCTGCCCATGATGTCATGATGTCAGCTCCGCCCACACTGTGATGACATCACGGTGGGGTTGTAAAATTTATGACATCCCACCACTGACCAGGTTGATTCAGCCTCCCATCCTTCCGCAGTCGGTAAAATTGAGGACCTAACATGCTGGGGGCAAAAAGCTAATTACCTCGTGAACCGCCACAGAGAGAGTGCACTAAAGTGAGATGGGACGGTATATAAATGTACTGTAACTGCCTTTTCCCCTCACGTTCCTGTGCCTGCTAATTTGCTTATACTGTATACTAAACTGGAAGCAAATAATAGCGTTCCCTTGTTACACCCTTCGTTTCAACTCCGTCCCTGTAACTTGAGGAACGACGTTTATTTATTTATTTACATTTATACCCCGCCCTTCTCCGAGGACTCAGGGCGTTGCCTTCTGGCCAGCAGCGTCTGTGGAAGGTAAAGTTTCACTGCCATCTGCTGGTAAAAAAGCAAGATTTCTCCTCAGGACTCTGCCAGGAAAGGAGCCAGAGGAAAAGCGAGCCGCTTCCCTGTATAGAACAGGGGATGCCCAAACTACAGCCCCTTGGTGGGCCGAAACCGACCCCCAACACCATTTCATCCGGCCCATGCCACCCTTTGTTGCTCCCAGAAGCAGAAGCAAAACGCACCTGTGTGGGAGCATTTTTCTTCCAGGAGCGACGAGGGTGGCATGGACCGGATGAATTGGTGTTGTTGGGGGCCGGATCTGGCCCACAGGGTGTAGTTTGGGCACTGCTGGTTTAAGCAGAGAAAGTGGCAGCCTAAAATCCATCTCATCCTGTTGCAAAACAGATTGCAAGGTGTGTTTTACTTCCACTATCAGTGGGAAAAAAACCACGTGACCGGTTCGCTGAACCAACATGACTAGCTCAAGGCCGGAAAAGTTTGGGCACACCTGGTGTAGAAGCTGCCTGGCAAAATGACAAAAAGAAGCCGATGCTTATCAAGCCCTATGTATAATTACATGTTTGATTGTGTATTGATGGATGCTTACCTGGGAGCTTACTTCCCACCTAATTTAAATGCACATTTATTAGCTCTGCGCTCTGTTGGGGCTAGTTATTATACAACATAGCTGTGATACCTGGCACAGCAGTAGCACACTCAAAGCTTGCTATTTTATGCAAATATATAGATTTTCCCCCTTTGTTTGCTTTGCAAAGAAACCTACTTAACCTAGGCTTCCTTTTTAGACCTGTATCCAGCCCCTTAAAATATAATATAATCTCTGTTTGGTGCTTCTCGGAAAATAACGTTTAGAAGTGTGTGTAAGCACTATACTGTACTTGCATCCCAGGTCTTCTCCGTACCTGACTAAATGTCATACAGAGTAGGGCTCAAATATCTCAGACTGTCTAGTCTAGGAGATTTTTTACTTACTCATATCCTGTGCATTTCTGATTCTCTGTTTCCAAAAGAAAAAAAAAATACTCTAAACAAACATTCCCATCAAGGAAAGCAAAACACAAACAGCTGATATGACCTAGAGGGGACTACAGAAGAGGGGCATTCAAAGCCCTTATAACAATCATCCTTTTGCAATAATCTCTCCCTCATACACAAGTTTTGTAGTGTAATAATGCTGTAGTAAAATTCATTGAACTAAGCTGAGTGAAAACAATGCAAATTCACTCACCATGAAGTCCTATCTGGGATTCTGAGTTTCTCCAAACAGAATTATCTGGCCATACAGGGAGAAAGGAGGAAATTGACTAAATAGCCTTGTTTGCAGCTTGTTAATGTTGCTCTCCCGATTTGCAGGAGGTAAGGCTACAGAAGGTAAAGGTAAAAGTCATCCTTGCTCGAAAGCCAATCATATCCAACTCTAGGGTTTAGTGCTCATCTCTGTTTCATAGCCAAAGAGCCAGTGGTGTCTGCTTCTGCAGACATTTCTGTGATCATGTGGCAGGCATTACTAGACACTGGGGCACATGGAACATTGTTTACACACACACACACACACACGAAGTGGTCCCTATTAATCTACTTGCAATTTCTTGCTTTCGAACTGCTAGGTTGGTAGGAGCTGGGACAAAGATGGGAGCTCACACCGTTCTGCAGTATTCAGGTATCGAACTGCTGATCTGCAGACTGCAGCCTTCCAGTCAGCATCTTAGTCATTTGAACCCCTGCAGTCCCTTAAGGCTACAGAAGAACTACCTTAATAAGCTGTAAGCAAAGACAGAGTGGCAATTTCCTCCTCTTATTTCCTCCTCTCACTCTCTTCTTTTTGTTATTGTTGTTGTTTATGGCCCTGGCAGAATAGCACTGATAACAATATTCTTTTTTAAAATGGGATTATTCTGCACAGAGGAAATTGGCAAAGAGTGAAGTCTGCACCAGATCACACTTTTTTGTATTGCCTCAAGTGATCACACTGCCTGAACCAATGTGAATGGATCTCATGTGAGAAAAAATAATAAAAGCGCCAGAGGTAGAGGAAGAAGCTACAGATTTGGGGCAGCTCCCCATGTACAGTAAGGGGAGAGAATAACACCACCAATTGATAGAACCATTGTAAGGATTATAACCAGAAAACAACCAAACTTTGGCTTTCATCTCAGTATCCTAAATTTAGGGACCATGGTGGTTTAGTGGTTAAGATGCTGAGCTTGATGACTAGAACATCAGCAGATCAGCAGTTCAAAACCTGAGTGCTGCACGACGACAGAGTGAGCACCTGTCACCTGTCTCAGCTCCTGCCAGCCTAGCAGCTTGAAAGCAAGAATTGCAAGTAGATAAATAGGTACCACTTCGGTGGAAAAGATAACAATGTTCCATGTGCTCCAGCATCTAGTCATGCCTGCCACGTAACCATGGAAACATCTGCAGACACTATCTTTGGCAGTAAATGGATATGAGCGCCACACGCTGGAGTTGGACACAATTGGCATTCAAGCAAAGGAGACCTTTACTACCTTAAATTCGTTTGCCTTATAGATTTGTATTTATAACCAAAGCACGGATACACCCCAGTATCCTAAACTTATTTGTTGTTTTAATGTAGACAGACTTCAGCGTTAATAGATAGTAATACACAGTAAAAATGAGCTGGTGAAACTTACTGGAACGAAGCAACTGGCTGCACAGCAAGAGACCATAAGTTCGAACCCCCACTCTGCCTCCTGGTAGAGTGGTCAGCTGATGTCACTTGGAACATGCATAGCCTGATGGGGTTACAAGCTTCACAACCCCAGAGAACCACCCAAATGAGAGACTGGTAAATCAGTTCTATGTTCTTTACTGGGTACTGTATAATGGGCAGATTATCCTGCTATGGCAACAGAGTAGACCATACTGCCAGTGACTTAACACCGAGGGTCAGGTGGTAGTTAACTAACCTGACAACCCTGAGAACTAATGGCCTAGGATGCCAAAGTCCACAGGGAAGGGTGATGGTACCCAAGTGGATTAAATCCTACTTGAATCCATCTTGATGGAGGACAGCAGCTTCATCGATACTGGCCTGGGGCTGATGAGGACTTTGTGTGCCAAAAGGGCTCAGGACCAGTAAATGACTGGCAGGACTGGATCAGGGTTATGGGGGTCATACTGTACTTGATTACTCTGTGAAGGTCTTTGCAGGCTGGAGATAACTTGACCACACTGAATTTTCCTTTGCAGTGGAAACAGAGTCCAGTGGTGCCACAAAGTAAAGAACCCTGAAATAGTAGCCAGAGAAGGACAAGAGTGGCATGGCTATATTGTTGTGTATCTAGCGCTGTACTCCAGGGGGAGTGACATCATGTGAAACAAGAAGAGTGACTGCAGATTTTAAAGGGCATGTGTAAAGCCAACCCCAGGCATTTGCTGGGTGCTTTCATTTTTCTGGCAACGAAATGCAAGAAAGGAAAGCCTCATTTGTAAAATATCTGCCCATCACAAAGCTGTTAAGGCCTCCAGCCTGTTGCCGGTGGGGGAAGGGAGTAACAATCTGAGCTATTTTCCTCTTGACTGTCTGGTCCTGAGGCATGCTGGGATGACTGGAACCCAGAGGGTGGCCGCTCAAAGTGCTTTATGCATTTACACTATGTTTACACTGCATTAGGTTAATGTTCTTTATGCTAGACCACCTTGGGAGATGACCCAGGGTAAAATACTTTAAATGGTGCTAAAGCATTTTTTAAAACTCTAAGTGCTGTGGACCCTTACCGGTGTTACAATGTTATAAGCCACTTAAAGTGCCAATGTGTGAATGCAACCCTAACAGCTTCTCTTGTCTATCCCCTCCTCTCTCTCTCTTTTTCTCTCTGCACACCCTCATGTGTGTCCTCAAATGGTCTATGAACATCAAATCTGAAACATTCAGCCACTCCACTCCTGCAGGCATTAGATGAGAGATGCACGCCCAGCGAGCATGGCAGAAGAGATAAGATTCACACTTTACCCACGCTGCGAAGATGATCCGATTTAATGACAGAAGAAGTCCATGACTTTAAGCTCATATGACTACTCCTTCCCTGAATCAAACTCTTACACCAAGTGTGGATGTTGCAGGAACTTGGCTGAGTCTTGCTCAGATCTGAACCTGGGAATCTGGAGGAAGTGATTCCACTGCTGAAAACTATGGCATAAGCCTGTGATGGTGAACCTTGGCACTCCACATGTTCTTGGACTTCAATTACCAGAAGCCCAAGTCAGCATTCTTGCTGATCAGGGCTTCTGGGAATTGAAGTTCAAGAACAGCTGTAGTGACAAGGTTCACCATCACTGTCATAAGCCATAAAAACATAGGAAGAGTATTGCTGAATAAGACTATCTAACCTAGTGGTTCCCAAAGTGGGGTCCCTGTCCCACAGGGGGACTTCAATTCCCAGAAGCCTAAGTCAGTACATTGGCTGATCAGTGCTTTGGGGAATTGACTTAGGCTTCTGGGAATTTAAATCCAAAAACCAAAGGTTGAGAAACACTGATCTAACCTAACATGGTGTTTGAAAAGGGGCCAGTCAGTTATCTATGTCCTGTCTGGCCAGGTTATCCTGCTATGGTAATAGAGTAGACCATACTGTCACTTTGAGACTCAGGAGAACAAGTCGGGGATCTTGTAGAGTGGATAATATTTCACAAAAGCTTGTTCCATCATTAAATTAAAGACTGACAGTTCTTAAGGTCTGCATATCATTTGGATTTCTGTAGCAATATACCAGGAGTTCTCAACCTTTTAAAGCTGGGGACCGGCTCACGCTCCTTCAGACAGCTTTGGGAGGCAGGCATCCATTTTCTCCTTCCTCCACCACATGGCACTTTCTGGTGTAGTGGAGGCGGTGGGGGGCAACATGAAATGGTGCCAGAGGCCACATCCAGCTAGCGGGTCACAGATTGAGAATCTCTGCAATATACTATCCATTGCTGACTTGCCTGTTGCAACTTTACCAGAGTCCCTTTTACCAGATCATTTCAGATTGACCCAGGATGGCCTTCATGGTTGCCATAACAGTCCTGTGGCACAAGGCCACACCACACCACACATTTCACCCAATCCTTGCAATCCCTTACTTGGGCCTGTTACCGCCTCTCATGATGTGGACATGGGGTTGGACAGAGGATTCTGGTCAGTGACTAAAAGCAGTATTTTGGTTTGTTTTAGAGAGCTCAGTTAAAATATTAACCCATTATGTGGCTACTTTAAGTAAGGCAAAATCACTGTTGGACATACAGTATCTAGATTAGGAATGGAACATAAGCCTGCCTATATCCTACTATATTTATATAAATCTATAGGGTATCATATATGAAAAACTGGAAAGTTCTCATATGTCACCAGCTGAAATGATTTTTTTTCTAGGAAAGGTACAGAAAAGCACAAACAAATGATTGGATGAACTTACTTACTTACTTACTTACTCCCCCCCCCCAATAGGGGACCCAAATATTAGAACAATTTCTCTATGAAGGAATATTGAAATATTTGAACCTTTTAAATAACTAAAGGTTTTAAAAAAAATTGGGCTGTCAAAGTGTAAACTTGTTTGTTGTTGTTGTTTTTAAATTTCTTCCATGGGAAAAACCAAATATCAATGTTGCATTTTAGTAGAGTTTAAAAGTATTTTTAATTCTTAACTTGATGTTTTTACCTTGCACTTTAGTTCTTGATTTGTCAGGTAACAGAAAGCATGTTTTTTCTTGGTAACCATTGAAATTAAACGATGCACAGAAATGTCATATAGCTGACATTCATTCAGAGCTTAGAAAAGTAACATTTTAAAATGACAAATCCCAAAACTCCACTATGGATATGTTGGCTGGGCATTATATGAGTTACAGTCTGAAGAAATTTTCTAAGATTTGTATTATAATGCAGGTTCACATCACCACACCTGCACACACACTCTTGATTGAACCCATTTTCAGCTCCAGTTATAAAAAATGTGTCTCACTGATGGATGCAGATCCATGAAAATGCATAGTTACAGGCATTTGGATGCACAATTCTTTTCCACCTCGTTTTCCTCTTTCCTGTTCCGGGGAAGGGTTCCTTCCACTCTGTGATTCACTAAAGTGCCCGCTCCTCAGGCTGTCATGCAGTTTCCATCCAGTAGCTGATGGTTTGCCATGCATATGGTGCTCTTAAAAGCTGAGACAGATGTCTGTTCATTTATCTTTCATGTGAAGCCCATATTATGAATACAGAGAAGGCCTGACACAGCTTCCGAGTGACTTTGTCCATAGATTCCTGGCATGTCCTCCATTCTGCCAGCGGCCTCTTCACATTCTCCGGCATGATGATCCCAATTGTATGGGACAAAACAGCTGCTCCCCAATGAGGATATGG
This sequence comes from Furcifer pardalis, assembly GCA_030440675.1. Classification (NCBI taxonomy): domain Eukaryota; kingdom Metazoa; phylum Chordata; class Lepidosauria; order Squamata; family Chamaeleonidae; genus Furcifer; species Furcifer pardalis. Next base: position 148,396,722 of record CP126890.1, on the reverse strand, counting down.
CCAATGTGTCAACGGCTGAAATCTTGCAAATGATCTGTGAAAGCAAAGTTGCCAGTTGTCTCCTCTGCCTCCAAATGAGTAGTCACATTAGCTGTGGCTTTAATTATCAAAACTGTCCATTACCTGCTTAACTGCAGAGGGGATGATGGATGAAGATCTTTGAAGCCACTAGCACTGTGATGGCCAACCTTGGCACACCAGGTGTTCTTGGACTTCAGTTCCCAGAAGCCCAAGTGTCTGTGAATCAGAAGTGAAGTTCAAGAACAGCTGGAGTGCCAGGGTTGGCCATCACTGCACTAGAATTACTTAGCCTCACCTGTTTGAGGAATCAGTTCTAGTTTTCAACCAGGAGGACTTCTTAACAAACAAGGGGGTGAGTAGGAAGAGTTGGGAATTTCAGTTTGCACTAATTGTGTGATCATATTGCTGCCTTTTCCAATAAGATAAAATAGAAGCTCTGGAGGAAAAGATGATTCTCTTTTTATCTCTAACGAGTGTATCTCAGCGTTGGCCACCCTTCTGCTATCATGCTGGAATCTGCTGCCCGGCACTTGGCTTAAAGCCACCGCCAAACTCCTGGCTTTCTCTCTATATTGATAAGTAGGTCAGTGAAATAGCACTAAATGTTGCAAAGGCAGCAAGAGGCCCCTTTCGACACAATTTTGCCAGTGTATTTGCTAGGAAAACCAAGCAGCTGTGTGTTGCATGCTGTCTGTGCCTGCAGCATTATTAGGCTCTTAAGCAAATGAAGCAAGTGAAACATTTTTTTAATCCAATACAATGAGTTCTTCTAATGGTTATTCCAGCTTCAATAGCCATGGAATCAGTGTAAACATTGCAGGCATATGTGTATATCTATATCTAGATACATTTTCATATGCAAATGTATACACACACAATAGACATTTTCAGGTTTCTTTGACTAAAGGTTGCTTCTTGATCTTTGTCTCAAACCAACAGTATAGTCAATAGTGATAACATTCATGCCTCCTCTTCCTCCACCTCCTTCTGTATCTGAATACTGTACTGGCAATTCTCATAGCAATCAGCCATGATGACTGTCCTGATAATATAATGCAGTGGCCTTCCATCTGCTTTCAGCATCGCAGCATTGAAGCCACACCACTGATCCAGTTCCATGAGTCACTTTCTGTTCCTGAGCTCTTTTGGCATGCAAAGTCCTCCTTAGCCTCAGGCCAGTATTGATGAAGCTACTGCCTTCCATCAAGATGGATTCAAGTGAAATTTAATCCATGTGGGGACCATCACCTTTCCCTGTAGACTTTGACACCCAAGACTGTTAGTCCTCTGAATGGTCAGGTTAGTTAACTGCTGCCTGACACTTGGCGTTGAGTCACTAGCAGTATGGTCTACTTTATTACCATAGCAGAATAACCTGGCCAGACAGGGTTTCATGCCTAATCAGCAGTAAATCCCACAGAATGGGTAGAGCAGTTTTAAATCTCCTAAAATTGAGTACGAAGCACCTGCTTACTTCTTGTTATTCTTATGTTACACTTGGGTAATGGGGCTAATTTCCAGAACACATTGTCAAAATGATTATGCTTTTCTATCATCTTCTTTTTCTAAACTTTTGAGATGAGACCTGGTTCATTCATTAACTGAAGCAAAGTAATGCAAGGGTCATATTGTTGGGTAATGAAAAGCAGAGGCCAAAGGAAACCAAAACTAGACAAAGAAAATTGCTGAAGGGATATGATACTCTCCAGATTAAGTGCCAAACACAATGGCTGCAACAAAGCAAAGAAAAGTGAAAAATAACCCTCTTTGAAACTGAAACAGATCAGCTACAAATTTCCATTGGTTTTAATGCAATTTAACAGATCCAATCAGACTCCAAGATACACTGGCTATAGTGTCTGTGAAAGGAGAAGATGCCTCTTTTATCAGCACAACTGTTCTTGTGTGTGGCACAACTCCCTTGTGGTGGGTGATCTTACATCTACTGCCACAGCTGGATCTGCTGGTCCAGCTCTCATGCTGGGCTGACATCAGCCATCAGAAGACCCAAAAAGTGGGGCAGAACTGAGCTGAGTTATGCCAGGTCCAAACCCCACTCTGCCCAGACTCCCGGCCACTATGAAGTTAGGCTATGATCAGAGTCGTCCTAAGTAATTTGCAACATTCCTAGGCTGGCAGGGGTTGGAATTCAGCACAGCCTCTGCTGGCTTCCTGTCAGCTCAGCCAGTTTTTGGCCATCTTGACCACATAGGACCACATCCTGTTCAGTTTTATGTATATGTGCAGCAGCAGCAGCACAGCAGTAGGCAGGGCAATTTAAACAATTAATTATAATAAGCAAGTTCTCCAAAATATTAGACTCCCATTCTAGGCCAGCAAATTAAAACACTTCAACATAGTGTAAGAATAACATTTATTTTACTTACAGTTGCATTTCTTGAGATAGAAGAATCAACAGTTGCTTTTGTAGATAAAACAGTTCTATACAATAACTTTGGTAGATAAACATACTTTGCTTGTAAGGCAAATTGAAAAGAGTGAGAGAAAACCTTAGAGACGCTATCTGACAGAAAACCGAATAACAAGCAATCTAATACAGGTCAGGTGACCCTACAGGCAGGAAACCAGAAAATTCTTCTGATAGAATGGTTATACACATAATTTACATTAACCCACTGCATTGTGGGGTTGCATCAATATATTCAACATACCTATAGTTGGTATTTGCTATTTTCTGTAGGATGGGAGAGAAACTGCTGACCATCTCATCAAGTTGTCATCTTTTGGATCAGAGGTTGGATGTGTGTGAAATAAGTTGCCTTGGCATTAGGAGGCTGCACACCACACAAGACACTACCTGGTCTGGCTGTTATTATCCAGGAAAGAGAAGACCTAGAGGAAATTTCCCTAACCCTAAGGAGTATCCACGCAACTTGAAGAGGCAAAGGTTTTAAGCTAGCTTTAGGGAAAGGTGGTGGGCGTAAAACAGGGGTGGGTAGATCCTCTTCTAGTCAAATTCAGAGGAGTACCTCCTTGACTTTGTTACAGGACCATAAAGTCTTGGTCATAAGGTTTTATTTATTTATTTATTTATTTTTGCTGCACCATTGACAATGTTTTACATTCATTTGGCATGTGGTGCAAAGGTGAATGCCAGATTACATGATAGGGTGTCTGGTATGGATGCGGTGGTGGCTGCTACTTGTTTCCAAGTACAGGTATACATTTTTTAGTGTGATTTCATGACCAGGAAAAGTGACATAGGCAAGGCATTGGTCAATGGTACTGTGTCAAACCCCAGAATTGTTGTCAGTTTCTAATGGAGCTTGAAAGAAGTCACAAAATCCTCAAGCCAGCACAGTTGACCACCAGAACTAACCAACCTCAAAGGGCTGTTGTGAAAATAAAATTAGAAAGCATAAATGAGACACTGGAAGATTTTTTTTTTAAATCCACTTATGTGCACTAGTGCATTTGAAGCAGCTTATATTTCTAGAAGCCAAAATTTGTTTTCCATTTAATGGCTTTAATATTAAATGCAACATTAAATAGCATTTATTATTTAAATAAGTCCAATGAATAATTTAAATGCTTTAAATAAGTGTTTCAAAGAAATTCCCTAGTTTTTTCGTGGTTACTTGTTTTAATGGAGGAAGGCTGGTGGTTTTTTAATGTGTCTTGCTAAGGTTGAAATGACTTTATTGCCACAATGTCTTTCCATGCTTCTCCAGAGGTTTGGACAAAGGCACTCAGAAGAGATGAAGTTCTACAGGTGGCAGTACCCCTTGTCATGCCAACTGCCAAGCTATAAAGGCTGAAATGTCAGCAATTAAATATAGTTTTAATTAAAGGTCAGCATGTAATGGTCTGGTATGTGGTCCCTTGGTATACAGCTATCAGACTGGATATCGAGGGACCACAAAAGACTACTAGGCAGACCCCGAAAAAAGATGGGTTGAGCTGATGGTAAAGCTGTTGAGCCAGAGATAGAAACAAAATGCAAAGGATAGAACATTTTGGTGTTCAGTTGATTTATGCTTAAGTAGATAAGCAACAACATATCAATATTGGATATATATTGGATATAATGGTGTGAAGGGTACCCAAGGTAGTCTTAAGGGCAGAGGTGGGCAACATGGCCCCCAGGGGCTGATAAGTGGCCTACTATCTCACACCTGCCCTTCATATTTTAGCTATTTTTTAATGAACACTAGGTAAAAGGTAAGGGACTCCCTTGCTTGAAAGCCAGTCATATCCAACTCTAGGGTATGGTGCTCATCTCCATTTACAACCATCAAGCCAGTGCTGTCTGTGTCTGCAGACATTTCCCTGGTCATATAACAGGAATGACTAGATGCCAGAGTGTTACCTTTCCTTCCAAACTGGTACCTATTTATCTACTTGCAATACTGTATCTTGCTTTCAGGCTGGCACTAGAAAGGCACATAAGTCATAAAGGCCTTTTCCATTAGAAATACAACATATTTGAAAGAAATATTGGGGTGGAGGGATTCAGTATGTGGAGGCTTCCAAAGCTCCATCAGGATATGTGCAACCCTGGGCCCCGGGAGGGAGCTTCTTACTCACATTAGGGCATAACCGCAGTTGTGATACACTGCCTTTTAAAAGAAATGTTCCCTAATCTGGTGCCTTTCAGCCGTGTCAGACTACACCCCACATTGGTATCCAGCATTCAGCCAAGTTTTCTGGGTTGGATGGGAGTTGTAATACAACAAAGCTGGACAGTACCATCAGGCTGAGGAAGGATCTATTAAAGCTCTTCATCTGTGGCTGATCATCCCACAGCGAGCCTGACCTTTCTCCAGTTTTCTATGCTTTTTCGTTCCTTTTCTGAGCTGTTCAATGGTTTTCAATTTTTAAAAACTATGCTACACAACTTCATTCCCGTCTTCCCTCAACATCTCCCTCCCACACCTAAATACAAAAATTGCCAAGAATGGCAGTCATTTTGCCATTCTTCCTCCCTTCCCTTTCTTTTTGGGTAGTTCAACAGTGAGCTGTTCTGAAGAGTGATGAGCTCAGGCAAACAAGACCCTGGAGGCAATATTGGAAAGATGCTGTAGGCCATTTGCCTGATAGGCTTGGGAAGAGACACGCTGAAAAGGAGTCAGCATGCAAGCATTATTAATTCTGCTGTGTGATGGCTGGGAGTGCGCACATGTGTGCAGCTCAGTTTATCCACCAGATTTTAGGTTATTTGGGAGGAAGCCCTGTTGAGGTGACTGATTTCTACAGAAGCAATATGAAAGAGAGGAACTGCACAGGTTCTGTTTGCAGTGCCATCTTCCCTTTGCTTGAATACATAATAACAGAAGGAGTTCGCAGTATAGTTCAGAAGCTAAGAAAACTACATAGCAGGAGTTAAAATCATCATCATCACCACCACCACCACCACCGCTGCCACCACCACCACCACCACCACCACCATCCTTTGGCTGGTTCAGATTCAGGAAGAGCTTTATGGCAAGAACAAACATTCTTGAAGGTACACAAGAGCAAAACCAAATTAAAGATGGAGGAAGGAGCCCTGGTGATGCAGTGGGTAAAACTGCTGTCCTGCAACCAAAAGGTTGTAAGTTCAATCCTGACCAGGGATCAAGGTTGACTCAGCCTTCCATCCTTCTGAAGTCAGTAAAATGAGTACCCAGCATGTTGAGGGCAAAATTCTAATTAACTTGTGAACCGCCCAGAGAGTGCACTAAGTGCTGTGGGGCCGTATATACGGGTGATTGCTCTGCTTTGCTCTGCTCTGCTCACTGGCCAAGGAACATCTTTAAAGGAGGATGTAGGACCCTGAATAGGCTGAGGGTCAGAGTCCCTAAATGCAAGACCAACATGCTCAAGTGGGGGTTGCTGGCAGACAACCTGGTGGTGTGAATGTGGAGAGATATAAGTGTATCTCATTTACTGGTCTGCCGATTACTGCCAGAAACATACATGGTTGAGGACTTAAGTTTGGCCAATGACAAAGCCAAGAAAGTGGCTTCATTTTAGCAGTCCAGGGTTTGATTGGGACACAAAAGAAGAATCATCATAATCACTGACTTGTAGAATGTTTTCAAATCCAATGAGAATGCCAATGTTTTGACGGTTAGCACTATGGTTAGGGTTTCTTGTACATTTCTTCTGTTTCCTTGAATCCACTGAGAATTACAGTGTTGGCTCTGTATTTCAAAATGCCAATCAAATAATTACTAGTGCAGTATAATGGATAGGCTGAATGACTAAAATTCGGACCTGGGTTCAAGTCCCCACTTAACTATGGAAACTGGTGTGGTGCTGGTGGAATGGAACAGGTAAAACTGCTCCTTAAATCTCTCCCTTACCTGGAAAACCTTGATGCTGGGAAACGAAAGCCTTGATGCTGGGAAGGGTGGAGGGCAAAAGAAGAAGGGGGCAGCCAGAAATGAGATGGCTAGATGGTATTGTAGACACAATGGGCACAGAGCTGAGCGAGTTGAGGAGGATGGTGGAGGACAGAAGTGCCTGGCGGACAGTGGTCCATGGGGTCGCAATGGTTCGGAATTGACTGTGCGACTGAACAACAACAAACCTGGAAAATACAATTGGGTTCAGTTCAAGTCAGATGTGACTTGAGAATGCATCCTAATACCAACAAAGTAATAACCTAATCATTTCATTGTTTCTCTGCATCATGGTTCACTCCAAAATTCAAATCATATTTATTTTTGTTCCAGATGGGACAAAAAAAAAAGTCAAAAGCAAAATACAATGGTTTTGTTATGTCAATTTATTTCAATTTTTTTTTGGGGGGGAGGACCTACACCTGTTGTCGTCGTCACTGTCCCTGCTGCCACCAGCAGCTGCTACTTGTATCTGAGTACAGTCAAACCTCACATAAAGAGCGCTTCGCTTAAAGAGTAACTCACTTAAAGAGCAGAATTTTCTCTGAATGTTTGCTTCACTTAACAAATAAAACCAATCATAAACTTGCTTAACAAATAAATTGGGTTCGCAATCCACCACCACCCCCAGAAGTCACGATTGGTCAGTTACAATGGTGTTTCACTTAAAGAGCAAACTCACTTAAAGAGTAATCCTGTGGAACACATTATGCTCTTTAAGCGAGGTACCGCTGTATACATCCGCCGCCGCCGCCGCCCCTGAAAATGATTTTCAGGAAAAATGCCATTGTCATGAATCAGTTGAAGGTGGATCCCAGCTTGCCACGAAAGACCTGCACACTGTGATCACGGAGCCATTTCCTGTGGCATTTATGAAATGAGATATGCAGGATTTAACACTAGGGCTGCAATGGACTGCCGCAGCCTTTAAGATATTAACAAGGTGCGCGTTCACAGCCCGTCCATCTAGCATGGCCTCTTCTGCCTCTGTGACCATTGGGAATCAGAATATTGAAGTGGTTCCTCCCCTACTCATTTTGCCATTGGGCCCTATATGATGGTTTCCAGGGGCATTTCCTCCACTGAGGTGACCATCACCCCGCCTAAAGGGGCTTATCCTCCTGTAGCCATTGGCCCTTTTAGGGAGTCAGGTTATGTACCACCACCCAACACTCAGCATTGAGTCACTGGCTATATGGTCTACACCATTACCATAGTGCGATGTCCGGCCCAACAAACACCTGTATGTGGCAAGCAACTCAAAGTTAGGGACATTATTTACATTTTTCAGGTGACAGTGGCTGGAATCCTGTTGTGCAGTTACCCAATTCTTGGTTGTTGTTTTTAAAAAGGAGAGCAATTCTTGGTGTTGAATATTGCAGAAGGGCTCTATAATTTTAAAACATGAATTGCTGCACCTAGAGGAGCTACTATTTGCTTTTTCTTGGTGCAAAAACTCTTTTGTATGTGTGTGAGAGCAAGAGAACTGGTAGGGGCCAAGAGTCATGAGATCAACCTTTGAGGGCCACTTGTTGCCCTAGGGACACATTTTGACCACTCCTGCTTTACAGTACTGTGCAAAAGTCTTAGGCCACCACCAGCTAGTTTGGGGAAAATTCAAAGAGAGATTAGGGGGGTATAATCAGACACTCAAACTCCAAACTTTACCAAACATGGGGGGATTTGAGAGGAGAGTCTGGAGAAAATTATCTCCAATTTTTGTGTTCCTTGGTGGCTCAGGGGTTGCGTTATGCCCCCACCATCACTCATTAATTTTCCCCCAAACCAGCTGCTAGTGGTCTAAGGTTTTTGCACAGTACTGTAAACAAATATGAAGCTGCATGTCATGGGCCTTTGGTCATAAAGGTCTCCCTTGCTTGAAAGCTAGTCATGTCTGACCCTAGGGGGCAGTGCTCATCTCCCTTTACAGCCAAAGAGCTAGTGCTATCTGCACCTGCAAATGTTTCCATGATCTTGTGGCAGGCATGACAAGACTGGAGCATATGGAATGCTGTTACCTTTCCTGCCAAAGCAGTACCTATTTATCTACTTGCAATTTCTTTCTTTCGAACTGCCAGGTTGACTTGAACTGGGACAGAGACAGGAGCTCACTCTGTCACACAGTACTCAGGTCTCTAACTGCTGACCTGCCTAACTTACAGTTGCCAAGCTCAGTCCATTAACCACTAAGCCACTGCAGCCCTTCGTCCATGAAAGCTGATGCCAAATAAATCTTGCTGACCTTGAAGGGACACCTAGACTTTCTTGTTCCTTTTAACACATCTTGCTTATGCTATTTATCTGTGTTGAACAAGTTGCAAATTAATTTTAGGTATTAACTGATATCTAGGTCATTCTAAGTAGGAATAGTTACCTCTATTTCAACACTGTCTATAAGAAATGCTGAGAATTTTAGTCTGAAAAAGTAACTTGTTAAGGTTTTGTTTTGACCTTGATATGTTCTCCCCTGCCATTACTGTAGTACCTGTACGGAATTTTCATTTGCATTGAAAAAGGAAAATAATTTAAGTTGCAAGGGCAGCCAAACAATTGCTAAAATAAACAAATGGGTTGGTTTTATTTAAAGAAGGCATGTCAGCTTTTTACTGGCATTTGATTGGCATTTCTCCTGGGAAGACAAACTCACTTCTTCTGGTTTTTCAGTCTGCTACTTCCAAACGTAGCAGGCTGAAAGGTTGCATTATTATTACCTGTGCAAATCCTTTAGGGTGATGTGTTGGCCCAGACATCAGCCCACATTGCTGGGGGGTGGGGGTGGGGGTGGGGGAAAGCTTCAAGATTACACTTCATTCTGCCCCCTTTTCCTCCTCTCCACTCAAAGAGATTAATTGTCACCACTCACTGTATTTTGCCTGCCACTTTTGATCAAGCACTTCTAAAGAGGGATGCATAGCTAAACTACCGCAGCATGAGTAATTTGAATCAAATACAGGTTTGGGTTAAAGCATCAGTGTATTATTTGTTGCTGAACTTCTTTCTAAATCCTGAGGGCTTGTCATTAGGTAGTGGGATGCCATATCCTGGTTGGAATGATGATTGAATCTGAAGGCAGTTCGTCCTTTACATAATAATACTTTTATCCCCTGTGGGTTGTTTTTGCAAGCAAAAAGAAAAAGAAAAAAAAAGCTGACAGGCAGTCAGGATTGAGAACAAATTTGGCAAAACAGTTTCATCAAAATTACAAGACAAGTGTGATCTTTATTATTTCTCATCTCTTGATTCCACTTTTTGGTGGGAAATGTGGATAGGTCATACCATTATCTCTTTGCTTATCCAGCTTAATTGTTACTAAATCCTAGAGATCCATGACTGACAATCTTTGTTCTTGGGTTTTGTTTAATTGCCCAGAACCAACAAGTGTTGTTGTCTTTTTCCTACAAGTTACTTGTGATCTAAAGTAACTCTACAAATGAATAATCTCTGTAGAGTTACCTCAGATCACAAGTAACTTGTAGCAAAAGACAGCAACACTTGTTGGGTCTTAACAATTAAAAATGAGTAATCTCTAGGGGCTGGGGTTGCTCAGTGGTTAAGAAGCTCACCTTGTTAGCTGGAAGGTTGGCAAGCTGGCAGTTCAAGACCCAGGTACTGCATGACGGATTGAGTGCCCTCTCTGTCCCAGCTCTTGGGGGAGATGAAAGGAGCCTCATTTGGGCATTTCCTGAGAGGAGTTTCTTCTGTAAAAATCCTTTCAGCCCAAAATAATTTCTGACATGAAATTATTATTATCATAGTAATCTCTAAAAGGTCAAGTTCTTAAGAGTCATGTTTAGATCTTACATACCAAAGACCATGGCTTTCTTTATCCAGTCCATCCATTTCATGCTCTTTCCCTGCTGACTTCAACTTTTCACAACATTATTGTCTTTTCTACCATGTCTCATCTTTGCAAGATATGCTCCTATTTGGAAACAAGATAAGAACCAAGAAAAGTAGAAAGAATTGCTTCTCACTTTCAATTTGACTAGGATGAGTTGCTTTATACCAAGTTAGTTTGTCTACACTTGCAAGAAGCAACTCTATAGTTTTGTGCTGGATTTCTCCCCAAGGGAGTGGGCAGTTATGTACAAAATTAAATATACAGTATGTGGATTTGAAATGGAGCTAGACAAAGCAGGTTTCCTGCATTTCCTACAAAAGTTCCAGAAGTTCCAAATCATGTTGCTTTATTACATTTGTGAATAACAAAGGGTGTAACCCACAGTGATTTCTCCTTGATAAGAAGCAAACCCCCTGCTTGGATTTTTGACCAGTGGGTTAGTGCTTATCTGGAAATTCAAGCAGGGATTTCTCTGTTTCCAACATAAAACATAGCATAGCAATTACACTTGTATACCAAACCATAGCACATAGTGCATTAACTGGGCAGTTCACAAGGTAATTAGTATTTTGCCCCTAATGTGCTGAATACTCATTTTACTGACCTTGGAATAATGGAAGGCTGAGTCAACCATGGCTCCCATCAGGATCAAACTTATAATGTTTTGGCTGCAGTACAGCAATTTAACCACTGTGCCATCTGGGCTCATTAAAAAGACACTGTGAGTTATGCTGCTTGCTCTCCAAGGAATTCTTTCTAACTATGCAACAGGATTTTGGCCATAGTTTGAGATCTGAACAAACATGTTATATGCACACGAAACACACATTTCTGTACTGATCTACCGCAGTGAGCCCTGGTATATGTGGAGAGACTAGCACCTGGGCTTTAAAACCACCACACAAATAAAATCAAACTTTCTCATCCTCCAGTCCTGAGATTCATCTTCCCAACCAGAGTCTGAGTGATGTAAAGCAATTCCACAAAACTCCAGCCTATATCTTGAGACCCGATTATATTTCATCTCTCCTATCAGACTCTAGAGCAGGGGTTCCCAAAGTGGGGCACATGCCCCACAGGGGGGGGGGGATTTGATTTTTAAGGGAGACAAATTGAGAATGGGTTGTTAATAGTGAATGGCCTTTTAGCCTCTCTCCACGTGAATTTTTGTTACCTTCCAGGGACAGTGATGGGATGTTACAGGTTCGCACCAGTTTGCCAGAACTGGTAGTAACTTTTCCCAGTGTCCCGGAGAACCAGTAGCGGCTTTTGGAGGGAACCACCTCGGGGGCTTACCTTTTCACGCGTTCCCCCACTGCACATGCACACCAAGCTCTTGGTGTGCATGCACGCCTGCAGCACTTGGCACGCATGCATGGCCTCCTTGCTGTCTTCCCAAGCGGGGAGGAGGAAGAGAAGCTGCTAGCCTGAAGCTCCTATAGCCTGCTCCCCAGGGTAAGTGACTCATGGTGTGGGTGTGTATTTTAATGTGTATCTAATGTGTATTTATTTTTAATGTGTATTTTTATGTGTTTTATGTCTATTTAATTTGTATTTTTATGTGTTTTATGTCTATTTAATGTGTATTTAATGTGTATTTATTTTTAATGTGTATTTTAATGTGTTTTATGTGTATTTAATTTGTATTTTTGTGTGTTTTTATGTCTATTTAATGTGTATTTATTTTAATGTGTATTATATGTGTTTTACGTGTATTTTTATGTCTATGTAATTTGTATTTTTATGTGTACATGACCAACTTTGGCCCTGCCCACCAGGTCACATGGTCCCACCCATGACATTGGCTCCACTCACACTGTTGGCTCTGCCCACAAATTAGGCTCCACCCACGGTGTGGTAGTAAAATTTTTGACATCCCACCACTGTCCAGGGAGCATGGCCATTCAAGTCCTGCTTGTGTGGATTTCCCAGAAGCATTGTGTTGGCTAGTGTGGGAACAGAATTTCCATTGCTCAAATCTAGCATTGCTGTCTCATGCATTGGGGCAGGACAGCATTGCTAACTTTTTATCTAAAACGAGTCTGCTTTTTAAAATTTGGCTTTCACTCAAGAAATGCTGGCAAAGGATCAAAAACCTGGCCAGACCATTCCTCCCCCTCACTTAGCTGCCCTAACAAGAAAAGCAATAAGAGAATGGCTTCTCCTTGCTTTCTTTTCTATGAAAAGCCCCTTGAGTATGCCACACTGGAAGGGAGAGAATACAGGACATTGATTAAAAATCATTTCTTTTCCTTTTAGCAACAATTGCAATAAAAAGAGGCCAGGAATTAAATGAAGTGACCTTTTTCGTGGCGCCTGGAGCTATAGGATCTGCTCCAGTTCCATAGGAAGTCAATAGAAGGCCTCTCATTGATTTCAGAAAGACTTAGAATGGGCCCTACAAATGCAGTGCAGTTCATTATCAATCAGTAGCCCTCTGCAACCAGTAGATTCTTTAGTGTTTTGTCCCTGCAATACTGTAGAGGGCAGTCAGAATCATGTTCAACATAGGAACTTGCATTTTAGACATATGATAAAATATACAACTTAGAGCTGCCCTCCTGTTTATAGTTACACAGGAGCAAGACCCACAGAACTCAATGGGATATATTTTTGAGCAGACACACTCAGGATTGCTTTCTTAAACTCTTGCCTTTTGTGCACTTACCTGAGAGTCAGTCCAAGCATAAGCTGTGGGTATTTTTCATTTTTTCAAATGCTTTAGACCAGGGGTGCCCAAACTCTTTGGGCCATGTGCTGGACATGTGGTTTGGTGGGTCGGTGACATGGTTCAGCGGGCCAGTCACGTGATGCCTCCCACCGGAAACGGAAGTTAAAAAAAACCCTTGCAATCTGTTTTGCAACAGGATGAGATAGATTTTAAGCTGTCATGTTCTCTTCTTAAACCAGGGGTGCCCAAACTATGGCCCGGGGCCCAGAGATAGCCCCCAATGCAAATTCATCTGGCCCACACTGCCTTTGTCACTTCCAGAAGCGAAGGTAATGGGTCCATATGGGTGCATTTTACTTCCTCTTCCAGGAACGACAAGGGCAGCATGGGCCAGATGAATTGGTATCAGGGCCCAGATATGGCCCCTGGGCCATAGTTTAGGCACCGCTGCTTTAGACCTACAACTTCCATGCTCACTTCCCATTGGCCATGTTGAAGCAATTGATTGGTTTCCAGTCAGAGGACTGAAAAACAAGCCATATGGGGAATGACTGAAGGAACTGGGCATGTTTAAACTTGAGAAAAAGAGGTTGAGAAGGGATATGATAGCACTCTTCAAATACCTGAAAGATAACCATGAAGAGGAAGGGCAGGATCTATTCTTCATCACCCCAGAGTGCAGGATGTATAGTAACAGGCTGAAACTACAGGAAGCCAGATATTGGCTAAATACTCGCTGCTGCTACCCTCGGACTTTGGCCCGGTGGGGCGAAGAGGACCTCTGGCCAGGAGCGCCAGGACTTTCTCCACCAGCTGGTGCTCCCTGGCCCCACCCCTCACGCTGGGCCACAAGAGGCATGCCACTGCCCTTGGAATTGCTGTGGCCAGGGTGAGAGGCCGTAGTATTATTGTATTACGTTGTTGCTATACTGTATTATTATATAATGATATGCTGTCTTTGTAATTGAGATATGTATATTGTATTATGGTGTATTTATTGTATTTGGTTGGTTTGATATTGTGTTATTTTTGATCATACCGCTGTTGTTAGGGAATGTTATATGTATTGATTCTGTGAACCGCCCTGAGTTGGTTTTTACTGAGTAGGGTGGTATATAAATCGAATAAATGAAATGAAATATCAGGAAAAACTTCTTAGTTAGAGCAGTACAACAGTGGAACCACCTGCCTCAAGAGATGGTGAGTGCTCCAACACTGGAAGCATTCAAGAGAGAATTAGACAGCCACCTGTCATATCTGCTTTGATTCATATTCTTGCATTGAGGAGGGTAGTTGGACTCAATGGCCTAAAAGCCCCCTTCGAACTCAGTTATTCTATGATTCTATTATTCGAGTCATAGGGCAACACACAGAGCAGGCCAACGTTGGCCCATAACTGTGCTAACAAGTGAGAAGACTTGATTTCCTGTAGTGTACTGCACTGTACCACATGTTGAAGATGATATGATTGAATATATAAAATATTGTTGGACCCAGAAAACAAAGGTCAGAAAGGAAGGTGCTTTAGTCATCTTCATGACATAGATTTTTTTAATATATGGACTGGGTAGGTACTTAACAAGTGGCCAAAGGAATAGACAGAAGACATAACTTGATCTAATTGTGTGCATTGTAATTTGTATGCATAATGTAAATACTGTACTCTGTAATATTAATAGCGTGCTATCAACACAATTCTAACTTCATGGCAAGCTTTTTCAAGGTTTTCTAGATAGAGAGAACTCAGAAGCTGCTCTTCTGGGAATTCCTAACCTCTGACTCTGCAGTGAGACACCCCACTCACTTATCCAGCCAGCTGAATGCTCTCTAAAGGTACTTTATTCTAAAAATAGTTATAATGAATCTAATTCCTCTTTCCTGTAAAACTGAACTGAAACCAGAAAAGCTGGACCAAAATCTGACCAAAGGCAATGAATTGTTCAGTGCAATCCAAGCAAATGTGAAAATCATTTCATTGCATTGCAAACTGTGCAAGGTCCTAAGCACTTTTATTTGGGAGTAATCCAACTGACTGCAGTGGCTTAGTGGTTAGGACCCTGAACTTGAAGACTGGAAGGTCGGCAGGTTAGCAGTTTGAGACCCAAGTGCTGCATGACGGAGTGAGCTTCTGTCTGTCCCAGCTCCTGCCAGCCTACCAGTTTGAAAGCAAGAAATTGCAAGTAGATAAATAGGTACCACTTTGGTGGGAAGGTAAACAATGTTCCATTCAATCTGGTATTTAGTCATGCCTGCTACATGTCCATGGAAACGTCTGCAGATGCAGACAGCGATGGCTCTTTGGCTGTAAACAGATATGAGCACTGAACCCTAGAGTCGGATATGACTGGCTTTTGAGCAAGGGCGACCTTTACCTTTACCTCCTTCCTGACATGTTGGATATACAGCTACAAGCATCCCCTCTGGCCATATGATGATGGGAAGTGTTGAACATGTATGAAAATCTTCAGGTTAGAAGAAGCTCTAAGGGAACCATATCCAAAGGAAGCAGCCTTCTTAGTCTGTTCAGTTGTATCAGACAATTAAAAAAAAACAGAAAGAGGAGTTAAAAATATATATAAAAGCATTGTATCACCTTAAAGATTAACTGCTCTTTTCTAATGCAGAGATTCTCAACCTGTGGCCTGGAGGGGGTCAAATGTGGCCCATGGCACCATTTCATGTGGGGGCCCCCACCACCTCCATCACACCAGGAAGCAGTGGTGTAGCACGGGTTTCAGCCACCCAGAGTGCAGGCCAAACTCGCTGTCCCCCATCTAGGCTTGCCCCTCATCTAGGTTCACTGCCCTCCATCTAGGCTTGCCCCCCCATCTAGGCTCACCCCCCCCCCCCTAATCTAGGCACTCAAATACAAAAGGCTCCAAAATCCACAGTGGCCTCTCATATCCTGAAGGTCATGTCAGTGTTGGCAGCCCGGGCGCCACTTTGTTCTGCCCCTGTTCTTCCTCTGACTCCAGCCCGGCCTTGACGGCTCCTCGTGCCACAGCCTGGTGACAGAGAGTGGTGGACTTCGCCAGCTCGGCTTTGATGGGCAGGTGCATGAAAACAGCCCGCGAAGTGGGCAGGTGCTTACAGTGGGCTCTTTGCTGGGCTTGCACTGCTTCTGCTTCTGCCTCTGGGTCTCAGTCCAGAACCACGGGTGGCCCCAGGCCCTGTGCAGCCCCGCATGGCGCCTCAAGCTGGCCATGAGGAAGAGGAAGAGGGCACCTTAGGAAGAGGAGGATGAAGGCGGATGAGGAAGAAAAAGTGCCCCCTGGTCCCTGCCACGCCATTGGGCCTGCTGTTGGGCCCACACCCTCCCAGCGCCCTCCAGCCCGAAAGTCCGGGGCCGTGGTGAAGTCCCATTTATTGTAAAATTTTGCCCCCCCCAAAAAAAGTGCCACCTCAGGTGGGCCGCCCTCATGCTACACCACTGCCAAGAAGTGCCATGTGGTAGAGGAAGGGCAAAATTTGCCATACGGCCCCTGAAGCTATCTGAGGGAGCGTGACCTGGCCCTGGCTTTAAAAGGTTGAGAACTCCTGTTCTAATGTAAGCGGGCTTTCATGGATCAAGGCCACTTCCTCAAATCTTTAAGTGGTCTGGTCTGAACTTAGTAGGATGCAATTCTGACAAAACGCATGTAGGGCCAGGGCTCTAGGCTTTTATAACTTCAACTTTGTCTGCCTACACAATCCACTCTAAAAGGCAATCAGAGTGAGCGAGCTGGTTTTCAAAACAATACCATTTCAAAGCAAGGCTTTTAAGGTGCTGACAGCTATGGTCCAGTTATCGATGGTAGAAAATGTTGATCTCTTTGTTAGAAAATGTTTCAGCTACTGATTTCAGCATGTGGAAAGGTAAGAATATCTGGACCATGAAGGAAAAAAATCCAACCCATTACACCACACCCTGCCCCATTCTCAAGCTAAACAGCTGTAAACTCTCAAATGAGGTGAGGAGAATAGAGTTTGAAAACATTGTTTTTGAATGTAACTTCCACAGTGCCTGGAAGATTCTGCATTTGCAACTGTAAAAATAACTTTCTGCAGTTTTGATTAGTTCTATTATGTATTGCTTACTAACAAGTACAGTACATTCCAATTTAGGGCAATCCTTTTCAGGGGTTTTCTAGGTACAGAATACACAGAGGTGGCTTACAATCCCCTTCTTCTGGGAATGTAGGGCCATGGTGGTTTAGTGATTAAGACGCTGAGCTTAACAGAAGGTTGGCAGGTTGCAGTATGAGACCACAGGGAGCACCCGTTGTCTGTCTCAGCTCCTGCCAACCTAGCAGTTTGAAAGCCAGAGATTGCAAGTAGATAAATAAGTACCACTTATTTGGTGGGAAAGGGAACAGCATTCCACACACTCCAGTATCTAGTCATGCCTGCCACATGACCATGGAAAAATCTGCAGATGCAAACAGTGCTGCTCTTTGGCTGTAAACAGAAATTAGCACCAACCCTTCGAATAGGACGCAACTTGCTTTTGAGCAAGAGAGACCTTTAGTCTCCTGGGGATACCCTGGAATTGCTCAACTTGCCCACAGTCACACAGCCTGGCTCTTCTACCAGAAGGTACAACTTCTGTCTCCACAGCCAGATACTCAAACCCCTGAGCTATTCAGCCAGCTAGCTCTCTACTTGTTGTTGTTCAGTCGCACAGACAATTCCGACACTTTACGACCCCATGGACCACTGTCCACCAGGCACTTCTGTCCTCCACCATCCTCCTCTACTCGCTCAGCTCTGTGCCCATTGTTTCTACAATGCCATCCAACTATCTCATTTTTGGCCGCCCCCTTCTTCTTTTGCCCTTCACCCTCCCCAGCATCAAGGCTTTCTCAAGCGAATCCTCTCTTCTCATTTGATGTCCAAAGTACTTTAGCTTCATCTTCACTATTTGACCTTCTACTAGAAATTGAAAAAAACCCAGTGAGTATTCCCTACACCACTTTCCCCAACCAGTGGAGAAATGAAACATGCAAATCTGGTCACTTCCAGCTATAGTTGTGATCTGCAGCCATGAGGTTTGTTGCTCTTCAGGAGTATCTGAGAGGATCGTGTTCCTCCTCCACTTTAACAAGCCATGAAAAGAAACAGAGAGCAAGCTTGCTTCCAGTCCACTAAGTGCTCTTTGACAGTGACCTAGCCTAGTGGCCATACCCACTAGAGTTAAATCTTCAGAGGGCTATGAAGAGCTCTGGACTTCATCCAAAACCAGTGGCCTACCTCTATTATGGTGCGCCTGGAACCACAGGTTCTTTCTGCACTTTCCCAGCCAGATAATATTGTTCACTGCCATCTTCATACTCAGGAAATGATATTCCTGCACTGATTCCATCTTTTTGACCTTTTGGAAGCCACGTGATTCAGAATCCCATTAGGACTTCTTCAATAAAGCATTGGATATTCCACTGAAATGGATCACATGTTGAGTGTATTTTTCTGTGAGTGTTCACAACATTTGAGAGGGGAAAATGTTAACATTTCATTTTCAGTAACAGAATATGTACAGTGTAGCTGCTTCAGCAGTCGGTCCAACTGAACAGCCATGATCAAGTTAAGAGAAGGAGTTAAAAAGCAAACCACTGGTCTCCCTTGCTTGAAA
Organism: Furcifer pardalis; assembly: GCA_030440675.1. Lineage (NCBI taxonomy): Eukaryota > Metazoa > Chordata > Lepidosauria > Squamata > Chamaeleonidae > Furcifer > Furcifer pardalis. The sequence goes on along the minus strand of CP126890.1, from coordinate 148,378,234 downwards.
GCCAGTCATGTCTGACTCTAGGGGGTAGTGCTCCTCACTGTTTATAGCTAAAGAGTCAGCACTGTTTTCACTGCAGACGTTTCCATGCTCATGTGGCAGTCATGACTGGACACCAAAGACAGGGCCATAGCCAGTATTCTAGAGGGGGGGGGGGTCAGGACGGACAAAAAACTTTTCAGGAGGGGCAAAAATGTCATAATCACATATATAACATTGGCACCAAGGGGTGGGTTGGGGGAGGGGCTGTTACCTCAGGAGGGTTTTCGCCCCTCCCCAGCCTCCCTGGCTATGGCCCTGACCAAAGAGCATGGAATGCTGTTACCTTTCCTGTCAAAGCAGTACCTATTTATCTACTTGCAATTTCTTGTTTTCAAACTGCTAGGTTGGCAAGAGCTGGGACAGATGACAGGAGCTCACTCCATTGCACAGTGCTTTGGTCTTGAACTGCTTACCTGCCAACCTTCCAGTCATCATGTTGAGCATTTTAACCACTAAGCCACCATGCCCCTTCATTTCATATAGGAAAGCCTAAATCCTAATCCTAAATCAATAAACATCTGATGCAGGAGAACCCCTGAGAGAAGGAAAAACATGATGTCTTCTTACAGATGCATGAAAGAACATTAAAATGAGAAAACTGATTGGTAGACCCTGAGAAAACCAGTCTAACCATAGGTGCATGAAAAAGCTGAGGTCAGAGTCAACTTTGTGCTTATTTTTGCTTGAAAAGTACAAAGAGGCAATGTTTGGAAGATGACAGGCAAACAGCTCAATGCCAAATAGGTCCCGGTTTGCCTTTCTAAGTCCTTAAAGAGCTTCACCCAATCTGGCCAGGTTATCCTACTATGGTAATAGAGTAGACCATACTGCCAGTGATGCAACACTGTGTCAGGTGTGGCAGTTAACTAACATGACAACCCTGAGGACTAACAGCCTTGGGTGCCGAAGTCCACAGAGAAAGGTGATGGTCTCCAAACTGGAGTAAATCCCACTTGAATCCATCTTGATGGAGAGCAGCAGCTTCTTCAATACTGGTCTGGAGCTGATGAGGACTTTGTGTGCCAAAAGGGCTCAGGACCAGAAAGTGACTCACAGAGCTGAATCAGTGGTACAGGGGTCATGCTGTAATGTGGAAGGCAAATGAAAGGCCACTGCATTATATTCTCAGGATAGTCTTCATAGCTGATCACCACGAGGATTGCCAATATTCAGATTCAGATACAGCAGCAGCAGAAGAAAGAGCTTCAACCCATCTGTACATAATTCAGCAAGCAGAGTCATAGTGGGAGCTTTCCAGGGTCCTGATACTGGTATAAAGTGACCTGCTTTGAATTTGTCTAGGCTTGATTGACTTGATCCCTCAAGGCTGAGATTCCAACAGAATAGAATAAGTTATGTTCCACGTGGAGGCCATGGCCAAGAAGACATAGTTTTAATGGGCATGTTGAGTGGTTGTGAATTGCAGCTACTGCACCAACTACACAATGTACACTTCAATCCTGACAACTAAGATGTTTCAAGTCCATTGTATTATCTCTCTTTACTAATCTTATGATTTATCAGACCCCTACAGTGAGAGCTATTGTGCAGCCTTGGAATCATCAAAGAAGTTGAACAGCATGGTTTCCACAGAAGATCAATAATTCCCAGGCTTTTGTGAAGGAGGAGAGCAGGGGAAAAGGCGTATGAAGCTAAGAACCAATTTGTTTGTTTACTTCATTGATCTATGTACCTTCTTCCTGCTATGGGCTCTGATCAGGATGTGAAGAAAAAAGTGAAGGATAATTTTCTTAAGTAATGCCTTTTTCAACCACTATTTCCAAACAGGATTAAATATGGAACACTTTCTCTCATGGTTCCTTGCTTTTGGTATACTCAGGCTGTGCTTAACTAAGCAAAGACTATCATATACTGTCAACTAACATTTGATTTAATCCCTTCCAAACTCTCCTTCTGGCCTTCAGTCAGCTAAATCAGACTTTGACAGTGGGATCAAAGTGTTTTCCCCATTCGTGGCCTACACACTTGACTTCTGGCTTTGGCTACATCTAGGCTTAGAGATGCCAGCTTATACTTCATGGTCAACATAACATTTATTGGATGCCTTAAGTTGAATTGCAAAATGGACATATTAATCCACAAGGTTCCCACCAAAATGCATGGAATGCTATTACCTTTCCTGCCAATACAGTGTCTATTTATCTACTTGCAATCTCTTGCTTTCAAACTGCTAGGTTGGCAGGAGCTAGGATAGACAACAGGAGCTCACTCCATTGCATAGTACTTGGATCTTGAACTGTTGACCCACTGACCTTCTGCTTGTGAAGCTCAGTGTCTTAACAGCTAAGCTGTCATAGCCCTCTACAAAGAGGGCTATTTTTTGAAATATCTGGCTATGGTATCCCTGTTTTCTATGTAATATTTTGATATGAACCACTTAGCACTATATTTTTCCCATTTCCTTCGGGGAGCTTGGCTCCCCTTGGCACATGAGGCTATTTTTTTCAGCCACTGTTTGTAACCTAAGTAGGTGCTTGTCCTGATAGGCCAATGGTGTCCAAACTAAGGCCCCCCGATGCCAATTCATCCGGCCCGTGAAGCCCTCATTGCTCCTGGAAGCAGAAGTGAATAGCCCCTGGGCCTTAGTGACCGGCTCCCTGAACCACATGATCAGCCCATGGCCCAAAAAGTTTGGGGACCCCTATGATAGGCTTTCCAGTTAAATCAGTCTGTGGAATGCATATACTGTACATGTCTAGGCAAAAAAGGAGACCCTCTCAGCCAGTGATGATTAATCTTGGCACTCCAGCTGTTCTGGAACTTCAATTCCCAGAAGCCTTGATCAGCAGGAGTGCTGACTTGGGTTTCTGGTAATTGAAGTCCAAGAACACTTGGAGTGCCAAGGGATAGGGATATTGGCATAGGGATATTGTACAAACATATCCATTTTGGTACCAATGACACCAATCTCACTTGCTAATCTATCTCTTATTTTGGAAGAAGGAACCATAGTATGGACCTATGCCTAAATGAGTAATATCAAAACTACGGATGAATTCTTGTTGAACGGTTGTGACAATATCTGCCACCTGTTTATGTAGTTCAAAGTCTGTCTTTGCATTACAAGGATGCTTTGCTCTTAGATGGACGTTCATGTTTCCAGGATGATAAATTTTTCTCTCAGTGCCAAATTCTTTGTTATTTCTGTACATACACAAAACCTCACAGTGTAACTATCTTGCTTATCCTCCCAGGAGGATTTTTCTTCATCCCTCCCCTCCCAATTCCTTTTTTTCTTGAGAAGTGATTATTCCTGTTTCCATTTCATATCAATGACGTGCGTTCCCAATTCAATTAACATTGCCACAATTTTCTCCTGACGATTGCATTGTAAGTCTGTGGGGACCCCATTAAAATGTCATTATACTGCTGCTGTGTTTTGAGACTTCAACAGGAAAACAATTTCAGGGCAAATCTTCAGAGAGCTTCTTATGAATCCATTAAGAATGTGAAGTGTAAATAGCATCAATTATTTTTATGCACCGGAGGAGTCCCTTTCCTGATATTATCGTGATATGAAATTAAATGGATACTTTACCTCTCTCCTAACCCACAGAAATATCAGCAAAACCAGAAAGTTCAGGTAAGGTAAATACTTCAGATGGAACAACACGAATTCCATGTCAATGTAGTTATATATATCCATAAACCTCAATTCTAAATTGTTGTTATTTCAGCTTTTCCAGAACTTGGGAAAAAGTTGCTTTTTGCTGTTATGTACCATCAAGTCATCTTTGGTTATGGCAACCCTAAAATTAATGATCTTCAAAGGCACTATTCTTAACAGACTTGCTCAAGTCTAGCACTGGATTCCTTTATTGAGTCAATCCATCTCATGGTCAATCTTCCTCTTTTCCTGCTGCTTTCTACATTTCCCAACATTCTATTCCAGTGGTTCATGTCCAAATGCAACATGATTATTTATTCATATCATGTCCGAAATACAATAGTCTCAGTTCACATACTTTAGTTTTTAGTGAGAGTTCAAAATTGATTTGACCTAGAACCCATTTATTTGTATTTCAGGCAGCTCGTGGTATTCTCAAAGCTCTCCTACAACATGACTTTTCAGGATGAATCAGTGTTTCCCTTGCCAGTTTCCTTCATTCTCTGAATTTGATGTCTGTATATCATAATCAGGAATGCCACAGCATTGGATGATCCTAGCCTTAGTCTGTAAATAACATGTCCTTACACTTTGCTAGTTCTTTCATTTTCTAGTTCCTTTCTATCTGCCCTCATAAGTCTTCTACTGATATATTGGTTGCCATCTCCCTTTGGATTGATAAATGAACCACATTATAGAAAGTCTGTAACAATTTCAGTTTTTTCATTGATAACATTAAAGTTATATCATTCTTCTGTAGTCATGAGTTTTGCTTTCTTAATATTCAGCTGTAATCCTGCTTTTGCACTTTCTTCTTTCATCTCCCTCTGGAGTCATTTCAAATTACAGCAAAACCTCGCATAAAGAGTGCCTCGCTTAAAGACTAACTCGCTTAAAGAGCAGAATTTTCTCTGAATGGTCATCTCGCTTAACAAACAAAACCAATCAAAAACTCACTTACCAACTAAATCAGGATTCACAATCTCCTCCGCCAGAAGTCACAATTGGTCACTTACAGTGGTGTTTCACTTAAAGAGCACACTTGCTTAAAGAGTGATCCCGTGGAACGCATTATGCTCTTTAAGTGATGTACCACTGTATAGCTATTTGCGTTCATATCATAGCCATGACATGATGGCTGGGATCCTTTGGGGATTGTCATTAAACAAGCAATTTCTCTTAAGCTCTGGGTTTAACATTTAGCTTGAATGTGTGATGTAAATAATGCAGTAAGCACTGTTTTTTATGCTATGGCTGCCACATTTACTTATTTAAAATATTCCTACTTTATATGCATTTGTTCTTTGAAAGGTAAGCAGCATGACAGCCCTCCAGGTCAGGCTAACAATGAAGTTTTAATTTGCAATTGCATGACATAAAAAGAATGAGGCATGGAGAGGATGATAGTATTGCTTGCTAGGTACTAATCTATGCAGATATGGATACAGATAAAGAAACATTGACTAAAATGCAATGGTTATTTGCAAGGAGAGCAGCTCAATGAACCAATGGGGATTTGTTAAATTAATTGCTTTGTAATTTCTGTTGAGGGACTGCAGTGGCTTAGTGGTTAAGATGCTGAATTTGATGACTGGAAGGTCGGCAGGTCAGCACTTTGAGATCCGAGTGCTGCATGATGAAGTGAGCTTCCATCTCTGTCCCAGCTCCTGCCAACCTAGCAGTTTGAAAGCAAGATATTGCAAGTAGATAAATAGGTACCACTTTGGTGGGAAGGTAAACAGCATTCTGTGCATCCCCGGTGTCTAGTCATGCCTGCCACATGTCCATGGAAACGTCTGCAGACACAGACAGCACTGCCTCTTTGGTTATAAAGAGAGATGAGTACTGAACCGTAGAGTCAGATATGACTGGCTTTCAAGCAAGGGTGAACTTTACCTAATTTCTGTCGATTCAATAGGTCTACTCTAGTTGCGATTAACTACTGGATTTTAGTCACTGATGTGAAACTCTGTTTTTTTGTCTTTCTAGTTTCAGTCTCACATTTCCTCCTTTTTGGTAATCATTTGTACAACATGGTACATTCTTCTATTCAGAGGTGATATGGGCATTTCCCATGAGGATAACAGAAAAACAGTAACCTTAAGAGCCTGTTGGATGAGGATACTATTGAGGTATAACTAAGGGAAGAAAGAGAAATGAGAAGATGAATGGGGTACAGTGGACAGGCTCCTGGGAGCTGTCCGTGCTACTGTCTGTGCATTAGATTCTTGCCCCGCCTGGCTAGTCAAATCTGCCAGGATGGTGACAGGAGGCTGGGTCGAGGCAATTATTAATTCCTTGCTCCGGGAGGGGTTCCCCCCCCCCGGGCATCGGCATCTTTAGAACATGCATTGGAGCACCCCCTCCTGAAGATGCCTTCCCCCCACCCCATCAATAATGGCCAATGTTCGACCTGGGTCTAACTTACCCTTTTTGGGTATAGTAATGGAAAAGGCAGTGGCATGGCGGTTACAGGAGATCCTGGATGAAGCGGATTATCTGGACCATTTCGGTCAGGATTCAGGCCCAGATATGGTACTGAAACTGCATTGGTCATGCTGGTGGATGATCTCTGGAGAGAGCGGGATGGTGGGTATCCATCCGTCCTGGCTCTTCTTGACCTCTCAGCGGCTTTTGATACCGTCGACCACGGTATCCTTCTGGAAAGGCTCTGAGGATTGGGGATCCAGAGCACTGTGTTGGCCTAGTTTTCCTCATTTCTGAGAGGCCGGACCCAGTCGGTATGGTTGGAAGGTGAGATATCCAGCCCTAGGCTGCTCCAATACAGGGTGCCTCAGGGCTCGGTGTCTCCTTTTTAACATCTACATGAAAATGTTGGGTGAGATCATCCGTTCCCATGGGGTGAGGTATCATCAGTATGCAGATGATACCCAGTTGTATATCTTGGTCCGTGGGAGTCCTAACGATGCAGTGGAAGGCCTTTCCAGGTGCCTGGAGGCTGTGAGGGTCTGGATGGGGGACAATGGGCTACAACTGAATCCTGGCAAGACTTGAGTGGCTGTGGGTCAGGGATCCTGCATTATCTCAGGAACTACCATCCTGTATGGGACAGTTCTGCCCCAAACAGACCCAGTGTGTAATCTGGGGGTCCTCCTGGACTCACGACTACTGCTCAAAGAGCAGGTGGCAGTCATGGCCAGGAGGGCCTTTGCACAACTTCGTGTTATACGTCAGTTACGCCTGTTCCTAGACTGGGACTCCTTGCTCATGGTCACACATGCCTTAGTCACCTCCAGACTTGATTATTGTAATGCGCTCTCCATGAGGCTGCCCTTGGTGACCATTTGGAGGCTACAGCTGGCCCAGAATGCGGCTGCACGGGTAGTGGTGGGATGCAGGCATTATGCCCGTGCCTTACCACTGCTGAGGGAGCTGCACTGGCTCCCAGTTTGCCTCCAGGTGCAATTCAAGGTGCTGGTTATTACCTTTAAAGCCCTACATTGTAGTGGACCAGGATACTTAAGGTACCGCATCGCCCCCAAGGATATCTGTCCGTCCCACCAGAGCAGACCGGAGAGGCTCTCTGGTTGTGCCATCGGCCAGAGAGGCGCATCTCTCTGGCACTAGAAGGAGGGCCTTCTCTGTGTCCACCCCAGCCCTATGGAACCTCTTTCCAATAGATTTACGCATGCAGACAGAGCTGCTGTTCTTTAGGAAAGGAGTGAAAACCTGGCTGGCAGGTCAGGTCTGGGGGATGGAGGAAACAATATCCCCAGCCGGTTGGATGATTTGATCCCCCATGCCTCTTAGCTGCAACTCCTAGTTTTAATCTTTTAATCTTCTTTTAAATCTTTTAATTAGTTTTAAATTGTTTGATTGTTATTAATGATGTGTTGTAAATCGCCCTGAGTCACTTTGGGGAGGGGGGCGATAAACAAGCATGGATAATAAATAAATAAATAAATAAATAAATAAATAAATAAATTCAGCTATGGGAAGAGAGAAAGTGCAGAGGGATGATTGTTAATATCCCCTCCATCTCTTAGTGGAGGGGGCTAAGTGACTCATAATTATAGTACAGTAATACCTCATATAACATTAGTATCGAATAACACTAAAATCGCATAACATTAAGGAATCTGGGGGGAAGAATTGCATCAGATAACATTAAGATCCTATGGGATGCTTCAGATAACAACCGCTAAAGCCTGTGTGGTTACAATGTATCTCTATGGATCCCATAGGATTTTAACATGCATCAGATAACACTAAAAATCATATAACACCAAGACTTGTGGAACCAGGTTTTAGTGTTATATAAGGTTTTACTGTATCAAGATAAATAATATAATCAACTATAATTAAAATGCAGTGAAATCTAGTATTTAACAACAATAAAATAGACAGCAACATTACAGTTAGGATGGTATAGCACTTCAACATGTACCCACATAAAATCAGTAGGAGTAAACATATTTACAAAGTCCAGGACAAACTGGTCTCCAGATACAGTAGTTAAACCCTGTTGTGCAACTCAACATGTGCAATAGTGATCAAATCATCATCAGTCGCAAATCACTGTAGATTAAAGGGAAATTGGCATTGATTAAAGGTGCAACTTGAACACGATGCAAAAAGTCATATGTGCCCATAACTTGCCAAAGGAAGGCATTAATCAGCAACACTTTGTCACTGATAATGACATAATCACTGTTGTGCATATAAAGCAGCACAATAGGATTTCAGCTTTCACTTCCTGAGAAACAGGGTGGATAATTGGCTTACAAAGGTCAAGGATTGTGAAATTTCTAGCACAGAGGAATATAATTGGTTAAGGTTGTCAGCACCTTAGAAAAATTCTTTTCCAACTGAAGAAAGACATAAAACAGGTATGGGAAATTTACACCTCATTGTTACCTGGTTACCCAACAAAGAATTGAAAGGATCATATCATTAGATGCCTTAACTCAGGTTTCCTTATGTTTTGTGACACCTTCCCACAGATTATGACAGGAATTCTCAACCTGTGGCCCACTGGCCAGATGTGGCTCACGGTACCATTTCATGTCCCCACCACACCACACCCTCCACCACACCCAGAAGTGTCATGTGGTGGAGGAAGGGCAAAATGGCCATCTGGCCCCCAAAGCTATCTAAGGGAGCATGATCCGGTCTCCAGGTTATAAAGGCTGAGAACTCCTGGAATATGACGTTGGCTTACTTTCTAAGACAAGTTAAAGACAACGTAAGACCTGAAATCGTGAAAAGTTAGAAACCTAGCAGAATTTACAAGGCCCTGAATGTCAAAAATGGTCACCCACACACTCTGCTAACCAAGTATTTAACCTATTTTCTAGATTGCCATCACATGACAGTTTCTCACAGCCCCGCGCCACCAGATTGCCCTCACTAGCTGATTGCAAAACCCATCAAGTCTCTGAGCTAAACAAATAGATTCTGATACCCTCAATCAAAACCTCAAGAGTCTGGGCTGCTGCTCTGCCCACAATATATTCCAGTCATAGCCAAATTGACTTCAGATAAGATCAGACATCCTCTATGCCTGTTGCTTTATAAATACATATTCAAAGACTGTCTCTGCTTATGAGATTAATAAAGACAGCATAAACACACAATGACAGACACAGGCGCCTGCTGTCTAAATAAACAAGACAAAGATGCAGAGAAGCCCAAACTATGAAGCCCAGGATTGCAGGGCAAATCAGACTCCAGGGATTTGGCAGAAACCTGTTCTAGACCTGGGAGCCTAACCACAATTCTTAATTATATTTATTTATTGGATTTATATCCCAGCTCCTCCCTCAAATGCATCTCATGACAGATCACAATAATATTAAACAAAAACCAAGGTAAAGGAACATGTCTCCCTTGATAGAAAGTCAGTTGTGTCTGACTCTAGGGCAGTGATGGCGAACCTTTTAGAGACCGAGTGCCCAAGGAGGTGGGGGGAGGGGATGGGTGACAGGCATCATGTAGGCTGGTGATGTCATATGGATATCACCGGCGCACTTCAACTGCGCACGTTCATGCACATGTGCGCCACCACACTCCACCAAGCTTCGCACTCCTGGCAAGTCCCCATGAATAAGCCCCCACCCCTGCTGCCCCCGACAAGAACTACATGGTCACGCAGGGCACCGGAAAGGCTTCCAGTGCTCCAGAGAAGCCCCATGTGGCTGCTGGAAAGGCCTCCCAGGCTCTGGAGAAGCCCCACGTGGCCTTCCCACCCCCGGCAGTCCTCTCTCTCACACTCACACCTGTCAGCCCTTCCTACCCCCTGTTGGGCCTCCCCCCCAAAGTGCTCCCCACCATACTTCTCCTAGCCGCAGCCTCCGGGCTGGGATTTCAGCCTCCCCTCTCGCCTCTCCTTTGGCAGAGAGAGAAAGGGGTGGTGGGGAAGTGGTGCAGGCCAGGCTGCATGGAGTGGGGCTTCCCCTTGATGGCACACATGCCAGGAGAAAGGCATGTGTGCCATAGGTTCACCACTTGTGCTCTAGGGGGTCATACTCATCTTCGTTTACAGCTAAAGAGCCAGTGCTGCCTGCACCTGTAGACATTTCCATGGTCATGTGGCAGGCATGATTATATGCGAGAATGCACAAAATGCTGCTACCTTTCCTGCCAAAGTGGTATCTTTTTTTCTACTTGCGATTTCTTGCTTTTTGAAATGCTAGGTTGGCAGACGATGGGAGCTCACTCATGCAACATTTGGGGTTTGAACTGCTGACCTGCTGACCTTCTAGTCATCAAGCTCAGCGTCTTAACCACTAAGCCACTGTGGCCCCAAAGAAAAAACAGATACAGTTAGTTAAAAAAGTAAAAATAAGATCAATGATTAAAACATGAGTGAATTAAAAGCCAAATTTAAAACAATGTTTATAACTGATAAACTTTTATATTGCATATACAGTCCTATATAGATGGCCCTTTGTGTTAGTATAGATCAGTGGGCTGGAATACCTTCGTTTGGGAGCTCAAAAGCTCACCAAGACTCCTGGGAAAGGGGTTAGAGAAGGTTACCCAGAGCATTACAAACGTGGGCTTCAGGAAGCTGCTAAATCCCTGGGTACCACTTGTATATGCCACTACTTCTGGGTATTTTATTTCTAGAAAACATGGGAAAGGTTGCTGTAAGTTGAAATCCACTTAGCAACTTGTGATTAATATATGGTCCTGTAATTAAATGTTTCCAAATATTCATTGCACAATTATATTCACATATTACAATCCATTTAAAATGCGTATTTTAAAAGGACATGGCTGAAAGACATCCACACCCAAAGATAACAGGCTGTATTCTTAAGCTCTCTCTCTCTCTCTCTCTCTCTCTCTGTATTTTCACTAGATAGGTGGCATACAAATATTTTTTTTCATATGCCACCCATCTGGTGAAAATTCACCACTCTGGCTGGGTTACATAGCAATGAAATAATAACAAGAACATTAAAACAAACCCTCCCAAATCAGTGACAACAGCACACTAAACTAAACATTTAAAACTAGGTCCAATAAGAATCACTGGGAAGAAATTATTTCCTTATAAAGCTTCTCTTCATGATTCAGGTTTTAATAGTGATTTGAAAATACCAAGGGAAGGGCCCTCCTGCACCTCCAATGACAAGCTATTCCCTAAAGCACAGTTTCTTAACCTTGGGCTTCCAGATGTTCTTGGACTTCAATTACCAGAAGGCCAAATCAGCACACCTGCTCCTATTGGTAGTGAAGTCCCAAAACCATATAGGGCTTTTATGTTAAGATGAATACCTTGTACCTGACTGTTGTGGACCTCGGTCCTGAGTGTGAGGAGAAGGAGGACTTTTGGCCGGATCCTCAGCCTGCTGCTGGTTCAAATCTGGATCCCAAGTGCAAGGAGGAGGATCTGCCTGCTCCTCAGCCTGTCGCCAGTTCAGATCTGCCTCCTCATGACCAAGAGGCAGACTCCCTGCCAACTCCATAACCTGCTGCCAGCTTGGAGCAACTCCTCTTGGCCAAGTTGATCAGACAGAAGAAATGGCTGAGGCACCAGGTGCCAGCAATGAGGTGGCCCCGGAGGCTCAGTAGTCTGAGAGATGCAAGGCACAGTTAAGACATGCTCTGCAGCTGAGGAGGAAGAGGGCTAGGGCTTTACCCCAGAGACCATTTTCAGTTGTGAGTCCTGCTGAGCCTCCTTAAGAAGGACCCTCACTGGCAAGCTTTTGTTGGGGCAATCATTTTGGATCCTGACACTGTGCTTCTAGTATCTTTGCCTGTTCCTGGATATTGAACCCTTGCCTTTAAACCTGATGATTTCCTCGGGTCACTCTTGTCTGCAGTTCTACCATCAACTGGCTTTTGAACCGGCTATCCCTGAGCATGGCTTTGCTTTACCCTTTGGACTCCCATAAGACTTTCCTCCTTACCCTGTGTGCAGTGGCTGCAGGCCAACCTGCTCAGCTGAGTGTCTGGGCCATAACACTGACACAGAGCAGAATCCAGTGCAGAAGGTATGAAGGAGGGATAGAAATGGTTGTCATCAGCATACCAAGGGCCGTGAGCTCCAAACCTCCAGGTTACCACCTCCAATAGCTTTACATAAATGTTAAATAGCATCAGGGAAATGAATTTTAATGGTTAAAAACCTTTCTCAATAATAATTGCAAAGTTTTTGGCTGATGGAAGAAGCACAACAAATGGCAAACCATCATTTATATCAGGTGTTCTCTACCTTTTAAAGGTCATGCTCCCTGAGACAGTTTCGGAAGTTGGATGTGATGTCCATTTGCCCTTCCTCCACCACATGGCACTTCCAGATGTGGTGGAGGCAGTGGGGGGCACATGAAATGTTGCTGTGGGCTGCATCTGGCCCACAGGCCACAGGTTGAGAATCCCTGATTTACATAAACCCCATGGATTCACTGGGTCTTCTACATTAATTTAGATGAATCTTTCATGCTCAGCATCTTTTACTGATGTTTTCAGATAACTAGAATTGGTTGCTGCAAAAATTAGGCCAGAAAAATAGACTGGAGATAGCTCTTCATTAGAGCAGGACAGTACATTAACTGTGGCAAAAAGATAATAGAATCTTTCCTTCTTCTTCTTCAGGTGCTGTATCCATTCTAGATATTAGCTATCCTCATGGCAATAGTCTTCCTGTTCTTAACTCCTTGGAACAGGTCTTCCAAGGACATGCCACATCAGTCTCTCAGGCTCTTCAGCAATGAAGTCCATAGCATCTCTTCCCAGGGATCTTTCCTTGCAGAGCAAGTTGGAGTATTCTATACTTTAAGTTGTTCCTCATGATATGGCCATGGAATTGGAGCTTTTTTTGTTTAATGATCTTAAAGAGTTCTTTTTCTTTATCCATTTGGTGCAATGCTTCTATATTAATCACATGATCAACCCAGTGTTGGGTTTTATTTTTGTTTTTATTTTGGATGTAAGCCGCCCAGAGTCGGGTCCTCCCGATTGGGGCGGGGTATTAAATTTTAATAATAATAATAATAATAATAATAATAATAATAATAATAATAATAATAATAATAATAATAATAATAATAATAATAATAATAATAATAATAATAATAATAATAATAATAATAATAATAATAATAATAATGATATCCTTAGCAGCTGTCTGTAGATCCACATTTCAAAAGCTTTGATTCTCTTTTCAGATGCTTTAGTCAGTGTCCAAGCTTCAACTCCATATAGCAACACTGGGACTACATAACATCTAACTATTCAGATTTTTGTAGCGAGACTTAGATCTCTACTGTATAATAAATGTCACATTTTTATGAAGAAAATTTTCAAGTGGTAGCCCTGTTAGTCTGTTCAAGCATATCAAAGAGTAAACAAAACAAGTCAAAAGACAAACAAAAAGCTGTGGCACCTTAAAAACTAACTCCTGTACTGTATTTTAATGTTAGCTTTAATGGACCAAGTCCACTTCATCAGACATAAAAGTGGATATCATGGAATACTTTTATACATTTCTGGTATTGGAGACGCAGAGTAGTTGGCTGAGGTTCATTGGACTGGTTGTAAATAACTAATTGATTTCCATGTCCAATGAACCTAACCCATCTACTCTGGATCTCCATTACCAGAAATGTATAAATGTATTCTATGCTATCCACTCGTATGTATGATGAAGTGGACTTGGTCCAAGAAAGCTAACATTAAAATACAGGAGTTAGTCTTTAAGGTGCCACAGCTTTTTTTTTGTCTTTTGTCTTGTTTTGTTTACTCTCTGATATTTTTATGAAGGTGGATCTTGCTTCCCAGGTTTGTGAAATCAAATTTCAAAGCAATGCTGTGCTTAAGTCCTGAAGACCAATCAACAAACCTGGAGGTGAGATAAATCCATTCGGTGATTCTCAGAAGTTTTCACCAGTTATGGATTTCCTTCTTCTATTTCAGGGTTATCTTCCAAATCTTTCTTTGACCTTTGTTACTTTTGTTGTTCAGGCGCACAGTCGATTCCGACCCTTTGCGACCCCATGGACCACTGTCCAGCAGGCACTTCTGTCCTCCACCATCCTCCTCAACTCACTCAGCTTTGTGCCCATTGTGTCTGCTATACCATCTAGCCATCTCATTTTTGGCAGCCCCCTTCTTCTTTTGCCCCCCACCCTTCCCAGCATCAAGGCTTTCTCAAGCAAATCCTCTCTTCTCATCTGATGTCCAAAGTACTTTAGCTTCATCTTTACAATTTGACCTTCTAAGGAGCAGTCAGGGATGATTTCTTCTAAGATTGACCTATTTGTTCTCCTCGCTGTCCAGGGGACTCTCAAAACTCTCCTCCAACACCACATCTCAAAGGCATCCATTCTTCTGCGCTCAGCTTTCCTAATGGTCCAGCTCTCACAACCATACATTGCTACCGGAAATACCATTGCTTTGACTATATGAATTTTTGTTTGCAATGTGATGTCTCTACTTTTCACTATGTTCCCCAGGTTTCTCATCGCTTGCCTCCCAAGAATCAGTCACCTTTTTATTTCATGGCTGCAATCACCATTTGCAGTGAGCTTTGATCCTAAGAAAGTAAAATCTGTCACTGCTTCTACTTCTTCCCCATCTATTTTCCAGGGACTGATAGGGCCTGTTGCCATGATCTTGGTTTTCTTGATGTTGAGTCTCAAGCCAGCTTTTGCACTTTCTTCTTTCAACCTAATCAGGAGCTTTTTAAAAGTCATCCTCACTTTCTGCCATTAGAGTGGTATCATCTGCATATCTCAAATTGTTGATGTTTCTCCCAGCAATTTTGATCCCAAATTGTGATTCCTCCATCCCTGCATTGCGCATTATGTGCTCTGTGTATAAGTTGAATAAGCAGGGTGACAAAATGCAACCTTGTCTTACTCCTTTTCCTATTCCAAACCACTCTGTCATTCCGTATTCTGTCCTAACTGTTGCTTCTTGATTCATGTACAGGTTTCTCATGAGGCATATAAGGTGTTCTGGTATTCCCATCTCTTTAATTACTTGCCACATTTTGTTGTGGTCCATACAGTCAAAGGCCTTGGTGTAGTCAATGAAACAGAAGTAGACTTGTTTCTGACGCTCCCGCGCTCCCCAGGCCCCTTCCACCTTGGCCTGGGATGGAGGAAACGGCCGCAGCTGCGGGAGGTGAGGCGCCGTCCCCGCCCTTCCTCCGGGACCCTTTCCATCGCGGCCCGGAGGCCGATATAAGAACCGCGGCGGTGGCGGGGAAGGACGCTCCCGCGCTCCCCAGGCCCCTTCCACCTTGGCCTGGGATGGAGGAAACGGCCGCAGCTGCGGGAGGTGAGGCGCCGTCCCCGCCCTTCCTCCGGGACCCTTTCCATCGCGGCCCGGAGGCCGATATAAGAACCGCGGCAGTGGCGGGGAAGGACGCTCCCGCGCTCCCCAGGCCCCTTCCACCTTGGCCTGGGATGGAGGAAACGGCCGCAGCTGCGGGAGGTGAGGCGCCGTCCCCGCCCTTCCTCCGGGACCCTTTCCATCGCGGCCCGGAGGCCGATATAAGAACCGCGGCGGTGGCGGGGAAGGACGCTCCCGCGCTCCCCAGGCCCCTTCCACCTTGGCCTGGGATGGAGGAAACGGCCGCAGCTGCGGGAGGTGAGGCGCCGTCCCCGCCCTTCCTCCGGGACCCTTTCCATCGCGGCCCGGAGGCCGATATAAGAACCGCGGCGGTGGCGGGGAAGGACGCTCCCGCGCTCCCCAGGCCCCTTCCACCTTGGCCTGGGATGGAGGAAACGGCCGCAGCTGCGGGAGGTGAGGCGCCGTCCCCGCCCTTCCTCCGGGACCCTTTCCATCGCGGCCCGGAGGTAAAAGAAACTTGTGACCGTGGCAGGGAGAGGACGCTCCTGCATTTCCTCTGGGCGTCTTCTACCATGGCTCAGAGGCTGACTAAGAACAGCTGTCAGTGGGCAAATGTTATATTTGTGATGTTGATGATATCTGTATTTGTGACTTTTGATGATTTATATTTATGACACTTGACTATTTTTGCAATGCTGGACTGTATTTTTGCTACTATTATTATTTTGCTATTATATTGTGATATTTTATACTGTATGTTATTTTTGTCTTATTGTCGGAATTTATTGGATGACTGTATATTATGTTGTACACCGCCCTGAGTTGGTTGTTCCAAGTAGGGCGGTATAGAAATCCAATAAATACAATAAATACAATACAATATTCCTTTGTTTTTTCCATAATCCAATGTACAGTATGTTGGCAATGTGGTCTCTAGTCTCCCCACCTCTTCTGAACCCCGCCTGCACTTCTGGTAATTCTCTCTCCATGTGCTGCTGCAGTCTATCCTGTATTATCTTGAGCATCACCTTGCTAGCGTGTGGGATGAGAGCAATTGTTCGAAAATTTGGACCTTCTTTGGCATTACCCTTTTTGGGGATTGGAACATATACTGATCTTTTCCAATCTTGTGGCCATTGTTGTGTTTTCCAAATCTGCTGGCATATAGAATGCAATAATTTGATTCCATCATATTTTAGGGCTTTGAAAAATTCAACTTGTATACCAAGTTGTTTGCAGTGCTTTTTAGGGCCTTTCTGATTTCACTCTCTAGGATGTCTGGCTCAAGTTCAATTTCCTCATCATTGTTATTATCAGAAGTGTTGAGGTCCTTTTTGTAGAGTTCCTCTGTGTACTCTTTCCATCTTTTCTTAATCTCTTCTGCATCAGCTATCTCCTTGCCTTCTTTGTCCCTTATCATGATCATTTTTTGCTTTAAACGTTCCCAAATTTTTTGAAAAGATCTCGAGTCCTGCCTCTTGTGTTGTTTTCTTCTATTTCTTTGCACTGTTCATTCAGGTAGAGGTAGGTTTCCTTATCTCTCCTTGCTTTTCTTTGAAATTCTGTATTCAAGTGATTGTATTTTTTCCTTTCTTCTTTGCCTTTTTCGTCCCTTCTTTCCTCTGCTATTTTAAGAGTAACCTTTGTTACTGGTGTCACCATAATAAAAGCAAGTATCCATGTCACATCATTTGAAAGTCAACTGGAAATCAGTGTATGGGTTAATGCCACCTTCAAAGATGATTTTGAATGGCATTTCAGGATCAAATATTGCTTCATGACTTTTCAGCCTTTGAAATTCAACTACCAGAAGTTTTAGCCAACATAGCTAGTAAGAAGGGTTTGGAGGAGGGCTTGAAATCCAAAATCTCCAGGAGGCAAAAAGTTAAGGACCACTTTTATGTTTATAGTTCCAATAGTGGTGGCTTGATCTGGCTAGTCACCAAGGATTGCCCAGACCAGTAGCTTTCAGGATCAAAATCTGAGACCACAGGTGGAACCTTGTAATGTCACAGAGATGGAACAAGTAAGGGCTATGGGTAGTTCTTTTCCAGTCTTGCACTACTGCTGCCAGACCATCTTCAACAAGGTGACTCAATAGTTACAGTACCTGGTGTAGAGTGGGGGATAGCTATGCCTGTGACATAAGATCACTGAAACTATGCTCTATTAGGAAGAGCCTATGAATGGCTAACCTGGCTCCTCAATCCCTACATCCACTGCAAGCTCGTTTTGGTGGCCAGTGGCTGGTGACTTTATCTGCCCTTGCCCTTTCTTTTGGGAATTGGTAGGAGGCATTCTTCTATGTCTCCTCTGTTATATCTGATCACTCACTGGAGATAATAGAGCTTCCCCTACACATTCCTGGCCTGCCCAACTGGGAAGGATCTGTGACTCAAAGGGAAAACAATATTTGGGGGGATGTAGCTTGAAAGAAAGATATGGAGAGAATTGATGCTTCCATAAGAGCTTTTGAAGGCCAGATGTAGAATTTCTGAGAGCTGGATTAAGCCTAAATGATGGATGTTCCCCAGCTATATCACAAGGACTCAAATGACAGAACGACCAGAAATCACAGGCAAAACATGTTTTTAGACTACCACACTGTTTCAACAACCTCACACACTTCTATTTCAAGCTGATTGGGTAGAGTTATTCAACTCATTTCCTATCATTTGGTTCACATAATGTTTTAACTAGATGATTATTTGCACTGTTAATGAGGCCACAGCTGCTAACAGGAAAAAAAACATACCGTCATGGTTCACTTGTCTTGGTGTTGGTTTCCTGAGCAAGGAACTGTTAGGAACTCCTGCAAAACTTGAAACCATTCAATCTCCCCCAAGACAGACATCAAGGCCTAACAATTCCCTGCTAGGCAGGAACTGCCACCACACCCTCATGGCCAACTATACTAAGGCAGACTGGGTCTAATCATTATTGGACATTCCAATGGGTAATGAGAAATTAAGGGGCAAGCGCAGAATGCTCTGTTTCCCAAATGGCATAGGAAAAACCAAAGTATACTCGTTAGTGATTAAGCTGCAAGATTGTGGATTTGCAACTCAGAGTAATTCACACACAGAGACATAACCTCTGGAAAGGTTTTTCTGTTTGTTTGACAAAAATAGAATATAAACCAGACAACCTCCTTTTGCATAAATATACAGTGGAATATAGTAAGGAAACTAGTTTCCTAAGCTGGAGATGCAGTGGTTTGAAAGAAATAGTCATGATCTACAGTGAAAATGATACAAAAACAAGATGTGGAGCCAGAGTAAGAGTAAAATGTGAGAACACAATGGGGCTTGGCCTATTTTATAATATTAATCCATGGCAACAAAGGGTAAACCCAGCAACCACACATAAGCATTCTAGGCCAGAACTTTCCCAAATGCTTGGGTGTACACAGGTTCTCACAGGAACTCCACCTGAAGCAGGTTCCTAATTAGCTCCAAGTTGTCAAGTTGAAACAACCCAGACACCTAAACGGAGAAGAATTTACCTAGCTGTCACAGTGTTTATTTTGTCAATAGATGTAGACTTTAAGAAAGTTTAAAGCATAATTTCTCCTCAGGGTTTCATGCAAGATGAATGGCCAGGCCTCCAAATAACATCAACTTTAAGAAGCCCCACGAGAATATTAAAAATGTGTACCATTCTTTTTAAAAAGGACAATAAAATAGAGAAAATGAGATGTTTGTTTTCTATGCATAATTAGCAATATCAGGGTGATCATGTGCCTCATCCCATGAGCATTCTATGAACTCGCATCACCTGACCCCAATGCTATCTGATATCTTTTGGGCTCCTAAAATAAAATTTATATATAACATGAAGTTATTTATCTACAGGTTTCTAACTATGTGATCACAAATAATAGCCTCTGAGGATATTTCTGTTTTATCAGAATAATGGGTGGTTTTTAGGATTATTTTTATTTTCTGCCTCCTATTTACTTAAGAGTTGGTAGTGGAGAATAAGCTGTCACAGATCTGATCATATGAAAAGGTTATTAGATCACCTAGAAGATATGATTTTGTCAAACGAATCTCATTATCTCTACTTGCAGTTTCATTGAAAATATAAGCAAAACAGCCCCAGAAAAATATTTCTACAAAGAAACAAACAATAACAATAAAATGGTGATTAAAATGCAGCTATTGGTGACATGGCCAGAGTGCTATGAAGCTAAAAACAAAACATCGCCATCAACTGGATTATAGAGTTGGTGCATGTATGTCCAATCCCCCTCAATCATTGCTCTTCTTCATTTCTACAGTACTGGCAATAGAATATGATTGTTCATCACATTTCAGGCAGCAAAACAGTTGAAAAGCAGGGCATATTATGGAACAAAAATCCATGAAGAATAGCTAGAACTCTGCAACCAGCCTGATGTATTTGCCTCACTATGCCTAAGTCTCTACCCACCCAACCACCCACTGACCTCTTGAAAATTTTAAAATTTAAAAGATGATTTCATTATTAATACCACATTTTGCAATCGAAATTCTGAAAGGCCTAGCAGGGCTTTACTAAGAACAATGTTTTGTGGAACAAAAGGAACAACATACACCCATCTTCAATGTACAGGTCTTTCTTAATTCATATAATTATGGTGGATAGTGGGAATGCTGTTGATGTAATATATCTTGACTTCATTACAAAATCATACTCAGAGAGTGCTTATTAATGGCTCCTTCTCAAGCTGGGATGGAGTAATGAGTCCTGGGCCCTGTGATCTTTAATATTTTCATGACTTGGATGATGGAGTGTAGGGAATGCTTATAAAATTTGCTGATGACACAAAACTGGGTGGAATAGCTAATAAGACTGAAGCAGAATTCAAAAAGATCTTGATAGGCCTGAACTCTGCTAAAACTAAACAGGATTAAATTTAACATGGATAAGTGCAAAGTTTTACACTGGGGGGGGGGGGGACAAATGCACTGTTACAAGATGGTGGAATACTTGACTCAGTTATAATACAAGCAAGAAAGATGTTGGAATTGGAGTTGTAGATCACAGTACATATGAGTCAATAGTGTGATGTGGCACTAGTTAGACCAGATCTAGAGTTCTGTGTCTAATTCTGAGCACTTCACTTTAAGAAAGATGCAGAAAAAAACCTAGAACATGTATAGAGACAGACAACATGGATGATCAGAGGACTGGAAACCAAGCCATATGAGGAAAGACTGAAGGAACTGGGCATGTTTAGCCTTGAGAAAAGGAGATTGAGAGAGTTATGATCTCACTCTAAAACATTCCTGAAAGATAATCATAAAGAGGAATGACAGGATCTGTTCTTAACCATCCCAGAGTACAGGACATGTAATAACAAGTTGAAACTACAGGAAGCCAGACATAGGCTGAATATCAGCAAAAATGTCTTAATGGTTGGAGCAGTCTGACAGTGGAACCAACTGCCTCAAGTGGTGGTAAGCGCTCCAATACTGGAAGCATTCAAGAAAGAACTGGACAAATATTCAAGATAGAGTTGTCAGATCTGCTTTGATTTGGATTCCTGCATTGAGCATGGCATGGGATTGGATTGCTGTCCCCTTCCAACTCAATTATTCAATGATTCTATATCAAAGCATTGCAAAATTTAAAAATTAAGGACATAAATGAAATACAGGAAAAAATCAATAAAATTAAAATGTTAAACTGATTAGACTATTTTTGAAAAGAATCAGACTATTTCAATAGTCTTATCTCAGCTGTTCACTAGATTTTTTGCACACATAGTAAGTCATATATTGGGTGTTGCATGCACATAAATGCTGTAGCATTTGGATGTGGAATGAATTTCTCCACATTCTCAGAAAAATTTCTCCTGTACTAGCTCAATTTTTCCTGATTTTGACCTTCATACTTCACTTTGAAATCTCTTCTGTGACTTCCAGATGGTCCAGCCAGATTCTTGTCCTGGTTGGAGACATTCTTCAGCATTCATGCATTCACAAAATGTGTTGTTTTTTGCTGTCTATAAGTTTAACCTAGCTGGTTTCATATTTAGAGTTTGGGTGGTGTGCAGAAACGTTTTCTTCAATTTTATCCATTATTTAGGGAGTCGGTGTCCATGAAGTAGATGGGTTTATACAGGTACAAAAGCAGTACAACCAGTCAGGTTTCCCAGACTTTGGGGCATACTTTTTTTAAAGATGTAGAAAAATCTATTTCTTTTACAGCATTTATAACCTGCCTTTCTTCCCAAGAGTGCAAGGTGGTATATATGACTCTCTCCTTTCCAGCTGAATTGGATACTGTTTCCCAGGCTGGGGTTCTTCACATGAGGACTTCAGATCTCATCATTTCCAGTGTGTGGGTGAAGGAGGATTTAATCCAGTGTACAGTATCTGGATTGCACCAGACTGGGAATCACTGTCCTAAATTTTCAAGCATGACCTTTTCGGACATTTTTGCTCATGATGCCAAGTGTAAATCTTGGCACAGTCTCTGTGATACTGCATGCTCTGTTGCAAATTTAATGTCCCAACAAAAGCTTTTATTGCAACACTGGGGAGAAATGATAAATCGCCTAACCCTTCTGCTTCAAGTGCTACAGCCTTCTTGGGTAGCTACATGCCAATTCATGTAGAACCATTTGGCATAGTAATTTACCCAAGTGGGTGAACCAAATGCTTGTTCAGACCTTGCGCTAATGCAATAATGCAGAAACCCAGTCCACACCTTTGCTGAGCTGAATTTGTTGGACATCAAAATAGAGATGCACCAAGCTGTAATCAGATATCTGTTTCATCACCGAGATTAAATGGACCCCATCCCTCAGATTTCAGGCCTTGGCATTTTGCATGGTGACTTGTGTAGTTTTTCCACCCTTCAGATGGCTGCCAAGATGAAATCATCTTGCTAGATCTTCATCCAAACCATCACTAACAGCTTAGTCATGCTTGTGCAGCCTGCTTTGTGGAGCTCAGCCAGACCACATGCTGATGTAACTGCAAATGGAAAAGTTCTGGTTATGTGGAACTAAAGAAGATCCTACTGCACATGAAAGAAGAACTGTTGTTTATTTTCCAGATCAGCCTGAGATCTGTGTGGTCAATTGTCAAACTCATTTATTTACCAACTTAGATAAAGCAAATATTAATGATACTGTATATAGAAGAGATGTTATGACCAGGACCCCATCATAATGAACTTGTTTGGTGTTCCCTGTCTGTCTCACTCCTGCTTGATTTTCACACACCTTTATTGGCCTCCCAGACTACTCCTCCCTTGATGTAGCAAATCTCTTAAAGGGTTATCATCCCAGGTGAAACTAGACATGCCAGATGAAACTAGGTATGAGTGATGTATACTCTTTCTACAATGGAAGGCCAACTTTAATGCCTCCAAAGACAACGTGCAGTCAGAAGCTACAGCTCACATGACACTTGGTGAATTATTAGGAACATGATTGTAGGAGAAAGAAATACACAGGGTCAGAGTTCCAGGGGTTTCTGATTAACAAGGATTATGACAGCATCTGTTATCACTTCCACTGTCCCCTTCTGTTAGGGAGTAAGTATTTGCCCTAGCTAAGTTATATAGCATATTGTACTGTGCTGAAATACTGTACTGTTGCTTTAACAGTTTTTGACTGGGGAACACAATAAAATTAAAATGTTAAAATGACCCAACAAAAGCTTTACACTCAGTGTGTATAAAGTCAGGCATTTGGTCACACACTTTCAGCCGTTGTGCTCACCAGAGCCTGTGCGCTCACGCTGTCTGTGTGTCCGTAGGAGCCTGCACGTTCGCTGTCTGTGTGCTTGCTAAGGGCTATGCTCTCAATGCTAACTTGAGACCCTCTGGGATTTCTCCACATGAAACTGCTTGTGTGGTAAGAACTTTAACTGGAAGAAGGACCAGCAAACTCCTCTTGCCAAAGGAGAGAGCAAAGCTATCTGCCTTATCTGCCAAGACTTTGAAGCTGCTTTGCAACTTTGTATGCTGACTCATCACTTGACCAGCATACCAACAGACTTGGCATCTGCTCAGCCAAAGACAGCTGCTTATTTAGCTGAGCAACGTAACTTGTGAGTTACACCTTGTGTTTGTTTTACTGAATTCCTCAGTGAACTGAACTCCATGCTCTATAGAGAAGTTATCTTGTTACTGTTACTGTTATCTTGTACATATTTGAAGTTTTCTGTTTGTACCTTAAGTAAAGTAACTTTTTGCACAAGTTTCTGTTTGCTGTGTTGACCGGGAAAACCCACATCTTCTGCTGTGTGTCCTCCTGAACACTCTGCTACACACCAACACCTTCTTCTCCAATTCTTCTGAACTTATCAATAACCCTCACAATAGGTAGAAGAGAAATTGATTTCCCCCTAAGAATTATATTATACAGTATTATACAGTATTAAATCCAGTATCCTGCTATGGTAATAGAGTAGACCATACTGCCAGCAACTCAGCAGTGCGTGTCAGGTGGCAGTGAACTAACCTGATAACCCTGAGGACTAAAGGCCTTAGGTGCTGAAGTCCATAGAAAAGGGTGATGGTCTCCAAGTGGATTAAATCCTACTTGAATCCATCTTGATGGAGGGCAGCAGCTTCATCAATACTGGCCTAGGGCTGAGGAGGACTTTACGTGACAAATGGGCTCAGGACCAAAATGGGGCTCAAGGAACTGGATCAATGGTATGGGTGTCACGCTGCAATGCAGAAGGCAGATGAAAGGCCAATGTATTAAACTCACAAGACAGTCTTCATGACTGATCACCAATATTCAGAATTGGATACGGCACAAGAAGAAGAAGAAATGTATTAAAGAGTAGTTTGGCTAAGTTACCCAGGGAGGGAGTAGAAAATCAATGTTCTCATTTGCCACTGTCAAATGTGTGTTTAGATAAAAGGCATAAGTGGACACCTTTGACTGTCAGAAGATGGCTGGAGGAAATTTAGCATTAGTGAATATTTTTTTAAAAAATTAGAAGGTTGCTTAAAAAAAAGAAAAGAGAAATCAAAGGAAATTTTTACTGTTCATTTTTATATGGGGCAGATAATATGGAAACCTGTCATAAACTGTAACTATACAGTAGTTAAAGCTACCATATAATCCTTTGTGCTAAAAGGTGATTTTGACTTTGCTTCAATTTCAAGTGGGAAGTAGGAGAAGGACAATTGTATTCATGAGAGCTCTTATTACAATACGGTGTATGAGCACAAATGCTGTTGGCGTAGATGGAAAATAATCCCTGATGTGTATAGCACAACACAATGAAGCATAAACAGAGCAGATTGCATGATGGAGAGAATAAGCAGCTGGTCAAAATGGTAAGAACGGATTCACTAACGAAGCATGACTGTATGAGGCTAATAGAGCAAAGACATTTATGCACACACCAAAACAGCTTAAGAGGCCAGGGTAACCTAGATAATAAATATTTGCCATCTCTCCATGAATGAAAATAATTGTAATGTTAAAGTGCTATGCATGGCCCAGCACATCTCTTGAATGTATGGTCAGCATATTAGTCCACAGCTCTCAATTAAATCAGCCATTTTGTTCCAAAGTATAGGTAATGACAGTGGTGGGCAAGAGCCGGTTCGTTCTTGTGCGGACTGGTAGTAACTTTTTAGGGTGTCTGCGCAGACTGGTGGCAACTTTTTGGGGCAACCACCTCGGGGGTGTTACTTTTTTCCCCAGTTTCCTCCACTGCACATGCGTGCCTGAACTATCCAGACAGCAGCACGTTTATCACCGCTGAGCAAATTACCCAAATCCTACCTGCTAAGGAACATAAGAAGCCATGTTATGCCAGAGCTTGGAGTGATTACTTTTCCAAACTACAGTTCCCATAGTAGGTGAGAAAACTCAGCAACCAGAAGGTGGAAAGGATGTTGTAGTTTGTTATTATACAAATGTGGCTCCCCCCTACTTTGAACCAAAGAAAGGTGAAGAAATAAGAATCAAGGAAGGTTTAGCAAACTTCTCACAAAAGACCTAAAGAACCTCTTGATTAGGGTGAAAGAAGAGCGTGCAAAAGTTGGCCTGAGACTCAACATTAAAGAATCCAAGATACAGTAATAGCAACTGGCCTTATCACTCCTTGGCAAATAGAAGGGGAAGAAATGGAAGCAGTGACAGACTTTACTTTTCTGGGATCCAAGATCACTGCAGATGGTGACTGCAGCCATGAAATAAAAAGATGACTAATTCTTGGGAGGCAAGTTATGAGAAATCTAGGGATCATAATAAAAAGTAGAGAGATCACCCTGCCAACAAAAGTCCGCATAGTCAAAGCAATGGTATTCCCAGTAGTAATGTATGATTGTGAGAGCTGTACCATAAGGAAGGCTAAGAGCAGAAGAATAGATGCCTTTGAAATGTGGTGCTGGAGGAGAATTTTGAGAGTACCCTGGATATCAACGTGATCAAATAAGTTGATCCTGATGGAAATTAACCTGACTGATCTTTGGAAGGAAAATATTGAAGATGAAGCTAAAGTACTCTGGACACCAAACAAGAAGAGAGGACTCAGTTGAGAAGGCCTTGATGCTGGGAAAGATCGAAGGCAAAACGAGAAGAGGGCATCAGAGGATGAGATGGCTAGATGGCATTGTTGAAGCAATAGGCGTGGAGCTGAACGGGCTGCGGAGAATGGTGGAGGATGGGGTGCCCGGCGTTCAACGGGGGGTCACAAAGGGTTGGATTCGACTAAGCCACTGAACAACAACACAAAAGAACATGGAGAACAATATCCCTAGCTTTGCATTTGAAGGAAACCAGCACACTGTAACAGACTTATGAGCTGAATTGTGTGAAATACTGTACTCCTAACTGGCATTTCTTTTCATTCAAAACTGTGCAGGACAAAAAAGTAGCATTCCATCTAACGAATCTAAGAAAATATAATACAATGTAGTAATGAGCAGGCCTGCTATGGCACGAATGTGTCTGCATGTCTGGAAAGTATCAAGGGTCTGGTGATTGGAATAGCAGGAGATTTGAAGTGCTCAGAAAGGAATGTAATGATGGAAGCAGTAAAAACACTTTTGACACCAAGAAAAGTGATTTTATTAAACATGGCACAAAACATGGCTGGGGATTCAATAATGGCCAGTCGACCACAAAATACATGCAAGTCAAGAGTGTTTAAGGCATAGCAAAGGAAACTGCAAATGACAATCTTCTGTAATGGGTCTCCATCAGACACCAATCTGATAGGCTATACAGTATGGGACTTTAACATCCTATAAGCTGATGCACTGTTTTGTCAGGGAGCCCCTCCCTCCTTTTTGTGTAAGTGTGTGTGTGTGGAAAAAGAGAGAAAATGAAGCTGAGAACAGAAACAGATATATTTGACAGGGAACCAAGGCATGGCCTTCTCGGTGACTGCTCCTAAGTGGTGGAATCTCCTCCAACGAGGTCAGTTTGGCCCTTTTACTCTTTCAACAACAGGCTGCCTTTTTACACAAGATTTTAAATTTATTGATTTATTTATCCACATTTATACCCTACCCTTAAATCAATCACTGGACAGGTTATCCTTCTATGTCAATAGAGTAGACCATACAGCCAGCAACTCAACACTGAGTGTCAGGCGGGGCTTAACTAATCTGATAACCCTGAGGACTAAAGGCCTTAGGTGCTGAAGTCCACAGGGAAGAGTGATGATCCCCAAGTAGATTAAATCTCATTTGAACCCATCTTGATGGAAAGCAGCACCTTCAATAATACTGGTCTGGGACTGATGAGGACTTTGCATCACAAAAGGATTCAGGACCAAAAAGTGACTCACGGTACTGGATCAGTGGTACGGGTGTCATGCTGCAATGCAGAAGGCAGTTGAAAGGCCACTGGATTATATTCTCAAAACAGCCTTCATGGTGAATCGCCTTGAGGATTGCCATTATTTAGATTTGGATTTGGATTCAGATACAGAAGGAGGAGGGAGACACAATCAGTCCCTTCCAGATGCTAGGCATATGTCCATTTTAAACATGTTTCTAAAACTTTTAAATGTCAGACAGCTTTTTCAATAATGGTTATGTGTTTAATTGTTTTTTAACTTTGTCATTTGCTGGGTGTTTTTGTTGTTGGGGTTTTTTTCCCCCCTAACTTGTTTTAATCATTGTCAGGTGCCTTGAGTCCCTCTCTGGAAAAAAAATGGCTTGGAAATCAAATGAAATAAATGTGTTGGGTTGTGCAAGGGTATCCTAATTTAGTTTGGTGGCCAGTTGTGCTCTTTGGAGTGAATGTCAATTTGGTTTCTGATGATCTGGGTTCCCTCCAATTTAGTTTATGCCCTGGGGTACAAAGAAAGAGCCTCTTCAAAGATTGTGGTATTCTTGAGTCACAATAAAGCATACCCCAGGCAACGGCCACCTTGTGCCAGCTAATCTTTCTCACACTAGGTCAGGCGAAAGGAACTACAGAATGAATTCACTTCTGGCCAGAAGATGAAGAGGAACCAACTTACAGCTTTACTAATAGGCTTTTAATGTAAATATAATCTTTAAGCAGTGTTTTTACCAGTTCTACTCCCTCAGTGAATTCCTGTGGCCAAGAAGGAATTCAAACCCACATCTCCTGAGTCCTAATCCATCACCCTTTCCACCACACCACACTTGGTTTCACAAATTGTATGCTGTCATGTCAATTACTACTTATGGATACAATATTGGCATACCTTTCTTGGTTCCCTGCCAATGTATGTGATCAGTTCAAGGTGCTGGTTATGACCTATAAAGTTCTTTAATGGTCAAGAACCTTGAAACCTGTCAGAATGTCTCTCTCAGAAATAAAGTTTGGTGCCTTTTGCATGGATTAAAAAATGACAATTACTAGTATAAGCTCCTCTAAGCCACCTGTTTAATTCTTTTACACAGCGCATGCTACCCAGTCCAGATGATATATGGTATATGAAAGCAATCTTGGCTTTATTTCTGACCACTAACTAGACTTCAAAAAATGATGTGTGAGCTTTTTTGGTTGGCCTAAAAATGAATGGCATGAAGACAAAGGATATGCTTTCAAGCAACCAGCAGAACTTCCAAATAAGAATGCAGAATGAACTCATTGAACAGGTCAACCATTACTTCAACCACTACTTCTATCTCAGCCATCTGATTGGGATAAACAATTATCAGAGAGTCAAACTAGCCAGAAGAAAGAAAGCAGGATGGGCGGCATTCAACTCCAACAAAGAAATCTTGCTAAATGAGAAACTTGACAAGAAACAAAGCACCAACTTTTCTAATTCAACAGCACTACCTGTGATAATCAGGTCAATTGAGGAATTGAGGAAAACTAGAGACAACAAAGAAGGTTTGGAGGCTTGTAGTCCAAAAAGTAAGTTTCTCAAGCTCCTTATAGCCAGTGGAAAAAGGCTTTTGTATCCCAGATGATGTTTGACATATACATGGGCATCATTATTATTTTTAAAAATGAAATCTCAAAACATCCCCTTCACCCAGTAGAGTAAATACAGTATCTTTATTTACTTCAGATCCCCAAATGCAGGCTTATTCAGCTGTATTGTGGAGTGTCCCAAATGAGAAGCCAGTTTATGAGAACCTTACCAAAAGGTTCACTGTCAATGGTTGCAACCCTTTATTTTATTTTATTATTAAGATATTCATCCTGCCCAACTTAGTGCCATCACTACTCCAGGTAAGTCTTACAATCAACAAATATCAAATAACAATCAAATACAGCTATGATCCTACCCTAGCCCTCTTTGAATAATGCAGCCAGGCATACTGTCAAGGATGTTCTCATCAGGATACATGAGACAGGTGCTTCCTGCAGATTCGCACAGTGGGATTTGAAACTGGGGCAAAGCTTTGACAAAAATAGCTGAACTGATTCATTTCAGAAATAGGTCTGCTGGTATCCGGCAGTAGAAAGAATATATATGATATTATTGCATACTCCACATAGTCTCATACAGTGGCGGGCACCCAAATTAGGACTATTTTATTTCAAAACTTGGATGGGTGGGGCCAGCCAGAATTTCTGCTACTGGTTCTGGTGAACTGGTGCGAACTGGCTGATGCCCACCACTGGCCTCATACAGAAGTGATGTGTAGGTGGCATTTTTTTGAAGGGGGTGTTAGTTTCCTTGTGAGTAAAGAATTCTAGACAGTGAGAGTTCAAATTTAAGAAGCAAGCCTCCCAACCCACATTGTTTATTTAGAATTATATCTAGAGTTCTCATTCCATTGGTGGGAGCATTCTTCAGTGGAGTTCCCCAGAAAATGCTTCTATAGATGGGTAGAGGTATATTGTTGACCTCCTAGAATAGTGTTAGCAACAAGTCAAGTGGAATGAATTAATGAATTAATGAATGACTTTTCCCCTCCCTTAACCCTGCCTCCTGCATTATTCTGTAGGGTCCCCCAATTTTTCAGAGTCAATGCTGGAACAACATGTAGATTTGCATCATTGTAGCAGATCTTTGAAATCTGGCAGAAAGCTCCTTTAGGTCCATTCAATGCCTCATCTTTTCAACTAATTCTCTCTCTTTCCCTGTTTTCTTCTCCTCTCTTTTCCCCTTCTTTTCTCTCTCTCTCTCTTTTCTCCCACTCTCTCCCCTTGCTTTTTGTTAAAACCTTTTTCCCTTTCATATTTCTCATTCTGATCTCTCTAATAATCATATCATCAAGTTGATTCCAATTTATGGTGTCCCTTTCCAAGGTTTCCTAACTAGCGAATATACAGAAGTGATTTACTATTCCCTTCTTTTGCAGGTGCCTTGAGACTGCAGCTTGCTCATGACTACACAGCCTAGTTCTTTCCCTACAAGGCACAATGGAGAATCAAACTCCAACCTCTGGAGTTTCAGAAACCTAAGCCATGGAACTATGCAGCCAGCTCTGATCTGCATACCAACTGTGTAATGATAAATTTGGATGTGCAGCTCTTCATCATGACAGCCCTCATAGACAACTACTATACAGCCTAAATCAGGGATTTTCAACCTGTGGCCCATGGGCTGGATGCGGCCCATGGCACCATTTCATGTGCCCCCCCTGCCTCCACCAGACCAGGAAGTGCCATGTGGTGGAGGAAGGGCATAATGGCCGTCGGGCCCCAAAGCTATGTGAGGGAGTGTAACCTGGCCTCCGGCTTAAAAAGGTTGAGAACTCCTGGCCGAAATGTTCAGGCAACTGGATCAATCCTTAGCAGCAAATGAGGAGGAGGACTTTTGTATAGTTGATGGTTCTGAAAATTGCTCATTCAAACCCAAACCACCCTAAATTACTTTGCAGTAATGCAGGAATAACTTGCAATAATATACTGTTCCTGAGAAAATCTCTTTATTTCCTAGCTACTGGGAGGTCTACAATTAGATTCAGAGAGAACAGAGAAGGTGAAGGGAGATGGTGTATGTCAGGGGTGCCCAAACTACAGCCCAGGGGCCAGATCCAGCCCCAATGCCAATTCATCCGGCCCACAAAGCCTGCATCACTCCCAGAAGTGGAAGTAAAATGTGCCTGTACAGGTGTGTTTTACTTCCACTTCCAGGAGTGATGAGGGCTTCGTGGGTTGGATGAATTGGTGTTGGGGGCCAGATCTAGCCCCCAGGCCATAGTGATCAGCCCCCTGAACCACATGACTGGCCCGCAGTCCAAAAAGTTTGGACACCCCTGGCGTATGTTATCATAGTCCCTGCTAGTCAGAACTTCCTGAGGCTTTGACCTTGAAAAACCTGGTTCCAGTCTACTCTACTAACTGTTAACTTCTTTTTTCCCCTTTTCCTCCCCATTTCTTTCCTACCCTCTCTCTCACACTTTCCCTCTTATCTCTATCTCTCTTCTTCCCTCTACTCTTTTACTCCTTTCTTTTCCATCACCATTCCCAATTATCAACAGACACATTATGGCATAAGCATTCATGGAGTAAGGACCACTTTATAAGAAATAGTAATCCCATAAAAGAAGGGCTTGTCCATTTTCTGACCCTAAGGTACCAACATGAATTTTCGAAATGCAAAAATTCATAAATAGCTCTAACTCTAACCTTAAGATGTTAAGGTGTCATAATGCAATCATTCTACCATAACAGCCAACCTCCACTCCATGACCTTCTGTTAATGGCAACAAGTCTCTTGTCTCTAAGGAAATTGAACTTTCCATAAAATAGTCTAAAGACCAGATCTCCCTGGCCTGGATTGAAAACTCTAGCCAGGGATTCTCAACCTGTGACCTGTGGACCAGATGTGGCCTATGATGCCATTTCATGTGCCCCTTGCCTTCACCACACCTGGAAGTGCCATGTGATGAAAGAAAGGTAAAATGGCCATCTGGCCCCTGAAGCTATCTGAAGGAGCAGAACCTGGGCTCCAGCTTTAAAAAGTTGAGAACTCCGGCTCTAGCCAGTTCACTCTGCTAGCTGTTCACAGCTTATCTCCTAAATCAGGGGTTTCCAACCTAAGGCCCATGGGATGGATCCAGCCCATGGTGCCATTTCATGTTTCCCCCCCCCCCTCCATGGGCATTCGAGAAACAAAGTGAGTGCCCCTTTTGAAGCTGTTGGGACAAAACGGCCACCCCATCATGCAGGCAGGGCAAAATGGCTGCCTGGCTTTCGAAGCTGAGAGAGAGTGACCCAGCCTCCCACTTGAAAAGGTTGGGAACCCCTGCCCTAAATACAGTATTAAACTAATTTCAATACAAATAATCTCATCACTTTGAATTTAGGTATGTATGTATGAGCTGGTATAGTTTACTGGGTTGGAATGTCTGGCTGCAGAGCCAAGGTTCTGAGAGTTCAAATCCATGCTGAGCCTCCCTAAGTGAAGAGCAAGTCAAGATCACCTAGAGCAGTGATGGCGAACCTTGGCACTCCAGCTGTTCTGCTCAGCAGGAGTGCTGACTTCGGCTTCTAATAAATGAAGTCCAAGAACATCTAGAGTGCCAAGATTCACCATCACAGACCTAGAGAGTGTGTGCCATGATGGTTTTATGTGTCCTGCTACCTGTGTAAAGGTAAAAGTTGCCCTTGCTCAAAAGCCAGTCGTATCCAACTCTAGGGTGCAGTGTCATCTCCGTTTACAGACAGTGCTGTCTGTGTTTGCAGACATTTCCATGGTCATGTGGCAGGCATGACTAGACACTAGAGCACACAGAATGCTGTTACCTTCCCCACCAAAGCAGTATCTATTTATCGATTTGCAATTTCTTACTTTCAAATTGCTAGATTAGCAGGAGCTGGGGAAGATAGTGGAAGATCACTCCGTCATGCAGCACTTGGGTCTCTAACTGCTGACCTGCCCACCTTCCAGTTGTCAAGTTCAGCATCTTAACCACTAAGTCAGCTGTGTAGCCTAAGGCAAATTACACAATCCCAGCAGTACCAGCAGAACTTAGGGCAAGATACAATTATTGAGCTGTCATAATTCACTTAGCCACCTGCTAAGTGAGAGTCTTGTAGGGGTGCAGGGGCTTGGGCAGTCTAACTAGGCAGTGTTGCCCCTCTTGTCAATGCTGTTAGGCTGGGACTAAAACTCACCAGAGTCATCTTTCAGTTCCCATGGGCAAGGTGAAAGCGGAGGGCACATGCCATGGTCCACCTAGCCACCAGGTGATATGATACTCAAATGGCTAAAAAAAACCTACATGCAGATGGACTTGATTTCTCAGGTCCATTTGCATGTGTGGAATGTTGTCACAGAGACATCCACCAATGCACAGACTCCTCACTAAATAACAACTCCAAGGTATAGCTCAGGGAATTGAAATGCCTGACTCTGGAGGCTACAAGTTCAAATACCTGCTGTAGCTTGGAGAAGAGCATCGAGCCAAGATCACCTGCATGTGTGTAGCTGATGTAGTTACCTACTCTGCCAGCTGTACAGCCTTGGGTAAGCTGCACTATCTCCAGGCACAAGCAGATGGAGGGACTGGTAAACCACTTCTGATTATTTTATACGTACAAAACCTGAGTAGGACGGCCATAAGTTAGAATCAATAATTAATAATATACTATTTATACAGTATGAGTTTCTGCATAATGACTTGCCTCCAAAGCAAAGTGCCTGGAAGCCACATGACGTCTGCCATCTAAATCAAATCCACGATGCTTGCTTGCCAAGCATATGTTATCAAAAGGGTCAGAAGCCATATGGCATACAAAAAAATAAAGTTCTTTTTAGCACTGTTTCCATAGGGGCAATTTGGGCTTGCCAAATTACATGATACCCCACTCTGGGGAACAGCATAGCAATCAAGATCCAGGTTTAGTTCTGATAGATTTCATGGCATTATTAGAGTGATCTTGCTCAGAAAAAAATGATACACCATCACCCTTGGAAACTGGCAGGAAAACATAGCTGGTCAGAGCACCAGGGATCTGGAATTTGAGTTGCCATTATGTTGTCTTATGTTCTTCTCTTAGAAGAAGAGCCGGCCTGTGTCACCACGAAAAAGCTATGCAATCCCAAAACACCTCCAGAAAAACAATGTTAAACCGCTTCTGAGTAATTTGGACCTAGAAAACCCTGGCAAGGTTCACCGTAAGTTGCGGTCAACTTGACAGCACACCGTTGCTGTTGCTGTTGTTACCACTGTTGCCGCCGCCGCCGATGATGATGATGTCTTCTTCTTCTTCAAAGTCCCAGAGGAATCTAAGGAGCTACTTCAATATTTGTCCACTTAAAGAGGTGTTTTGTTTTGAGCCCAACTTTTGCCACGGATACAAGAATGACCCAAATGAAGTTTTCTCTTACACTGGTCTGAGTGGTGCAGTTGTGCCATTTAAGAATCTTTTTTTGGGCATTGGTTCTCAGCCATGCACATCTTATGTCCCACTAATCCCTCCATCCAATAACATCTTATGTCTCACCACAATAAAAAGATCATTATTTTCTTCTTTTTTAAAGGATGTTTATTCATTTATTAACTTACTTTTATTATATTGCAGTGGCTCAGTGGTTAAGAAGCTTGCCTTGTTAGCTGAAAAGAAAGAAAGAAAGAAAGAAAGAAAGAAAGAAAGAAAGAAAATGCCTGCCAATGTAGTTTTTTATGCAGTTCAAAGCAATTTTTCCTGTCATGCAGTTTCAAACAACTTTTTACCTGCTTTTCAACCGTGACACAATGCTGATTCATTGCTGACACAGCTAAGAAACATGAATTGTATTCTATAAATATCTCCATGAAAAGGCTGTTTCTGACAGAAGGGTCTTTTTGGTTCATTTTGTGAAGGCCATTGCGTAACTTCATATGCATGAATTGTTAGAATTAACCCTCCTGTCCCAGGAGAGGGTATTTTAGGCCTTCTGAGTCACATATTGTATATATACACCTGCAGTGTATATACAATACTGTGTAAAGAAAGACTTAGGCCACCTAGATACAGCAAAATTGGACAGAGTCTTCTGCTCATTCTCCTTTCAACCCTCTCTAGGACTGATGAAGTTTGGAGTTTGCGTGTCCAAGTTATGGGTTCCCAAATAACTCATTAAATTTTCCTCAAACCAGCTGGTAGGGGCATAAGACTTTTGCACAGTACTCTATGCTATGTTGTTGTTCTTATTGTTGTTGTTTTGAAAGAAAGTAAATTATACCCTTAAGGGGTTATCCATCCAAAGCAAAAGACTGGGGGGGGGGAGCACACAGTTCTTGAGGGCTTTTTTCTTGCTGACAGTATTACATAAAGTTTGCTTTGTCTTGTATGTTTTCCCTACCTTTCCATGTTTTTTTTTTGCTCTCCCTCATTGGATGGCCTTTTGTTATTGTTGTTGTTCTTAGATCTCTTGGGGAGGGCATTACAATTCTTCCATGGATGGTTTATTTCTGCATCAGAGGTTTTAATTAGGTCCACAGGCAAAGTTGCAGAAGAGGGGTTCGTTGCTAGAGATCTCTTGCCTAGAGAATTATTTGTTGAAGACATGGCTTTGGTGTTGTACCACAGATGCAAAACCTGGTAATACCTGGTCAGATTCCAGATGATCATCACCCATTTGGGGCAGATGTTTTGTCTGTTTGGTCATGTTTCTGTCTGTCAAGGTTCAGCCTTTGACCATTTACACCAGGGGTTCCCAACCTTTTCATGCTGTGGGCTGGACCATGCCCCACAGACAGCTGAGCAGGCCGGCCACGTGATTCCTCCCACCGAAAATCCTGCCGTAAAGCACATACTTGGCTGTCACAAACAGGTTTATGACAGCCATGGGTGCATTTACAGCAGGCGTGGCCATGTTTATGCATGCACGGGTGTGTTTTATGGCTGTCGTAAACGTGTCCATTTCTGGTAGCAGTGAGGGAGGTGGCTGGCCACATAAAATAGTGCTGTGGGCTGTGTCCGGCCCAAGGGCTGTAGGTTGGTCACCCCTGATTTACACCATGGCTTGGTTTTAAACATACAACAGCCAGCACAAAAACTTTGTTGCTCTTTGATGAGGGTACTCTTCTGTTTCAGCCAATGTAAAGTACTTGAATTAAAAATTCTCATGTCCATATGCAGCACAAGGCAGGGCAGGTTAAACAATAATAGTTATAATAGGCAAGTTCTCCAAATATTAGACTCCCATTCTAGCCCAGCAAATTAAAATTCTCCACATGTCTTGAAGTATAAGAAAAAACAATCCTTTACTTACAGTTGCATTTCTTTAGAAAAAAGAGTAAACAGTTGCTTTGGTAGATAAACAGTTCTGTACAATAACTTTGGTAGATAAAGAAACACACTTTGCTTGTAAGGCAAATTGGAGAGTGAGGGGGGGGGACAGAATAATAAAGAGGATAACGAAAAATACCTCAGAGACACTGACTAAAACTCGAATAGCAAGTAATCCAATACAAGTCAGGTGACCCTACAAGTGGGAAACTAGAAAACACTTCTTATTGGCTGATTATGCACATAATTTACATTAACCTACTCCATTGTGGGGTTGTATTAATATAGTGTATTAATATTTTCAACAATACCTGCAACAGTGAATGAAAACTCCCCCCCCCCCCGCATTGTCTGTAAGCTGCCCTGAGTTGCCTCAGAGAGTGGGCAGCAATATAAATATGAATAAATAAATAATGCATGAATTGAAACCAAATGTTGGCTTAAGCACCTCCCTTACCCAGGGACCAGTATATCTGCGGGTCTATGAGTCACTTTCTCTCCTTCCAGACATTCAGCTGCTCTAAATATGTGTATATTTTTTCATGGTTCTTTTTTCCCCATAGATTTGTGCATTTGAATTGCATGCTTGGCAGTTCTGTCTTCTTTACCAGTTGTTCCACACAAGAGGATTCTTTCTGCTAGCACAGCAAAGAGTAACCTCACAGGGACTGACTATGCCCTTTGTTCAATGAACTCCGAACAAGAATTCCAGTTCATTTCAGAGAGGTAGAGAACTAATTACCACCAGCTTCTGTGAAAGCCCTTATTGTGATAGGAGAAGACCATGTTTATTTCCTCCCTGCCACCGTCAGCATCATCAACCTCTCACCCGCACCTCAGGCCCTGGGAACTGATACTGGTGAATGAACAAATACAGAGCTACATGTTCTCTATGAAATCAGTGGAGATCTTTGTGTGGCTCATGGTCCTCCTTGCAATGTGGTATGTAACCTTGGCACAATGAACCTTAATTGTAGTTACATGTTGTCATTAGAGATCAGGTTTTTTTTAATGATCTGGACTACAAATACCACAGTCTTCCACTCTGGGAGTTCTATCAACTTTACAAATACCTTAGGTCAGGGTGCCCAAATTTTCGGGCTGTGGGCCAATCACATGGTTCAGCGGGCCGGTCACATGGTTCTTTCCACTGGAAGTGGAAGTAAAACACACCTTGCAATCTGTTTTGCAACAGGATGAGATAGATTTTAAGCTGCCATTTTCTCTGCTTCTTGGGTAAAGGTAACGGTCTCTCTTGACTTGCACAAAAGCCAGTCATATCTGACTCTAGGGGCCGGTTCTCATTTCCATTTGCAGCCAAAGAGCCAACACTGTCTGCACCTGGATGCAGTAAGGTAACAAGATAAATTGCAATACAGTATTTCCCTTCCTAAGCATATAGCAGTCTCCAGCTGTACAGTACGTGCCTTCAGGACCTAGGTCAAGCTGTTCGAGAAATGAGCCACCCCTCCAAAATTAACAAGATGCCAAGATACTATAAAAATCCCCCCCTTGTTTCTCCAAATTAAAACTGTTTTAGCATTTCAGATCTTTTTTAAAAAATATTTCCCAGCTTCCTCCTGGAGACAACAAAGAGGGCTGCATGAAATACCAAGGAATCAGGTATCACTTGTGAGAAAGCAACTAGGGAGGCCGGGTTCCATTACAGAGGATGCATTTGTACCATTTTAGCTTGCACAGATGGAAATATAGTTCAATGTTTCAACATCATTTGACTTTCACATGTTAAAATATTGATAAGTGCTGCACAGGATAATGCCCCTATGGTTTGAAGTAGTAACTGGAGCATGATGTTTATTGAAGTGAGATGCAGCAAAAGCCTTTAACGAGTATTTAAAAACATGGGGAATAATTCTCAGCCCACCTTCCGTTATTCTCCTCTCTTCTTTTCTCTATCCTTTTTCTCCCCCTCCCCCCACAACCTTTAGTAAGCTAAGCTTTATTTTAGAAATTTTGGAGAGTGTGAAAATGGAAATTGGGTAAGCGATTAAGCAAAAGACATGAGAAACCAATGTCTGTATAGCAGCTGGGGACATTATCAGAGTTGGGGGGAGGCAGAGACTTTGCATAAAAACTGAAAATACTGCAGCAAAAAATAATGTCGAATCTCCAAGCTCAATAGAGGGGAAGCGGTGAGATAAGCATGAATAGGCCATATAAAAATCTCCTGTGCTAAATATTTATGGGCTTCTTATGCTGAGACCGAAGCATTTGGAAACTTCAACAAAACAAAACAAAACCTTTCATCACCCAGATTGTTCAAAGCAATCTGCTTCTGTACTGCGCCCGTGTTCTTTTGCTGTGATAAGTAACATTTTGCATACTATTTTGATTCTGTAGGAATAGATTATTGCCATCCTGGAGTACAGACACGATGGCATAGTGTTTGATTTACATCTTTCAATGAGGAAGAGATGCCTGGAGCACTTCTTATGAATGGATATATGTATGACTAGGGGGATCTCAGTACCCATTTCAGAATCCATTCCTTGAGTTGGACATATCCTTATGAGATGAATACTATCTGATCCTGGGTGGAAAAGCTCTGGTTTCCCTAAAGACAGTGAAGTTCTGTGCCCTTGTGGTTCAGATGCATCAAACGTAAAAGAAACCCGACATTGTAATCATCTTGAATTGCAGACCAGGTTGCTCCCAGAAACCAAATCTTATCCCGAGACATATCTAGGAATCTTTCAGATGGCTCTAGAGTCTCATAAAGACTTGACTTTTATATTATTATTTTTAATATACTGTATTTATAGTTCTATGTCATTCTTTTAAGTGCAAATTTTTCTCTGGTCTGTGACTGTATAAATAAAATGTTATTTGATCCTGGGTGGAAATGTGTCTTCCTTTTATAATTTTCTTCAACCTCCTTTAACTGAGTGGTGATGACTCTGAAATTGCAAGAAAATAAGAAGTTGGATGACCTAAAAATCAGGAAGAATTTGCAAACAACATGGAATGCCAGGAAATGAAGCAGAGAGCAAATGTTGTACTGTCAACACAAAGGACCATTGAAAAGCTATCAGCCGGACATCTTGTTTGCCTCCTTTGGATATGGTTCCCTTAGAGCTTCATCTAACCTGAAGACTTTCATACATGTTCAACACTTCCCATCATCATATGGCCAGAGGGGTTGATTGTAGCTGTATATCCAACATGTCAGGAAGAAGGTAAAGGTAAAGGTCACCCTTGCTCAAAAGCCAGTAGTATCTGACTCTAGGGTTCAGTGCTCATCTCTGTTTATAGCTGAAGAGCCAGCCGTGGACACATGACAGGCATGCCTAGACACCAAAGTGCATGGAATGCAGGAAAAATGACTAAAGGATAAAAGGAAAATGTGACATGGCCAGTTTCCCACAGATGATAGCTAAAGATCCTAAATGTGGGATAGGCTGTGAAATCACCCCATGCCTCATCCACATGTGCAATGTGAAACATGTTTGCAAATAATATTCACATGGAGGCCATTAAGTAAATTTTGACCTAAGGTGACCCTTCTCATTGTTTTCTAGGTAGAAAATATTCAGGAGTGGTTTAATCATTCTCTTCTTCTGGAGATGCCCGGGAACTATCTTTACATCCTGTTAGAGATGGGCGAAGGAATATTAGGGACAAAAGCAAACCTATAGATACATGCATATAAACATATATTCTTAGTATGATTATCGGGTCACTGTAAGGTCATCCTTGCTCAAAAGCCAGTTGTATCCAACTCTAGGGTTCAGTGCTCACCTCTGTTTACAGCCAAAGAGTCAGCACTGTCTGTATATGCAGATGTTTCCATGGACATATGGCAGGCCTGACTAGACACCAGAATGCCATTTACCTTCCCACTGAAGTGGTACCTATTTACTTGCATTTTTTTATTATTTTTTTTGCTTTCAAACTGCTAGGCTTGCAGGAGCTGGGACAGAGGCGGGAGCTCGCTCTGTCATGCAGCACTTGGGTCTTGAACTGCTGATCTGCCGACCTTCCAGTCATCAAGTTCAGCATCTTAACCACTAAGTCACCATAGTCCCTACATCAGATCATTGCATTTAGTACTTAATGCCCACATGTATGGATTTTTCAGACATCCATCCTGTGAACAAGTCTCCATGAGCGATGATAACGTGATTTATGCTTCTTAATTGAAAAGATTGGATTGGGTTGTCTATGCTGGTTAGGAATTCTGGGAATTGTAGTCCAAAAATGAACTCTTCCAGGCTCCTTATTATGAGGGCGATAAGAAGAAGACACATCTGACCACATATGAGGAGCATATTAGGATTTTTGGAGAAGATTTGTTGCTGAGGTTCAGTTGCTTTGCTCCTATGTACAGTTCAATTCTCCAAATGGTGGCTTCGTTTTCGCAGTTTCATGTCTGGCCTAGACACAGAAGAAGTAACTGGACTCTATTACTTGCATCTTAAGCATCATTGTTTACAATGGGACTAGATTCCTATAGTTCTTAGTGTTCATTTAAATGTAACATTTATATCTTGCCTTTCTTCCAAACAGCTTGACATACCCTACAGGGCTCTGCTCCTCCCCATTTAACCTCATAAGAACCTTGTGAGGCCAGGGTCGGAAAACCCCAAGGTGACTCAGGGACTTTCCAGGTGTAACAGGCATTTGAACCCAGGCCTCTTTTGTCCTGGGGCAACACTCCAAAACCTTTTACCACAATGGTTTGAAAGAAATAATAACCCAAGGAACACTGTTTTTAGACAATAAAAACCTCTGGGGGTGAAAATGCAGAAATAGCAAAGTGAATACGTAGCAACGAGTTATCCTTGCATGGCATTCAACCATTTGCTGCCTAATGGTACTGCTTTGTCTGTTTCATGATAGGGTCGGGTCTTTTCCTCTTAGCGGGGGGGGGGGGGGGGGCAAACCATAGTCCAGCCTCTAGTCACACACACACAGAGAGAGAGAGAGAGGAAAAGGCTGAGAAGGAGGGAGAGAGAGAGAATGAGAGAAGTGGAAGCTTTTCTCTCTGAGTATTTGCAAATGTCACAATTCAACCATCCCTGTCAACTTCTTTGCATATTTTATACAGATGTATTGCTAACAAAGTGCTGCCTCTCAACTCTCCAGACTATAGAGCTCTTACGCTACCAGATGTAAACGTGTAATAGAATTGTCTCACCTGGTCCCTTTCGGAGCTTTCACACTGTCTCAACTGCAACTTCAAGCTGCTTCCTTAGATGTCAGCTTCTTTGCTGCTGCAGAAGTGTCTCCTTGAGGACGATGGCCCTTGTGGAAATCACGTGTGCTTCCCTCTAGAAGACTGAAGACCCACACTTGCATTTCATTTTTAAAAGGTAAATGTCGCCCTTGCTCGAAAGCCAGTCATAGCCGACTCTAGGGTTCAGTACTCAGTACTGTCTGTGTCTGCAGATGTTTCTGTGGACATGCAGCAGGCATGACTAAACACCGGAGTGCACGGAACGCTGTTTACCTTCCCACTGAAGTGGTACCTATTTATCTACTTGCAAATTCTTGCTAGGTTGGCAGGAGCTGGGACAG
This sequence comes from Furcifer pardalis, assembly GCA_030440675.1. Taxonomy (NCBI): domain Eukaryota; kingdom Metazoa; phylum Chordata; class Lepidosauria; order Squamata; family Chamaeleonidae; genus Furcifer; species Furcifer pardalis. The sequence continues at coordinate 148,336,676 of CP126890.1, read as the reverse complement.
AGATGGGAGCTCACTCCATCATGCAGCATTCAGGTCTCAAATTGCTGACCTGCTGACCTTCCAGTCATCAAGTTCAGCATCTCAACCACTAAGGCACCACAGTACCTATTTTTCTTTTAATTTTTTTATTAAATTCAACAAATAAAAAAATTACATATAAACAGAAATATAACATTAAAATTAACAACAATAAGACTAACAAACATGTTCCACCACCAATGGGACGTTCATTATCTTACCCATATCATCCAAACAGAATTTTCCATTTCTTATTCTTATCTCCTGTTTTCAAAAAAAAAAAAAAGCTGAATATTCTTGTCCTGGCTTTATCCCTTTGGCTTTAACAAATACATAATTAATAAATTCACCCCATATATCTACAGATGTGTAAATGTGGATCTACAGATGGCTGCTAAGGATATCATGAGTTGTCCATGTAGAAGTATTGTCCCAGATGGATAAAGAAAAAGAACTCTTTAAGACCATTAAGCAAAGAAAGCTCCAATACCTTGACCATTATTATTATTATTATTATTATTATTATTATTATTATTATTATTATTATTATTATTATTATTATTATTATTATTATTATTATTATTATTATTATTATTATTATTATTATTATTATTATTATTATTATATCCCGCCCCACTCGCGAAGTGTGACTCTGGGCGCCTTACAAATATATCCTCAATACAGTATAAAACATTCAATCAACGCAATATACATCAATACAATAAGAACATAATAAAACACACTAAAATAACATATGGTGCATAGCAATACAATATCATATAACAATTAAATAACAGTAATTAAGTAAATAAGTAAAACAAGAGTCCTTGCCGCTCAAACGTCCTTGGTCTGGAGCCTGGCGAGAGCAAGCGCCGAAGTCTGGTGAGGGCAATGGCGGGTCTCCTTATGCTGCCAGCCCTAGTGCAGGTGTTTCTGCATATCATGAGGAACAACATAAAGTATAGATTACTCCAACTCACTCATCAAGGAAAGATCCCTGGGAAGAGAAGTTCTGGTGGTAGACAGACTTCATGGCTGAGCAACCTGAGTGACTGGTGTGGCATGTCCCTTAGCGTAGCGTGGGTTTCAGCTGCCCGGGACATAAGCCAAATTTGCCACCCCTTGGGCAGGACCTAGGATGCCAGCACCCGCACCCACTAGGACTTCTGGGAATTGTAATCCAAGAACACCCATATGCCCAAAAATGCCGCCCGAGGTGGCAGCCCCCTGGGGGGCATGTCTTTGGAAGAACTGTTCACAAGAGTTAAGAACATGAAGACTATCACCATGATCATAGCCAATATCTGGAATGAATACGGAACCTGAAGAAGAAAATATATCTATAAAATCATTTCTATTTATCAGACCTTGCTTTAATTTTAATTCACATCTCAGTTTATCATTTTTAGCTATACTGTAGTCCATAATTCTTTATACCAATCCTCCAAAACAAATTCAATATAGATTTTCCAGCTTTTAGCCATGAATAACCTTTTTGCTGTTACCATACTTATCATCATCTCTTTCTTATTTTTATCTATTGCTATGTTTCCAAAATCCATTCACAATGCTATTCTAGGCCACATTTCTAATTTTAAAGACAATATTTGATTAATTTCTTCAAACACTTTTACCCAATTCTTATTTACAACTTTACAATCCCACCTTAAATGAAAATATGTCCCAATCTTTTCTTTCTATCTCCAGCATTCCTTTTTATATTTATTCATTTCAAAGGTCCATCATCCCCACTAAACCTCATGACTTATTCCAGGTCTGGCCAGGTTGTCCTGTTATGATAATAGAGTACACTGTGTGTCAGGTAGTGGTTAACTACCCTGAGGACTAGCAGACTTGGCAAAGTCCACAGGGAATGGTGATGGTCCCCAAGGGGATTAAATCCTACTTGAATCCATCTTGATGGAGGGCAGCAGCTTCATCAATACTGGCCTGGGGCTGAGGAGGAACTTGTATGCCAAAAGAGCTCAGGACCAAAAAGTGACTCACAGAACTGGATCAGTGGTATGGGTGTCATGTTGTGATGTGGAAGGCAGATGGAAAGTCATTGCATTATATTCAGGACAGTCATCATGGCTGACCGCTATGAGGATCATCAATATTCAAAGAGGAGGAGGAGGAGGAGGAGGAGGAGGAGGAGGAGGAGGAGGGAGAGGATAACATTTCCCTCTTAATGTTAAAGTGCAGTCAGCTTTCTATTCAGCTTGCAAAATAAACAGGAGGCATAGAAATAAACAAAATCCCTTGCAGCAAATATCTGTAGAGACTCAAAATGATTTAGTGGGCATGTGCCAAGCACAAGCAAAAAGTGGTATTCATGGTGCTCCCCAAATTTCCCAGCATGGAAAATGAAGAGCTGGGGATGACCGGAGTGCAGTCTGGCTATGTTATCTGGGATTGGTTTGATCCAGTTGTCCCTGAGTGGACAGGTTCCTTGGATCTGTTCATGCCACTGCCTGTGCATTAGACCCATGCCCCGCCTGGCTGGTGAAATCGGCCAGGGCAGTGACAGGCAGTTGGGTCAAGACTATCATTAATTCTTCACTGTGGGAGGGGCTTTCCCCAGCAACCTTAAAACATGCCTTGGTGCGCCCCCTCCTGAAGAAGCCAGTTCTTGACCCCACAGTGATGACCAACTACCGGCCTGTCTCCAACCTGCCCTTTTTGGGTAAGGTTTTGGAGAAGGCAGTGGCGCAGCAGTTACAGGAGATCCTGGATGAAGCGGATTATCTGGACCCGTTCCAGTCAGGTTTCAGGCCTAGAAATGGTACAGAAACTGCATTGGTCATGCTTGTGAATGATCTCTGGAGAGAGAGGGGTGGTGGATGTCCGTCCGTCCTGGATCTTCTTAACCTCTTAGTGGCTTTTGGGAAGGCTCCGAGGGTTTGGGATCCAGGGCACTGTGTGGTCCTGCTTTTTCTCATTCCTGAGGGGTTGGACCCAGTCAGTGTGGCTGGAGAGTAAGAAATCCAGACCTAGCCCCCTCCAATATGGGGTACCTCAGGGCTCGGTGCTCTCATCTCTCCTATTTAACATCTACACGAAACCGCTAGGTGAGATCATCCATTCCCATGGGGTGAGGTATCACCAATATGCAGATGATACCCAACTGTATATCTCAGCCCATGGCGATCCAAGCGATGCAGTGGAAGTCCTTTCCAAGTGCCTGGAGCCTGTGAGGGTCTGGATGGGGGACAATGGGCTACAACTGAATCCTGGCAAGACTGAGTGGTTGTGGGTCGGGGATCCTGCATTATCTCGCGAGCTACCATCTTTGCTTCTGGATTTGGCAGTTTTGCCCCCAACAGACGTGGTGCATAATCTGGGGGTCCTCCTGCACTCACAATTCCTGCTCAAAGAGCAGGTGGCAGTCATGGCCAGGAGGGCTTTTGCACAACTTCGTGTTATGTGCCAGTTACGCCCATTCCTAGATCAGGACTCCTTACTCATGATCACACACGCTTTGGTCACCTCCAGACTTGATTATTGTAATGCACTCTACATAGGGCTGCCCTTGGTGACCATTCGGATGCTACAACTGGTCCAGAATGCGGCTGCTCAGGTCATGGTGGGGTGCTGGTGTTACCCTCATGCCTCACCACTGCTCCAGGAGCTGCACTAGCTGCCGGATTGCCTCCGAGTGCAATTCAAGGTACTGGTTATTACCTTTAAAGCCCTACATGGTAGTGGGCCAGGATACTTAAGAGACTGCATCACCCTGAGGACATCTGTCCGTCCCACCAGAGCAGACTGGAGAGGGTCTTTGATTGTGCCATCAGCCAGAGAGGCGCACCTCTCTAGCACCAGAAGGAGGGCCATCTCTGTGTCCGCCCCAGCCCTATGGAACCTCCTGCCAACAGAATTGCACCTCCAGACAGAGTTGCTGGCCTTTAGAAATGGTGTGAAGACCTGGCTGGCAGGGCAGGTGTGGGGCTTGGCCAGTCAGCTTCCCCAGCCTGCTGGCAAATCTAATCATTCCCCCTCTCTGTCATAATTATAAATTGGTGAAACTAATTTTAATTGGTCAAGTTAATTTTTAATCTCTTTGTAATTTTTTAACCTTTAATTTTTAATGGGTGGGTATTTTATTGTCGATTTTATTGTTGAACTGTTGTTCGCTGCCCTGAGTCATTCGTGAGGAGGGCGGCATAGAAGTGTGATTAAATAAATAAATAAGTGGTAGTCATGTTGCTGATAGATCATGTCCCTGATAGATCGTGTCCCTAAAATTGTATGCATAAAGCATCAAATAAATCCCATTGATCTGCTGAAATGAAAGGTTAGATGCCCTTCAATACAAAATGCATTAATCCATGTGGGTTTGCCAGAAGCCCAGGGGCAGCCCTACTCTTAGGCAGAGAGGTGGCTACCTCAGATGACAGATGCTAGTGGCCAGATGTTGCGGGAGAGACCTCTGCACCCTTTACTTAATAAACTAGCCATCCCTCTTCAAGTTTGGTAAAGGATTCTGTTCTGGTGGAGCAGTGGTTAAATGGCTGTACTGCAACCAAAAGGTTTTTAGTTCAGTCCTGACCAGGGCTCATGGTTGACTCAGCCTTCCATCCTTCCAAAATCGGTAAAATGAGTATCCAGCATGTTGAAGACAGAATGCTAATTAACTTGTGAACCGCACAGAGAGTCCACTAAGTGCTATGGGACCATATATAAGTGTGATTGCTTTGCTCTGCTTAATCATTGGAGGTGAAGAAAAACATGCAGCCAATTCAATTGGCTGAAGAACAGGGAATGGAAAGGGCCACCATCTGGTTATTTCCTTGAGGAAGCAAAACGTTTTGGACCATCCTTGCTACAGCAAAAATAAAAATGCTTCAGAAGCCGTGTTCTGGAAGTTAACATTTAAAAAGTCAAAGTTCCTTGCGGTGTTTAAATAAAACACCTGCCATTTGCAGAACACTCTGGTAAAATTATTTTGCCTGGAGGATTTTAATTGATACGGCTTTGCAGAGAATTTAACTCCGTATTCTTGACCAGTAGATGGCAGCATAAACACGCGGAATAGGTTTCAAAAGACAGCGCGGCGCAACCAAGCCAGCGGTTCCAACAACTTGGACCAATTCTACTATTTATCCTTATTTGCAGAAGGGAAAATGCAGAAGCCAATTAGAGGGTAATGCAGGACCTCAGTATAAACAAGGAATAAAACGACTGGATCACCGCTGGAACGGATCTCAGCGGGGTTTTTTTGTTTTTTAAATAACATTTTAAGGTCCTCAAACGTTGGGGGGCAGGCGCAAACTAGCTTCGTTCTAGCACTCCACATAGTTTCCTTATGTGGTTGGGTCGGCCAAACCCAGTGATGGGATGTAACAGGTTCTCACCAGTTCTCCAGAACCGGTAGTAATTTTCCCCAGTGTCCCAGAGAACCTGTAGTAGCTTTTGGGGGGAACCACCTTCGGGGCTTACCTTTTCACTGGTTCCCCCACTGCGCATGCATGCCAAGCACTTGGTGTGCATGCACGCCTAGTGCTTGGCACATATGCACGGCCTCCTTGTTGTCCTCCCAAACGGGGAGGAAGAGAAGCTGCTAGCCTGAAGCTCCCTATAGCCTGAAGCTTCCTATTTTTATTATTTTGTATTTTTTCTTTGGCCCCGCCCATGACATGACATCATGATGTTAGCTCCTCCCACACTGTGATGACATCATGGTGGGGTAGTAAAATTTTTGACATCCCACCAAACCCCCTCAAACACCCCACACACACACACACACACACACACACACATACTTGACTTATTGCAAAACTCTCCTCTGATCCCGTGCGAACCAGCGGATTCAGTTAGCTCAGTTTCTCGTCGGATTACATTTGAATCTGAAATGACGAGTTTTCAGAAAGGTAACCGTCTTCGTTTGTTTCCTCACAAAGAATAGAACAAATCCAGATAGCACTTTTAAAACCAGGTGCCTTGCTAATGTATTTCTACTTTTAGGATATATGCTGTATTCATAGAGAAGCATTTCAGTCCACCAGAGCTTGGCTCGGTATCCAGACGGCAGTGGATTGCGCCCTGTTAAAGAAAAGGAAGAACTGTCTGGAAGAGGTGGAGCGAGAAATCATGAAGTGGCGTGTAGAGAGCGCTTCCCTCTACAGGCTTGTTTGGGAGTAAGTAAATGTTTCCCCAACAACCTGGCATAGAAGAACTGTGCTGTAATTTTTCAACTAGGAGCTAAATTAAGTTTCTCGGTTAAGGACAACTTCAGAAGTGTATGAGGTTCGGATCACTGGGTCACACCAACACCAAGAAACAGGACTGCGTGCGCATGCAAAGCGAACCCTTTCAAAGCCGTTGCCTTCAGCGTACAAAGAAAGAGCCTCCAAGAAAATTGGGGTGTTTTTGAACCAAAATCGGGTGTACCCTGATACCAACAACCTTGTGTTGCCACCTAATCTTTCCTACCCTAAGCCAGGCGAAAGGAACTACAGAATGAACTCACCAGAAAATGTCTTCAATTTGGCAGTTTCCCGTTTGGCTTAGACACGGAAGAAGAAGCACAATGCGGAGGTTCTTTAATGAATCTACGACGGTGCGGGTTCTCACGTTCAAGGGCATCGCTTTTGGATTTCCAGTACACTTCTCTAGATCTCTTATACACTCCACTGGTCTCTCTCCGAGTGACACCTTGCCTCTTCGCCAGGACTTTCCATCCCACGTTAAAAATAGGCAACCACAAATAAATAAATAAATAAATAAATAAATAAATAAATAAATGAATAAATGAATGAATGAATGAATGAATGAATGAATGAATGAATGAATAAATAAATAAATAAATAAATAAATAAATAAATGTTCTTGTGATGCAAGTAGCCAGGTAGATAGAGGATGAATTAACTACATGTCTAAGGTACATCATTTACATTTGGATTCTACCTGTGAGATCACAGACAGACAATCCATTTATTTATTTATTTTGAAGTGGTAGCCTTGTTAGTCTGTGCAAGCATATCAGACAGAGAGGGAGAGAAATAAAATATTTCATACCATTTTCTACTTTCACACAGCATGGTCAATAGATGCTAGTTCTGAAGGAACACATTAGGAAATGTGTAATGCCACAATGTTTGTTTTGCATCCATCTCCTAACCATTTGCAACTCAACAGGGCCAACCCTCAGAGAAATCTGAATACCAACCAGGTATCTTCTGTTATTACCAGCTGTAAAAAGGCACATGGGTTTGTAAACATATCTGTTGTGCTAGCCGACCTTTGTGTGCCTCTGTACCTGATGTGTTTAAATCGATGCCATGAAGTCTTACTCTTAGGTCTGACGAAGCGGACTTGATCCACAAAAGCTAACACTGAAACACAGCAGTTAGTCTTTAAGGGGTCACAATGTTTCTTGTCTTTTTTGTTGTTGTTGTTGTTTTGATTTGTTTATTCTCAGAACATCCGAAGGTTGCAAGCTTGGATCGGATTCCTAGAGCAGAAAATCCCACCCTGTAAGAAGAGCCTCGCCTGTCCATCACCCCCACCCCCACCCCACTTCTCTGATTTAGGGGACAAGGACTTCCGGGTCGAAGGCGATGGCTTCTAGGCGGCTCTGAGTTTCCCTGGAGTGGAGGACCTCCGCCTGGCTGGGTCTTCCCTTTCCTGCCTCCCACGAACAGACCGGGTTCCATGGGGTGGGCGCAGCTGCTCAAAGTTAGAGCCCCGGGGGCGCAAAGCGAATCCAGCGATCGATCCTTCGGGAGGATCCCCCGGGCAGGCAGATGTGGACTCCCAGACTAAGATGCACCTTCATGTCCCCCTCTTCCTTAAGGATTCCCCCTCCCCCATGCAAGTGCGCTCATCTCCATCTCTTGAGCCCAGATCGCGGGAAAGGCTTGGGACTACAAATCCCAGCACTCCACCCCCAGCCAGCATCCCAAGAAAAACAACTTTTCCAAGTTCTGCCCCTCCCGCAATTAGAACCTGACTGGGTTTGTCGTACACTGAGATCCTTCAGAAGTAAACAGATCCCTGGTGACTCAGTGGTTAAACTGCTGTACTGCAGCCAAAACTGCTGACGTGAGTTCGATCCTGACGGGATCCAAGGTTGGCTCAGCCTTCCATCCTTCCGAGGTCCGTAAAATAAGTACCCAGCATGTTGGGGGGCAAAATGCTATTTACCTTGTGAACCACCCAGAGTGTAACTAAGCGCTGTGGAGCGGTATATCAGTGTAATTATTACTGCCTTGCTCCCAGTGTACTCTACAGCCATCCGTTGAAGGGTCCGACTCAGAGCTGGAGAGTCAAACCAAGCCTGAACTAGAGTGACCCCAAACCGAGGCTATATAGGAGCAGAACGTGAGACACTGGAAAACACAGTCATGCTGGGGAAATATGAAAACAAGGGGAAAGGAAGGTTACATAAGAGATGGATTGACTGAGTAAATGAAGCCACAGCCTGGAGTTTGCTGTTAATGAGAAGGTTCTTGGTTCTGGGTATAACCCAGGAAGCAAACCAGAATGAATTCAATGGGATCTCTTGTTCCCAAACAAACTCGGAATACATGTTGTATTTGGGAGTAAGCTCCCCCGGAACCAGCGGGTTTTGCTCCCGTGCCAAGGTGCCTGCCTTTGCACCCTTCGACCTTTCGGTCAACTGAGCGCTTGGAAAAGCATTTGGGCAGGGAGGAAAGCAACAGATCTTCAACACCGCTTTGCAGGATGCTTCAACGTGCGGCGCTTCCGTTCCTTTGGGCAGGCCCCGAGAAGGACGGCAATAGCCAGCCTGGCTAGATTTCTCATGGCGTGAGCTCCCGTCTCTGTCCCAGCTCCTGCCAACCTTTCACTTCGAAAGCAAAAAATCGCAAGTAGATAAATAGGGACCACTTCGGTGGGAAGCAAACAGCGTTCCGTGTACTCCGGTGTTGAGGCATGCCTGCCAAGTGTCCACGGAAACGTCTGCAGACTCGGACAGCGCTGGCTCTTTGGCTATAAACAGAGATGAGCACTGAACTCTAGAGTCGGATACGCTGGCTTTCAAGCAAGGGCGATCTTTACCTTGTAGCTTCGTTCACTGCTTGGAGCAACTACTGGAGCAATTAAAAGTGGATTCTTCTCGCCCAGGGAAAGGGGCTCTCTCTCTCCCGCAATAGTCTCTCGGCTGCCAGGAGTTGGTCTGCACTGGTGAGAACTCGTGTGCTTCCCAATCCCGGATCGCCCCTCGAACAGATAAAAGTCCATCCAAACTATGAAGGTGGTATTCCTCGTAGCACTGACAGTGTTGGCGGAGGAGGCAATACAAGGAAGGCGAAAGATGAGAGAGGGAGAAGGGGCTTTTCCCTTCATTTTCACTGCATGGAAATCCAGCAACTGCCCAATTATTTGAAATGTAAGACAGAAACTCCATCCTTTAAATGAAGGATATGTAAGTGGCAACACGAATCAAAAGGCCAATAAATAATGTTATTGTTAGGTGCCATCAAGTCACCTTTGACTTACAGCCATCCTATGAATGGAATGAGAACTCTGCAAAATGTCCTGTCATCAACAGCCCTCAACTCTTACAAACTCGAGCTTGTGGCTTCCTTCATGGAGTCAATCCATTTCATATTTTTCCCCTCCTCTTTTCCTGCTGCCTTCCACCTTTCCCAGTATTGTTGTCTTTTCCAGAGAGTCTTGCCTCCTCACAATCTTCCAAAAGTAAATCAGCCTCAGCTTTATCATGTTTGGCCCCAGAGACAGTTCAGGCTTGACTTGTTCCAGGACCCACTTGTTTGTCTTTTAAGCAGTCCAGGGTACCTGGAAAGCTTTCCTCCAGCACCAAGTTTAAAACAAATCATTTTTTTCCTGACAATTCCCCCCCCCCCTCCTGCTCAACCTCCCTTAAGTCACTCACTCAAAGGTAGGAGTGCCTAATTGCAAGACCAACATGCTCAAGTGGGGCCTCCTGGCAGACACCAACATGTGTTGCGACTATGGAGATTTACAGAATCCAGTCCATTTGCTAGTCTGCCATTGCTACCACAGACATGCACTGAAGAGGACTTAAGTTTAGCCAAGGACAAAGACAAGAAGGTGGCTTCTTTTTGGCAGTCCAGGGTTTGATTGGGATATGAATGAAGACTGTCCACCTTTCACACCCATGCATGGTGATCAGTAATATAAGAGTATAGATGGTCTTGGTCTGCAGTGAAACATCCTTACTCTTGATTATCTTTTCTAATTCCTTCACTACAGTCTCCATCTGGAGTGATGAATGAACCAAAGTACAGTAAACAAAATTTTTCACTATTTCAGTTTCTTCATTGTCAACATTTAGGTTGTGTAGTTCTTCTGTAGTCATGATTTTTTTTTGTCTTTTTAATGTTCAGCTATAGTCCCACTTTGGCACTTTTGTGGTGACCATCTGAACTTTGATACCCCTCCACCCTTCTCACTTTCTTCTTTCACTTTCACTAAAAGTCATTTTACATCATTGCTGCTTTCTGCCAGAAAGATGGTGGCATGTGAATATCTTAATTTATTGATGTTTCTTTTATCAGTTTTCACTCCTCCTTCATCTGAATCTGGTCTACCTTTCCATATGATATGTTTTATGTATAGACTGAATAGGTAATGAGATAAAATGCACCTTTGTCTGACACCTTTGCTTATAGGAAACCAGCTTCTTATCCAGAATATAGCTTATGCACCAGACATTCGAGTCTTGAGGAATTCTCATTTCTTTCCGAACAACTAATTGCTTCTTGTGATCCACACAATCTAGGACTTTGGTGTAGTCTATAAAGCATAGAGTAATAAGTAATAGATGCTATTTGTTTATTATTTCTACTAGTATTATTGTTGCTTCCATTGTCATTCCACTATATTTAATGGACCAAAACAACAGCTTCACTGATTTTGTTACAAAGCAAACACATCTTGGAGACTGTTTTGTAAAGATAAAGTTGTGGTGTGAATAATGATAGTAATAGAGATTAAAAAGGAGTTTTACGCAGCTCAGAATAAAAAAGGAGCAAAATCTCTCAATTATACCAATTTGTTGGGTTGTTTTTTTAAAAAAATCCCCTTCCACTAATTAGCACGATGCAGAATGAGTTTGGGAAACCACATCAGGGAGGTAATCCATGCCCTGGTTAAGCTGCAATTGTGTAGGAGCAGTATCATTATATGTGACTCATGAGTGAGTTCATTATTGCATAAGTTAATAACCATTATTTCTATAGGACAGTGATGGCGAACCTTGGCACTCCAGATGTTCTTGACTCCAATTCCCAGAAACCCAAGCCCCTTGTGAATCCACACGAATGGGTTTACTGCGAATCATCCAGCCCATGCCACCCTTATCGCTCCCAGAAGCGGAGGGCAGCGTGGGCCACAAATCGCAGTAAACCCCTTCGTGTGGATTCACAGGGGGCTTGGGCTTCTGGGAATTAAAGTCCAATAACATCTGGAGTGCCAAGATTTGCCATCACAGCTATATGATAAAACAGGGGTGCCCAAACCTTTTGGGCCATGGGCTGGTCACATGGTTCAGGGGGCTGGTCACTATGACCATGGGCCAGATTTGGCCCAATGCCAATTCATCTGGCCCACGAAGCCCTCATCGCACCAAAAGCGGAAGTAAAAGTTACTGCCATAACTTGGGCACCCCTGTGATAAAGAGTAGCAATGCCTCAAGCTATATACGCAGCTTCTAAACCAGCAAAGTGAGGATTGCTAGAGGCTATTAGGATTACTGCCTTCGATGCCAGTGATAAGGACTTGGTGGTTACACATGTGAGAGCCCGCTCGGGTTGCTGGGCGTGCCTCGTTTATTCTCTCCCTCACCCCTGTGCGTTATTCATTGGCTGGGACCCAAACCTGGCTTTGAAGAAGGGGGGTGTGTGTATGCTGTCCAAGGGATCCGGAGAGCGTTGCCACTTCGTGGAAGGAGTCTCCCGGCCGGCCCCAAAGAGCGATTGCAAAATGGTTTGACGCCTGTTTTGGAAGTGTCTCTGAAATTCAGAGCAAGGCTCTGGGGGGGCAGGCAGAGAAAAACTAGAATGAGACCAGCAGAACGTGGGTTCCATCAAAACTATTTCTCCTTAAGTCAACCAGTGGGATCCGTGGGGAGTTGGGTGGAAATCCAAGTCATTTCTTTGCCACCGTCTTCCTTTGTAACCTTAGGCAAAGCCTTAGCTTGCCCTCCCCCAAGTAGATAAATAGGGGCCGCTGCGGTGGGAAATGCAGCAGCGTTCCGTGCCTCCCCCCCCCCCCCGCGTCTAGTCATGCCTGCCACATGACCACGGAAATGTCTGCAGACGCAGACAGGATTGGCGCTTTGGCTGTAAACGGAGATGAGCACCGCACCCTAGAGTCGGATAGGATTGGCTTTCGAGCAAGAGGCGATCTTTACCTTACTGAAAAGTAGGCAGTTCACGAGGGCAGTTCTAAACTCCAGCTCACACGTGCATTCGCCTTCCTTGAATGCTATAGACTGGCAGCTGAATGCAGAATTGACTCCTTGAGAAAGCTTTGACTTTCAAGGCGATAAGTATAGAGAGGAAAGGTCTCTCCTGAATTGGACATGGGGATAACTTGTTCTCACAAGCATTCCGTAACGGGATGGAAAGGAGCCCTTGGGTGAGTGTATTTACGTGACCTGTTGACTTCGAATAAATCTTGAAAGGTTTATTAGGAGTCAAAGAGTAGGACTGCGAATTTAGGAGGACACCAACCCGATCTTGAAAGGACTTTTACTCCGAAATAAGTACAGTAAACGTTTTCCTTTTCCTTTCTCCACCCTCCAAACAAAATAGTTTATCTAAGAACCTTTATTTCATTTACCAGCAAGCTTGATCAGTTTCGATTTGTTGGTAACACTAAGAAAAAAAATTCACCGGTTGAACCTCCAGCCTTTCAGGTGACTAGTTTTTCTCCCGTCCCTTGGGTTTCCCCTCCTGCAGACGACCTTTAACCAGGTTGGGATGGGATCAGAGTCAGACCCTACAGATCACCTGCTAATTAACTATTAAAGTACGTAAACTAATACCCTTCTCGGTTCTCATGCCCGCCCGCCCCCTGCCTCCATCCTGCCTTACCTCTCGTGGGGAAATGTTATTTTGGATCCAATTGGGATTCAGACAGACAGTGAGAGAAATATCGATTTGCCTTGAATATGAGGTGCTCATCTCCGTTTACAGCCTAAGCTGCATCCGCAGACATTTCCGTGGTCATGTGTCAGGCATGTCTAGACGATGCCTTTCCCGTTGAAGCACACAGAACAGCTGTTACCTTTCCTGCCAAAGCGGTATCTATTTCTCCACTTGCAAGTTCTTGCTTTTGAACTGTTAGGTTGACAAGAGCTGGGACAGATGACGGGCACTCACTTCATTTCATAGCACTCAGGTCTTGAACTGCTGACCTGCAGATCTTCTGGTTGTCAAGCTCAGCGTTTTAATCACCAAGGCACTGTGTCCCTTGTATGTGATATTTAGTAACCTAATAAGGGTATGATCTGCCTTGCCTTCAGATTGTGTATAAGAATCGTGTGTGTGTGTGTGTGTGTGTGTGTGTGTGTGTGTGTGTGTGTGTGTGTGTGTGTGTGTGAGAGAGAGAGAGAGAGAGAGAGAGAGAGAGAGTATATTTAAAAATATTTAAAATTTATAAATCTTCAGGAAAACTGAACTGAAGTTTGTTAGCAGGAAAGCTGATGTATGCAATCTAGTTGTGCTTTGCTGAAAAGAAAGGTCTTGCACAAGAATGCTGTTGCATGGGAATCTCATTATAAAAAAATAATCTACATTGTTTTACATTTATATAAAGCTGCTGGTGGAGGTCATGCAAAAATTTGGAGTGTGATATGAGCAATATGCTAATGATATGCAACTCTACCTATCCTTTTCATCATTGGTAGTGGATGTTGTAGAAATCCTAGATCTGGGTGCCCAAATTTTTTGGGCTGTGGGCTGGTCACATGGTTTTGTGGGCCAGTCACATGGTTCCTCTCATCAGAAGTGGAAGTAAAACGCATCCATGCATGCACATAATGCTGCCATAAATGCCAAGGAATGAGCAAAACTGGGCTACCTGCCTAAGGTGAAAAAAAGGGAGCCCCGGCCATGGCAGATATTTGCTTCTTCATTGGGAAATCTAGGAGTAGGATCGTACCAGATACCAGACTTGGTCCTTCAGTGACAAAGTAACCATATCTATGCAAAGCTGGATATCACCCAACCTATTACATTTACCTCCCAACAGCAGTATCTCCATCTTATCTGGACTCAAGTTCAAAACTGTTAGCCCTTGACCAGTCCATTATCATAGTCAGACAATAATCTAGGACAGGGGTGCCCAAACTATGGCTCATGGGCCGGATCTGACTCATGGTGCCATTCCATCTGGCCCACACCACTCTCACCACTCTTGGAAGCAAAAATAAAATGCACCCACACATACACAAAATGTTGCCACAAAGTCCCTCAGAATACTGGTTCACACATTGGTAATCTTGAGAACTGATTACTGTAATGTGCTTTATGTGGGGTTTCCTCTGGAAAATGGTCCAGAAGTCTGTTGGTAGTGATTCAATGATGTGATTAGATTTCCCTTACACTGGCTTGGCTCAACTGGTTACCTGTAATCTTCTGGGCCCAATTCAAGGTTATGGTCCTAACCTATAAAGCCCTGAACAGTTTAGGATTTTGATGCCTGTTGGAGCATCTCTCTCCAATGAACTTGGCCCAGACAACCATTTAAAAAAAATGTACAGACTGCAGTTGCCCATCTCAGAGGAGGGCAGTAAGACTTCCACATGAGAGAGGGCCTCCTTGGTGGAGGCCCCATCATTGTGGAACTCCCTTCAGCTGCATGTCCTTCTCTGGATCTTGAAATCTGGCCAAGGTGGAACTTTTCCAGAAGGCATTTGTTAACATCTTGCCTGTGAGCTGAATTTGTTGTCACATCTGTTTATGAATTTACCTGTTGCCAGGTGTGTGTGTATGTCTCTCTCTCTGTGTGTAAAGGATTTCATATTTGGAACTACAGTATATGATGTAGCTATGGATTTTTATCATTGTATGTATGTATGTATGTATGTATGTATGTATGTATGTATGTATGTATGTATGTATGTATGTATGTATGTATGTATGTATGTATGTATGTATGTATGTATGTATGTATGTATGTATGTATGTATGTTCATCCTTGACTGACTGACAGATACACAGACTGACTAACTACTACTCCCAATGCTGTTTAGTGACTCAGCCCACTTGTGTTTAATCAAATCCAAAAGAAAATGCATTTTAAATTTTCATTTGTTTATTTATAAGAATATAAGGTCTGAGTTTGCTGCCCCAAAAATGAATTATAAGTAGCCCCATATATTAATGGGGTGTTGTTTCAAAAATTTCCATAGGAACATGAAACAGTGGAAAGCAGTGAACCTCATATTATAGCCCACATGCCTGAGTCATACAAGAAGGGGTACTGCAAATAACTTTTTGATCTTTCTGGTCCTCTCAGGAAATGATTCTCCTGAAAACAATTGATTCCTTCTCAACATTATATTGTAAATAGTGGCATTGAATGGCCAGATCTGGTATTGCACCTTATAAATAATATGTACTATGTGTCAGGCATTTTCCACTTGATATTTTTGGTCCCTTGGGTAACTGAAACTACAGATAGGAGCTTGGCCTGTATTGTTCACAAACATAAAGTGATAGATGGACCATAGAAAATGGAATGTCCCCTTCTCTAGATTGGCTCATGACTCAGATATGTACTTCTTCCATCACATGTTTCTATTTTTGTACCCTGGGAAGGGTCACAATAAGCAATGGCTTCCAGTCTAGAGCAATGGCTTCCAGTCAAGGTTCCCCAGATGCTGATGTACTTCAGGTCCCAGAATCCTCATCCAAAATGGCTGTGTTGTAGAAATTCATGTGCTCCACAGTGTGCCTGCCTCCTGTACCAGAGCTGCTTAGGTCCAGACTCAGTGGTTGGGCTGAGTATTGGCTGGAATAACAAAAATACCAACGCATGGAATAAGTACTGTATTTGTTGGTGTATAAGACCCCCTTTTCCCCCTTTAAATACCGGTATACATACTAAAAATGGAGTGTGTCTTGTGTGTATATAGTGGCCTCTTGTGGGTTAGTTTGGTAATAATGGGGTGTGTCTTATACTCTGATGTTTCTTATATGCTGGTAAATACGGTAATCTAAATCAGTAGAGGACAACAAATAAATAGCCACCACTTACAGGGGGTAAATGGGGACCATAAATAGCCATTTATCTCTCTACTGTCCCTCATGGTTTTTTTGCTTCTTCAAGTGGTGAGTTACTTTATCCTACTTTTTGGGAAAGCTGTCTGGAAAACTCATTGAGATGGGTACCTACTTATCTAGGAAGCCAGAGGTCAAGAGTTTGATTCCCTGCTGTTTGTTGTAGAAGAGCCAGTCTATGCAATCTTGAGCAAATTACACAGTCTATGAACACCACTGGAAGAACGGAATGATAAACCACTTATGAGTGCTCTGTACTTAGGGAACCCTGGGAAGGGTCACAATAAGTTGGAATCTACTTGATGGCATGCCATTATTAGTCATTCTTCTTAGAAGCCAGTTCATTATTGTCTTCTTCTATTCGAGGGAGATTGTCATAATGTTTACCAGCAGATCCTATGCAAAGAAGTCAGCTATAAAGGCTTCTATATTCAAATTTGGGGTTATGTCTTCTCAACCATCTCTGAATATATTTCCTGAATCAATACATGCACCACTGGCTGCTATTAACACATTTATGACAGCCATGATGCATTTATGGCAGTGTTTTGTGCATGTGCAGGTGTGTTTAACTTCCACTTCCAGGAGCAGTGCGGGTGGCGCAAGCCAGGTTATTTGGCGCCATGGGTCAGATCTGGCCTCTGGGCCATAGTTTGGGCACCCCTGCTCTAGTGAGTATCTAGCTACCCAAGATACCAAAGGATCCAAGGCAAAGAGACCATTTGGTTGGTAGCAAAAGGCCATCTATGCAAAAATATTTGGTATTTTACTGTAACAGTGTACAGTGGGCTAGTATTGATCTTATAGGTATTAATCAAGAAAAACTATTATGGAAACTCATAATTGGGTTTTAAGAGAGGAGAGAGTTACATATATGGCAGTGTTATGTGCATTACTCCTGCTTCTGGTGGGAGGAACCACATGACCGGCCTGCTCAACCATGTGACGGGCCCACAGCACAAAAAGTTTGGGCACCACTGCACTAGAGACTATTAGGTGCCCAAAGAAAAATGGTTAAAGTTAGGCTAGGAAGAAAAATAGTAATGTTCAAAAATGGTTACAATAAGAGTAATTGTTGACAAATAATTTCTTTCTAGACCTATTAATAGTACTGAAATCATCGAATTTTCTATTTTGTGTTGGAACTGGCTGTGGGGTGACTTCTACTTCTAAAGCTATGTGAAGTGGTATTGCTACAAAAGACAATGCCTGCAGCAACTCATGGCATAGCAAAGAAAGCCAAGAAGGTCTTCCTGAACATGTGTAGAATTCCTTTCTTGAGCCGCTTCTCTGCCAACCAACTTCTTCCTAGTTTGTAGACTTTTTAAAAAGGTTTCCATGTTGATTTGAGACCCAGGGTTCATGTAAAAAAATGAACACCATTTCTTTCCATTCCTTCTTCTCATTGAAAGGTTTGCCTGGTGAGTCTATTCATGCCTCCATTTTTGCTGATCTTCTTCAATTGTTGCATCTCATGACAACAGGACAAGGCAGAAGTTTGATGCCTTTGAAGTGCTAGAGACAAAAAAAGACTGTTGTTTGGATAGGGGTGTGTGTGTATATGTGTTCCATTACATTCCTCTTTGACACTTAAGAGATTTGGGAAGCCCAAGACCCAGCAGAAAAGAATGGCACACTGCTTTACTCTAACGCCCAAATGCACATGGTACACTAACAAGAAGTGAGCTATCCCCCTCTGTTCACACCACAAACAGGTTGGGAGCAGAACATAATGGGCAAACAAGAGGAAGTTGCATGACACTTCTAAGGCTGAGGGAGGGATAGGCTCCAGAGAAAATAGGCCAGATGTCTTCCCAGTGGCATACTGTGTTATTTAACAAAACAGGAAGTAGATGCAAGCAAAGGAATCCAGTCTTCAGCTTGGTCCTTTCTGGTCAAGAATATATGTAGGTTATTGAAAAACTGGAATTAGAAACCTCTGGGAGTGTCTTTCTTGAAGCTGATGCATCTTTGAAGGCAACCTTTGACACACTTGTTATTATCAGATCATGGGAAATTGTAGTAGTAGTTGTTGTTTGGCAAAAGGATGCCAAAAGCTGTTTTCAAAAAAGTAACTTTTTCAAGCTCTGGTTAGCATTACATTTAACTGTGAGAATACCCTTTCCCAATGAAGCCCAAAACAACATAGTATGTTTCCCCTTTCACTCATTATGTCTTCCCAGGAGGTTGGGTAGGTTAGGGTGAAAGATAATGTATGACCCAAGATGACCCAGAGAGTTTCAAGGCAAACAGGGTTCCAGAATATTTACCCTTTATCTTAGGTTGGGTCTTGCATTTTTTTTCAACCTGACAGAACAGATGAAAACTCAAAATGGAACATATGAATGCAAACCACAACAATAACTAAGTATCATACAGGTATCATAAGTGGTTGCCCGATGAGGCTCTTAAAATAGCAGAGGAAAGAAGGGACGCAAAAGGCAAAGGAGAAAGGAAAAAATACAATCACTTGAATACAGAATTTGAAAGAAAAGCAAGGAGAGATAAGGAAACCTACCTGAATGAACAGTGCAAAGAAATAGAAGAAAACAACACAAGAGGCAGGACTCAAGATCTTTTCAAAAAATTTGGGAAAGTTTAAAGCAAAAAATGATCATGATAAGGGACAAAGAAGGCAAGGAGATAGCTGATGCAGAAGAGATTAAGAAAAGATGGAAAGAGTACACAGAGGAACTCTACAAAAAGAACCTCAACACTCCTGATAATAACAATGAACAGGAAATTGAACTTGAGCCAGACATCCTAGAGAGTGGAGTCAGAAAGGCCCTAAAAAGCACTGCAAACAACTTGGTATACAAGTTGAACTTTTCAAAGCCCTAAAATATGATGGAATCAAATTATTGCATTCTATATGCCAGCAGATTTGGAAAACACAATGGCCACAAGATTGGAAAAGATCAGTATATGGTCCAATCCCCAAAAAGGGTAATGCCAAAGAAGGTCCAAATTATCGAACAATTGCTCTCATCCCACACGCTAGCAAGGTGATGCTCAAGATAATACAGGATAGACTGCAGCAGCACATGGAGAGAGAATTACCAGAAGTGCAGGTGGGGTTCAGAAGAGGCAGGGGGACTAGAGACCACATTGCCAACATACATTGGATCATGGAAAAAACAAAGGAATATCAGAAACAAGTCTACTTCTGTTTCATTGACTACACCAAGGCCTTTGACTGTATGGACCACAACAAAATGTGGCAAGTAATTAAAGAGATGGGAATACCAGAAACACCTTATATGCCTCATGAGAAACCTGTACATGAATCAAGAAGCAACAGTTAGGACAGAATACGGAATGACAGAGTGGTTTGGAATAGGAAAAGGAGCAAGACAAGGCTGCATTTTGTCACCTTCCTTATTCAACTTATACACAGAGCACATAATGCGCAATGCAGGGATGGAGGAATCACAATTTGGGATCAAAATTGCTGGGAGAAACATCAACAATTTGAGATATGCAGATGATACCACTCTAATGGCAGAAAGTGAGGATGACTTTTTAAAAGCTCCTGATTAGGTTGAAAGAAGAAAGTGAAAAAGCTGGCTTGAGACTCAGTATAAAGAAAACAAAGATCATGGCAACAGGCCCTATCAGTCCCTGGAAAATAGATGGGGAAGAATTAGAAGCAGTGACAGATTTTACTTTCTTAGGATCAAAGCTCACTGCAGATGGGGATTGCAGCCATGAAATAAAAAGGTGACTGATTCTTGGGAGGCAAGCGATGAGAAACCTGGGGAACATAGTGAAAAGTAGAGACATCACATTGCAAACAAAAATTCGTATAGTCAAAGCAATGGTATTTCCGGTAGCAATGTATGGTTGTGAGACTGGACCATTAGGAAAGCTGAGCGCAGAAGAATAGATGTCTTTGAGATGTGGTGTTGGAGGAGAGTTTTGAGAGTCCCCTGGACAGCGAGGAGAACAAATAGGTCAATCTTAGAAGAAATTAACCCTGACTGCTCCTTAGAAGGTCAAATTGTAAAGATGAAGCTAAAGTACTTTGGACATCAAATGAGAAGAGAGGATTACCTTACTATCTGTGGCGAGACAATTAATTGCTAGCGAATGGAAAAACAAGTTTATTATTGATAAAGGAAAATGGTATAATATGGCATGCCGTCTAGCACTCAATGACAAATTAACAAATGAAACAAAGATTAGAAGAGGTTTAAATATTAAGATTGTATTTTGGAAAATCTGGGAACCATTTATTATATTTGGTATGACTAGTAATGATGGTATTAAACCAAGTCAAGAAATGTTGAAGTTTTGGCAGAAATGAGATACTAACATCTATAAGCTATTTAACCTATCTGGGATCATTTGTACAATACGAGTTGGAATGATTTGAGTGCTTTATTTATAAGTTAGTGTGTGTGCACGTGTGTGTGAATGGGTGTGTGTTTCCGCATATGTCAATATATGAATTTTTTGGTTTACCTGTTCGCTGTTTATTTTACTTATATAATTTTGTTATATTATTGTTTTACATGTTTGTTGTAATATATATGTGATAATAAATAAAAATATATAATTGCAAAAAAAAAAAAAGAAAGAAAGAAGAGAGGATTCACTTGAGAAAGCCTTGATGCTGGGAAAGGTGGAGAGCAAAAGAAAAAAGGGGTGGCCAAAAATGAGATGGCTGGATGGTATTGTAGACACAATGGCCGTAGAGCTGAGCAAGTTGAGGAGGATGGTGGAGGACAGAAGTGCCTGGCGGGCAGTGGTCCATGGGGTCGCAAAGGGTCAGAATCGACTGTGCGACTGAACAACATACAGGTATACTAGTGAAGAAGGTACTAATCTAAAGTAAGTCATAACAAAAAGTTGGCCTATTTAAATAAAAAAAGATTACATAGGAGTTGACTCACCAAATTTCCACTGATTCAGTGGGCCTAATCTAGTGTATCTTACTACACTAAGCTATCGAATTTCAGCCATTGTTTAGTTGAAAGGAATAATATGGAGACACTATGGGTAACATACCATCTGAAGATCAAGAAATGTTGGTGTGAGGCCACCCATCTCAGGTGGAGTCTCATGTGCTGGCATCTTCCATAATGGAAATAGGAATGACCTGACACTGCTGCAGGATTCACCAAATTAGCCTGCATCTGATAAGCCCTTATTTTCATTGGGTCTGCCAGTGAACTACCTCCTTACAATGGGGACGTTGCACCCACAGGATGGGTTCCCTTCGCCTTGTTTCTGTGAGTCGCCTGCTTGGTGGGAACAATCATACCTGTCATATTTCCTTTCCCAGCTCCTTGTCTTGTCATCTCCCTTCTTGTCTTGCTACTACCACTGATGATATCTGCATTCTCGTTGTTCCCACTCCTCCTAGCATGACTGCTCAGGGGGTACCTGGGGACTCAGGTGTTTCTCTGTTTCAGTGGCCAGCACCCAGAACTGTACCATAGCCTTGGTTCAGGAGTACTTTTTTTAGATATCTCAACTCCCCTGGAGGCAGGGGTTTCTCTGGCAGCTCCACCTCTATTTGGAAGTGCACCAAATCTTCTTCACCCTCATCATCCTCTCAAGAAGAGGGGCCTCCATTTGCACTGCACTATCTACAATTAACTCCCCCATTCCATTTCTGGGGCTGCATCCTCAGTGCCCCTTTTCTCCTCTGTCTTTGAGTGACTCCCAGGGGTGTGCTGGCTATGCTAAAAGGGCACTGGAAGAGGAGGGAAGGGGCGGCATCTATGGGGGGGGGGGTACTGCATGACATCATGGATTGTAGCTGCCAGGTGACATGCTTCTTCCCACCTCTGGGGGTGCCAGTCACTGGGGCGCACCGGGACTTGTCCCTGTGTCCCAAATGGCCAGCACGGGCCTGGTACTTCCTCTGCACCTTCTTCTTCCCACATTTCAAGGAACTGCCAACCTGGTCTTTCTCAGATTATTCCAATAACATATTGACCCTTAAGGTTGATTGGGGAGTTGGAAGTCCAGAAGTCCAGGGCTCCCAGGCTAGGGTGTGATAGTCCACCCAGAACCTCTTCACAGTTGAGTAATGAATTAGGTACGAATCATCTATGTAAAGATTACATATATTCCTCTTCATTATCAGGAAGTCAAAACGTGACCTTTCATTTCTTTGAGGTTGGTGTCTTCAGCCCATATTGTCTCACACACTCATTCACACACTCTTTCAATGTATTAATATTGCAGATCTATATGTATGCATAATCTACATATAACATTACAATATATGGCAACATATAACAAGAGAACCACCAACACTGGGTTACACCTCTCTTTCTCAAGGGGTGAAAGGAGAAGGGGAAATAGAATAAAGATGCTTCAATGGGGAAAGTGTCTGCTTTAAATACTGAACACATTTGTCCTAGATGCACTTAAGGCTAGACTCAGGTGCCTTGATTCACATTGGAGGCAAAGTTGGGATTTCAGAATGGATCTCAATTCAGTCAAGGGATGTTTGTGCCCCAGCCAATTAGGCACTAATCTGTTTTGAACTGATTTGTAATTTTACTTCACTTCACACCAGAATCATCTTTGGCTATCCCACTTAAGTCTGGACTTCATACAAATTAAGTGAACTTGGACAAATTAGGTTAGTAACACCAGCTTCCCCTTAGATCTACTTCCTTGATTACTTGTTTGCGATTGTAAATACTTGTACGTATATATATTTCTTCAGCACAATAAAAACCAAGGGTCATATGATATTTTTAAAAATGAGTATATTTATTATGGACTGAGCCACCTCTCTCCAACCTGGTGCTCTGTGGATGGATTGGACCTCAGCCTTCATGTTTTTGAGCAGTTGCCTTTCTTGTCTGGTGGAAGTTGTGATCACGTGCCCAGGATAACAACAGACTGAGGCAGTGTTTCCCAACATTTGGTTTTTGAGCTTCAATTCCCAGCAACCTAAGTCAATTCCCAAAAGCACTGATTAGCCAATGTATTGGCTTAGACTTCTGGGAATTCAAATCCCCCTGTGTGGCATGTGCCCCATGTTGGGAACCACTGGACTGGGGAAAAGCTGGCACAAAGTGTTCATAAAATAGATCACACTTCAGGAGATACTTAGAGAATATCCATTTCAGATACAGTATAGGAAGATACATCAATGTTCAGGTATAGATACTGAAGTGTCAATGGGGACAGTATTTATTTATTTATTTATTTATTCATTCATTCATTTATTTATTTATTTATTTATTTATTTATTTATTAGATTTGTATCACCGCCCCATCGCTGGGGTGACCCTGGGCAGCCTACAACAAATGTTACAAACCCAGCATAAAAACATCCCCATAGTAATAAGTCATAAAAACCTCAAGTTAAAATCATTAAAACCTTAAAAGTCCTTTACCTCCAGTTCCCCATTTAAACTAGCTAAAACTAGGATAAAAGGCTAAACCACCCAGACGGCCCTTATATCAACCAATGGGGGAGGGAGGGTGCACTGCCTCACCGACAGCACCTCACACCTGATGAGCTAGTAATGTTTTTAGACCCTTTCTAAAAGGCAATAGTTCTGTCTGGAGGCACAACTCGATCAAGAGGTTCTACAGGGCTGGAGCAGATACAGAGAAGGCTCTCCTTTCAGTGCCAGAGAGACCAGCCACTCTGGCAGATGGAACCTTTAGGGAGGCCCTCCGATCTGCTCTGGTGGGATGGGCCGATGTAAAGGGAAGATAATAATAATAATAATAATAATAATTTTGTGTCAGAGATTACTCTGGGTTGAAAAGATTTTTTTTCTGGAGAAACTCCACTCCGGGGATGCCCAAATGAGGCTCCTTACATGTCCCCGTGCAGCCCTCAGGCATTGAAACCCAACCTTCCAGTCTCCAAGCTCACTGTCTTAACCACTAAACCACCTGGAGAGCTGCAGTAAAGGGATGATAAGGAGTGAAGCCAGAGAGAAACATGTTACCATCTCCAGCCCAAGCAACCAGGAGGACGATTTGGAAGTAAATGTCAGGACTGCTTGTCTATCGTTTGACTCTCTGACCTCTATTTCCTCTTGCATCTATTTGTTAGATTGATATTCTCAGCAACCATTTATCAGCCTTTCCCCCCACTTTTTTTAGTCCTTTCATTTTTCTGTAAGGATCAGGCATGCTGTCTCTCTTCTGCCATGTACTCTCTGGAACACATAGTTATCTAATCATGATTAGGGTTTTGGCTTTCCTAGCTTAAATGTAACTTTCTCAAGAAAAGTTGAGTTATTTGATTTTTAACTGCTTCTCCTGCTTCACTGTGGGTATGCAGTGAGGCTGACTATCCATATATCAATGCAGCACTACTTTGGCAGAGAGCGAGGAATGTTAATATTGTCTTCTCCCACATATTGTGAATATTTACAACAAAATATGAACACAGCAAAATGCTAAATGCTAAAAAAAAAGCACTGTTACATTCAAGTTACAGGTAAATGTAAGCATACACTTATACCTATGTATGTAGGATAATGCGCTATACCTCCGATGAAGTGGATGCTATTTTGCAAAAGCTTTGTGTTGTGATATATTAGCTTAACTTTAAAGGTTTCATGAAGCATCCTCATGGAAAATGTTATTCTAGCAAGATTATGAGCACAAAATAAAAGACTAGCCTTTTTAAAATAACACCAACTCTACAGATTTCATTTAACTTTATAGCTATAGTCACTTAACTATTAAGATGAGCAGGTATATTGGACCAGCTGGTTTTGTTTGTTGATTTCTTTGTGTCATTTACTGTTTGTACACTTAAGTTTCCTCAACCCAAGAGTCTCCAGACTACGCTGTGTGCCGCCAAGTGAGGACTGACTTGTAACAACCCTAATAGGGCCTTCAAAGTGTGTTAGATGTTTAAAGAATGGTTTTACAGCCTCCCCCATCAGTGAATTTCCATGGTTGAACAGGGATTTAAACCCAGATCTCTTGAGTGCTAATCTGCTCCTCTGCTCACTAGACCACACTGGATTCCTCCAGACTACTGTACAACTCTTTAAACCACAACCAGCATGGTTGTGGTGTATGGCAACGAGGAGAGTCTACCATGCTTCCATCAGAACTTGGCAAGGAAGAGAAAATTTGTTAGAGATGTAAAGCAACAAAGAACATTCAAAGAGGACTAAGACAATCAGTTATGTGACAGGAAACACTTCTTTATAGGCAAAACTAATTTGGTTGTATCTAACCAGCCAATTAGAAGCGTTCCTCTTTTCCTACCACAGGGACTAGGTCACCCTTGCTCAAAAGCCAGTCGTATCCAACTCTAGGCTTCAGTGCTCATCTCTGTTTATAGCCAAAAAGCCAGCACTGTCTATGTTTACAGACGTTTCCATGGACATGTGGCGGGCATGACTAGACACCGGTGAACATAGGACACTGTTTACCTTCTCACTGAAGTGGTACCTATATATCTACTTGCAATTTCTTGCTTTTGAACTGCTAGGTTGGCATGAGCTGGGACAGAAACAGGAGCTCACTCAGTTGTGCAGTACTCAGGTCTTGAACTGCTGACCTGCTGACTTTTCAGTCATCAAGTTCAGAGTCTTAATCAATAAACCACCACAGTGACTACCTGACCCTACAGTATTTGGATGTCTTGTGACTTTTTTTTTGTTCTGGTCAGAATTGTCTGTTTGCCTTTGAAGAGGAAATACACTTTTATCTGTGTCTCCTCCTTCTTAGCTCAGATGGCTAATGAAGAAGCCATTTTTAATCTACTTTTTAACTACCTCACCTGAATTTCCCTTCTTGCCATTAACCTGATGCCACCCTATCAAGACTTCTGAGCACATGTAGTGAGTAATTTTTTAAAATCTTCATAATTTCTCTGGGTAATCCATGTAAACTTGTCTATATTGGCTGGGAGAAATCATTATTATTAACAGGAAATTTGCTTTAATACAAAGCCTAACTTCTGACCTTCTTTCTTGCTGTACAACTACCAATAGAAGGGGCTGTGGTGGCTCAGTGGTTAAGACGTTTGCCTTGTTAGCTGGAAGGGTAGCAAGTCGGCAGTTCAAGACCTAGGTACTGCATGATAGGTTGAGTGCCCATCTCTGTCCCAGCTCTTGGGGACATGAATGGAGCCTCATTTGGGCATTCCCTGAGTGGAGTTTCTCCCACAAAAATACTTTCAACCCAGAATAATTTCTGACATGAAATTATTAACTTCTAATAAATATACCCCAAACCCCTCAATAAAGGTAAGCACAGATAGGCAATAACGTTCATATCGTTACATTATGAACACTTTGTAGCAGTGATAGCTTAGCAGAGAAAGAGGCTTCTTAGTAGTGATACCTATGGAAGGTGTTCCCAAGAGAATTATACCTGGCATTTTGCTACTAAGCTGATTTATTTGCTTTATTGTCAGCAGTTCAAGACCCAAGTGCTGCACAATGGAGTGAGCTCCCAGCTCCTGGTAACCAAGCAGTTTGAAAGCAAGAAATTGCAAGTTGATAGATAGGTACTGCTTCAGTGGGAAAGGTAACCGTGTTCTTTGCACTCCAGCGTCTAGTCATGAGTGCCACATGGCCATGGAAGACACAGACAGTGCTAGTTCTTTGGCTGTAAGTGGAGATGAGCACTGAACCCAAGAGTCAGATATGACTGGCCTTTGAGCAAGGGTGACCATAATAATATGGTCAAAATGCCCAGGTTTTGCTCTTCCCAACACCTCTGTCTTATCACCATCTCTCTCTCTCTCTCTCCTCTCCTTTCCTGGTCGGTAATCCTGCCTTTGCATGCAAAACACAACCCCCTCCCTCTAGACCACCTCGCCAAAATAGAGCTGTAAACTCTCTAATTAGCAACGCGTTCCATCATTAAGGAGCCCTGCTGAGAATTTCTATTTAATAATAGTCCTAAATTAGTTATGATGGTAAATACTCATTGGAAAATTCAACATCTAAAACCATCTACGGGTCTGGAAAGGCTCCAGCGCAGCCTATAATCTCTTGGAACCCACAAAGTAACCCAAAGGGGAGCATTTAAAAAAAAATCAAGCTCGCTTGCTGTTTTTATTTCAGGGGAGGGATTGCCCAGGCAACTCTGTACAATCTCTGGGTGTACTAATTAGAGTAGTCTCTAAACTGGCTGCTTTGGCAAATATTTAAAGACATTAAACAGAGGTGACAAAAGGCAGAGGGTTAAAAAGTGGGGTGGGTAGGGAAAAGACATCAAAATCCTGCAAGGAACATTTGCTTTCTTGTCACTCAAAATGGATTTTTATTTATTTATTTATTTATCTCATTTCTATGGAACTGCAGTATCTTAGTGGTTAAGACACTGAACTTGATGACTGGAAGCTTGGCAGGTCAGCAGTTCAAGACCCAAGTGCTGCATGACAAAGTGAGCTTCCATCTCTGTCCCAGCTCCTGCCAACCTAGCAATTAGAAAGCAAGAAATTGCAAGTAGATAAATAGGTACCACTTCAGTGGGAAGGTAAACAGTGTTGCATGCTTTCCAGAGTTTAGTTATGCCTGCCACATGTCCACAGAAACGTCTGAAGACACAGACAACACTGGCTTTTTGGCTATAAACAGCGATGAGCACTGTACCCTAGAGGTGGATACAACTGGCTTTTGGGCAAGGGTGACCTTTACCTTTACCTTTACCTCATTTCTACGTCGCTTTTCTTCTGATGGTGGGACACCAGGCAGCTATTGTGAGAAGATGGTTCGTTGATGTAGGCAGGAGAACTTCGTTTCAGACAGCTCCAGTTCTGAGATTGGAGTTGTTGTTTTTTAATTTAAAAAAGGCATATGTTGTGTTTATTATCCTTGGCCATAGGGCATTAAAATATATCAGAACCTCTACTTCATGGCTGTAGGATTTGAGTGTTGTACTTCCTTAGGAATAATAATTTTATGTCAGAAATTATTCTCGGTTGAAAGATTTTTGTTGGAGAAACTCCACTCAGGGGACACCCAAATGTCTCCTTTCATGTCTTGTTTCATGTCTCCAAGAGCTGAGACAGAGACAGGCGCTCAATCCATCATGAAATACCCAGGTTTTGAACTGCAGACTTGCCAGCCTTCGAGCTAACAAGGTGATCTTCTTAACCACTGAGCCACCACAGCCTTCTCTAGGGAAAAATGGTTTCACACTCCTTTACCAGATAAATCTCCTCAGCATAACAAATCTGTGTGTGGGCTGTAACTTTTTTTTTACTGCTGGTCTCCTGCCTTTCTTCCTTTATTCATGTCAGATGCACCAGCAGCATATAATAACATACAAAGCTAAATGTAACACATCTAAAAACAAAATAGAATTAAAAAGGGCTAGATGACATCCGCCCAATATCGGGCCACATCAACAACATTTCCTCTTGCCAACATAAAATCCTCCTCAATGCACGTTGAATGGCATCATTTGCATCGTATCATATGGGTGATAGTTTGCATTTCTTTGCATTCCCATTGGCTGTCATGTACAGGGAAACCCCCAGTGCTGGGCATGGGCCAGTTCACACCGGTTCTCCTGGTAGTAACAATTCCGGGTGGTCTCCCGGGCATGTAGTAACTTTCCTGGGAGACCACCCAGGATTGTTACCTTTTTTTTTTAAGGCGACTGGTTCGGCCGCCTCTCCGGCTGCCTGACACTGCAACCCAAAATGACTGCTTTGTCAGTGTGCATGTGTTAAAATACCAATTGATGCATGCACACCTCCGGTGCTCAGCGTGCATGCATCAATTGATATCTTTTTAAAAACACATGCGCGTTGACAAAGCAGCCATTTTGGCCTGCAGTGTTGGGTGGTTGTTGAGGCCCTCAGTGGCCTCCTCAGAGTTACGGTGGTGGTCCTCGCCTGAGTCACCCCACACGCCACACCGCTGCCACATGCCACCGCCACACATTGCGCACCACTGCCAAATGCCACTGCCGTGCCATTGCACCAGGCCATGCTGCACCACCGGGCCAGGCCACACTGTGCAGCTGCACCACTGGGTTGGGCCGTCGCGCTGCCGGGCAGGGCCACGCTGCACCACCGGGCCACCCTATGCCCCATGCCAACAAGCTGGGAGGAGGAGAAATGCAGCTGGGCAATGCAGCCTGCTCCCCAGGGTAAGTGACTCGCCTTTGGGTGTGGGGTGTGTATTTTTATGTGATTTTAACTTTTTATGTGTATTTTATGTGTATTTTAATGTGTATTTAATGTGCAATTTTATGTGCATTTTTATGTGTATGTTTATGTGTTTTTATGTGTGTTTTATGTGTTTTATGTGTATTTAATTTCTATTTTTGTGTTTTTATGTGTATTTTATGTGTATTTTTATGTGTTTTATGTGAATTTAATTTCTATTTTTATATGTTTTAATGTGTGTATTTGTGTATTTGTATGTGTTTTAATGTGTATTTTTGTGAATTTGTATGTGTTTTAATGTATATTTTATGTGTTTTATGTGTATTTAATTTGTATTTTAGGTGTTTTTATGTGTTTTTTAACTTTGGCTCTGCCCATGATGTTGGCTCCACCCATGACATCATGACATTGGCTCTGCCCATGATGTCATGATGTTGGCTCCGCCCATGATGTTGGCTCCACCCACAACATTGGCTCCACCCACCATGTGATAGTAAAATGTTTGGTTGCCCATCACTGGAAACCCCACTTTCTCAGATTAGCCCTTGATCTTCCTACCCCTGCACTCAGTCTATTTAGACCATGGTTGTTCTTGGCCAGGCAGTAGAGAGTCATGTGGTTCTGCCCAGTTATCTGGTAGCTCCTTGCTCGCCTTCCATAGTTCTGAGGTGGACTATGGAGGCTGGTTGTTTGGAGGGGAAAACCTAGCCGTTTAAAAGCAAGACATTGCAAGTAGATGAACAGGTACCATTTCAGTGGGAAAAGTAACAGTGTTCTGTGTGCTCCAGTGTCTAGTCATACCTGCCTCATGACCATGGAAAGGTCTGCAGATGCAGACAGCTCTGGCTCTTTGGTTGTAAACAGAGATGAGCGCAAACTCCCCCACTTAGATTTGGATGCAACTGGCTTTTGAGCAAGAATGACCTTTACTTTTACTAAAAGTAGCATGGCAGAAGGCTCAACAGCTGTGGAGAACATCTCTTTAGAGTTAGATCTTCTGCCTTCAATAACAATGTTGAATGGAATCCTAAAATCAGATTATTTGGGCCACTTCTCCCCACCTAACCACCCTTCCCTTCACCTTCTCCTCTTTTATAAAATGCAGTGTGATAAAGAACAATGCAAGTGTCATCTGGCTTAGACTTCAAGATCAGGTTACAAGGCAAGAAGAGAGGGACAGTCACTGTAATCCAGGAATGGGGGATAACCTGAAATTTTGGATGAATATGTCCGCTTCAGCCCTGCCATTTGGTCAGGGTGGCTGGGAGGCTTCTGGGAGTTGAAGACCAAACTAGGTTATGGGACTGTGGCTAAACTTTACAACTGGAAGGTCAGCAGTTTGAGACCCAAGTGCTGCATGATGGAATGAACTGCCATCATCTGTCCCAGGTCTTGCCAACCTAGCGGTTCAAAAGCAACAAATTGCAAGTAGCTAAATAGGTACCACTTTGGCATTGCTCCAGCGTCTAGTCATGCCTGCCACTTGATCACAGAAATGTTTGCAGACACAGGCTTTTTGGCTGTAAAGTATAAATGGAGAAGAGCACTGTACCCTAGAGTTGGACACAACTGACTGTTGAGCAAGAGCAACTTTTACCCTTTTCTTAGCCTGGCCTAAGCATTTCTACCATGGAGGAAGGTCAGCTATAGGGAAGGTATTGAAGGAGATGGAGATGCAGGATTCCTTGTCTCAGTACAGTACTTTAAAATCAGGTGATTGTTCACCAGACTTTCAGAATTTCATTCCCCCTTTTTTGTGTCATTGCGTTGAGCAAATCCTGCAAAATGTCTCAAACTGCCTGGTTTCCCTGCTGGACTCCAAACACCAGGCTGGCTCACCTGCCAATTCATTCCAAGGAAATTTGAGCAGACAACTGAACAAACCTATAGATAGGATTGGTGGTGTAAACTCATCATCTCCTACCTAGACCAAAGTTTCCTCAGCATAATCACCTGTTTTCAATTGCAGTTCCATGGCAAGCACACCCTCAACCTCAGGGCAGGTTAACCTTTTTCTTCCCTGCTTTGTTCAACTGCAAAATGGAGTGAAATGTAATAACAAATGTCAACTGGCCACAAGCCCAAGTATGGAAACTGAGTCTCTAAACCAGGGGTTTACAACCTCTAGCCCGCGGCCTGGCCCTGGCCTGTGGCACTATTTCATGTGGCCTGCCACCACAAGCAGAAGCAGGTGCATTTATGACAGCCACAAATGTGCTGTAAATGTGCCTGCATCTGTCATGGACATGTTTTATGGCAGCGTTTACGGGGGAGGGGGGGACCACATGTCTGGCCTGCTTAGCTGTCTGGCCTTCCAGATGTTAAAGGACACCAGCGCTTCTCAGTCTTCCCAGTCTAGCCACCTGCCGAAAGCCCCAAATATTGCAACTTCTACATCCTTAACTTTTGGACACCAAGTCCCAGAAAGCTTATAGCCAGAATTGTTGGTGGTTCTCACCTTCCAGGAGAGTGCTATTAATATTTATACATCAGGTCTTCACGGTCTCTGGGGCAATTCGAACCCAGGTCTTTCCAGTCTAACTGCTATATCACCTTCACTGGATGGCTTTAGTACACCTCAAGCCCTGCTGAGTGGAAGAAGGGTTGGGGGGGGGGTTAGGTGGGCAATCCCCAGACAGCAGGGCCACCCCTGAATCCACACAGGCCTCTTGCCCATGAATTGATGGACTCCTTTTCGGGTATTTCATCGCCACTCCTAAACCAACGCGATTTCCTTCCAAGTAATGGCTTAGCTGAGATGTCGGGCTACAAACACTCAGCAAACTTGGCTCTCCAGATGTTCTTGGACTTCCATTCCCCGAAGCTGTGATCAGCAGGTGTACCGACTTGGGCTTCTGGGAACTGAAGTCCAAGAACACCTGGAGAGCCAAGTTGGCTGACCACCTGTGATGTCTAGCCTGAGCGGGTTGAAGATCTGAAAGATTTTCTGTGAGCCACCCAGAGTCTTCGGAGTTGGGTGGCAATATCAATCATAACAAATAAATAAATAAACTCATCAGATTAATTTGGGCAACTAGCTGTAGTGAGTAATGAAACGTTGCGAGAGGTTTAGTTTTAAGTTTTTTATAGGTGTAAGTCACCCTCCGTGGAGACTTCCAACCCAGGTTATTTATAATCACAGCTGAAAAGCACTGAGCAAGGCAGTTGGAGGGGAAGCGTCGGGGCGTGTGTGTGGAAGGGAAGAGACACACAAATATTCCAGCTTCTGCCTAAACGTCTAAACGTTTCTCCTCTTCTGCGCTAACCTTTCATGTTTAATGAATGAATCTGCATTGCAGTCTCCGTTTCCTCCCCTCCCTCCCTTTTCCCGGGCCGCCGAGTTTTAAATCTGCAAGCATCCCATAAAGAGGCCGTGATCCCATCTGCCTATGATTCCAAATTAAAGTTCAAACGGCCGGCTTACACGCTGCTGATCCTGTATCATAGCCTCTCGCGACCCTTCAATTACTATTTAATAGAATTACAGTTTTAAATCCCAATAGTCTTAAAAGAATTTGCTTTTTTATCGCGCGGGACCCGAGAAGAGAGTATACAGGAGGGCACCTTCAATGTTATTGAACTCTTCCGTTTTTGACCCAGTTTCGACTTTCAAAAGAATGTTTGGTGTTTAACAAGAATGTTACAAGGGGTCCTTTTTCTTCTTGGCCAGAGACAACTGAAGATGCCCGCGCACTATTGCAAAGAAATCCTACTGGATTTGATAGGAAAGAAGGGAAGTGGAGAGGTTGTTGATGGCTCTTCCTTCTCCGTTGGTCTTCCCACACACTCACGCACACGCGCAGAATGAGCAGCAAGGCTGTTACAGGGCAGTAATCAAACCAGACAGGAGATGCGCACCCGTTTGAGCGGATTCGCCAAGAAGCCGCTTTAGAGCCGTGGCATTAAATCGGTTCAAATACAAAGGCTGGTTTTGCCTCTTTGCGACTGTGCATTTCTCCGCTCCACCCCCCACCCTTGTGGCCGTCGGTTGAACTGAGAACTGTTCTTACAATGGCAGTAAAATTACAGGGGACTGCGGTGGCTTAGTGGTTAAGACGCTGAACTTGATCACTGGAAGGTCAGCAGTTCATGAGACTCGAGTGCTACACAATGGAGTGAGCTCCCGTCGTCTGTCCCGGCTCCTGCCAACCTAGTAGTTCGAAAGCAAGAAATAAGATAAATAGGGACCACTTTGGTGGGAAGGTAAACAGCGTTCAGTGGACTCCGGTGTCTAGTCTTGCCTGCCACATGTCCACGGAAACGTCTGCAGCTGTACAGTCAGATATGACTGGTTTTCGAACAAGGGTTACTTAAACTGGGGGGGGGGGGATCCTTAACTTTATCCTCTGTTCACGGGAAGCGAGAGAAAAGAAATAGACAAAGATGGCCACAGGGCTGCCCAAGATATTTTGCTGCCTGAGGTGAGTCAGCAAACTACACCCGCTCCCAAGTTAACTCATTGGGATTGTACGGCAAGCAAATCTCTCCTGCTTCGTTTGGCCTCGGATCCCAAACCCAAAAACAAAAGGAAACGAAAACAAAAAAACAAATCTCTCGCATCCGACCAGTACAACAATTCTCTGCCTTTTCCTTCTTACAGCCTCGATTTGCCGCCTGAGGCAGCTGCCCCACGCTGTAAAATAGGAGAGCCGGCCGTATTCTATAGATCTTGTTAACTTCTCTTAATATTATGGCTCTCGATGTTGACCCTCCAAATATTTTGGGGTTCTGGGACTACAGTCGCTACCCATTGACTATGTTCGCTGGGGCTTCTGGGAATTAAAGCCCAAAACATTGGGGTGGGGGAGGTCAGAAGCAGAGAACCCCCCATCCTAAGGGCTCTTCGAGTGCCACGGCTTAATCTCCGAACAGGAGAAAGGCTAGACTGACTTATTTTGATCCGGCTTTCAAGGACCTGCTTCCGAGAGACCTGGGGTGGAGAATTCTTGTAATTCTAGTCTCTGTCCCACCCACCACTACTCATCACACCCTATAAAGAGATCAACTTTTTTTCTTCCCTTTGCTGCTGGGCCTTTCGGATTATCTGCCAAACTGAACTCGATTTGGCTAGGCTGCACCAAAGTTGCAGGACTATCGATTTTCTCCATTCCTGCTTCTATTAATTTCTTCCTAATTGGCCTTCCTGGCCCTGGGGGAGGGAGGGGGCGGCACAAAACCTAGCAGAACATGAAAGACGCAAGAGAAGGCGGAAGCGGTCGTGTACAGTCCTTGGTGTGCTACGGAGTGAGCCTCCGTCATCTGTCCCAGCTCCTGCCAACCTAACAGTTGAAAGCAAGACATTTGCAAGGAGATAAATAGGTACCGCTTCGGCGGGAAAGATAACAGTGTTTGGTGCGCTGTTTAGTGGTCTAGCTATGCCTGCCACATCACCACGGAAACATCTGCAAACGCAGACAATGCTGGCCTTTTGGCTGTAAACGGAAATGAACACTCCCCCCTAGAATCGGATACTTAGGGGCAAGGGAGACTTTGGAGGGGAGTGGTTGGCGCCCGCAAGAAAGAGGGGGAGAGGGGGGCTGGCACCACACGAGTGTGGAGTCGAGTGAAACGGGTGTGCAAGAGAGAAACGCAGAGGGAAAGGCAGGGAAAAGAGAATAACTATGGTTTACGTTTACTTGAAGAGGAGAGAGAGACTGCACTAGGTGCTGGAGAAAGAAAGAAAGAAAGAAAGAAAGAAAGAAAGAAAGAAAGAAAGAAAGAAAGAAAGAAAGAAAGAAAGAAAGAAAGAAAGAAAGAAAGAAAGAAAGAAGTGTGTAAGACAGCAGGATAATACCAGGAGTGTGCGTGTGGGAGAGGAAGGCAGAGAAAAGGTTGTGATTCTATGCTGGAAACGGAGGGGGAGGGATATTGCGTGTGTTTGCGTGTGGTATGCGGAGGAAGACAGCGGCGATCAGTCTGTGTGTGTGTGAGAGAGAGAGAGATGGGGAGAGAGAGGAATGGTGGCAAGGGTGTCACAACAAGGTTTTGTGTCTGCCTGTGTTTGTGTGTGTATGAGAGAGAGGGGGGCTCAGGAAGAGAGGAGATACAGCGTGTCAGAGGCGTGTGTGTGTGTGTGTGTGTGTGTGTGTGTGTGTGTGTGTGTGTGTGTGTGTGTGTGTGTGTGTGTGTGTGTGTGTGTGTGTGATCCAACCTCTCTGTTTCTTTCTGCTTCTCCACACGCTGAATCCAGGACAGCCGCAGCCCAGCGTTGAGCTCAATAAGGCCCTGCATGAATAAACACGAATAGAAAAGTTGTGCTCAGCTAACCGAGGGGAATGAGAGCCATGCCAGGGCACCAACGTCCCCGTTTCTTTTCATCACAGGCCGAGGCGCTATAAACCTTCTCGGGCGAGGCTGGAGAGGGAAAGGAGGCCAAACCGGCCAGGCCAGGCGGCTCTTCCGCAAAAGCCGGCCCTGGGTAACTGATCACGTCGAGGCGGCCGGAGCGAGGATCCAAACCCGATCCCGGCCAAGAAAAGTTCTTTCCCCGCCACCGCCACCCTTTTATTTCTAAATTACCCACCCTTGGGTCAGTGGGGGAGGAGGAGGGTAGGAAGGAGGCACACAAAGGACGCCCAGCGTTGCTGGAAGAAATTAAAAGAAGGGGGAGGTGCTAGCAGGTGACTTCCTCGCTTGCCAAACAAAGGCCCTTTCACACGTACCTTGGTACATTCATCCACACACAGAGGTACGCACAGACCTACTCTATAAATTTGTCTCCAAAAATGTACACTTCCGCAGGAATCAATATGCACAGTTCACTGATGTTGGAGGAAAAGCTCCCATTGATTGTAATGGTCAGGGATTTGGCCGCATCTTGTCCGCACTTTCACACAAACAATTGCACAGAGAGAAGGTGCAAGAGAGAAAGAGACATGGGACAGTAGCTGAGAAAAATCCTCAAGCGAAAAGTCAAACAGCTCATGCTGCTTAGAAGTAGAAAGAAAGAAAGAAAGAAAGAAAGAAAGAAAGAAAGAAAGAAAGAAAGAAAGAAAGAAAGAAAGAAAGAAAGAAAGAAAGAAAGAAAGAAAGAAAGAAAGAAAGAAAGAAAGCTGAGGTGGTTATATTTATATTGTAGATGAGGTGGATATATTTATACCACAACCTGAAGACCAGCCCTTTAGAATCCCTTTATTTCTGTCACAGGAGGTTCCTGAATGTGTGTGTGTTTTACTTCTAATTGTCCACACCGCTAGGAAGACAGAAATCTTACCCACAGCAAGATCTTCGAATGAGTGGTCGGACTTAGATTGAAACATAGGCAAAGATTTCAAACAACACTGTCCACTGACAGGCAAAGGAATGACGCAATTCACTACTTAACTCACTACTTAACTCGCCCTTAAACTGCTAACCATAGTGCGGTTCATTCGCTGCAGGAAGACCATGTTGTCTCAAAGAGAAATGCAAGCACAGAGGATTTGGAGTGGTGGAAAGAGTGAGGTTGAAACGGCAATGGGATCACGTCAATATAATTCTGAATGCTCTGACTTAAGTTGTTTCTGAATAAGGCTGTGTGAACCTGAGAGATCAAGAGGAGAAATCTGGGAGCAAGACAGCCCAACTGTATGGAAGCCATGACCTTTAAGAGGCTCATAGCCCAATCCTATCTAGTTTACGCAGTACATTCTGTTGAAGTCAATAGGACACGTTCGAGTCAGTTTGTGTAAATCTATATCCTGACAAGAATGAAATCGGAGCCAAAAATTGGAGTCACTTCAGCTCCTATCTGGATCAAAGAGGTGTAGCTCCAAATACCGTGATTCTTCCCCAAATCCAACCTTCCAAATCCCAGAGAACTAGATTTCCCCACCCCCACCCCCCAGCACCTCCCCTGGTGCCTCTTTACAGCTTTGGCCCATGACTGGGCTCTCTCTCTCTCTGGCCCTCCGCCTTTTCTGCCATCTGGCCTCTCCCTACGTCCTGTGGCTTTTCTCTTCCCTATTGATCAAGCGCACTTCAGCTTCCGAGTAATTTCATCTTAATCAACAGTCCAGCTTGTCCCGGATAATAAACTAATACAGGAGAAGGGGGCTTGTCGATAACGATCGGCCAAAGCCAGCGAGGGAGAAGAGGTAACAACCCCCCCCCCAGTTTGGTGTGTTTCGATAGGCCCTATCTTCCCAGGGCAGATGGATTTGGTGGGGCGCAGGGGAGAGCGAGGAAGCGATCAAGAGAGAGAAGGCTTAAATGCAGATTTTCATAGATTTACACCTCAATCAACCACTTAGGTTTCTAATGCAAATCCTAAAGCAACTTCGTTTATCTCCATGGTGGTGATGGTGGTGGGGGAACCGCACTGGCGACAGAAAAGACGACTTTAGCTCTCTCGTTGTCTAGGGCTGAGACGTAAAAGCAATCAAAGCCCCCAGATCGCAGTTGATAGGGCTACTCGGGAGTAAAAAAAAAATCTCAATGGCCAAAACTCCTGAAGAGCAGCGGTGCCCTTTCTTTATTAGTGTCAGAGGCACCACCAGCATACAATAACATACAAAGCTAAAATTAACACATCTAAAACAAAAAAGAATTAAAAGGGGACTAGATGACATCCACCCAATATTGGGGCACATCAACAGCATTTCCTCTTGCCAACATAAGATCCTCCTTAGTGCATGTTGAGGGGCATCGTGTGCATTGTATCATATGGGAGAGAGTTTAAGGGAAAAGAGACAGAAAGAGAAAGAGGAAAAGCAAGCAGCCTAGCAACCCAGCCTAAAGTGCATTTATCTGGAACTAACTCCCATCGATTTCAATAGCCTTTGCTTCCCTGCATCGCCGAGGCAGGGCTGTAGTCCTACGCCAGAGAGCTTTTGCTCAAGGGAAGGGGGAGCCAAGCTGAAATAAGGCAGATTTACTTCCGAGTAAACACGTACCGGATCGGGAAAGTGGTCACATTCTCCGAGGGCGCAGAGAATGTGATTCCTGGTGGAAAACTACTTGAACGTCAAAAAGACTGCATGACCAAAGTGTATCTTGCTGAGCCTTGTTTACACTGTCCAGGACAAGCGAGCCCCTTTCGAGGCAGAGAATCGTCCAGTGAGTTATTATTCACACTTAAAGACTTATTTTTTCACTTGGGTTTTTTACACCCTCCAGGCGGCTTAGAGTGTCCAGAAGAAACATTTGCACAACTGGGAGAAAGCCGTAATTTGGCCCCCGCGGCTCCTGATACCGGGAGCGCTTGCTTCGGACTGGGTGTCCCACTTATAGAGGATTTTATTCCAAATGTACTGCTTAATAAAAACATCTCCGAAACCCCACTTTCGAAAGAATTTCTGTCAACGCAGGCGAGAATCTCTGATTAAGACCGAATTTAACTAGACTCAAAATGGTCTTCGGATCAACCTCCAAACTTCGAATCAAGGATCTAAGAGTATTGGCAACTCGGACTCTAGGGCGGTGCTACTATGGGATCCACGAGAGACACACTTCTCGCAATAAAGGTGGGTTGATGATTCAGAGTTAGAGGTTTTCCCGCGGCCTTCAGGGTTTGACTCACGTTTCTTTCACTTCTCTTCATGATTCCAAACTACTTAGTGCGCTCCCAAGCACAACCAACCTTCGAAAAGCGAAATCTCTGATATCCTTTCCCACTTCTCAAAAGACATAAAGCGGACAACCCTGATGGTAAACCGAATGGAGCGACAAAACAGAGCAAAGATCAACAACAGGTTTCCTCTCCCCCCCCCCTCCCCGTAGTGATTTGCAGGCGGTGGGAGCTAGGATCCGGATTACTCGCAACCTTTCCTGGGCTGCAAACTGCGACACAGGTCGCCATGGTTGATATGCCGAGTTTTCTCGGCTCTGTTTGAGGGACACACTGGGTGTCCCACTAACTTCCAACTCCAGGACGGGAGGAAAAGTAAGTTCAGTGTCGAGTGACTCTTGGGCTTTCCTAGCTCAATCAGTTAAGACTGTCAAACTGGACTCAAACTCTGTTCCTGGCTTGCAGCGGAGCTGTAAAGGAATATTCTACCAATCACATCCTGCGAAGAAACACAGGAGCCGGAAGAAAGTGGAAAGTGATCCTGATCTTACATGCTATTTCTCCTTCCCTCCCAAGTTCGAGACGTCAGTTCAATGCCAGCAATTCTATTCCGACCGATTTAATCCCACTGAACTGAATGGGAGTCAGACAACAGATCTATGGATACTTGTTTGAGAAGAGTTTAAGCCTATCAAAATGCAACTGATGCCCTGGATCTTGCTACCTATTCCACCTTTTGCTCAGTTATCAGAGAGCTAGTCCCATTCATCACTGTGGTATGGAGGCATGCATAGAACTGGGGTGTGAGCATGTTCTCTCTTTCTCTCTCGGACTTTCTGGTCTGCGAAGATGCGCCCTAAACTGATGCGCCCTCCTCTCTGAAGCCAATGGTTGGTGAGAGATTCTACCGGTTAAAGGGGAGAAGGCGTCTTCTTCTTCTTTGGATTAGCAAACTGAACTGGAAAGTTTGGGTTTGAGCCAATCTAGGATTCAGAGGAAAGAATTCTTCCCATAGACGAGTATTTAGGATAAGGAGTTTCTCGTCAGAGTTGTAGTTAAGGGAGGTTAACTAAGGCTTCCCCCCAGCACACCAAGCTCTGAAGAATACCAAAATTTAGAGTCAAATCTAGTGAAGTGTAGATTCTCCTTTGGTTTGCTTTCTTAAAAACAGCAACTTCCCCTCTAATTGGGGTGGGGGCACCATATTCTGCTCCTTTTTTCCCTTTATAGGATCTCATGTTCATGTCTTGGGACAGGCTGAATGGGAGAGGTTGTCATCACCTCTGGTGCCAAAAATTCTAGTTATGGCCCTGTTTCTAGGCCTCCCATTTCTCAAAAACCACCTTGAAGTGCAGATAATTTGATTTGTCTGAAAGAAGAAGTTGGGTGTTGTGGTATAAAACAAGCTGAAAATAAGAATAGATTCAAAACAGTATGATAAGGGAGTATTATTATAATTGGGCAACTAGTGGGTAGTTATAGGTTTGGAAAGGACACCTTTTGCTTTTCTTGGTTTGCAACTTTCCAAAAAGGAAAGCTCAATCACCCTCAAGTTGTCGTATTCATCCTTCAAGGTCGGAGCTTTTGCTGTCTCCTAAAAACCTCTCGGAACCACGATACTGTACTGTATTCCCCAAAGCGGATAACTCAATGAACGTTAGGTAGAATTTCCTTCGCCCACTATCTCTGTCTGTCTTTTTATCCCCCCCCCAGTCTATCTCTCTGTAGGATACTCCAACCTGAGCCAAACATTTGCAGAAGAGCCGCACACATCGAACGATGTGCGATCGACGTCAAGAAAAACGTTTCCTCTAGAAAACAATGTGACCTCAGGGAGCTCAGTTTAGGGCGCATCCTGCCTAGGGCAGTGCTCCGATCGGATCCACTAACTCATTTTAATGGAAGCGACTTCCGCGGAAGTTCTTCCCGTCCAAGGGGATTCCGTGGGTTCAAGGTATGGTAGAAGAATCAAGCGGAAATGTATTAACAGTTCGCTTTTAAAAAAATAACAACCTCGAATTCTATTTGGCACTCGAGTCAAAAGCCTCAATTCTCCTCCAACGAACCTCTTTCCCTCTCTTCCCCACCCCAGAAAAAAAATTTTTTTTTTTTTTGGGGGGGAGTAATTCGGAAGTCCCAACGAGTATGGAAAAGAAAAGAAAAAAATCCAAGCACGTTGTTTCTTCATCCCAATCAAAGTTTCAAAATTGTATTTTCAAGTAAAAACAAGTTTAGAATTCACCTCTCCCTTCATCCACGCTCGACTAACCTGCCCCAGGCCAGGCAAAAAAAAAGTTCTGAATGCGCCAAAGGTGACGCGGACCCCATTCCTCAGGGGCAAAGAAAGACTCTTTTCAACACATTAACCAGCTACTTCGGGTGGAAGGGGAGGAGCAATAAACTGATTAAGGAAAAAGGAGTTTGTTCGGTGCTTGGGGGGGGGGGGGATTGATCGATTGTCGTGTTTGCATTTCAAACTGCAAAGCGAAAAAACAAGAAGCAGCAGCAACAGAAGCAGCAGAAGCAGCAGAAACAGAAGCAGAAGCAGAAGCAGAAGAAGAAGCAGAAGCAGAAGAAGCAGAAGCAGAAGCAGAAGCAGAAGCAGAAGCAGAAGCAGAAGAAGAAGAAGAAGAAGAAGAAGAAGAAGAAGAAGAAGAAGAAGAAGAAGAAGAAGAAGAAGAAGAAGAAGAAGAAGAAGAAGAAGAAGAAGAAGAAGAAGAAGAAGAAGAAGAAGAAGAAAAGCGACGGTGGAAAAACCCAATTCCCAAACCTCCAAACTGCCTTAAGTGGCTCTTTGAATTTCCCCTAAATAAATAAGCAATCAATCAAGCGGGATCATTTAGGTTGATGGAGGGGGAAGGATGAGATTAGAAAATAAGTGGAAATGTAAAGGATGCTGAGAAAGCCGCCCCGGCAGGGCACATCCCACCCACTTCTCTCTCTTAGCTCCGAATATTTTGCCGAGGATTTGAGAAGGAAGCCTTTTTGCTACGGCTCCTGGTTCTAGATAGCGGATCGACATCACTATAGGTTCAATTCCGAGCGCTTTCTCTTTCAGTGACTCCTACTCGCAAGTAAATCGGATTACACAGCAATTCATATAAGTTTGATAGTAATCATAATAATAATAATTCTGCTGGGGTTGAATAAATGTGTACAAGGGTACTGTATAAGAGAGCCGTCAATACGCAGATTTAGGAAGCTACGTTAGAAGTGTATTCGCGGCAGTTCCAAACACAGCCACACACAAATCCGTCAGCCTTCTGACGGTCACGTTCTTCTCTAACCAAGAGCATTTGACATAGGATCAAAGTTTTCTTTCTGGGTCGTGTATCAATGGACAACGATCAACAGTCCAGTCGGGACTCCCCAAGAATTGCCCCCCCCCTTCTATGTCCAGTCCCCCGTGCTACATACGACCTGGCACCAACGGGCCTGAGTAGCTATTCTTCCTTATTTGGTCCCCCCACCTCCACCCGGAAACATTTGCCTAATTGATACCAACGTGACTTACTGTTTTAAAAATGCCACTAGCCTTGAAAGCTCACCCCCCCAAAGAGCAAACTTATTTAGAGATGGATCTTATTGGAGTATGCACTGGTAGAAGACCTCCAAGTAAAAACATGTGTGTGTGGGGGGGTTCCTTTCAGACAACCTGCTCAGCCCGACCCAAACTAGAACTCATTTGGGGGGTGTAAAGCAAATTTGGCTCTGGGGAATAACCTTGGCAGCCCCCCCCCCCAAATATCCTTTTGGAAATAATGGGACTGGACTGCCTGCCAGAAGGGGAAGCTCTGCAACTAATGGCACTCACTGAGGCGGGCCCAAATGAAATACATATTTAAAATTAAATACACAATTCCTTTCTCTGCCAAAGGGAAAGAAAAGTGACCGAGAGGTACTTCGCGAGGGGGGGGGGCAATTAACGTCGCTGGATAGATAAGAAAAATGGAATACTGTATTTGATTGTTGTTGTTTTTTAAGAAAGTTTGTACATATAGATAAACACGCAGTAAAGGAAACAGTGGCATAAGCGTCCTATGTGGAGTTTAAGAAGAGACCCCCACCCACCCCAAAAGCTGCTATTTAAATACTCAAAATGCTTTTGCATAAGAAACCTACAGTGGCACCCTAAACCCCGTTCCGACTACTACTGAGGTCCCTTTTGAAAACTTAGTTCGTCATCTCTGGCAAGCCAAGTTTGTGCAAGAAACTCAGGTCAGGGGGAAATGTGGTTTCAAAATAATAATTAAAAAAAGAGAGGGAAGGAGAAACAGAAAGGGGGGAGAAACAGCAAAAGGAGGGTAAGAGAGAAGGTGGGGTGGGACGGAGAAAGGAGGACAAAGGAGAGAAGCGCATATCTCATATACAAGCATTTTCTACACATATATTACAAACTGGGGGAAATGACCGCATCGTTAAGATATACATAATTCATATAAAATTTTGAAATAAAAATAAAAATCTGTTACAGTCATAACTATTCTTTTTCCACATTTATAACCAGTACCCACACAGGCAGTGACAGAAGTGTAGAAAAAAAGGTGCTTACGAAGAAAATGATTGTCTGTTG
Organism: Furcifer pardalis; assembly: GCA_030440675.1. NCBI lineage: Eukaryota > Metazoa > Chordata > Lepidosauria > Squamata > Chamaeleonidae > Furcifer > Furcifer pardalis. Next base: position 148,293,273 of record CP126890.1, on the reverse strand, counting down.
AACGAAAGAATAAAAATAAAACAAACTTTTTTTAAAAAAAAACCATTGGAGATAAGAGGAATGGGGGGATTGCCTCTAATTTAAACCATTGCTTGGACTTGGGGACCCGGGAAAGGGAGGAAATTACAGATCGGCAGAGACGAAGATTGATAAAAACCCAGCAAAAAGGCGATAGACATCTGTTATTTCCCTCTTCAAAGAGTTCCTTTAAATTTTTCCCAAAAATGTTTCTCTCTCTTGCTCTCTGTACAAATTTGATCGGCGTTCTCCTTTCTTCCCCCTGTAGTCTTTATTATTATTATTATTATTGTTCATTTATTATAGAGCATATTATATTCCCCTCCCCCCATTACAAAATGAATCATCATCATCACCATCATGCAAAATGGGTGAAATGCAGTCCATGGGAAAGCGCAAACAATGAAATAAAAACGGGGAAAGAAAAGAAAGCTTGAACGTGCTTCTGTCCTACAGAGAATATAAATGTCATCTTTCTTTCCATCTTTCTTTAATAAGATTCATAATAGCACTGTATTATCATCATTATTATTATATTCCTCGCTGCAGCATCGCGAAGCTGTGTAGTGGTGCTGTCGCTTTTGTGTGTGTTGCTTCTGCTCTGTTTTTGTTTCAGTTCGTTAGGGAGGCGTGTTTGATTTGTTTGCTAGCTTAAGATTTGAGATTTTCAATTTTTTTTAAAAAAAAATCTCTTAAATGTCTGTCCGCTTAGTCTTTCAACTTTTCTTCCTGTTGTGTTTTCGCTTCTGTGTCTATATGTTTGTTCTGAGTGTCTTTCTGTCAATTGCTGCTGTTCTCTTGGAGGGCTGGGGCAGGTCGACCAGTGGGGCGGGAGTTCACTAGCTGTGGGGAAGGGAACTTATTTTGCCTTTTTGTTTGTTTGTTTGTTTCTGGCTGTTTATTTCCTCTCGGAGTTTTTGTGTTTTGTTTTGTTTAACTTTTTTTGCTTTTGCTCTCCTTTTCCGTTATCATACATCACATTCTGAGTCGCTGGAGGTTACCGAGAGGATGGACGTGCCGGTCTCGGCTCGCTCTGTCAAACTGGAGACGCTGGTGGTCGGGCTGGCCGCCGTAGATGGAGACTCCGCCGAACTGTGAGTAGGACATCCCGGCTCCGACAAGGAGCGCATGCCGCTCTGCCCGATCGCCTGGTGCTGGAGCCTACAGGGTGCAGAGAGACAAACCAAGAGCACAAAACCTTGCTCAGAAGTAGAGCCACAGAGAGAGAAAAAGAGAGAGAAGCAAAGAACAAGGATGGACAGACAGACAGAACAGGCAGGCAGGCAGGCAGGGTACGAGGCCGGGATCGCTGCCCTCCAAGCAAACACGCAAAGGCATTTATTTGCACAGGCCGAAATCCTAGCCACAGATCTCCATCTAGCTGGTGACACACCCCTTCCTCCCCGCAACAGACCCCTTGTCCCCTTGTCTTAAAGGTTAGCTTGGCCTACTGGGCACCCTTCCTTCCTTCCTTCCTTCCTTCCTTGTTTCATTAAAAGGCACCGGCCCTGCCATCGTGGCTTCCAGCCACCTTCCCTTGCCGCCCCCCTCCCAAGAACATCCTCCTGATCCTTTCATCCACCTTTCCCAGAGTATTTCCACTGAGCAAGGGGGTGAGGAAAGAGGCAAAGGGTGTGTGTGTGAGAAAAACTAATTTTCAGACAGAAAAACTTCCCGGTACAAGCGCTAAGGGAAGAATTGCACCTTTCTTTTGAAGCTTCCTGTGAAATTTGTGGTTCGAAAGGGACGAATTTGCACAGGAAATAATAATTGGAGCATATTCGCCCGCATGTGAGGTTCCCACACGTTCATTTCTCTGAGGTTTCAACATACAGTATTCTGTTCTAGGTAAACGTCGCTGCCCTTCCCATCTCTCTCCCCCCCCCCCATGGATTTTATTTCAGGAAGGCTCTGGGCCTCCCCGTGAAGCTCCGGTCCACTCGCCACCTCCGTAGCTGCAACCCCTCCCCGTGACCAGTGACAGGCCAGTTCACACAACAGCCTCTGAGAGTCACAAAAAGAGGCTTTGTTTTAGCCGGAGAAGAAAGGGCGGCCCTGGATCCCATACCAAAAATAAATAGCATTGGGAATATCAGCACAAAAACAAAACAAAGAGATGGGGCTACTTGATCGTTTAGAAGGAGGAGAAAGAAGAAGAAACCCAACAGCAACAAAACAGCAACATTTCCAAGTTGTGGGGCACGCTCAAGGCACGCAGACGTATATAAACATGGACACACCATCTCAGAATCTGCCACACATTTTCTGATTCTCAGAGATGATGGTTTTGATTCTCAGACTGCTTCGGGGAAACGCACACACATGCACAGAGAGAAAAACGGGGGGAGAGAGAGAGGGAGAGAGACAAAGGAAACCTGGTCACAGATCCTTACAGTTGTCAACAATTCGGTGGATTGCTGTAGCGTTGGACTTGGTTAAAGCAGGTAAAAATAATGTGAGAGCTTCCTAAATTTCTGTACTGTATTTCATTTTAGGATAGGTGGACGGTAACTCTCCAGATCAAATAAGGTTTGGAAGAATAAATTACTGTTCTCTTCCATTGCCTCGCCCTCCTTATTTATTTATTTATTTATTTATTAAGAGCAGGGAGACTAAAGGAAGGGTCCAGCCTAGACAAGTGGAGGGTTAGAGAATGTCTGCAAAAGTAAAATAAAAACAAAACGCAGAGCACTGGATACTTGCATCCTTGCAAAATGTTTTGCAGGATAATTTTGGGACAAATGGGTTTTATAATAATTTGAATCCCCCTACCACTGCCACTCTAGGGGGTCTGACTTTTCAGATACATTGTAAGTTTCCGCGGATCTACCCATTTATTTTCAGAGTATTTATTTATTTTCTCTGTTATAAGGCATCCTAAGCGAGTCACTCCAAACATAAGATACTTTCATGCTATACCGGGTGTGTGGTGTGGTGTGGTGTGGTGTGGTGTGGTGTGGTGTGGTGTGGTGTGGTGTGGTGTGGTGTGTGTGTGTGTGTGTGTGTGTGTGTGTGTGTGTGTGTGTGTGTGTGTGTGTGTGTGTGTGTGTGTGTGTGTGTGTGTGTGTGTGGCAGGTGGCTTGATATGTTCTCGCTGTTGACAGAACTAAAAGAGACTTTCTAAATTGTCTTCTTACTCTGCCTTTCTAATAAGCAAATACATTTTATTACAAATACATTTTATTACTTCACTCATTAAATGGAACCGGAAAAATCCACTTCAGCAAGAAGGAGGAGAGTGGCAGTTTTGCTCTACATTATTTTGTGGAGTGGTAGCTAACATGTTTGTGTGTAAAATTAATTTAAGCCACCGTGATCATTAAGCAAAGGGCAGAAAGTTCTTTGTATGCTACAGTAGCACAATTAATATCTAGCTCTTGCGTCTCATAACAAGCTCCTGAGCATTTGTTTATATATGCATAAAATAAACACACATTTAGCAGCTATCTAGACCTAAAAGCAAGGATTTGTTTACAACCCTTTCCTTTTCTCCCCCCTCCTTTTTCTTTTAATTATTTTAGACAAATGAAAGTGGCCGTTTGCTTTTTATAATTAATAAGGACAATGGAGAAACAGCTGCCCTTTCAGAAGGACGCTTTGCAGCCTGATGTTTGTTTAAACTATTTAATGAGGCAAAGAGAGGCAGAAGGGAGAAAAAAGTTAAGAGTTGCCAAATACAGTTTTCCTCACACAAAGAAAGAAATGACAACAAATTCCCTCCTCCAGCATGTAGCTGTATACGGAGAGTTGTTGTTCTTGTTCTTGTGACTGTTAACCACAATGATGCGCCAATCCATGACTAAAAAAGGCGAAGCGAGTAAAAAGGAAAACAATCACAAAGAAAATTGACATAATAAAAACAACTCAGTCTGAGAGCCAGAGAGATTGAAATGTAACAACAATTTCTCCCGCAGAAGGCCCTGGGGAGAAATCGGCTTCCGCGGCAAGTTTTTCTGTTTTGTTATTGTGGATCTGCCGTTGGAGCGGTCTTATACACACACATATACACACAGGTAACCATGTGTTCAGAAAACTAAAGGAGAAAACTACCGGGGAAATGGCTTGTCTCGGAATGAATCTAGCATAGATTTTGTTGGGAAAGAATACCAAACTTTGAAACTGGCAGAGAGAGGAATGGCGTAAGGCGGCTTTCTCTGCCCAAAGCTTCCTTGGGGTATGAAATGGGAGGCTGCCTTTGGGTATCACGAGATGAATCAGGGACAGGAGTTTGTTTATATCACACACACACAACATCCCACCGAACTGCTCCTCCTCCTCTTCTTCGGGGGATGCCTTTCTCAAAGCCCCGATCTTTCAAGGTGTGCGTTTTAGACTTTAAAAAAGAAAGAAAGAAAGAAAGAAACAGCGCCTTTTCCTCTCCCTCCCTATCTATGGAGCTGGAGGAACTGCCTAGCACACAGTCCTGGGGAAGACGCACCCTCCCTGCCATGAGAGGGACGGGGGCTCCTCGGGAGTAGAGGAGCCCAGCCTCGGAAAGGAGAGCTTCCCAAGGGGAAGAGCAGGCAGGCCTTGGTTGTGTGTTGTTGTCCCCTCTTTCTCACCCACCCACCGTCCGACCCAGCCACCCGCGGACCCAGAGCCGGATCAGAGCCGGCTTGGCCACTGACCTGTTCTTGGCGGCCGCCGCCCGGTCCCTCTGCCGCCGGTTCTTGAACCAGTTGCCCACTTGGGTGGGGGTGAGGCCGGTGGCCTGGGCCAGTTCCCTTTTCTTGCTGGGGTTGGGGTAGGGGTCCTGGAGGTACCACTCCCGCAGCAGGCTCCGCGTCCGCTCCTTGAAGCAGTGCGTCTTCTGCTCGCCGTCCCAGATGGTGCGGGGCAGCGGGAACTTCTTGCGGACGCGGTACTTGTCGACGGGGCCCAGCGGCCGCCCGCGGAGCTTCTCGGCTTCCTGGTAGTGGGCTTCGAGCCACATGGCCTGGAGCTTGCCGTGCGACTCCTTGGTGAACTTGTGGTTCTCCAGGATGTGGTAGAGGTCGCGGAAGTTGCCCGTGTGGAAGGCCACCACGGCCCGGGCGCGCAGGATGGACTCGTGCTTGTTGATGGCCTCGCACGCCCCGGGCGCTACCGGCAGCGACCACAGGAACCGGCCCAGCCGCTCGATGTCGCCCGTCTCCTCCAGCGTCTCGCAGACACTGGCCACTTGCTCCGGGGAGAAGTTGAGCGTCGGCAGCTGGAACATGGACAGCTCTTCCGGGGCTCCTCCTCGCGAGGCGCCGCCGCCGCCAACGCCGCCACTGCCCGATCCGACGCTGCTACACCCGGTGGCAGCAGCAGCGCTACTGCCACCGCCGCCGCCGCCTCCAGCTCCGGAGCCGCCGCCGCCGCCGCCACTGGCCAGCAGGAGCGAGCGGTGGTGGTGGTGGTGGTGGTGGTGCGGGTCGCTGGGGAAGTTTGGCAGGAAGAAATGGGTGGGATAAAGCTCTAGCGGGGACCGGAACACCATGGGACCCAGCCTGGCGGACGGGGGCGGAGCGGGGCCTGAGAGCGAGACGGAGAGTGCGGGCGGCAGCAGGAGGCGAGCGGGCGAGCGCGCCAGACACGCCGGATCAAGGCGAAAAGAAAGGGAAGCCAGCGGAGGGCGAGGCAAAAGCAGAGGAGGAGGAAGAGGAGGAGGAGGAGGGAGAAGAAGAAGAGGAGGAGGAGGAGGAGGAGGGGAGGAGGGAAAGGGGGCTCACGCTCCCCAGTCGCATCCACACCCGCAGCCACATAGAGACCCTCATTCAAACGCGCACACAGGGGCACCCGCGCGCGCAGACACACACGCAGATCACACTCGCCCGCTCACTCCCGCCCACCCTGCTGCCTTCTTGCACGCACGCACTCCCTCGCACGCCCGCACGGACACTCCAGACAGGCATCCGCGCCGCCCTGGCTCGCTTTTGCACGCGCACACAAGCACGCACGCACACACACACACACGTGCGCGCTCCCGCACACCTCCTGTACCCGGACCCGGACCCGGTGCCGCCGCCGCCGCCGCCGAGGCGCACCAACCGATTCAGGGATTCGGCCGCGATCGCCCTAATGACAACCGCCTCATAATATCTCTCCTAAATCCACCGTGAGTGCCGCGCCGGAGCATTTTGTTTCGCTTTTCTATTGGCCTGCCGGGTGTCGTTGTGGCGTCGCCATGGCAGCGCCCTGCCAATCACTGTCAGCCCTGCCAATCATCGGGGACTACGTAAGGGAAAGGCCTCTTACCGCGGCGCCTGAAGGGGAGGGAAGTGGGAGGAGGAGGAGGAGGAGGAAGGGGGGGAGCCAGCCAGAAGGAGGAGGAGGAGGAAGAGGAGGAGGAGGAGGAGGTAGAGGAGGGAGCCCTTGTGTGTGTGTGTGCGTGCGCGCGCGCGTTTAATCTTTGCAACTCTTAATCTTAGCACTTCCACTTCGCTCTTTCTGGCCTTTCCCGCCGATTCTCTTTTCCCCCAATATATATGTATACAGTATATGGAAAATGCTGGAGACAAGGTGTAGCTACTGGTTTACGGAAGGTCACTCATTAAAACGCTAAATAGCTCTGCCGCCTTAAACGAGGACCTCTCTGGCTTGAGGGAAGGCGGAGGAGAAGGGCAAACAAACAGAAGAAGAAGAAGAAGAAGAAGAAGAAGAAGAAGAAGAAGAAGAAGAAGAAGAAGAAGAAGAAGAAGAAGAAGAAGAAGAAGAAGAAGAAGAAGAAGAAGAAGAAGAAGAAGAAGAAGAAGAAGAAGAAGAAGAAGAAGAAGAAGAAGAAGAAGAAGAAGAAGAAGAAGAAGAAGAAGAAGAAGAAGAAGAAGAAGAAGAAGAAGAAGAAGAAGAAGAAGAAGAAGAAGAAGAAGAAGAAGAAGAAGAAGAAGAAGAAGAAGAAGAAGAAGAAGAAGAAGAAGAAGAAGAAGAAGAAGAAGAAGAAGAAGAAGAAGAAGAAGAAGAAGAAGAAGCTGCAGCCTTGGCTAACCTGGGAATAAAAGGGCTCCAAACGGAGACTATTTGCCCATGATTTGCTCTTCACTCTGCCTATCTGAGCACTAACCGCGCCAGGGAAGAAAAGCTCGTTGAGATCATTAGGGCCCATCCTCGGGGCGCTGACCCGGCCAAGATCAGCCTCTAAATGCGGCGCGCTGGCGAGGGGGAAGCGGGGCCGCGGCCCGGTGTGCTTGTGTGCGTGTGCGCGCGTGTGTGTGTAAAGGATGGCGGCGCAGGAAGTGTTTACTCTGCTATCTTTCCCAGTTGCCTCGTAGGAGTTGCTCAGGGGCTCTACCACCTTCAGCTTCACACGGAAACTTTGCCAAAAGTCTCGGCTCTTCAGAATCGGGACCTGAAGAGCACCAAGTCCTTGGAGACGAGGGTGGAAAGCAATGCCACTCACATCCCGGCAACTTCATTGTAAGGAGACGACGACGACAACAACAACAACAACCACCCGCTACCACCGTGTCCTCGAGGAAAGGTTTATTTTCCGAGCAAACATACGAAGACCTTCTTTCAGGAGGATAAGGCGGTCCAACCTGCTGATTCGTACACCTGCTTTTCAAAAGTGACGCGGCGTTACTTTTGTGTAAATAGCTTTTGAGTCTGGGGAAGGAAATTGTAATCTGGCAGTGGAAAACCTTCTCTTCTTTTTCTGCAAGATTCTAGGCTGAACCTTTGTTAATTTATCTGGAGTTTGTCCCTCGGTTATCTACAATGCCTATGATTAATTGCGTCTCTTCACTGCTTTCATCCTCCTTCCCATTTCTTTTAAAGACTGAAATGCATTAAAATACTTGAGGGGAATAATAATAATAATAATGACACCCTTCTGTGCATAGACACGCATAGGGGGAAATATACAGCTAAAGAGATGTAAACAAATAACTATCTGCCCAGCAGCTTAGCTGGCCTTCTCTGCCGCCGTCTGCCACCATTTATCTTTAGGTGCGTTGCTTTTAAGGCGATTTTAATCGGCATCTTGAGCTGGTAACTCCTTTGTTTCGTTTCTACCGCGATGGAAGTGTGATTTACAGAGATTTGTACGGGTCATGGATGTCTTTCCAGCCTTACTGTGTATATTTAGACAGGACTTTGGTTGGTGTTAAAAAGTGTATATTTTGAAAGGGTTCACACACAGTAGCAAACAATAGGGACATTGTTGAGGCATGTAGAACGCGTATTGAAACGCAGCATCTAGACTTCTAATCTGCCCTCAATAAAGCTGAAATAATTATCCTAAGCCGCCTTTCTAGAAAGGGGGGGGGGAGGAAATCATTGAGGAATTTAAAACTTTTTTTAAAAACCAACAACAGCTTTCCTCTGCATTCCGATGCAGATCTAGAAGGAGAGAGGGGAAGAAGAGGGGGCGGGTTAGATACTGAGCCCAAATTTCCTTGTACACATCAATGGGAGGGAGGAGAGGAAAGGGAAGAGATGGGGGGAGATACACAATTAAAATGAGAGAACATCGCGCGACTTGGCCTATTTGGGGATAATCATCATCATCATAACTCGAAATGCTGCAAAGGGGGAGGGAGAGGGGGAGGGGGGAGTCTTTATAACCCAACTCCCAAACGGGTTGGGATCTTTTCACTGAGTAGCCCCCATGAAATAAATGCCAAGTGGCAGATGAATAGGTCCAGTTGGAAGAGCTACTGGGCTGGAAGATCCTGGCTAGATTAGGTATTCATCACTCACTCACTCTCTCTCTCTCTTTAGCAAACTGTCAATGAGGGGAGCTGCATTGGTTCATATTCCCAATGAAAACAACTCGCCCTTTTTTAGTTTTTCGCGATGCACTTAAATACTTCTGCTAAACAGCCTTGCTGACAGGATCCGCTTCCACCCACCCTTCAATCAGTCCCCCTTCCTTGGTCCCGACTCAGGTTTTAACTTATGGAAAAACCTTGCCGACTGTTATCCGAAGGGAGGGACGGTCGAGTCCAGGGTTCAGCCTCATGACTGAAGACCCCAAGTCTTCCACCTTCGTCTTTTTGGGAAACGATGAGAGACGGGGGGGGGGGGAAGAGAGTGAGTGAGAGAAAGCAGAGACCCAGGGGGAGGAAGACGGGTGGAAGTGCCTCGTCATTTTAGTTTGCTGATCTTCAGGGTGTGGACCTGCTAAGAGGAAATCGCTTGAGTCCACGGAGGGCCTTGTGTAGCTGACCCTCCTTCCTCCGACCTCTCCTTCCCGACCTCCCGACCTTCTGGCCACCTTTGCTTAGTCCCGTGCGGTGACTTTCGGGCCTCAATACGTTTCCGAGAGAGCACAGTTCTGAAAAAAAGTTTGCTTGGAAGGAATTCCGATCAGGACCCTAGGGATTTCCTTTCAAGTCAAACCGAGAGAAGAGGGTGTCATCTAAGCCAGTTTAGCTGCTTCGCCTAAATACATTTTAGACTGCAGATTTCGTGGGTGGGATTGACTTCTAACTTCTTCTTCCGTATCTAGCCAAAATAACTAAAACGTGTGTAAGAGGAACGCGCCAGAAAGTGTCCTTTCTTTCTTGTAACCTATCCCCGTGTCTTGCATACCAAGGCTTCGCTCCCTGGCACTCCTCTGACCCGGCAGATATTTTTGCTTACGGCTTTTGGTTTTCCTGCAAAGAGCTAGATCTTGAGATATTCTTCTGGTTAAGAGGTTTTGGTTCCCAGACTAACCATTCGGTGGCTAAGCTGTTTTCGGACTTTCGGAAGAACCACCCACCCACCCACTTTTCCAAAACACACGCTGCCCTTAATGTCGGTTATACCTATCAACACTACAACCGGATGGTTTTAGCAGAACTGCTGGCCTTGTCTAGGGTCCGACAGTAAGTAAGTAAGTAAGTAAGTAAGTAAGTAAGTAAGCAAGCAAGCAAGCAAGCAAGCAAGCAGGCAAGCAGGTAAGTAAGCAAGCAAGCAAGCAAGCAAGCAAGCAAGCAAGAAGGTAAGCAAGTAGGTAAGTCAGGCATTGTTATGGAGGTCTGAAGGGTAGGTGGAGGCGAAAGGAAACGTCTGGAGAGGAAGACTCCGGATTTTTGCCTAACAGGGCAGCCGAGCTCTCCATCACCCTCTAAGCCTGTTAGGGACACATTCTCATGTCCTTAAACGTACAAGCAGATAATTGTTGGCGCTCTATCTTTGTGCGAAGGAGGCCAGGGTGTAAATGCCTTTTAATGACTGCAGCTGCTGGCTGAAAACTGTCAATGGAATTGGCTAATGCAGAGCCCCCGGAAAAGGGGGAGAGGTAGTGAGGGGGGGGGGTCTTTTGCAAGCGAGTTGCTCAGCCTGAGCGCCGCTGGAGTCGAAGAGGGAGGCTGGAGAGGGCGAGAAAGAGACAGACAGACAGACAGAGGAAAGAAGAAGAAAAAGAACGGATTTGGAGGTGGGGAGGGTGGGGAGAGAAAGAAGGAAGGAAAGATCGCCGCTCCCAAGCCACCCGCTCTTCTGCATCTTAACCAGGACGAAGGAAAACAAGTCTTTCTGCCGTTGAAAATCCTTTCCGGCTTTTGTAAGTTTGTGTTTGTTGTTGTTGTTGTTTTAAAAAAGAATTCATATAGACGCTAATCCCGTAGAGTAGGCTATTGGTTTTTGTTTGGGATTATGTTTCACCTTCCTCGTTGCTCTTATTTCTTCGTTCGTGCTCTTTACTTTGTTTAGGATTATGTGATGTGGCTTTTACCCACCCAGCCCCTTTCACAAAAAATGTTCCTCAAACCCCCACCCTGTGCTGTTTTTCTGGGGGTGGGGTTTTTCTAAAAGTCCGCCGAAGTGCGATCCATTGTGAACAGGTCTCCTGCCGTAAAACGCCGGGGAGGGAAGCGGAAGGGACGGGAGGGGAGGGGTTGGAAAAGGAGGGGGGGGTTGTTAAGGGGTTCAGCGCCTATCGCTACCGAGGGATCGCCTCCTCCTATGCGGCAGGCGGGTTCCTTTCCTGGGGCTGCGGATGGCCTCTTGCGCTCCGATCGCCAAGCGGAAGTCAGTTCCCAGAGAGCTGAATGGGCTTTCGCTTGGGACACGGTTTGTGTGTGGGAGGGTCGGAACCGGAGTGCGGGGAAACTCCGGGTCCGTTTTCCTCTGCGCCCCGTTTCGAAAGACGGTGTAAAAAAACGTTTGATCTCAGCGGCGGTCTCGCCAACGTTGGGAAACGACCCGGAAAACATGTTAGGAAGTTGAGAAGGCCCTGGGTAGCGAGCTGGGAGGAAAGCTCGATCTAGTGCAGGCTTCTTGCTCGAGTTCGTAAACTACATCGGATTGAGTAATCCTTAGTAAAGGTCGCCCTTGTTCGAAAGCCAGTTGTATCCGACTCTAGGATTCAGTGCTCATCTCTGCAGACGTTTCTGTGGATATGTGGCAGGTATGACTAGACACCGGAGTGCACTGAACACTCTTTACCTTCCCACCAAAGTGGTCCCTATTTATCTACTTGCAATTTCTTGTTTTTGAACTGCCTGCAGGAGCTGGGACAGGGACAGGAGCTCCTTCCATCATGCAGCACTCGGGTCTCGAACTGCTGACCTGCCAACCATCCAGTCGTCAAGTTCAGTGTCTTAACCACTTGAGCCACTTCAGTCCTTGAGTAAACCTTGCGTCAAGGTAAATACCGTAGTCCAGGGTCCCGGTAGGAGGCGACGGTCCTATGCATTTTGAGAGGCAGGTTTGTTTTGAAGGAAGTAGAGAGAGAGTCAAGATGCCAGTAGCTTGTGCCTCAATGAGTCACTCTGAGGACGTGACCCTGCATTACCTAGAAGTAAATTCCATATTATTATTATTATTATTATTATTATTATTATTATTATTATTATTATTATTATTATTATTATTATTATTATTATTATTATTATTATTATTATTGTAAGAAAGAGGGGGCTTATTCTAGGGGCAATCTGTCAACTGAAGTTGTCAGCTACTCTTTCCACTGAGTTGATTTACAGCTACGAGGCTGTTCGGTCAAGTGTAAGAACTGGACTCTTACTGTTTTGCTGCTTGCTGCCTTCCATAGTTCCCGGCTCATTCCCATTCTCCCTGTCACTGCAATCCTATCCTCCTTTAATCCGAATTGTGTCCACAACGACAAAGGTTTTCCCACCTATGTTCAATTCGAAGCTTCCTCTGAAGATTGTGGAGGGTTGTGGAGGGTTGCAGGCTAGAGCTGGAAATGGGAAAAATATTAGAATAAGAGAAACAGTCTGGAGGGGAGGCCCAGAAAACTCAAAAGAGACTTTTTAAATTGGTGTTTTAATTGACTTGCTCAGAAAGCAGTTCTGTCCTTGTGCAGGTGTGTTCCTTAAAAACAACAACTGCAGTAACAAAAATTAGAGCCTCTCTCTCGCTCCAAAAAATGTACAGTACAGGTTTCCCCACTGAAAGGAATATGTACTTAGGACGCCTTCTTAAATCTGACCCCTTCACCAAATGTAATTCAATCCTCTTAAAGCAAAGGGTCTGCGGTACAAGCAGGACTAGAAACCAAAGTCAAATGACTTTGGTGGGGGGCAGGAGGTGGTTTATATTAATCAATCCAAAGCCACCCTAAAGGTTGAAGGTAAGACTTAAAAAAAAAACCCAAAGCAATACAACACACTTTCTTGTCTGGAAATATAAACACTGTAGAATGGATTAAGAGTCCTCTTTGATTTAAGGTTGGAAGGGTGGGCAATTGTTCAAAGTAGAGGAAAATAATACATGGATTTAATTATATATAAAGCAATTTTGAATACACTGAAGTTCTTTTCATTTCATTTATTTCTTAGAATGCATAGCTGCCTTACTGTTTTCTTACGTAGTATCTCCCTTTACGTGGCCAAACAGTGGACAGGATGATGGGTGTTGTAGTCCAACAAACACAAGAGGGTACAAGGTTGGGCATACCATCCTCTTGCTCTAAAAAATAAATCATCCATCCCTGTTGCTCCAGTTGGGATGCCATTAGTTTTGAGGAGGTTCCACTCATATCAGCAGACCACTAAGTCCAAGTAAACATGTTTGGTTGGGAAAAGTTCTAGTTCTGTAGCTGTTCGTCTCTGCTGACTAAGATACAGTACTGGGTTTCCTTGTTGGAAGGTTTATGCTTTTATCTTGTCGAACGTTATTCTTCATCCCTTCCAAATGTGCTTCCAAATAAGTTCTGCGCATTTCAAGCAACTCGATCTTAAAGTAACATCCCCTTCCCTCTCCCTACATAAATGTGTTCAGAAATAATTTCCAAATGGTTCCACTCGGTGGTGAAACCCGAAATCCAAGGCAAATGAATACACGGAGGCTTCGATGGGAATTCAGCTATATAGCCAGATCTTATACGCATTTATTCAGAAGTAAGTTCCGTTGTGTTCAGAAGGGCCCAATTTCACACGACTGTGTGTTAAAACTGCAGCCTGTGTGTGTGTGTGTTGTTGTTGTGTGTGGGGTGGGTGGGTGGGAGAGTAGCAAAATTTAAGGATTACAGGGGGCAAATTAAAGCTATGAACCCAACTACACTTCTTTGGAAGTAGGTACCATGGGGCCCACTGGGACTGGCATCCACATAAGCCCCCCCTGGGATCAGATGCTAACCGTTCACAAAGTAGAGGTCAAAGTTTTTAGGATGAGCAAATTCTGTGGAGACCTCTGTCCTAGGCGAAGGTATAGAAATAAATTCCACAGCGCATAATAACATTTGGGCATGTAACTTAGTTTGGGAAACCCAGTCTCCCTACACATCATGAAATGGGTTTCAAACCAGCGTGCATAGGGAGCATCTCTGAACATATATACCTATACATACATGAATGCAGGTGGTCAATGTCCTCCGACTAATCACTGGATGATTTTATTCTGCTCTTTTATATCATTATAATGATACAGTATAATGATATAAAGAGCAAAATAAAATAATGCAGTGATTTTTTGGAGGAACATCAGTAACAATGTGACGTTGACACCCGTGTTCATATATATATAATGATATAAAAGAGCAGAATAAAATCATCCAGTGATGTGTGTATGTGTATGTGTATGAGTGGTGCTTGCATCAAAAGGGTGGGGTGGGTGAATGAATGAATGAATGAATAATCACTCTCATTGAAGAACGTTTTTTATAACTGCTTTTGCACAGACTTCCTTGGGAGCAAACCTTCTCATTTCCCCCTCAGGGTTTACTTCTGAGTAAGATGGGACTGCGGTGGCTTAGTGTTTAAGATGCTTAACTTGACAAGTAGAAGGTTGGCAGATCAGCACTTTGAGACCTGAGTGATGCATGACAGAATGAGCTTCTGTCTCTGTCCCAGCTCCTGCCAATTTAACAGTTCACAAACAAAAAATTGCAAGTAGATAAATAGGTACCACTTCGGTCAGAAGATAAACAGCATTCCGTGTATTCTAGTGTCTACTCATGACTGCTACATGTTCACGGAAATGTCTGCAAATGCAGACAGCAATTGCTCTTTGCCTATATACAGAGGTGAGCACTGAACCCTAGAGTCGGATATGGGTTTAGAGGAAGGGTGACCTTTACCTTTGCCTAAGGTGGGATCACCCAGTAGTAATAAATGTGAGACAGATCTTTAATCTAATTTTAGGAAATGTAGGGCACCGCTCCTGGGATGCAGCAAAGAGAGTGAAGAGAGTGAGACTTTAACCGTCTCACGTCCAAAGTGCGCAGAATGGGAGCCGGTGGCCTCCTAGTCCTTCGGCCCCAGTGCCCCCCCCCCCCAATAAAGGCCCACAGGATGGCAATCGGCCCTTCTTCTTTTCAAGGCTAGTAAGTAAAGGCTGGGAGGACGGTTGGGTGGAAACAAAGTTAGGACATACCAGGAGAAAATGCAGGTCCCAATCCTCAGTCACCCGTTGGCTGGCAATACAGCAAACACTTTCGTTGGATTTAAGAACAAAACAAAAATCACATCCAACCGTGTATGTAGACGACGAGTTCCAAAAACTTTTCTCTTTTCATTCCCGAATTGCTGGTAATTGGGTTTTTTTTGTTTTGTTTTGCTTTTTGTTAGGGTTTGTTCCCGTTTTGTTTGTTTTTTGGCACTCTGGGGAAGGGAGGAATCGCTTATCAATCTCTGGTAGTGACCCTTATTAGGAGGGCATCTTGCTTAAGGAACAAAGCTGCCTGAGTGATTGCCCGGTTTGTTAGTGATTGTTAATGAAGCTTTGCCATTTCCTCGAAGAAAGCCCACCCACCCACCAAGCACAACGATTTACCTCTGATCAACTCATTCCTTCTAATGAACCACATCAGAACCCTGCCCTGAAAGGGAGGCTAGAGTTGACAGAGTCTCCTTACAACCAACACATGGCCCCTTACTTCCACCCCTCCATCTAGCCTTGGTCCTTTCCCTTAAAACAGGAAAGATGGCGCATCCGTGAGTTCACGGGAGACACACAGCGGCAAGTCCGATCCATTTGACCTGCCCTCCCAGCCTTGCCACATTTGCTCAGAGCAAACCCACCAAAAGAGCTAGTCGCTTTCACTGCTATATTGTGGTGATGATGGTGTGATTATTGAGCAGGTGTGGCAATAATGGCTATATGTATTACACTAGATATAATCTTGTTTAAATTCTTCCTGGACCATGACACTCTTTGAGTCTACCCTACAAGACTGTCACAAAGATAAAGTGAAGAAGAGGAGAGCCAGGTAAGCCGCCTTGAGCTCGCTGGTGGAAAGGCGGGATAATACATGAACTGCAGTGGTGCAGTTAAGAAGCTCGCCTTGATAGCTGGAAGGCCAGCAGGTCAGTAGTTCGAGACCCGGGTACTGCATGAAGAATTCAGTGCCCATCTCTGTCCCAGCTCTTGGGGATATGAAAAGAGCCTCATTCGGGCGTCCCCTGAATGGAGTTTCTCCAGCAAACATGCTTTCAACCCAGGATAATTTCTGACATGAAATAATAATAATAATAATAATAATAATAATAATAATAATAATAATAATAATAATAATAATAATAATAATAATAATAATAATAATAATAATAATAATAATAATAATAATAATAATAATAAAATTATCACGACCATTGCTACAGGCTTTTTGATGCTATTCTTCCTCGACAGGTTTAGACACATATACCTAAACTCCCAACAACCTTAGGAGGTAAGCTTAGAGAGTTCGCCTGAGTTCAGGTCTTCGAGTGATTTAAACCTGTCTCTTCACCAGCCGACACTCTGACTTCCACAACAGAACCCTGGCTTTTTCATTAGGAAGGGAGCCCAAGCTTCCTTGCCTTTAAATCATAATTTTAGGAATAGCAATACGTATAGGCATCTTGACCGAGCAAGGCTGTCCTGCGTCGCAGTCGACGAGTCAAAACTCCTGAGTAAGTTTCACCAAGGGGCTACGGCTACGGGTCTCAAGTCTCTACCAGCTCCACTCTACTCTTCGTACTAGACAGGTAGAGAGGATCGCGCTGTACCTCTGGCTTTAGTCGGAGCAGTATCAGGGCGTTTATGAGGTGGTGCGAGAGAGGAAGAGCGGCCTCTCCAGTCGCAGGAAAAGAAAAAGGACGCGGCCCCTTTAAATGCGGGTATCAACATTCCTAAAGGGAACTTTGCGACTCTTCGAGTGTCTGCCCCCTCTTTCTCCCCCTTCTTTTTCGCTACCAACGCCGATCGGATCGGAAGTAGAGATTTGTCTGAGTTTTTTAAAAAAAACACTTACAATCAAACTATGAAGGCTCCGTTCCTATCAGAGTCTCTTTCTTTCTTTCTTTCTTTCTTTCTTTCTTTCTTTCTTTCTTTCTTTCTTTCTTTCTTTCTTTCTTTCTTTCTTTCTTTCTTTCTTTCTTTCTTTCTTTCTTTCTTTCTTTCTTTCTTTCTTTCTTTCTTTCTTTCTTTCTTTCTTCCCCCCACCTCTTCCCCCCTCTTTTCTTCCTGTTTGCCTTCTGATTTCCTCGCTTTCCCTCCCTCTGGGCCGGCACTTTAAAATCAATTAGTATTTTTCTATACTGTAGGTAAATTATTCAAACAAATGTTTGGAAAGACCCCGAGGGAGAATTTGGCCATGACAAAAGGTTTGATTAGCCTGATTACCTCCTCCTCCCCCTTTACACCCCCAGCCCCCTCTCCTAACCCCCCACCCCCAACACACACACACCTCTCTTCCCAAAAGCAACAAAAGGCAGGGACTTCCAAGGAGCTAGGAGGGAGACCAGGCCAATTAAACGCAAGTCATTAGCTTCTTCTCCCTTAAGGACGCCCATGTTGGGGAGCGCTTGGATTGCTGAATGTCGAGGGCCCTGGGGTTGCCAAAGCGCAAACAAACAAACAAACAAACAAAGCACCTACCATCAAGATCAGGAAAGCAGCAAGAGGCGAGGAAAAAAGGGGGGGGGAGGGCTCGGATCTAAACAATAGTCAAGCCTAAATGCAAATTATGACAACCACCGATCTCGCTCCATTATCTGTCTGCCACTCTGTCTATATATTGATTGCCATATCCATTGCTTCTTGCCTTTGGAATTAAAAAAAGAGCGGAAGAAAGAAAGAAAGAAGGTTCCTCCAGGTCGAAACCTGAACAGAGAGAGAGTGAGTGAAAAAGAAAGAGAGAGAGGATGCTACAGCCTTTGTCAATGAAATCGAGCATTTGGCAGAGTTTGTCCTAGAGCCGTGATGGCGAACCTGGCACTCTAGATGTTCTTGGACTTCGATTCCCAGAAGCCCAAGCACCCTGTGAATCCACACGTGGGCTGGATGAATCCCAGTAAACCCATTCATGTGGATTCACAGGGTGCTTGAGCTTCTGGGAATTGAAGTCCAAGAACATCTGGAGTGCCAAGGTTTGCCATCACGGACCTAGAGTTATTAAAAGGAGGGTTAGGATCTCAAGCTAATTCTCCAGCAGTACTTTTTATTAGTACAGTAGCACCAGTAGCAATTTGCGGGGGGAGGATTTATGGTGAGTATTTTGGGGAATAACTCTGGGGTTGGGGATGGGGGCGGAGGCAGGAGAGAATGATCAGAAGTCCCTAAATTTGTGCACCTGCTTTGCCTTGCCTGTTTTCTATCCGCTGCAAACCCTGATTCAAGGCAAGCAACTTGCTTGTCAGCGTTACTAGGATTTGTGGTCAACCTGCCACCTTCCAATTGGGTTGGACTACAACTTCCATCATCCCGTTCTATCGGAGGCCAATAGATCTGGAGGGTAGCGAGGAAGTCTGCTGTAAACCACGTTTATGGTCTCTTCCAAGAATCTTGCCGTCTCAGAGGAGTTCATGATCAATCAGTCTGTTAAACCGCGAGCCCCCCCCCCCCCGCCCCCGAGTATTTTCCTGGGTAGAAATACCAAAAGGGAATCAACTGTACATTCAGGAAGAGAGTTCGGGTCTTTTGCCACCTTCCCTAAAGGGACAGACAGGAGAAACTGCGATCCGGTACAGTTTAAAACGAATCGGCTAGCCTTCGGCATCAGACCCCTTAACAGGGAAGAGAAAAAAAGCTCAGAAAGGCGGAAAGGAATTCAACGGGGAGCATGGAAAGTAACGATAGTTCCAACGAGCGTTTGCACTCGTAGCGAGTGCCCTGGAGAAACTGCAAAGCAGCGCCCTCCGCTCCGCGGAAATAAGTAGTTTTTAGTAGGGTGGAAATCCTATCTGTGCAACAGGACTGCATTGCTAAATATCTTATTCAGTTTGCTCCTTTGGGTGATTTCCCCCACTTTTCCCGAGCATTAGGGGAGCGCCGCAGCGCAATCGCTGACTCTATGTTGGGAGGTTGGAGGACAGTGGAAAGGGGCTTTTAAAGCTCAAGGAAAGCGATTGGATGTTTCTGGGAACATTTACTGGAGGAGGCCGGAGGAAGCAGCTTGTAAAATCTTCCCAAACCGACTTCCAGAAGGGAACGGGATGCTCCCGGATTCATTCATTCATTCATTCATTCATTTCCTTCCTTCCTTCCTTCCTTCCTTCCTTTCATCAGCTAGTCTTAGTGCCTCATTTAGTCCCCCAGCTCCCCGCAACGTGTGAACGCCTTGAGAACCCCCAGAACAATGTGACGAACATTTAGCGGTCCCCATTCTCCCCTTCTGTTTTATCTTTTTTTAAAAAAAATACTACAAGCCAAAAATAGATTTTTAGAAAGATAGTTTCCAATTTGCAGGTATCCTGCAAGTCCAATTAAAGTAGCAGTCAACCCTACAGTTGCTTACGAGGAAACAAGCTCCCTTGAACACAGGATGGTCTACCTCCGAGTAAATTTTCCTCAAAGAGGACTTCGCCCCTTTCTTAGTCTGTAATGCAAACCTCTCTCTCGTATCAACTTCTGTAGGGTGTGTGTGTGTTCCAGAAAGCGAGAAAATCAACTTCGCATTGGCTCAAGTGATCATTCTGGAAAGTAGACTACAATCCTTACCAAGGCCATACTCAACACAAAGACACAAAAAGTGTTTCGACAGCACACACAACCACAACCCCCAACAAAAGCACCTTTGGACGTTTAACTGGGTCCATTAGACTAAAAGAAGGCATCCTGGAAGTACTGTATATACAGCATTTTAACATTTGTTCCCCACCAAGATGGCTATGTGTGCTTTTGTATGCATATAAACCAGTGGACTAAGGAATCTTTTAACAGAATCTTTTCAAATGCTTACTTCAGTTTAAACGAATAAACCACAGAAGAGGGCCCAGTGGAAGTGCTAAACACTTTCCCTGGAATTTTGACTCAAGGTATTTCTACCGAATTCAGTTTGGGATTAATCTAGATTCATTTTGGCTGATCCCTACCCTTCCACATTGTTCCTATCCTTCTTTGAAATCTTGCTCTTAAAACATTTCAGGCTCTCGAGAGAAGAGCAAGAACTTCAGGCAATCCGGGATCAAACAGTTTTAAGCAGACAGACAGACTTTTCATTCCCTACTAGTACAACATTTTCCTTAAAAATGGCCCAGATGTATCCCTTCCATACCGAACCAAATGGGCAGTACTGTACATGCAAATTGCCTAGCATTTGGCTCCCAGTATAGCATATCAAATCCAGGACCAGTCCTGAATTGTAGGGCAATGTCTAGAAAATTCTTTTTTAAAAAATCTGACATTTCCCAAGGCAGAAACCGGATCTTTGGGGACTGTTTCAAAAAAAAAAATGGGACATTCATAGAATGAAAGCTTAAGCAAGGCTTCCATAGCATTGAGTTCTTGTTTTTAATCAGTGGAGCTTACCTCCAGTGGGCTAAAGATTGTGTGGGGATGACAAAAACAAAACAAAACAAACAAACAAGCCCAAAGACAATGACGCATGCTTCAATCCTAGCTATCTGCCCATTTAGCTAGTTCCGTAAAACTAATTCAATCTATTATTTAATTATTTTGTATCTTATAATGAGGTGGAAAATAGAGGTGGAGTGGGATTTGTGGGTCTCTGTGGGGCAGAGGTCAAGAAATGCAGGTGTGGGTACAAAGCTTGTGAATTTATGGGATTATGTGTGGGTCTACAAGACATGATTTGTAAATATACAATTGATATCCATACGACACATCCGATTGATATAGACGTGTAATAGTGTGCATACACACTCTCAAAATATTGTTCAACAGAAATAGCAGGTGACAAAAGGATTTCCAGACAGCATTGATTTTTAATTTTTGTGAGATTTTTTTCTGCCCAAGAAAGGTGTTGAAGACAGGAGTATCTACTCCAGGCTCTGATGAAGATCATAACAATGGCACAAACATTAAGGCAGTTACTGCCTAGGGAAAAAGAGTGCATGCTGAAAACTGTAAGCTTTTGTGTGCATTAAGTAAAGTCTGCACACAACACCCTAAACAGTGATGCCTTGAGCACACCAACAGTTGTATTGCTGCATATGTTTTTTTTTAAAAAAAATATTTCTACATGCAGAATTGCTGCTTCCCCCCTTTGCTTACATATGTATTTCTCCAAAATCATCTCCAACTTGGCAAAGAGGCAAGTTGTAGATGATTCTAGAATTTGGAGGAAGTTAGGAGAAGAACATAAGGGAAGAGTGCGAGGAAACGAAAGCGAACCCACAATATCTACTCATTTGGCCAGTTCAGGAAAACTAATGCAATCTATTATATGGCTCTGTGAGGTCTTGATCCACATACACTACTACAGGGTGAGCGGAGAGTGTGTCTATGAATGGCGATCTACCGAGATGCTGCAGAAAAGTTGGATCCATGGAGTCTTGTTTTGAGTGTGGACACAGCGCCTTGACTAGCAGTCAGGTGCAGTCTTCTTTGGACCCCGAATGAAACATAAGCAAGGAAGCAAGCAAACAAATAAATGAATAAATGAATTCAATTGAAGGATTTAATTTCGCACTGAATGTACCAGGGAAATCTGAAAAGGTGGTGAAATTAACTAAAGGGGCAGCACCTTTGATGGCGTTTTGTGTGAGCAGACATTGGATGAGCGGTCGCTGCCAGGCTGGCTTGTTGTGAAGCTCAAAAAAAGCCTCGGAAGGCTGTTAAGGGGCGAAACCTTGCCCGACACGTTGGAGGCAAGTGTCAGCGGGCGAACAGAAGGAGGCCATGAAAGGCCAGGCGGGCGAGAAATACCCTTGACTCCCCCCCCCCGCCCCCAAAGCTGCCGAGCCAAAAGGGGGTTGGAACAGCTTCAGGACGAAGGGCTCAAGTCGGCCGGGACCACAAAACTGGGGAACAAAACTAGATCAACTCAAACCAAATCACACCACCACCACCCTTTCCAAAGCCAGACTGGCTAGTGAGGAAGTGGGGAGGGGTAGTGGGGAGGGAAAGGGCAAGATTGGGTCTCCGCAGGTGCAGGTCGCTCAGGATGGTTGACTAAGCGCTGAATAGAAAACCACAACCACCACAATGCCCCCCAGTCTTCCAAAGCAAAGTGTCTCATCACACACACGTCCCCGGGGGCCCCTTTCTGGCATTAGCGTTTCCGGAAATTCAAGACTTTGTGTCTCCTCCCCTCCCTCTCCTCTTTCCTCTATCACACTCTGAGAGCAGCCCTGCTTAGCCCAGGGAACCCCCCCCCCCGTCTATTGGACTACAAGTTCCATCATTCTCTAGCTAGGGGGTGGTAGTCCCCCATGGGGGTATGTAAGGGTGCTGGATTGGGGAAGACTACTAGAACAGAGGGACCCTCTTCCCAAACCGGTCTTTATAAGTCAGGTACTGCGGTGGCTTCGAGGTTAAGGGGCTGAACTTGATGATTGGAAGGCCAGCAGTTCGAGTGCTGAACGACGGAGTGAAGGCCCCTCGGTCTGTCCCAGCTCCTGCCATCGATCAGTTCGAAACCAAGAAATTGTAAGATAAATAGGCACCACTTTGGCGGGAAAGGTAACAGCGTTCCGTGCGCACTGGCGTCTAGTCATGCCTCCCACACAATCACGGGAACGTCTGCAGGCGCAGACAGCGGTGGCTCTTTGGAGATGAGCACCGGACCCTAGAGTCGGATACGACTGGCTTTCGAGGAAGGGAGAGCTTCACTTTAATCCCCACATAGGTACGAAACAGATAGCAGCAGAGGATGCCTGTCTACTCGGAAGTAAGATCCGCGGATAGAAACGGAACTTACTGTTCAAATGGTTACGGGGGCTGATGGCTGCTCCAGTTCTCAACTCACTCCCTTCCGGAGAAAGGTCCCACCGGCTGTACCTTGCCGGCCTACTTTTGAGCAAACGTGTTTTGGATCTTGCTTTTAGAACTGCAGTATTAACGGGGTCCTGACTCCAATGTTAGGCATTGCTTCCCCTTATTTGGCAGCAAGTCCTAGTCAACCCAGCGCATATCCCATGCACACCACAGGACAGGATCCGGGAAAGGAGAAACAGGTGTCAGGCAATATTTTCCATAGGAAAGCTTTTGGCTTGTATTGGTTTGGCTAACGTGAGGGGTGCGTGTGCGTGTGTGTGCGTGTGCGTTTCCATTCCTTGACACGCTCTACTCCCGAGTAAATAGGAAGAAGAGCTAGCCCATGCGGCCTTCGGCAAGCAGCACATCCCCAACAGAAGGGAATGGGGGAAGAACGTCTGGGTATTCTCTATCTAGAAAACCCTGTAAGAGGGTAAAGGATCTTCACGAGTTCAAACTGACGGCTGGCAAAGAGACTCAGTGGAATACAGTATGTTAGTCCGAAGCAATGCCCTTCTCCTTCCTCCTCAGAATATCAGAAGCAAGCATATTCGATGCGGGGGTTCTGTTGGTGTTGAATTTCGTGCAATATGCTTAGGATCATAGAGATCACATACAGTATCTGACTGCGCGGGCATAAAGAATTTCCGAGTGGAGAATTACATACAGGGACAGTATGTGTAAATTATCTGTTTGTTCAAGGTAAAGGTAAAGGTCGCCCTTGCTTGAATGCCAGTCATATCCGACTATAGGGGGCGGTGCTCATCTCCGTTTACATCTATGTCTGTAGACATTTCCGTGGTCACGTGGCAGGCATGACTAGACACCGGAGCTAACAGAACACACTTAACTTTCCCGCCGAAGCAGTACCTATTTATCTACTTGCAATTTCTTATTTTCGAACTGCTAGGTTGCCAGGAGCTGGGGCAGACAACGGGAGCTCACTCCGTCGTGCAGCAGTCAGGTCTCGAAGTGCTGACCTTCTGACTTTCCAGTCATCAAGTTCAACATCTTAACCACTAATCCACCGCAGCCCCTCATCCAGGGTACTCGAATGCGTTCATTCATGTGGTCAGAGGGATTTATAAGTTTACATATAAAGATACAAAATCTTTTTAAAAATTCTTGCGCCAGGAAATGGTCCAAATGGACCGATCCAAGAAAAATGGGTCGACATTTAGCTCGTGAACAGGCAAACAGATCTGCATAATTAAGTTTGGCATCTGTTTTGGATGCCTTAACAAAACAGGTAAACACTAGTTTTCTTCCTTCTTTGATTTTATGCATAATGGGCAAGTATAGGGTTCAGTGCTCATCTCCATTTATAGCCAAAGAGCTAGCACTGTCTGAGTCTGCAGCCGTTTCCATGGCCATGTGGCAGGCATGACTAGACACTAGAGTGCACGGGCACTGTTTAACTTTCCACCGAAGTGGTACCTATTCATCTACTTGCAATTTCTTGCTTTTGAACTGCTAGGTTGGCAGGAGCAGGGACAGGAACGGGAGCTCGCTTCGTTATGCAGCACTCGGGTCTCGAACTGCTGAGCTGCCGACCTTCCAGTCGTCAAGTTCAGCGTGTTAACCACTAAACCACCGCAGTCCCTAATGGGGAAGTATTCCCGAAAGCCATTTCCCCCGATCCATCCTGCGGCTGCTGGGATCAGATTGAATTCAGGTGACTCTGGTAAAACAATAGCTCAGACCTATCCTTTGTCTCCTCAGAAGTAGGTCTCACGCAGTTCCTAAGGTTTTGCTCCGGGATAAGAGAGTTTAGCCGGCATTTCAACTACTGTCTAACAAAAAACTACGTACTGTACTCTCTGGGTTTATAGTCATATTTAAACATCCCCCCTCCCTGAAATTTATATACAAACAAATATAGAGCTCTTGTCTGTATGACATATCTTCACAGGTAGCTATTTGAGTAAATGTAAAATTGGATTTTGGAGGTACAGCTGTGTCGATTTGGTACACAAAGAAACTCATATTATTTTTGGTATCACAGGCGAGAAGAGCTCAGAAATCGATACCTCGAGAAGGGAGAGCACAATGGAGAGCGTCTCAATAGACCAGGGCAGCGATCCTAAAGCGCACTTGGCTGCCATCTGATAATGTGAAAGTGGCAGGGCGGGGAGGGGGGTTTGCTTCCCTAAAAGAGTGCTCTCCTTTTCCCCTCCCTCATTCACCCCCCCCTCGAAAAGGCAGCAGCAGAAACAGTTCACAGTTTAGCTACTTTCACAGGAAAGGGCGAAGTAGAAATTAATCTCTCTACGGCTGCTCTTTGCTCTTGCGAGAAATCCGTGATGGACGCGCCTATTCTCCGCCCCGAGGCGCTCGCAAATATGTAAAGCAATCACGCTTATATAAATACCGTCGCATAGCGCTTAGTGCGCTCTCTGGGTGGCTCACAAGTTAATTAGCATTTTGTACCCAACATGCTGGGTACTCATTTTACCAACCTTGGGAGGATGGAAGGCTGAGTTAACCTTGAGCCCTAGTCAGTATCGAAAATAAAAAACGCAAAAGGGGGGGGGGCAGAGGAAGAACGCGCGTTTCTTCAAAGAAGAGGCACTTCCTTAGGTACAAGAAGATAAGAAGACGAAGGGCATTAAGGAAGGATCCGGATGGAGTATAAATATCAAGAGAGCCGGCTTTGCTTCTCACCCATTGAGCTCTACTGATCCGTGGCAGCCTTGAGAATCCTTAGTTGTGGAGGGTGAGGCTTTGGCTAAATCTAGTTGCTAATCACACTTAGAATAGGTTCTCTGAATGAAAGGGAGTTGCTCAATCAATATTTAGGCAAGTCCCAGGGAATCAGTGGGTGTCCTGTAGTTGCTAGTCCTATTGATTCAATGGGTCTATGCTAATTTAGCCTGGCAATTAAGTCTAGTCCTATAATTTTAAAGTTATTCCCATGCAAGTGAGTCAAATATAATACTTCCTACCTACCCATCTATCCAAATTAGGAAAAAAGTTTGAGATGCTGCAGTTGTAAGAATAAATTAGATACAGTCTGGGTTCTGCAGCATCTCAGGATTGCCACCACCACCACCACCATTTTGTACAGATCGGATCCACACTCCAGATTAAATATGAGTATTTCTACTACATTCTTCCTTAAGCACCTAGCCATATTTCAGTGTCATTGGCTCTAAAATTTAGAAGTTCCATGCAAGAACTTCCTGTCTTCTAGACACCCACGAGTCTGAACTCCCACCACCCATGCTATTAGTCAGAGCTAAATTGGGGCTGAAGTCCAAGAGCATTGTTAGATTAGGACTCCTGGCTCTCTTAAAATCTTTCATTTTCATTTAAATATATTTTAGATTGACTTGTGCCCCTCCTGTTGATCTCATCATGAGGAAACCCACATCCTAACAATGCCAGCTTGGTAAATTTACTGCAACCAGGTACACTGATCTCCAAATGAATGTACTGAACCATGCTGATTTGCCCAAACAACTGAGGATTGTTTCTGAATTGTCTTCCCTAAATGGGAAATCCCCATTCAGATGGAGATGAACGCCTAATTCTCCAAGGGAAAAAAAAACAGGGGAGAAAAGAGGAAGGATTTAAGCCAAGGAGCTCCATCCACAACCCAGCTTTACCTTCGGATTAGCCTCTCTCAACTTGGTGCTTTCTAGATGAGCTGCACTGTGGGTCCCATTTGAGAAGGTACAAAATTGGAGGAAGTTGTCTTGGATCAGTGGGATGTTCCTACCTCAATCAACCTACTTCCAAGGTGCCTTCCAATGATTTGTGGGATGGAGGGTGCTTTTGGTTGTCACAGACAAAACTATACTGTATTTCTGGAGCAGTGCTAGCTGCAACTAGTTCAGCTGCCTGACCCAGACATTAATTAAGTGGGAGAAATTCATAAACTGGCAGTGGATCCAGGGGGGAAGAAGACTTTGAGAGGTGTTTGTTCACAATGGGCCTTGACTCAGTTACATGGAATTCACAGTCACCAGGTGTAGGCGCTGGTTTAAAAAGAGATTATTAAAAATGTATGGATGAGGGGTACACAAAAACCGAACAGCAGCACAGCCTGGAAACACGTCCTTTAAGGACTACAGTTTCCAGAATCCCCTAGTCAGCATGGCCAAAGTGTTTGAGGATTGTAGGTAGGAGGAGATACTCCAAGTTGTTCAGCTTCACTAGTTGAGTGAAGGATCTCTAGGTTCAGCTTAGTTGACTACCAATTGGTGGGACAGGGTTGGGGAGTAAGGGGGCTGCATTTGGCAAACTTTGGAAAAGTTACCTTTTAGGAGTTCCTCCAAAAGATTCCCCCCCCCCCCAGCAGTGCAGCAACAACAGCAAATTCACCACAGATGACCAATCCACCCAAGCTCTTCTTAGTTCCTCCACCTGTTTAATGTGACAGGCTCCCTGAAGTCCCAAGTCAAGCCAACCAACTTCATAGCCACATAGCTCTTTAAAATGTTAACAATTTTAGTGGCTTAAAAAACTTCTTTAGTGCAGTTTAGCTGGAACTGGAAAGCCTAGGTCAGTGATGGTGAACCTTGGCACTCCAGGTGTTCTTTGACTTCAATTACCAGAAGCCCAAGGCAACACTCCAGGACTTCTGGGAATTGAAGTCCAAGGTTCACCATCACTGGCCAGGTTCTACTTCCTCAACCCACTGGCTGACTTTGGGACAGTCTCATTCACTTAGTCTGATTTACCTCCCAAGGCTATGAAGGTAATGTGAAAAAAGAGAGGGCCTTGTAGGCCATTTCAAGCTCATTGAAGGAGTGATAGGATATAAAGGTAGCCAATAAATAACATGGGAATCCTTTCTAAATGCCAGTAGCAGTATCTGTGGGGAGATACAAGGGGCAGAATTTTGAATCTATTGACCACAAAGGATGAAATCTACTACTAAGTAATGTCCACAAACAAGTGTAATCCCTGACTTCTGTTTTATGCACAGGTGTAGGCAAAAGCAATTTCCTCAAACATTTTAAAGTCTAAAAATCCTTCCTGCCTTCCTGCCATGTAGAGCCATACAAAGGAACATGGATATCCACTATAGCTAAATTAAGATAGGTAATAGCCTATAATAAGAAGGATACTAAGTGTGGGAGAGGACCACTTGTTCTAATACAAATGCAGAGCTAGGGAAACATTAATTGAAGGGACTGTGGTGTCTTAGTGGTTAAGATGCACCATCCCCCCGTATTTATCATAAATGTCCAACATGGCATTTGAAAGTAGGGCAGTTTGGATCTGTTTCTTTCAAGAGCTATTTCTTCACCTTCCTTTTTTATTTCCTTAAAGAAAGAAAAATATTTACCACTTCTTATCTTCTCAATTCCTGGTCTCCTTCTCCTCGAGCACTTAAAGGTGGGCTATGCTTCTCCCCTCCTGTGCTCCAGCCTAGCAGGCGGTCATCTGTCTAGATCAGAAATCAGGCTTTCCTATCAATATATTTTCGAAACAACCCTTAGTAATGTTACTTTAGGCCAGGGGCTCTTAACCTTACCACATCATGGGCCTGACAACAATCCCTCAGACCTTGCTGTGGGCTGGATGCAGTGGTGGTGGGTGCATTTGCGTATGCATGAGTATGTCCACTTCCACTTCTTGGGTCATCTCTGTGGGCCAGATGGAATGGTGTCAGGGGCCAGGTCTGGCCCATGGGCCATAGGTTGCAAACCCCTGCTTTAGGCCATGGTGGCTTAGTGGCAGAAGAGTAGCGTGCCTTGGCAGGGCCCCGTATAAAAATTTGTTTGGGGGGCCCTAGGAAGGGTAAAGATTTGTTTTGCTTACGCACGTTGGGGGCCCCCGTGGCCCGGGGCCCCCGTATAATTGATACGGCAGATACGGCGGTAGCTACGCCTCTGCTTAGTGGTTATGACACTAAGCTTGATGACTGGCAGGCCAGCAGATTAGCAGTACAAGACCTGAGTGCTATGTGACAGAGTGAGCACTCACCATCTGTCCCAGCTCCTGCCAACCTAGCAGTTCAAAAGCAAGAAATTGAAAGTAGATAAATAGGTACTGCTTGGGTGGGAAAGATAACAATGTTCTATGTGCTCCAGCATCTAGTCTCTGCCTGGTTTATTGCCCTTATGCTTGCAACTACTTCCTTAACAGGATCTCTCACAAATATTAAACAACAAAAATCCTCAAAACAACGAGAGGATTTAAGCTTAGATTATACTGGCCACAATGGAGTAGGTTGCTGGCATTTTGCAGTCCCAAACACTCCCTTGCCAAGGCATGCATTGGCTAGGTTTGCAGCATAGGAGAGAGAGGATTCAGAATCCTGGTCCTATAGATGAGGGGACAGACCTTATATTCCATGGCACCAGAACCTAGAAAACAGATAACTGCTCTGTGAGGTGAAAAACATGCCAGCAGGCTCAGGTCAGCTGTGGATGAAAAAAGATCTAGTGTAAGATCTACATAATGGCTGGCAAGCTGGGGAAAAGCTCTAGAATCTGCCTAGAGTAAATCTTTCAACTCATTCCCAAGGCATTCTTTGGAGGTTCCCAGCATCTGGGAACTTTAATTTTTAAAAATTCTGAGAGTTGCAGTTCAACATTTTAGTCCAAAAAAAGTTTTAAGTTTCCATGTTCAGGGTGTTTTCCACTTATGTTTTCCTACTTCAGATGATGGGCGGTTGTGTTGGACATTTCCTTTTGGGCCGGGTGACTCCCTTTCCTGATGTGTGAGCCACTCCACTCCACTCCCCACCTTTCCTTGCAACTTCCTAAAACCTCTTGTCATGCAATGGGCAGAGCAAAAGTGACAAATCCATGCCTTACCTTAGAAGACCTTTAGATGATCACCACACAAACATTATACAGTATTGTGACTTTGGAGCTGCCCGGAAATCTCTCATGTGATGTCTAGCTTGGTCAGGATCAGTGATGGCAAACCTTGGGGCTCCAGCTGTTCCTGAACTTCAATTCCCAGAAGCCCTAATCAGCAGGAGCGCTGATTTGGGCTTTCAGTTATTAAAGTCCAAGAACACCTGGAGTGCCAAGGTTCGCCATCAAGGGTCTAGTGTCCAGGACTACAGGCCCCAGAAACTTTTGGCCATTCTGGTCACTGGCTGTGATGATTGGGGGAACTCTGGGAGTTGTTATTTTAGAAAAGCAATATTTCCAAATTCTGTCCATAACTCAGTGATGGAGCAATGGGCTGTACAGGCCAAAAGTGAGTCTTCACCTATGCTTGCTGCTTATTTCTTGCTTCCTGTTTCCAAATATGTGGCCTTAGAATTGAATCCTTAACTTGAGTAGACATTCAACTCTGTTTTATATCAAACTGGAGATGAGGACTAAGGATTCAAGCCAAATGCTTCCATGGGGAATGGTGAGTTTTCTGCTGAAAGTTTCAGGGAAGAAGAAAAGCATGAGAAGGGAAGAGATCAATATGGGAGCTCTGTATCACCAACAAGAACAGATGCCTTTGACCTCACTTTGAACCAGCTTTTCCCTCCTGCCCTCAAGTTCCATTGATCTGTCAAGACTTCTTTCCCAAGACATGGAACAAGTCATACAGCTGTTAACCAAACTGTTCCTGAATTAAGTGTTTTGCAGTGTTGCCATTTAACAGATTTGTACCCTTACTTGTCGTTCTTTCTCATCAGACATCTTTAAGGATCACCTTCTCAAAGAGGGTGGTTGTTTGGAACTTTTATAGTAATTTATTTTAAAACTCTGTGTTGGGTATTTTGGTAGCTGCACAGCAAAAAAGTGGGGCAAAGTTTGGGCTTAGTATTAAAGCAACTTCCCATTTCCTAATAATTCCTCCCAGCCAGAAAGCCAGGTCAGTAATTACTCAGACCAAAGCTTAAGGTGGAAAGAAAAATAATGTTTACTCACTATATGTGCTGAAAAGTTGGATAAAGGTAAAGGTTGCCCTTGCTTGAAAGTCAGTCATATCCAACTCTATGAGGTGGTGCTCATCTCCATTTAAAACCAAAGAGCCAGCACTGTCGGGGTCTGCAGACATTTCTGTAGTCATATGGTAGGCATTACTCAAAACATGTTGCTTAAGTCTGACTAGATGCCAGAGTGCACGGAATACTGTTACCTTCCCTTCCCCACCAAAGTGGGACCTGTTTATCTACTTGCAATTTCTTGCTTTCGAACTGCTAGGTTGGCAGAAGTTGGGACAGAGATGTATGCTCACTCCATCATGCAGTACTTGGGTCTCAAGCTGATGACCTGCTGACCTTCTGGACATCAAGCTCAGTGTCTTAACCGCTAAGCCACCACAGCCCTAACATCCATGTTACTTTTGTAGAATTATCAAACCATACCCCCTCATTCCTTGTCCATTTGGATACCAGTAACATGGATATTGTATCCAGTGGACAAGGAATGAGGGGGTATGATTTAGTATTTCTACAATATGATCAGTGACTTGGGAGGACTGTTTAGACTGTAGCCCATATTCAAGTTTTTGCAAGGGAGTTGTGGTGCAGCAGGATGGGGAAATATTTGCTCATCCTGCTGAGTGGCTCTCTAGATATCATCGCTAAATTTTCCCAGTCCAAAAGACTCCCAGTGCTATGCTTTAAAGTTAGATTCATTTCTATTATCCTTGCTCTCCATAGGACTGGTGGTGAATCTGTATTTCTAGCTCATGAAGCTTGATAATTTGTTTTGCTTGTTCATTTGAATGTACAGTATGCATTTTTTTTTTTAACCAAGAGGAATGTTGGTTATTCTATTCCTGGATTTAAGCCCACTTTGTTCATCTATTTTCTGAAGAGGGAAAACTGGGCAGAGTCTGAGTTTTGGGCAAAAAATAGTTGTTGTTGTTCTTCTGCCAAAAGTATCTTCTAAGGCTTCCAATAGGAACATGATCCACAAAAGATAGCAACTACATTCTGGTACCAAAAGATAGACACGCACAGAGGAATGCACGCTGTTAAAAATTTTTTTTTTACACACACTCAAAACGTGTTGGTTAAGTCTGACCCCTTGCAACTCCATGGACTACAGCACATCAGGCTTCTCTGTCACCTGCCACCCTCTGAAGTCTACCCAGATCCATGCCTATCACATCAATGATATTATCTAACCTTCTCATCCTCTGTTGTCAGGCCTGTGCTGGCCTTTTGGGACATAGAGACAAGTCCTGGTGTGACCCAGTGACTGGTGCCCTCCAGAGATGGGCAGAAGTATGTCACCTGGTGCCCATAGGTGCCACCCCCTCCCTCTTTGTCCAGCGCCTTTTTAGCCCCTGTCTGCTGCCCCCTTCTCCTTTTGTCTTTGATCTTTCCTAGTATCAGGACCTTTTCCAGTGAGTCCTCTCTTCTCATTTGGTGGTCAAAGTATTTGCGGTTCAGCTTCGGTTTCTGTCCTTCCAAAGAGCAGCCAGAGTTGATTTCCTTTAGGATTGACTGATGTGAAGTTCTCAAACCTTCATGTCACTTTTTTGTTTACCATTTCTAGGGCTATTATGTGCCCTTCTTTTGCTTTTTAACATTGTTAAACATTTTAAAGTTTGTTCCCTATATAGTTAGCAATATTGACAGTTAAATCCTATTTCAGTCAACAGAACTTACAGGAGAGTTACTTATCAATCTTCATTGATTCAATGGGCCTACTCTAATGTACTTTACTACACTAAGCAACAAGATTCTAACCACTAAATTGGGTTAGGAGTTGTGGTGCAATTTTTGACTGATATTATATCCAAGCTTACTGATTCAATGAAAGTGAGCAAGACTTAAAAGCAATTAGTTGTGCTAGGCCAGGGGTGCCCAAACCTTGGCCGGTGAGCTGGATCCGGCCCATGGCACCAAATTATCCAACCTATGCCGCCCTCACCACTCCTGGAAGTGGAAGTAAAATGCACCCACACATACACAAAACACTGCCATAAATGGACCCACAGGTGTTGTAAGTACATGTACGACACCTGTGGGTGCATTTATGGCAGCATTTTACACATTTGTGTTTTTTTGTTTTACTTCCACTTCTGGTGGGAGGAACCACATGACTGGCCCACTGAACCATATGACCGGCCCACGGCCTGAAAGTTTGGGCTCAGCAGATGTTGGGGGGGGGGAAGCATGGACCATCTTTTGGAAATAAGGGCTAATTGCTGTTAGTCCCAAACAAAGTACTCCTCTTCAATGAGGTTTAAATAAATGTAGACTTAGAAAAGTTCCATGGATTTAATGGGCCTGAACAACCAGGTTTAGCTGAGTCTGTGGTTCTAAAGTGCAGTGACAAGGGGGTAAGTCTCCTATAATAGATTTGCAAGGAAGCATGTTTGGTTTGAGTCCCTCACCACTTCCTCTACTTCTCCATCATTTCCTGCTTTTCTGTCCTCTTTTGCAAAGTGCAATTTCTGAAGGTCAGCCTGAGAGGGTCGTAGCTGCATTCCTCCATTCCCACCCCCATGCAGGAAAGATCTTGCTATTTAGACAGCTATTGCTACTCAATATTAACCTACTAGATAATGGTGAGAGCCAGTATAGGCATTGAACCTGTTATTCACGAGTGAGCAGCAACTGTCCAATACAATTCTCATCTCTTTGCTGTCTGGATAGAGTGCAATCAATAGGGAGAAGGAAAGAAGGAGAAAGATGTGAGCAGGAGTGAAAAATGGAAAAAGGGGGAAGGATTGCTGTATAGCCCAAGGCTAGACCCAGTACTCAATTCAAGAGACAGCTTTAGGTCAAGGCAGATGAGGGCAGAGCTTAGAACACTGGGAATTCCCCCCCCCCCTGCAACTCCCAGAATCCTCACTGAGAGTGGTAGTCCAAACATGTGGCCTTTCCCAAACTCTGAAAGAGGAGAGATCACTAATTTGAAGTTGCCTTTCCTCTACCTGTGTTGTTCTTCAGAGGTGTTGGAATTGCATATCACACAACACCCCCCCCCCCAACCTGGCTGTGCATGATGGGAATTGTAACCTAACACATATGGAGAAGGCAGCAGATTGAGGAAGGCTCACATAAAGAGCTAAGCAAGACATCCTAGACTTGCTGAAGGAGAGTTGTTTTTGCTTTGGATGTTGCCTTTACCCTTTTAACAAGAAGCAGCATTCTACCAGATCAGGCCATAATCACTGAGGCCAGTATCGTCTGCTCTGACATGTAGCAGTTTAGTTTCAGACTGAAGAGTTACACACATGCACACACACACATCCCAGTCACAACAGCTCATTCTTTAAAACAAGACATGCCTGAGTTTGAACATGGGATCTTCTGTATACTAAGTCAGTGATGTTCTAACGGAAAGGTTTGGCCCTTCCATAAGAAAAACACCTAAGTATCAACCATCCATTCCTACAGAAACAATTTCAGTACCGGAGGGAAAGCTTCCTGCCCTTATAACCAATTTATCTGATAGAAGCAGCCAAGTTGTATGGCTGGTCTGGATTGGGTTGTGGGATATCCAAGTCTAGTTGCTACTGAGCCATGAAATTCATGCAACGACCTTGGACCACTCTTGCATAGCCTATCCTGCCTCACAAAGCTAGCGTAACTGAAGACTGTGGCCAATAACAGGATTTGGTCAGATAGAAGAATATGGAATAGAGTTTAGTAGGTTTGGAGGGGGGAGCGTGGCTTGTGTCAATTTATTTGTCTCAACTGGCTTTCTATACAATATAAAATGTCCCCAGCACTCATTGATACAATGGAAAATACAGCTGTCTCAAAACAGATTTGTATCAGGGATGAAAGGATGTCCAAGTATTTATGGAGAAATATGAAAGGGCTGGATGAATTCCAAATTAATACATTTCAGTTTACTAGAAAGTAAATCAAATGAAAAATCAGTGTCCAGTGGTTCAGTGGTTAAGAAGCTTGCCTTGTTAGCTGGAAGGCCTGCAAGTCAGCAGTTTGAGACCCGCAGATTGAGTGCCAGTCTCTGTCCCAGCTCCTGCTACCTAGCAGTTTGAAAGCAAGAAATTGCAGGCAGATAAATAGAGATCACTTTGGTGGGAAATGATCTTGGGGACATGAAAGGAGCCTCATTCAGGTGTCCCTTGAGCGGAGTTCCTCCAGCAAAAATCCTTTCAACCTAGAATAATTTCTGAGACAAAATTATTATTATTAGTGGGCATAACTTCCCAATACTATATATAGTTTTAAGCTTACACTCTGACTTATATAGATCATAGTAGGAAGGCTGTGTGATATTAAGCACTTTGCTCCACATTTTCTTTGAAAATTAATGCATTTTAAAAATTTGACTGCTCTGTCCCATTTTTTGTTGAAATCAGGAGCACTTTCTTCCAAACCGATCAGCTTGAAAGGACTTCACTCTCCTATATGTGCAGACATGGATTCTGAGAGTATGACAAGACAGAGTCTGGAATGCGAAAATGAGTGTTTGCCAGAGTGCAATCTTTTACTCCTGAGTATGGTTTTGCAGACCTGTTTGTTATTTATTTGACATATTTTCTAATCCTTTTTCCGAATCAAACACCACTCTTTATGTGGCAGGAATTTCTCCTTTTTTTAAAAAAAAAGCATCAATAAGCTGCTTAAATTTAATCACGAATGTTCCAAGACAGTTTGCATGCGTGCTTGATTCCCCAAAACTAAGTCCCACTGAGTTCAACAAATGCTCGGAGAACCAATTCAAAATGAGATGCGCAGTGATGGACATATTTAAGAAAAGAGAAAGTATTAAAAAATAAAAATAGTCGGTAGGAGCCGCGTTCTCCTTTTTCTTCCTTTCTTCGTCGGTCTCACGCTATGGCCAACAGTTGATACTTTACGAGAAGTTAAAATAAATATTTTTAGAAGGGAAGATGAGGATTCAAGTCAAGGAAGAAATGCAAAAGAACTCGCTTCGAATAAACTCCGCTCCTCAAACTCGGAGTATATTTGGATCAAACAGCCACCTGCCACGCAGGGGTGGCCAGACTCAGAAATTGTCCAGGGCTCCTACACCTTCAGTCGTTGCCAGTAGTAGGACATATATATTTTGTCCTACAGAGCTATTTTGCGCGCTCACACCGCTAGGCGACATTCCCCGCAACTTGTCCTATGTCGACCGAGAACTTTACGCAATTCTAATGCCACTTAATTCACCAGAACTTGCGCTTTCTTTTCATTCACAGAGACAATCCGTCTGCTTTTCGCATTTCCGAGACGGTCGTCTTCTAAAGCAACGATCTGCTCAGGCTTTCTTGCCTTTGAGGCAGAAAACAAAAGTAAGAATAAAGCAGCCGAGTTCTGGACGGAGGAATTTGCAAAGTTACCAACGCGACCAACGTGCGATTGCTCCGGGACTCTTGTGATCAGGAGACGATGGTATAGAATTTGGGAACGGGAGAAGAGGCGAATAATCCTCCAAACTGGACCAGACGTGGCGCCTTCTGTTTTTGAAACCAGGGCGCTATCAAGACAAGAGGGAGCTTGCAGATTCATTGTGGAATAAAAGGTGTCAAACCAGTACTGTACTTCTGTTTCCAGAATAATAGCCACTGCAAGCGGCCCAGTCTGTGATTTGGACGTGCTTCGCCCCTTCCCTCATAAATCTATATCACTCCTGCTTGTTGAAGAGTTCCGCAAAACTAGAAAACTCTCTGCAAAGTGGTGGGTGAACATATTTGTTAATGTAGAAGTGTTCTTTTACTTTTACCTTTTAAAAAATACATGTCTTTTTATTTTAGCTGTTATTATGGTTAAGTTTTATTACTGTTAGTCTTTACAATCAGTATGTTTGTACAGTATACATTTTGTATTTTTATTGTTAGAAATTTTTGTTTTAATAAACAATAAAAAAGAAAACTAAATTTCCTCCTGCATGAAATGAGTAAATCTAAAATTTGCTTCCTAGGACTATATGGACCTTTGTTTTAACTGTCCCTAGGATGGGTCACTTGCAAGCTGTGGAAACAACTCCCTTTAAGT
Organism: Furcifer pardalis; assembly: GCA_030440675.1. Taxonomy (NCBI): domain Eukaryota; kingdom Metazoa; phylum Chordata; class Lepidosauria; order Squamata; family Chamaeleonidae; genus Furcifer; species Furcifer pardalis. Next base: position 148,256,912 of record CP126890.1, on the reverse strand, counting down.
TCTTCCTCAGATAGGTACTTTTAGACCAGTGGGCTTATTGGAGGAAGCTTTAAGAGTCCCCACTTAAGCAGTTATATGGCAGCTATATAGCTTCACTTCAATGCAGCAAATAGTTTATCTTATATTTTTATATTTATGCTTTCTGATCAGTTAGTAATAGTTTACTTCCGAGTAAACAGTGGTTCAAGATGCAAAAAGCGGGTATAGGCTGATTTGGACTTATTTACATCCTGATTTGGAACACCTCTAAGGTATTCTGAATTCCTCAGGAAACAGGTTTCCCTGTACTTTATTGAGCATCGCAGCTGGTCACCGAGGGTCCATAGAAAGGGATGAATGGGAGATTGTTTTAACATTACATGCTCTGGATGAGGCCTCTGGTTGTTCTTCAGAGATGGACCAGAGGAAAGAAGAATGTAGGCAGGGCTCCCATTTGTGTTTGTTCCTCTGCTGTTTCTTTTGGCTGAGCTGTATCCAGATGCCACCTTTGAAGCAAGGAGAAATTTGAGAGAGAGACCATTTGTCTAACAATCTATTTTTATTTATTTATATGATTTCTACTCCACCTTTCTTGGCTAAAAGGACTCGTGGTGGCTCACAGAGGTTAAAATACAAATAAGATTTAAAACACATGTTGGCTTCAGCATCTTTTTTTTGGCTTGAAGAATATCATGATGTAGAAAGAATAAAATCAGATGTGACTCTCACAGAGCAGTCCTAGGGACACTTGCTCTGAAATAACCCCTTCTCCTGACTTCTCTGAGTCTTCTTGCCACAAATGTAGGCAAAGGAATATACCTGCCCAGCCCCATCCTCTCCATCCTCTCAGAAGTAGTTCTTAAGTAGCTGTTTAAGGATTGCAGTTGGACTAGTCTCATCCAAACTACTTTCTCTACCAGTTCTTTTAGAAAGAATTAGGAACAAGTTGTATTTATTTATTTATTTATTTATTTATTTATTTATTTATTTATTTATTTATTTATTTATTTATTTATATTTATACGCCACCCTCCTCACAAGTGACCCAGGGTGGCTAACATGACATTAAACAGCAATAACACAGTACATCAATAAAAACCTATCAATAGGATAAAATCAATCTCAATAAAAATTAAAAGTTAAAGTTAAAAAATTAAAAAGATTCACAGAGAGGGGGAGTAAAACAAGTCAGCAGGCCGGGGTGACTGTCTGACCCATACCCCACATCTGCCCAACCAGCCACGTCTTAACACCATTTCAGACAGCTTGGGGGGGGGGGCAAACAGCCATTTTGTCCTTCCTTCACCACATGGCACTTCCGGGTGTGGTGGAGGCAGCAGGGGGGGGCATGAAATGGTGCTATGGGTCTTATCTGGCCCACAGGCTGCAGGTTGAGGATTCCTGCCAAGAAGAAGGAAGAGGAGGCAGCCTGATCTACCTCACATGGTGTTAGTGGAGAGGTAAGCCAGGCACACTGCCTTGAACTCATTAGATGGAAAGCTGTAAAAAGCTGTAAAAGTAACTACTAAACAAATAAGGTAGGTCAAGAATAAAATTACCAAAACACTGCTCCTTCTCCTCCTCTTCCTTCTTCTTGGCCAGATGTGAAATTACCAAAATGAAGGTACCTTTTGGTAAATTCATTCTGCAGTTCTTTTCACCTGACCTAGTGTGAGAAAAATTAGTGGGCAACACAAGGTTGTCATTTCCAGGGTACACCTGATTGTGGTTCAAATATACAGTACCACAATCTTCAAGGATGCTCATACTGCTGATACCATTCCTTCATGTGGGCAGGATTACAGACTGAAGGGAAACCCACCACACAGTGGTATACAAATTTATTTGGATACTGTGTCCCACTATGTCTATCCTAGCTCATCCTCTACTAACTCTGTTCAGGATTAGTTGTTCTTCGTTCTTTGTGCTTACGTGTGGTATTATAAGGATGCTGCCTAATCCTGGGCCTATCTATTCAAAAAGTAAGTACTTTAAGTACTACAGGGGAATATAACAGAATGCCCTGTTGAACTCGATGGGGCTTACTCCTGAGAAGACATGACTCAGATGTGTGGTTTAAGCAACTTCTTGCCTGCTGCTCCTTCACACAAACACACACACTTTCCATATATTTTTGCAACTCCCCATGATTACTCAATTAATAGCAGGCGCTAAGACAGATGTCAAAACGTCTCAAAAAGGTTTATCTGTGAATAATTGAGAAGGTGGTGGGACGCATTATCTGATTGTGCGATGAAATATGTATGAGGAACAGCTGTTTGAAAGAGGCACCTCCTGTGGTTGCGTTAACTTTACAGCCTTTTCTATTAAAAGTGGCCTGTTAATGAAGATGGCTGTTAACTTGGGGTGCTCTTTGAGGTCCATGGAGAGAATCTGATGGATAACTTAATCTTCCTCCAACAGCAGAACCAGCCAAGCAGAAGCAAATTCTCTGCAGAACTGGAGGATCAAGTCTGGCATGTCTGGAGGGGAGAATGTGAGGAGAATGATGTTTAGACCTATGTTTGTTTAAATAGGTTCATGGGGGAAGCCAAGGGTGATAGAGATAACAATGATCTAGTTCAGGAAAGGGAAACTAGCTTGGTATAAAGTGCAGATTATTATTCCACAGCCCATCACAATTGGTTATGTTGGCTAAGGCAGCTGGGAACTGAAGTCCAACAATATCTGAGGGGATGTCAGCCCCACTGAATTAAGGGTTACTGATTTCTCAGTAAAATACCTGTAGGTTTGTACTGGCAATTATTCAATTTTATTATTATTATCATCCCAACTAACTAGCCAAAACAAAACCAACCATGCACATAAGGCATTTATGCAATGTCCCCCTCCACACACAGGGGTTACCCCTTTCTGCACATTTGGGGGTATAATTGATCTTAACCCTCATTTTGCAACCACTGCTATATTGGACATATGATAGACTGCCAACGGATTCTGGGCATGGTATCTTATGCAGGCTGCTATGTTACCCTTTTGCCATGAAGATTTCCTATACCAGGGGTGCCAAAACTTTTCAGGCTGTGGGCCAGAAATGTGGTTCAGGGGGCAAGTCACTATGGCCCAGGATCCGGCCCCCAGGCCATAGCTTGGGCATCACTGTCGTATACTGTACTGTGAGTTTTTGCCTCTTGGAACCTGTTAAACATAGAAACATGAAAAACTACCTTATACTGAATCAGACCTCCACTCCAACTAGTCCAGTATTGTCAACTCTGATTGACAGTAGCCCTCTGAGGGTTCAGCAGGGTTCCTGTATTTCCTGTCATCCAAGTACTAACCAGCCCTTATCTTGCTTAGCTTCCAAATCAGATGATGTCAGGTGTGGTCTGAAAAGAAGTTTCCAAATGAACCCTTCCATTTGTCTAACTACTGTTGAATTTCTGCAAACTACTTAGCTGTCTACTTAGGAGTAAAAAGTCCCCTTGGCAGGCTCCCCAAAAGATGGGAACTCTTTCGTGAAAAGTTTTGATTGAACCTGAAGAAGAAGAGCACAGCAGCGAAAGGAATGGAAAGCAAATTGTGACCAGCAGGAACTCACCCCTTGATAGTCTGGTCAATCATGGAAAGCTAGCTGTCACAGAGAACCAAAACAACAGGAGCTCTCAACCTTTTAAAGCTGGGTCATGCTCCCTCAGACAGCTTTGGCGGCCAGACGGCCATTTTACCCTTCCTCCACCACATGGCACTTCCGGGGGGGGGGGGGCATATGAAATGGAGCCGTGTGCTGCATCTGGCCCATGGCCCACAGGTTGAGAATCCTTGCACTACAACATACTGAATAGAGTGTCCGAACCAGATGTGGGCTATCTTCTTGGCTAGGAATTCTACTCAGAGACGGCAACAATAAACCCAATCTTTAATATATATACTGTATCTCATACTGTATCTTGAAAACTTGATAGGGTCTTCATAGGTTGGAACTCACTTTAATGGCATGTAACAACAATAAATCTAGTTGTTTAACACTTAGTAGGTCTATTATTAGTCCAGGTAATCTTTTCAGTCTATTAGGTCCTACAGAAATATGTAGATAAAAGACTTCCATATAACAAGGTGGTTATGGAGTTTGTGAATTACTGAGGGCTGTGTCATTCAGGTATTGTCCTCAGCTCAAAGACATATGAAGCTCTGTGATCTACCTCTACCAGTGTGTGAAAACAGTAACCATTCAGTCAAATGTTAAAGTGTCCTTCAGTATACACAGCTACACCCAGGGACATCATATTGTTTTGCTGTGTCTGTCTCACACCTAGCGACCTAGAAGTCTTGTCCTCTAATTTCAATTTGTCAAGGTTGGTCAGGGTTATATTCAGTAAGAGACAGGTGACTTATTTTTTTCCTTCCCCACCCCATTCTTTATCTGCAAAGGATACCCAGACAGCCTTACAGAAACCAGCAGGTAAGAAAAGTCACTGACTTTACAAAACATAAGGAGAAAAGGGTGAGTGGGGGAAGATGGAGATAAAGCAAGATAAAGGCCAAATATTTAACACTGCCTGACCACTGAGTAAAGGTCAACATTAGGTGGCCTCTCATGGAAGTCCAAGGACTACCCTTGCTTCTTCTAACTTTCATTCCTGATTGGATTAGGTGTAGTCTTCCACTCATTTGGCTATAAATTGAGTAGACAGAATAAGTGGGGGAATGACCATCAGATATTGAAGGTCTGTAATTCTTGTATGGTTGTTAGAGCTGGACCATAAGGAAAGCTGAGTGCAGAAGAATAGACGCCTTTGAGATGTGGTGCTGGAGGAGAATTTTTTAGAGTGTTTTGGACAGCAAAGAGTACAAATAGGTCGATCTTAAAAGAAATCAACCCCTACTGTTCCTTGGAAGGTCAAATGTTGAAGATGAAGTTAAAGTACTTTGGAAATCAAATGAGAAGAGAGGATTAACTTGAGAAAGCCTTGATGCTGGGAAAGGTGGAGGGCCAAAGAAGAAGGGGGCAGTAGAGAATAAGATAGCTAGATGGCATTGTTGATGCAATGGGCACAAAGTTGGGCGGGTTGAGGAGGATGGTGGAGGATAGAAGTGCCTGATGTGCAGTGGTCCATGGGGTTGCAAAGGGTCGGAACTGACTGTGACTGAACAACAACAACAACAATTTCAAGCATCTATTGTGACAGGCTTCTGCTGGTTAGGGCTGATGGGACTTGAGGACACCAAGTCCCATCAAGGGTCAGAGTTGCCCTATCCACTCAGGCAACTGGAGTGAGAGTATACACATCTTCCAGATCAGAAAGTTTTAACGGCAGGAAGCTTTGAGTCACTTTAAAAAACCAACTCTTCCTTTTTAGGTAAAGGTCCCCCTTGCTTGAAACCCAGTTGTGTCTGACTCTAGGGGTCAGTGCTCATCTCTGTTTACAACCAGAGAGCCAGCACTATCTGTGTCTGCAGATGTTTTGGTGGTCATGCAGCAGATATGCCTAGACACCAGAGAGCACGGAACACTGTTATCATTCCCACTAAAGTGGTACTTATTTATCTACTTGCAGTTTCTTGCTTTTGAACTGCTAGGTTGATGAGAGCTGGGACAGAAGATGGGTGCTCACTCCGTCGTGAAGCACTTGGGTCTCAAACTGCTGACTTTCCAGTCCTCAAGCTGAGTGTCTTAACCGCTAAGACACTGCAGTCCTTTTTATGACAGGGTAAACTGAAGTGGACTTGATCCATGAAAGCTAATATTAAAATACAGCACTAAGTCTTTAAAGTGCCTCACCTTTTTTGTGTTTTTTTGTTTTGTTTACTCTCTGATATGCTTGAAACACAGACAAAACGGCTACCATTTCAAAAATTCCTCTGAGTCTCTACACCTGTTCTACTTTCTTCTTTGGCCATGTCCAAATCTTGGTGATCCTCATGGCGATCAGCCATGAAGACTGTCCTGAGAATATAATGCAGTGGTCTGCCATTTGCCTTCCATATCACAGCATGACAACTGTACCATCGATCCAATTCCCTGAGTCACTTTTGCTCCTGAGCCCTTTTGGCAGGCAAAGTCCTCCTCAGCCCCAGGCCAGTATTGATGAAGCTACTGCCCTCCACCAAAATGGATCCAAGTGGGACTTAATCCACTTGGGAACCATCACCCTTCCCTGTGGACTTTGGCACCCAAGGCCGTTAGTCCTCAGGGTGTTCTACTTTCACCAAAAATCAATTGTCTTGGGAAAAGTAAATGGGTTGCAACTGAGGGACAGCATGAAACTGAAACCTTTCTTTCTTTGTTTAATCCAACAAATCCCAGACTAGTGGGAGTCAGCTAGGGTGCTTTCTGGGGTCCGTTTCCCAACAAAATATGGTTTCCCCAAGCTGAAAAGAAATTCCTCCAAGAGAGCCTCTGACTGCAAGGCGAGTCCTAACCCGGTTTAGGGCGCAAAGTCCACCAAGAGGCCAGAGGTTCATAGGGGGGTTACACTGTGAGGAGGAGCCGCTGCCTCCTCCTTCCCCAGCCCTCCTTTGTCTGCTCCCTTCGCGGACCCTGGTTCCTTCCTCCCAAAGGATATGCCCGGCTTTCTTCCCCTCCCTGCCCGTCGCACGCAAGGCAGCCTTGTTTGTTTTTCCAGTTTCCCCCCGGCCGGTCCCAGAGAAGAAAACAACCGGCCTTGGCTGCGTCACGGCGGCGGCCATCCCCGGAGTCGAGTCCTTCCTTCGCCCGGGGCTGGCGAAGGAGGGACCGAGGCGAGGGGGCTGGAGGAGGAGGCTGGGACGCGGGAGAGAGACAAAAGCCGCCGTCCCATCTCGTGGCCAGGGATTGTTTAGGGAGGATGGAGCCGGGTTTTGGCCTGGCCCAAGTTCATCTAAAAGTAGCCCGGCCGGCCTTTGAAGGGGAAGGACAACAAACGCCGGCTCCTCTCCGGAGTTCATGACCAAGCCGAAGCGGTCATCTCACACACGCACAGAGACACAAACACGTCTTATTATCCAGGACGGGGCTTTCTTTAGCTAAGGAAGCAATGGTTTTGGGGCACAATTTCCTTCTCTTTCTTTTCTCGGATGCCCTCCATGTGGAAGAGAGAAGAGGTGGTGGGGAAGCTGGACAAACAAAACATCCAGTCCCAAAACTCAGAAAAACCCTGGCAGGTTCATGCAAATCTAACAGTGGTCTTTTTTTTTTTAAAGGTCATTGTTTCCAGGGCTTAGAAAATATCTTTTGTCAGTCTGGCCATGTTATTCTGCTATGGTAATAGAGTAGACCAGGAGTGCCCAAACTATGGGCCGGATCCAGCCCATGATGCCAATTCATCCGGCCCACGCCACCTTAATCGCTCCCGGAAGCGGAAGTAAAACGTGCTCAGACAGTCACGTTATACTTCTGCTTCCAGGTGTGATGAGGGTGGTGCAGGCCGGATGAATTGGCATCATGGGTTAGATCCGGCCCATGGGCCATATTTTGGGCACCCCTGGTTTAAGCAGAGAAAATGGCAAAACAGATTGCAAGGTGCATTTCACTTCTGCTTCCGGTGGGAGGAACTACACAACCAGCCCCTTGAACCACGTGACCGGTCTACTAAATCACATGACTGGCCCGTGGGCTGAAAAGTTTGATTATCCCTGGAATAGAAAATACTGCCAGTGACTCAACAATTGATGGTTAACTAACCTGGCAACCATGACGACTAACGATCTTGGGTGCCAAAGTCCACAGGGAAGGGCGATGGTACCCAAGTGGATTAAATCCCACTTGAATCCATCTTGATGGAGGACAGCAGCTTCATCAATACTGGTCTGGGGCCAATGTGTGCCAAAAGGGCTCAGGGCCAGAAAGTGACTCGTGGAACTGGATCAGTGGTGTGGGGGTCACGCAATGTGGAAGCAGAGGAAAGGCTGCTGCATTATATTCTTAGGACAGTCTTCATGGTTGATTGCAATGATGATCGTCAATATTCGGATTCAGATATGGAAGAAGAAGAAGAAAGGTAAAGGTTTCCATGGCTTGAAAACCAGTGTTATCCAACTCTAGAAGGTGATGCACATCACCATTCATGGCCAAAGAGAGCACTGTGCAGATGTTTAGGTGGTCATGTGGCAGGCATGACTATATGCTGCACAGAATGCTGTTACCTTTCCTACCAAAGGTATCTATTTATCTACCTGCAATTTCTTGCTTTTGAACTGCTCAGTAGGCAGGTTTAGCATTTTAGCCCCTTCGTTTGACTACAGCTTCTCAAATTCCTCAGCATTTCCCATCTGGGGCCCAACTTTCCCCCTTGTCTGGATTCATGGTTGAAAACCTATGTCCGATAGTTTGCTTTCAGACTTAAGTTATGGTAGAAACAGAACAGTGAACATAAATGACACTTTGTTTCTATGTCAATACCTTAATTAGGCTAACCCAATTTCAAGAAAGTATGTGCAAAAATTTACATTCTCTGGAGCTTTTTATCAGACAAGACAGGTTTTAGAAAAGAATTGGGTGGTTTCAGGAAACATTTGAAACATAAAATCTGCATTTAGTTCTAACGGTCCCAAAGCATAGATGTCCAGGTGGTGTGGACTGACACCCCATCCAGCAACATCTGGACAGCTGTGCTTTGCCCTGAGTCCAGATGAGATGCAGAAGAAGGCTGCAGCTATTCAGATTAACTTCTGTCACAGGGATTAAGACCCTTTGACAGACCAGAAGTTTTGGACTAAAAGCCATAGCCCATTCCCCATGGGTGGCTGTCGGGAGTGCTGGAAATCAAAATATAGGGATGGCCAAATGTTTCCCATTCTTGGTTCACCAGATTTGGGATGGCCTAAAAACAGTGGCTACAAGGATCCAGTACAGTAGTTTTGAAGCATCTGGTATATCTGGAGCATGTGTAATATATGACTGGCATTAAATAAATCCAAGTGCTTTATTTTTAAAGGCAGTTGCACTGATAATATTATGTACTGCTTTTCCTCCAGAGGTTCAAATACATGTAATATCCACAGCCCAATTAAACAAAACCACTTGGATTAAATAATATTAGTTTTCCATTATCCAGACAGCTTATTCACTTAATTTGACCCATTAGGATTCTTTTCATTCACCTCATAGAATATGATGCCCAATCTTGTTTAGGGAAAATCCCACCACACTAAATCGTTATCTCTTTGTTATACTGTACTTTCTTTGTTGCTCTGTATATTACATGGCATTGCATGTGACAGGAAGTGGAGCGGGGAGATATACTAGTGCAGGGGTTCAGTGCCGTCTCTAGGGAGGGCTGGGGGGGCCCCTCCGGCCCTGGGTGGCACTTTTTGGGCTATGTATGTTCTTGGACTACAATTCCCAGAAACCCTAGCGGGAGCAGGCACCAGCGTTCACCAGGGGGCGGCAAATTTGGCTTCAGCTGAATTCCATCCGACGTTACTGCAGGGGTTTCCAACTTTTTTACGCCATTGGCCTGATCATGCACCCAGACAGCTGAGCTGGCCAGTCACATGGTTCCCCCACCATAAATGCTGCCCCTAAAATGCATCCGTGGCTGTTGTAAACACGTTTGAGACAGCCGAGTGTGCGTTTTACAGTCGTCATGGACACTTCCACTTCCAGTGCATCGGCGTCATGGGCCACATGAAATGGTGCCACAGGCTGGGTCTGGCCTGTTGGCCATAGATTGACCACCTCTGTACTAATGGCTTCACACTCACTCATCTTGTTTCCTGGTCTTTCATACAAAGAAAGAAATAGCACCCTGCCATATACATGAGCTGTGCTGAGTTGTGCAGGCACCAAATGCAGTGAGAGCAAAAGCATCAGTACTGTACATGGAAGGAAGATATAATTCCCCTTCCTTTAGCCATTTATTTCAGAAGCAAGACCACCAATAGACATTTCTAGTCCTCTTCATTTCTTCTTCAAGTGTTGTATCCAATTTCAAATATTGGCTATTCTCATGGCCATGGGTCAGCAAACTTGGCTCTCCAAGAGCACCTGGAGTGTCAAGAACACCTGGAGTGCCAAGTTTACTGACTCTTTCATGGTGATCAGCCACGAAGAATGTCCTGGGAACAATATAATGCAGTGGTCTTTCATTTGCTTTCCACATCACAGCATCCCCCCGCCGCCACCCAAGAAACACCTGGGGATGGAGCTGGGAGGATGCCACAGCAACCGGCGCACAGGACTCGCCCCTGATGGAGCTTTAAAAGCTGCCATGGTGGTGGGACCTTGCTGCACCCCCGCCACCTGAGAAACACCTGGGGATGGAGCTGGGAGGACACCACGGCAACCAGCACTGGGCCCATCTCCACTGGCCTGCTGGGGCTTTATAGGTTGCCATGGCGATGGGCGGTGGAACTTTTGTTGCAGCCACCCCTGGTCTGATTTGTGGCTGGGGTAGAGAGGCTGTTTGAATTTGGTATTGTAATGTGGTACTATGGTTTTGCATCGAATATTCTGTTTTGTCTGACTGAATATTGTGTTGTGTCCCCTCCCCCCCCCCCCGCTGTATTGATTATATTGTATAATTTTCCTTCCGTTTTGACTATAATGGTTTTTGATTGTATTGTATTTTTATGTAAGATTTATTAACTACATTGACTGTTAATTTCCGATTGTATATTGTATGAATTGAGTGTGAGACTAAACAACAAAAATTCTGATTAAGTTGACATTAATTGGACATAGTTACAGCTTAATTCTAGTTTCTGGTTTTACAGTCCCACTAGTATAAAAAAAAGATTACATACCTTCTATACACATCATGTCAGTGAGGTATATTTTGCTCTCGGTTAGATAGATCTCAAATAACCAAATATTCTCTGAGCAGAACACATAGATTTGAACAGATGTCATTAACAGCAACCTTGTATTTTCTTTCTTGAAGTTTGTAGCAGTTTTACATGCTGAATGGCAATCCTTTGGAAGTATACAAACTACACACACACATTTACAAGACAATGAATCATAAGTGCTAGAAATGTACATTTAGCAACTCCCATACAATATACACATCAGTTGTATCTGAGTTATTATTAACATTTCCCCCCTTGCACCTAATCCCTTATGCCTTTTATTATAATCCTACACATTACAGTTAATCTGTAATGATACCACTTCAGAGGGACCTGTTGCTCACAGTGATGGTAATTTGTAACCTTGGTAACACTTTAAAATAATGAATCGAACAATGATGTCTACTGTATTTCTACAGTAGGAGGGGCCTAAGGATTATTGCCTCTGTCACAGAATGAATTGAAGGAAATGATAAGGCCAGGTTCATCATTCTGAGTAGACAAGAATTTCATTTAAAAAAATTTATTTTAAAGGCTCACCAGAGACTGAAAATTGATTTATTTTATTGTCTGGCTTCCCTTGAGCAAATCAAGGTGTTCATTGTGTCATTGTTTGTGTTTGCTAACAAAATTAGTAATATAGAAAATATTTGAAGTAACTGGAGACTTGATTCTATCTCTCCCATTTCTTCCTTGAGAAGCCTCAGGAGCACAGAAACATCATATGCTATTGAAAGTCAACTCTGAAGATTTGAAGTTTATGGAGATGAGAGATTCTGCCCATTGTGAATCTGGCTTTTCTGATGATTGCTCCCAGGCAATGGAGTTGCCTTCTAATATGGGCACTTTGTTGTCTCCTCATGTCCTCCACCTTTGACTATTACCTTCCATTGTCAAGCCATAATCTCTTTATGGTGTTTGGTTTCTGAAGCCTGATTGGCCTATGAGGAATGATATTTTATTTGGTAGCTATTGCACTTCCTCACTGTTGTACTATTAAACCAGGGGTGCCCAAACTTTTCGGGCCATGGGCTGGTCATGTGGTTCAGGGGGCTGGTCACTATGGCCTGTGAGTCATGATCCAGCCCCCAACAGCAATTCATCCTGCCCACAAAGCCCTCATCAGTCCCGGAAGTGGAAGTAAAATGCGCCTGGGAACAATGAGGGCTTTGCGGGCTGGATGAATTGGTGTCGCGCCAGATCTGGTCCACAGGCCATAATTTGGGCACCCCTGTTTTAAACTGTTGTTCATTCAACTTTATCTTGAAATTTAATCATTATTTTATTTTATTTTATTTTATTTTATTTTATTTTATTTTATTTATACCCACCCCGCCCATCTGGAATATTTTCTCACTCTGGGCGATTTACAACACAAAAGTGCTTGTGGCATCCTTATTTGTATGTGCTTTGTAATTTTTATTATGGGTTGCCTGAGGCAGAGCAAACAGAAATAAATTGCAAAAATATTCAAACAAAACAAAACCTATGTGTGTTTTTGTTCTGTGACTGATAGGTCTGGAGCAGTGTTAATAATGTCATCAATAGAGAATAATAATTTTGTGTCAGAAATTATTCTGGGTTGAAAGAATTTTTGCTAGAGAAACTCCACTCAGGAGAGGCCCAAATGAGGCTATTTTCATGTCCCCAAGAGCTGGGGCAGAGACGGGTGCTCAATTGGTCATGCAGTACCCAGGTCTTGACCTGCTGGCCTTCTAGCCACCGCAGCCATGATCTAGTAAAAAATTATTCTGGGTTGAAAGGATTTTTGTGGAAGAAACGCCACTTGGGATGCACAAATGAGGCTCCTTTCATGTCCCCAAGAGCTGGGACAGAGGCGGGTGCTCAATCTGTCATGCAGTACCCGGGTCTCGAACAGCTGACTTGCCAGTCTTCCAGGTAGCAAGGTGAGCTTCTTAACCACTGAGCCACCACAGCCCCATGGTCTAGTGCTATGCTGGTTGGGCATAGTACCAGATGAATTGGGATTCATGGTCCAAAATACTACTACTAATACCTTATCCCAGTTCTGATTTGCCTGGTTCTGTGGACAATCTGATCAGGAGAAGAGATAATAAAGTAACTAGTCTTTGTAGCCTCCCTCTACCCATAGTGTTTTACACTGTTATAGATCAGAAGCTACTAGGATGCCAATCAATGCATTACATGAGCTACATATAGCTGTGACCATGCACTGTTCCCATGCTTTTCAATGGACTGGATATAGATTAGGGCTCAGGCTAGAATTCTTTTGCTCAACTCTGTATGTGTAAAGGTTGATGGTGTCATCAGTTATGGACTTCAACCTTTATTTCAAACATACTTACCCTCCTCTCCATGCATTGAAACACCCCATGGATCCCTTTTGACCTATCCTCCTTTATTATATGATCATATGATTATTTTATCACCATTGCAGATGCAAGATTCACCTGCCAGTTGGCTCCATATAGAAGTTGGAGAAAAGGTGGGGTTTTTTTTTGTTCTTTGGAGTAGGCAACAAAGTGCCTTTGGATGGCATGGAAATTTCCAAACTAGGAAAGAAATTTTGAAATACTTCCTTGTGGCTTCCACAAACAAGAGAGTTGCTTTGTGGGGGGAAACCTTGGGAAATATCCCAGGCTGAGCATAAAGAATGAATGGATTCCTGAACAACTCCTACAGAAGTACCTAATGCAGTCCATTCTAGTTCATGCAAATTCCATTTTGTTTATCTTTACAAAACCTGCACATTATTTTAATCAAAGGTAACATTTGCAAACTCCTGAGAAGAATGCCATCAAGTTGTACATTTCTGAGAAATATTTGCAAATCCATTATTGTCCTAGGTTCCCTCCCTGAGAATATTTTTACCTTTACTTGGGAAATATCCCAGGCTAAGTACTACTTAGAAACCCTCATGAATAGTGCTAACACCAAATCTACCATTAGTCCTTCTGTATGAGCTTTCTCCATTATTAAATCTAACAAAAAATTGTTCACAAGCTGAAAGCTAAATTAAATGTAATTGCTTTTATTTGTCTATTGCTTTCGTATCATTAAAATATTTTTAGTTACATTTTATAAAATAGCATCCACTCTGATTATTACCTGCCATATCTGTTGAGCCACTTCCTGTGTATTCAGTAATAGGTACCACAACATTAGCAATTATGCGAACTAGAGGAGGGGAAAGAGAAGTATGTGTTATATGTTGTATCTGTCAAGATATGTTACACTTCCCATTAACAAAAACATTATTCTTGTTGAAGACGCTATGAAGCATATCTTTCATGAACACTTTATTAATGATCAATAGTTGTCAAAAACTAGATATGCATAGATTTAAGATGCAAAGCAGCATTAGAAAAGCTAAGAAAACAGAAAAACTGAACTGAGGCAGAACAATGTCCTCCCATCTTTTAAAATAAAACAAATTTACAGAGCGAAAATGGTGCTATTAAGCTTCTGTAAAAGATTGACTTTGTTGGTTTAATTATACTGTAGTTTATTTTATAAATATGATTCAAAGGAAGTTTGCCGTACTGAATGCCAATGAAGCTTGACTAAAGAAAACATTAAAAAAAGAAGCACATGCCAAATTCTAGTCATCATTATTTGTACATTTTTCAAACCTAAAGCACCAACTGAAATACAAGAATATCTGGTTAGCTAACATTACAGTATCTGACAATGAGCATTAAAAATAAAGTGTATGGTTTTTGCCTCCCACCCCATCATAGTGCAACTTGTTCCATTATCTGGAAATGGAAATACTTGCAATAACCTACTGACAAAAGAACACAGCCCCTAGCATCCAACATTCTGGCCTAATCCGCCCATGGGGCACACGAAGCACCTTGTTAACTTCAATGATGGAAGCTCCATTCATGCAAAGGAATGCACACGCTAATTGAGTGCCACTATTGAACCAATTCAAAAAAACTGTTCCAAAGCGAACACCAACGCTCCCATGCCATTCCTGGAGAAATGAGTGGACTTTATTGGTTGTGGGCACAAATTATAGCACAAATTAATATCTACTTTACTTTTTTAAATGTCATCAGCATGAATATCACCACCACCATAATCAAAAGTTGATATATTTTTTCTAAAAAATGTCTTAAGGCAGAAATTAAAATATGTACAACTGAAAACAATAGACTCAAAGGGCTAAATCCGGTTGTTATTCCTGATTAGAATAGAATCAATGGGATTAAACATGGCCTGTTCATTTAACAGGTCTTTTTAAGCTTCAGGATGAGCCTAGTCAAACAACAATACAGGTAGCCTCCATATCCATAGGGGATACGTTCCAAAATCTACCTTGGATACCTGAATCCATGGATAACAGCATATTGTATATGTTACATTCCAGACAGTGCCCTCTAGTGGTCAGTTTGGAATAGGAAAAGGAGTAAGACAAGGCTGCATTTTGTCACCCTGCTTATTCAACTTATACACAGAGCACATAACGCGCAATGCAGGGATGGAGGAATCACAAATTGGGATCAAAATTGCTGGGAGAAACATCAACAATTTGAGATATGCAGATGATACCACCCTAATGGCAGAAAGTGAGGAGGAATTTAAAAAGCTCCTGATTAGGTTGAAAGAAGAAAGTGAAAAAGCTGGCTTGAGACTCAATATAAAGAAAACCAAGATAATGGCAACAGGCCCTATCAGTCCCTGGAAAATAGATGGGGAAGAAGTAGAAGCAGTGACAGATTTTACTTTCTTAGGATCAAAGCTCACTGCAGATGGGGATTGCAGCCATGAAATAAAAAGGCGACTGATTCTTGGGAGGCAAGCAATGAGAAACCTGGAGAACATAGTGAAAAGTAGAGACATCACATTGCAAACAAAAATTCGTATAGTCAAAGTAATGGTATTTCTGGTGGCAGTGTATGGTTGTGAGAGCTGGACCATTAGGAAAACTGAGCACAGAAGAATAGATGCCTTTGAGATGTGGTGTTGGAAGAGAGTTTTGAGAGTCCCCTGGACAGCAAGGAGAACAAATAGGTCAATCTTAGAAGAAATTAACCCTGACTGCTCCTTAGAAGGTCAAATAGTAAAGATGAAGCTGAAGTACTTTGGACATCAAATGAGAAGAGAAGATTCGCTTGAGAAAGCCTTGATGCTGGGAAGGGTGGAGGGCAAAAGAAGAAGGGGGTGGCCAAAATGAGATGGCTAGATGGTATTGTAGACACAATGGGCACAAAGCTGAGCGAGTTGAGGAGGATGGTGGAGGACAGAAATGCCTGCCGGACAGTGGTCCATGGGGTCGCAAAGGGTCAGAATTGACTGCGACTGAACAACAAAAAGCCTGCTCTGAAATGGATAAGAATATCCATTTGCAAATTCCTGTTCTATTTTCGCTTTAAAAATTTGATTTCTCTTCTCCCCATTTTCTTTCCACTCCCCTTTTCTTGTCTATCTTAACTTTGTAGTTTATTAACTCAGTGGTATGGTCTCTCCCCAACCCCTCTGTTTTGGTTTATCTCTTCTTATTATTCAGCTCTCATTTGTTGCCCAACTATTTGCTTGCATTTGTTATTGTGCTAATACAAGATCTCTTCTGCTAGTAATTGAACATTTGGCAAATTAGGACAAAGGTGATGTCCAGTACAGGTTGCTCCTCCTCCCCCTCAGATAAGTGATTGTGTATAGGGTTTTGTTAGCAGAGGCACAACACTGGTGCAATTGTGTATTCCAGCACAACTGAGCAAGTGGAGATTTTCTTTCTACTGGGGTAATTTTGGGTTTAGGTAAAGTTAAGGTCTCCCTTGCTCAAAACCCTGTCTTGTCCAACTTTAGAGGGCAGTGCTGATCTCTATTTACAGTCAAAGAGCCAGTACTGGCTGCATCTGCAGATGTTTTGGTGGTCATATGGCAGGTATGACTAGATTCCTAGAGTGCACAGAACACTGTTAGCTTTCCCACTGAAATGTTACTTATTTATCTACTTGCATTTTTTTTTGCTGTTGAACTGCTATGTTTGCCAGAGCTGGGACAGAGATGGGAGCTCACTTTGTCGTGCAGCACCCAGATCTCAAACTGCTGACCTCCTGACCTTCTGGCTGCCATAGTCAGTGTTTTAACCACTAAGCCACCACAGCCCCATTTGGGATTTAGATCACAGTAAATACAAATATGATGCCCAATGTGGTGTAGCGGGTGACTAGGACTCAGAAAACCTGGATCTGACTCTCTCCTCAGCCATGGAAACTCACTGGTGGTGTGGAACCTGTAAAGCCATTCCTTGAATATCTCACTTACCTTGATAGCCATATAAGGGCCACTAAAGGTTAGTTCAAACTTGATGGCACAAATACAAATATACAATGAATACACATAATAACAAGTACAAATATAGCTTTTGAAATGTGGATCTACAGACAGCTGCCAAGGATATCATGGGTTGACCATGTGACTAATGTAGAAGTATTGCACTGTATGGATAAAGAACAAGAACTCTTTAAGACCATTAAGCATAGAAAGCTCTAGTACATTGGCCATATCATGAGGAACAACATAAAGTATAGAATACTCCAGTTTGCTCATGCAAGGAAAGATCACTGGGAAGAGAAGCTCTGGATGTAGATGGATTTCTTGGCTGAAGATCCTGAGAGACTGGTGTAGCATGTCCTTGGAATAACTGTTCCAAGGAGCTAAGAACAGGAAGACTATTGCCATGATGATAGCCAATATCCAGAACAGATATGGCACCTAAAGAAGAAGAAGACAAATATAGCTGGATATCTGAGAGGTTTGAGTATCTGGCTGCAGAGACAGAGTTTGGCAGTTCAATTCCCCACTCTGTGTCCCGGGAGAATAGGCAGCCTATGTAGCTGCAGCCTATGGACAAGCTGCAGAATCCCAGTACACCCCCAGAAGAAAGGAATGGTAAACCACTTCTGAGTTCTAGAAAAACAGAGTTGCCATAAGTCTGAATTGACTTGATGGCAGAAACTAAATATTAAGTATACAAATAGAACATCAATGTTCCAGTCCTATAGACATCTATTCAATTTGGTAAACTTCACTCTTAAGCACGTTGGTATGGAATAACATCCTTAAATATCAAGAACTGGCTGGAATGTGAGTTTCTTATTTTCTTGCTTGAGTGACTTCTAGTTACATACAATATTGAAGGACCAATGTTCTGGACCAGTATAATGAGGATCCATACGTTCTGTAGTAACATAGGTGAACTTTGCTTTTTCACATGGAAACATGCACAGGGATAATAGATACATCCAAAGTGCAAGTAGCTTTCTCTCCAGGATGTAAGACAGGGAAGTACCCAACAATTTTGGGACCTGAGGTTGTGGTCTAGATGTTCTCAGGTGTCAGCCTAACCTTACATTTGAAGATCCAAGATCGTTTTCAACTCTTCCCAGTTCTGCTGTTTAGTATTTAAGAATATGGATTTGAAAAGAAACAATCTACTGTCTTTTGTACCACCCAGTCGAGGGGTAATTCCAACAGTTGTGGAATTAATTAGCACATCTGAGCCAAAGTGATGAGCTTCTAAAACCTCACTCCAGAAGACATTTATTTGACAGTCAAACTTATTTCAGAGAAAAGTTGAAAAGGATTATATTGTAAGCCTTTTCAATGTAAGTGGGGGGAAGGAGATTGACAGATATGCTTTGCGAAGCCATTGAAACCTGTTGGATTAAAAAAACACTAATCTTGCCTAGATTGTGACCAGTGTAATTAGGAACACCGAGTCATAGTGAAGGAGGGTATGTTTTGTGAACACTGCCTGTCAATGCATCCATTTGCATTGTTCACATTCATGCAAAAGGAACTGAAAGTATTCCCTTTGCCCAGACATGTATCAATCCCAAGAACCATCTCTCTTTTTGCTGGTAAATCATCCCTTCTCCATATACTGTACCTTTTAAAGCTTGTTTATTCTAAAACCCTAATCAGCTACTATGTCAAGGCATTTTTCAAAACCAGGATGCCATCAGAAGATGATAAAGGAACCCATGCTGGAAAAGGTTGCTTCTCTGAGATCAATTTCTTTTTAAGTTTAGAGCAATGCTTCTATGTATACAGGAAGCACTCTGGCCCAGATTCACAAAACAGTAGTCCTATCACTGGACAAAAAATGTGTGGGAGAAATGTTGTACATCATCTGACTGAAGGAAAATAGCTTGCACTAGACTGTGTCACAAGCAGCCCAAATTGTGAGCTGTATATCTGTATTATCACACACTCAGTCTTGAATCCAAAGAAGAAATGAGAACACAACCACTAGATTTCACTGCTAGCAGATACGGACGAAAGATGAGTCAAGATTCTGGCCAGTCTTTTACTCCGATTGGCTTTGGACTGCTCTCCCTGATGTCATCGCCTAGCTAGTTCTGATTGACTGTGTGATAACTTATCCATGTGAAAGAGAAGGAGGTTTGGTATTAATTAATTAATTTGAGAAGAATGTTTTCTTCTCAAAATACATCATGCATTGAAGAGTTGTGTGAATGAACATCCTATTTAGTATATCAGAGTGTAAACAAAACCATCTCTCTCTCTCTCTCTCTCTCTCTCTCTCTCTCTCACACACACACACACACACACACACACACACACACACACACGCACGCACGCACGTTGTGGCACCTTAAAAACTAATTCCTGTATTTTAATGTTAGCTTTTGTGGACCAAGTCCACTTTGTCAGACATATAAGTGAGACCTCATGGTTTCAATGTATACATATCAAGTTGTTTGCATCTGGTGAAGAAGATGACATCTGTTTGTACCTGTGCAAGTTTCTTCATGAGGTTGATGGATCTCCAATTCAAATAATTCATCCTATTTAGTGATCTCTTTAGGGCAGGACTTGGGAGGCAGAAGCCCAGGGCCTCACTTGAGAAGATGAGCAATAGCACCTAACAAATAAAAGCTGGCTTCCCACTTTCTAAACTTTTATAGTTAGAAGGAATTGAAGTAAAACATATGGCCACCTAAATAACTGTTCCTGCCCAGAATCTAAAATTACCTAAAAGTACCTTTGGTGATGGTATTCCTCTTAGGACATTACTCTGTAAAATCTGATTAAACTGAAATAATTTTACAGTTAGTTTCAAATTAAGGGACTTGATGGTTTGGTGTTTTATACATGAAAACACATAATATTTAGCCATTATCTTATACCAACAAACATAGATGGTCATTGTTGTAGTAGTTGTTGTTATAATGTATGTAGAACATAGAAGTACTGTGCTGGATGAATAAAGAACAAAAACTCTTTAAGACCATTAATTAATTAATTAATTAATTTCATTATATTCATACCCTGCTCATATAAAGATTCAATATCTGGGCCATGTCATGAAGAACAACATAAAGTATAGAATACTCCAACTCGTTCTGCAGAGAAAGATCCCTGAGAAGAGAGACCCTGGACGTAGATGGACTTCATGGCTGAAGAACCTGAGAGACTGGTGTGGCACATCCTCGGAAGACCTGTTCCCAGGAGTTAAGAACAGGAAGACTATCGCCATGGTGATAGCCAATATCCAGAATGGATATGGCACCTGAAGAAGAAGAAGAAGAATTTACTTCTTTTTTCTTATAGGTGGATCAAAAGGACAAACCTAAAAATTAAGAGTCCTCAAAATTTACAAGTGAATTGACACATTTGGAAAACCAGTGACTTTGTTGCTGTTATTACTATTGCTATTATTACTATAATGGTGTTTCAAGCATATCAGAGAGTAAACAAAATAAAACAAAAGACAAAAAATGTGGCACTTTAAAGACTAACTGCTATATTTTAATGTTGGCTTTTGTGAATCAAGTCTGTTTTGTCAGACATAGGAGTGAGACTTCATGGCATCAATTTATACACATCAGGTACAGAGGTACAGGGTGATTGTTAGCATAACAGATAAGTATATAAATCAATAGGCTTTTTACATCTGGTAATAGCAGATGATCTCTGGTTGTTATTTGGATTAGTTATGAAGTTTGCCATGTTTAATATAATGGTATTGTTGTTGATGATGCCAGTGATGTTGGTGTTGCTGATGATGGTGATGAGGAGAAGGATCCGTTCCCTGAAATAAACCCTTCAGTTTTGTTCACATACAGTAGAATGGATTTCGTTGGTTTTACTGAACTTTTCATACAACTGTATATAATGAAAAGTCTGGATGTTTGCTTATGGATATGGAAAGATATAATGAGAGAAGAGTGAGCAACATAATAACAGTGCTGTTCCCTTGGCTGGAATTAATGAAAAACTCTTTGGAGAAAAGATAACACTTGCATTGCCTGGCATTGGAAACCCTCAATTACAAAATACTGAAATTAGAGTTTATTTTTTATTTGCTTGGTCATGAAATAATACAGAGCAATCTATTATTTTAAACATTTATTCAAGAGTTATATTTAATATCACTATCTATCCTGCATATTATTTCATAGTGGGGCAATTAAAAATGAGCTCCCATTTTGGAAGATACATCTCTCACCTTTGTATGGCACTTCCTTTATTATCCGTACTTGATGCATTATTCTACTAGAACATTGTTTATAAGTCAGCAGATATCCAAGGTGATGACACACATGTTTTTCTTTTCTATTCTTTTCTATTTTAGTTTATCTTATTTCTGAGTCCATGCCAAATGACAGGGGTCTTCCCATTCATATGTCTGACAAGCTGTTAATGCTTTGTCTTCTCATGTTCAGTACACCAACAAAAGGTTAGATGACAGATTTCTAGTTCTTGACTCCACTTGTTATGGGGGATGAATTTTGGGGACTACTGAAATTTATAACTCTTGAATTTTGATAAGAAAAATAGGTCTCAGTTAAGAAAAGAGAGGAACAAAAAAAAAAAGCAAAGCTTCTAATATAACGATTAACTAAAACAAAACCAATATGTAACTAGGATAGATTTCTAAGAGGTCCAGTAAAGACAAACCAATTTCACTTGGAAAACCAAAGCAAATAAATGCAGAACCAAGATAAAGACATTCTTTCTTTTTTGAGATACAATACTTGGTTTTGGTTTTGGGATGTTGCTTATGCTTTAGGTGCATTCTGAAGCTCTGGGCAAATATCTAGAAATGTGCCATTTGAATTTTGTTGACTAAATCCACCAAATTACAGAATTATCCAGTCTAGGAGTTACACTTGACAGACCTATACCTAAATTTCACTCACCTGGAGAAAGCTGTAGCACAAAAGGTCCACGGCTTTTTGAAGGCCTGACTCCTTGTTCGGAAAGGAAGCTGTCCTTGTGCTTACTCCCCGGTAGCATAGGGTTTTTTTTTCTGTACAAGAAGCTAGTTGGAGTCAAGACACAAAGCCTGCCAGCTGTGTCAGTCTCCAGGTGAGCAAAATTTTTGCATAGGTCTCTCAGGAGAAACTCCAACTTGGGCTTCTGGAAGTTCAAGAACACTTGGAATGCCAAGGTTGGCCATCACTGTCCTAGAATGAAGAATTCTGAGAATTATGGTCCAAAAATAAAATCCAAAGACATATCCCTACCTGTTGCATTCTCTTAAGAGATAGATTAAGACACTTTTACTCTCTCCATTAAGGCACAATGCTAATTAGCCAACAGACCTGGGAGCTGACTGAACTGACACAAAGTCAATTAGCGCTGTGATGAATCCAAACCTTTCCTATCTAGGGACTCTGGAAATGACTTAGGACTATTCTGTCTTTGGCCTTACTCTGGAACACCTTACCAACATAGCTGCACCAAGCCCCCTCCCTGGAAATATTTAAGAGATAGTTGAAGACCTCCCTCTTTAAAGAGGCCTTTCATAACATCCTCCCTAATGCCCCCCATTTTTTCTTTTTACAGTTTCCTTACTTGAAAATTTTGTTCAGTTTTTTGCAATATATTGCCATTGTGAGGGTGTGTGTGTCTTATTTCATGTCCAGGTAGAGCTTTAAATAGCCAAAATGAAGCCACCTTCTTGGCTTTGTCGTTGGCCAATCTTAAATCCTCACTGGTACAAGTTTCCGGTAGTAATTGGCAGACCAGTAAAAGAACTGGATTCTGTATCTCTCCACATTTACAGAGTGTGTTGTTATCCACCAGCAGCCCCCACTTGGTCATGTTGGTCTTACATTTAGGCACTCCGATCCTCAGCCTATTCAGGGTCATCCAAGTGAGGTTGGGTTCCTCAGCCGTATCTTCCTTTAATGTTATTCTTCATTGAGTGAGCTTCGTCTTCCATCTTTTAATTTGGTTTTTCTTTTGTGTATCTTCAAGAATGTTTGTTCTTGCCATAAAACTCTTCCTGGATCTGAGTCACAAGAGGATTTTTTTCCTCAACTGAGCTTCGTCTTCCATCTTTTAATTTGGTTTTTCTTTTGTGTATCTTCAAGAATGTTTGTTCTTGCCATAAAACTCTTCTTGGATCTGAGTCACAAGAGGATTTTTTCCCCCTCAACTGATATAGGTTTATCCATCTGGCACAACACTTCTATATTAACCAGATGGATAAAGAACAAGAACTGTTTAAGACCATTAAACAGAGAAAGCTCCAATACCTTGGACATGAAATATAGAATACCCCAACTCATCTTGCAAGGGAAGATCCTTAGGAAGAGAGGCCCTGGACATAGATGGACCTAATGGATGAAGAACCTGAGACTGGTGTAGAATGCCCTCCGAAGAATTGTTCCAAGGAGTTACGAATGGGAAGAATTTCCCCATGATGATAGCCAATATTAGGAATGGATACGGCAATTGAAGAAGAAGATGTAGGTTTGATTACACTGCATCATAAAAAAATAAATATTGTCTGCTGCTTGGTCTAACCCATCCAAATCTGAAGTCCGATTCTGCCTAGGACATCAGGATCTTAAGTAAGCAAATCTCACCCTCTTGGTTAGATTCTTACGTTGATCATGTGGGGTATTTGTTGTTGTTCAGTCGCACAGTCGATTCCGACCCTTTGCAACCCCATGGACCACTGTCCGCCAGGCACGTCTGTCCTCCACCATCCTCCTCAACTCGCTCAGCTTTGTGCCCATTGTGTCTACAATACCATCTAGCCATCTCATTTTTGGCCGCCCCATTCTTCTTTTGCCCTCCACCCTTCCCAGCATCAAGGCTTTCTCAAGTGAATCCTCTCTTCTCATTTGATGTCCAAAGTACTTCAGCTTTATCTTTACTATTTGACCTTCTAAGGAGCAGTCAGGGTTGATTTCTTCTAAAATTGACCTATTTGTTCTCCTCGCTGTCCAGGCGACTCTCAAAACTCTCTTCAGTTTATTAACACAGCTGTGCCTATTTATCTTTAGCTCAAAACACACTGTGGCCTAGCTGTACTATCCAATAACATGGTTTCACACTAGAAACAAGCCCTTGGTCCATCTCGCCTTATATACCTATTTCTGACATCAGCTCATTGACTTGCCCAGACGTACCCAGCTGCTGCTGGAACATGCATGCCACCAGGGGATGTGCTTCAGCTGAGCTGGCAGCAGGCATTGTGGTAGCTACAAGAGTTATAATGTTCCCATATAAAAATACATTACCGAACTACCGACCATTTGAACAGCTATAGCATGCCTTAAAATCTGTAAGTGATAGGCAGATTCTGAGTTCAGATTAGGAATCAGCATACTCGATATCATGTAAATCACATGTGTTATTCCCAGTAGCAAAATCATTGTTGTGCAGTGTTATACTGTATTAGGCTTGTATTGTATGGTTGTTTTAATGTTATAATCTGCCCAGAGTGGAGAAACTAGCCAGATGGATGGCAAAGAAACAAATAAAATATGCCACCATAGTGGCCAACAGCCTGGGTCTTCAGTTGCTTTGATTTGGCTCTTCTGTTGCTTTGTCCCTTTCTTTGCCTCCTCTTTGACTCTTCTGCTGGCAGATCTTAGCAAGCAGAAGAATATTGCAGGACAATCTCTGAGGTTAGTCAGCACAAGGGGTTTTTGCCAGCAGCACAGCAGCTGGATCAGCCCAAGAAACTTTTGCACATTGTAAAACTACTACAGCAAATGTATCTTCACATTTGAATTCATCTGACTGAAAGACTTAGCCATGTTTTTCTGCTTTATATACAGGATTTTTTTCTTTCTTGAATATGCTTTCAAATGTTAAGAGAAGAGGCTATTTTTATTTTGCATTTGCTCTCCCTGTTTTAAGTTTATTAAATGTCTTAACTTTAAAATTTGCTGAGAATCCTTAAAACTTTTCTGGACTGTTGAAAATCCTGAAGTTTCCATTGAATAGTAGAAACTTCTAACTCTCTGCTTTCCTTCCTGGAAATTGAAATGCTTACATTAGTTGGAGTGAGAAGATACTAGATTGTGTTAGAGTTTAATATTTAATATAATTTTTCTTGCATTTTTAAAAACTTAGTGGGGTTGAGTGATGTGTTTGGAAACTCAGTAATTGATCTGCTTTCATTCAGTCATTCTGTTTCCCTCTCTTTATTTAATATATACCATAGATTCTTGTAACATTATTGTCAACCTTGTACAGTATTTCAATTCTTATGCCATTGCTTTTGCAATAATCACAGTGTAACTGCTTAATTCGGTGTGTTCTAAACATTACCTTTACTCTCATATTTCTTACAGTACTGTATATTGTTTGCTTTTATTTCTGAGGAACATCTGTGACTTTTCATCATTGTGTTTGTTATTACAATGTATTATGTTTGGATTACATTTACCATATTGTTCTGATTTAAAGATCATGCTTCATAAACTCACAGAACCGGTGTAGTGTGTAAGAAGGATCCCCTTTTCTTTCTTTCACATTAATGAGTACATGTTTGTGGTACGAAACATTGATACAGTATAGGCTTGAAGTGTTAAACTGTAGCTAAAATCCTGTTGCACAGCTCCATGTGTACAGTGGTGATGATGTCATCAATGGTGGCTAATTGCCTTTGATTAAAGGCTTCCTTTGAGAATTGTTGAGTGCATGTGACTTCCTTGAATTTTGTACAAATTGCATGCACCCCTAAGCTATCTTTAATCAGCTGTGATTTGCTTTTAGTCAGCATTGATTTGCTTTTGGTAATAACATCATCACTGCTGTCTACACAGAGCTATCTCACAGCCTGGGACTATTACCTTTGGCGTACCAGTGCATGACTTGATGGACTGATAGTCTAACTCAGCATAATTCAAGGTGTGCTCCTGTTTGGATGCTTCCTATACCAAGTATGCTCAAAGTAACCTCCTATTTCCTTACATAGAGATCTCCCAGGTGAACAGACCTAAGACCATTTCGTGTGAGTTGCATCAGAAGATCAAATTGCATCTGATTTTATGTTGTACAAGAATACTTCTGAAATTATATTAAAAGCAAAGCAATCACACTTATATACCACCTCATAATGCTTAGTGCACTATCTGGCCAGTTCACAAGCTAATCAGCATTTTGCCCCCAACATGCTGGTCTGTGAAAATATTCCAGGTACTGAACTGAGAAAGCAATATAAGATAGAACATTCAAAGATGTCATTTGAACAGGATTAGGTGGCAGAAATCCAGGGACTGGTCAACAGAGGAAGGTCTCCAAACAAAACATCCAGGCTTGCATACATTGATGAAGGGAACATGATGACACAATAGCTAAAATCTTGTTTTATAACCTATATTGCACAAGACTTCTGACATCCCCAGCTGTGGTGATTTTTCAAAAATTAAAAATTTCTGACATCATTGTAGGGGTCCCAAGGCTAAATCTGAAACATTTCTAAGGAGAATGCTTTTCTGTTTTGGAATACGGCAGCACGTTCTAGGCACCTCTATAAGAATGTAACACATAATTTAAGAAAGGTTATTGTAAACTGCATCATAACTATACTCTTTCCAACCCAAAGCCTTTTTCTTGCCTGTGAGAATATTTTCTGTGCAGTGATGAAGAAATGTCATTGCTTCAAGTATCACACCAGCACAGTAATCAATACAGTCCACATTAAATCTTGAAGACGTGCTATCATTTGACAGGAAGGGTTAAGAACTGGCACATTTCTTTTGAGGGTGTCAAACAACCAAAAAAACCCCCCAAAGAGCTTGTGAGGCTGTTAAAAAAACAACATGATTTGAGATCTATGGAAGCATGTTCATGGTGTAATATACTGACTAAGAAGCTCATCTCAGCCATGAGCGTATGAGTTTAGACTAGTTTCCTCTGTCTCAACATGTATGCCTCATCTACAAAATGGGAATTATGATGCTGGATTATCATGCATAGTAATTGTAAGAATTACTGCGAAACTCTTTTATCTCACAAGATGTGTTCTCCCTCCTTCCTTCCCTCATCCTGTATAATGATGGTAAAGATGGGTGATAAATATATGAATAAGAAGTGTTCAGGGTGTACCATGGTCGTTTTTTGTACTTCTACTCAGCCAGATCCCCAAAAAGTAGAAGTTTAACAGATAGGGTTTAGTCTGGAGTACATTTCCTAATACATCATGTGACCACTGGGAAATATATTGTGTTGGACCCCTTTATAAGCAGTCCAAATTGCAGTTTAAGATTTTGGTACCTAAGAGACTATCTCTCTCTGATGAATTCTGCCTGGCCAACCAGATCTTCTCAAACCTTTGGAGTATGGGAGCCTACCTTAAGAGAGGCCAGGCAAACCTAGGAACAGAGCCTTCTTGGAGGTGGCACCAGAATTATAGAATGCCCTTCCAGGATATGTCCATCAGGCTCGATCCCTTTCTGCGTTTCGGAAGCTGACAAAGCCATTAATAATAATAATAATAATAATAATAATAATAATAATAATAATAATAATAATAATAATAATAATAATAATAATAATAATAATAATAATAATAATAATAATAATAGTAGTAGTAGTAGTAGTAGTAGTAGTAGTAGTAGTAGTAGTAGTTGTTGTTGTTGTTGTTGTTGTTGTTGTTGTTGTTGTTGTTGTTGTTGTTGTTGTTATTATTATTATTATTATTATTATTATTATTATTATTATTATTATTATTATTATTATTATTATTATTATTATTATTATTATTATTATTATTACTACTTCATGTCAGAAATTATCCTGGGTTGAAAGGATTTTTGCAGAAGAAACTCCACTCAAGGAATGCCCAAATGAGGCTCCTTTCATGTCCCCAAGAGCTAGGACAGAGACAGGTGGTCAATCCATCATGTAGTACAGTACACAGGTCTCAAACTGCCAACTTGTCAGCCTTCCAGCTAACAAGGCAAACATCTTAACCACTGAGCCCCTGCAGCCCCTGATGAAGCCATAGTGTCTCATTGGTGGCGGGTGCACATATTTGTAGATGTAAAGTTGTTTTTCTTATTAATTTCAGTGTTGTATTTTGCTTATACTGTATGTATTTTTCCCTGTTCATATTATCAATTTTTTAAAAAGTTGACAAAGGCAGAGCTTTTAAAGTAAGCATTTGTAAATAACCTGCCCTTGACTCAACCTTGTTTCCCCCACTTTAGTTTTCCTTTATCACCAGTTAATCTATCACCAACCATTCTTGAGTTATTTTGTATTATATAAACAATATATTTTATAGTTACAAGGTGGGAGGTGGTTTTTATATAAGTTTTATTTAATATGTTCACGACCCAGAGTGACATTTAAGTCAGATGGGCAATGTAGAAATGAAATGAATGAACCTATTTCTCCATATGATTACACTCTTAACTGAGCAATCAGACAACCCTAGAAAAGAAAGAAAAAACATCTGAAAGTCTTTCATGTGGCTTATTAAAGATTCAACTCATGCTGGAGATAACAACAGGCATACCTGGTGAGAACAAAACACAGTGCCTTTTGGGTGGCTACTCCCAGGCTGCAGAACTGCCAAAGAGATCAGGAGGAGACCCCTATTCTTCTGCCAGAAAAGAAAACTTTTTTTATTTAGGTATGCCTTTGAGCCACTGCAGTGGCTCAAGTGGTTAAGATGCTGAACTCACTGACAGGAACTGTCCCGAGTACTGCATGATGGAGTGAGCTCCCATCTCTGTCCCAGCTCCTGTCAACCTAGCAGTTCGAAAGCAATAAATTGCAAGTAGATAAATAGGGATCACTTTGGTGGGAAGGTTAGTAGTGTTCTGTGCACTCTGGTGTCGAGGCATGCCTGCCACATGTCCACAGAAACGTCTGAAGATGCAGACAGCACTTGCTCTTTGGCTATAAACAGAGATGAGCACTGAACTCTAGAGTTGGATACAACTGGCTTTCGAGCAAGGATGACCTTTACCTTTACCTTGTCAAATGATTAATTGCCAAGGAAACAGCTTTAATGCTTTACTGTACTTTTAAATGTGATTTTAGACTTTAAAAAAAAGAAAGAAAGAAATGCGTTGCTATTTTGTTATGGTAAAGGGCTTAATACCTTTCTTAATATTGTGATTTGTTGTATTTTAGCTACATTTGCCTTTTAAATAGCTCATAAGCCACTTTGATTTCCTGAATTGATAGAAAGTAGTAGTAAACAAAACAGATGAATGAACGGATCACAGTTTATTGAATATAATGGTATCCAAGTGTGATTGCTTATCCAAGGATTTTAATGGAGCTACGACAGTAATCATAGTAGTGGGAGAGGGGATCAGATTATTTTTTAAAGGTCTATAGTCACATTGATGCCATAGATAGACCTTGAGTCAAAGATTTATTCTTGCAGAGGAAATAATCAGGGTGATGGTCAGTTGAGAGGATGTGTGTACAACACCTCCCCAGGCAACTAAGTGGTGATGTACGATTTTCTTACTGGTCAGTATTCTGTCCTTATGGTTCTGACAGTAATAGAAATTCCACCACATTCTCATACATGTGCTACTAGGGTAGCTTGCATTAAAGCTATTTCTCTAAGTAAGTAAGAACAAAGTGGAACAGGGAAAATGTTTAAATCCTCCATTCCAAGGCAAAGATGTCTCTTTTGTTCCCTCATGCCTCTTAAGGATATGGTTCATAAGAAGGAGGTTTGAATGAAAAGCTTCATCTATCCAGTTTAACAACTTCCCTGGTGTAACTTCTGAGCACACTCATTGCTTATTCATGTGGAAGTGAGTCCGCCCAGCCTGCTCTGCCTGGCTTTTGCTACTCTTCTTTGTTGGTTTATGAGGCTGTTATGGTAGCAACAAATGGCTTCTCAAGTGACATTTGCTGACATTCAGGGGAGTGTATTTATCAGCTTTCTTCAGCTCACCTCTATACATGCAATCCATTTTATTTGTATTCTTCATAGCAACCCTCCTTTTTTTATCCATGCCCTGAAAATGATAAATGGCGAGATGGCAAATTTCCCTAGCTGTACTAAAATGTCACCATGAAAAGGGGAAGGAGGGGAAAACTTTAATGGACTAAGTGTAGCATTTCAGGTTGTAACTTGTCAAAGCGATGAGAAATTCTAGAGTTTCTCCTTAATCCACACTTCTTTGGAACCACACTCGTGTAGGCAGAGAAGCTAATTATAAGTTACACCAGTCATAGCTGGACAAGCATAAACCAAGTGGAAAACATTTCACACTGACTAATTTTGTATTTCAATCTCTGTATTCTCAACACTCTGCCACTTCATTCCCCAATGTTATAAATGCCCAATGTGTTTACCTGTGTCCTAATTATATGTGTGCACAGAATTTATTTGATTCTTAATTACTTTGCTTACAATTATCACTGAACCTGCCTTCCTTGCTTTCACTAATTATTGTTATTCTTTCTTTTAACCGTTGTGCCTAGAGGCCTGAATGCAAAATGAGCCCGATTATTCTATGCCAGGTTCAAATGCATCCTCAGCCACAGTTACCTGCATTGTGAGTTACTTTCCAATAGAAATGGATTAAAGAGAGAAAGAAGACTCTGTTGTATAAAAGAAGAATGTCTTGATCCTGGGAGGGCTTCCTTTGTAGAAGTTCCCTGTTGGGCAAATTTGTTGAGAATTATTATTGTCAGGAATCAAATGTCACTTTTCCCATCAATATTCATGTTTTGGAGTTCTCTAGATTGCTAAATAAATAAATATAGAGCTCTTTCAGGGTGCTGATGCTAAGAGTGCAACCCTGTGCTTGTCTACTCAGAACCAACTCACACTGAGTTGTGCAGGACACAGGCCAAGGTAAGTGGGTATATAAAACATTTTTGTACATGTGAACCCTAAATAGATTGACAATCTGAATGTTGTTCATCTTGTTATCAACCAAATACGTAAGACAAGACCTTGGGCCTCCAGATCTTCTTGGACTTCAATTACCAGAAGCCTCAGTCAGCAGGTGTATTGACTTGGGTTTCTGATAACTGAAGTACATGAACATCTGGGTGTCCAAGGTTGAGAAACTCTGATGTAAGATAATGCAAATACCTTCCTTGTAGTCAATATTACTTTCTTTAGTTATTGTTATCTCTAAAGAGGCTATTTTTGACACCATAGGAATGAATAGTTTTGAGTCAGGTCTAGTTGACACTCAGATATGTCAGCAAGCCTCTGTTCCAGATGTTACTTCTACTCAAGGGTTCTGTTTTTCATCTTTCAGCAAGAAGTCAATTCTCTGGCCACACAGCAGATGTTGTCAGACACCCCATGCAATGACATGCTCACAACATGACTGCTTCTATAGCCTTGCACCAATATGCCTGGCTAAGATCATCAGATTTGCCAGAAGAAGCACATACTACAGTCGAGGATTTTCACTTTGATGGGGAGGACATTTTTCATAAAAAACTAATGAGGTGATGGGCAATATTTTTAAGAAAGAGGATGGGGTTTCAAACCTCGTCGTTGTCATCATCATGTAAGAAATTTGATAAAAAGGTTTAAAACATTTTTGACACAACCTCTTGTATCTTGCCTGTCTTCCTGGCATCACATTACCAGTGATAAATGGGTCTTGAATATCATCCTCCATGGGTATGTGATAGAGTGTCACTATTGTCCATCCTTGGAGAGAATGAACATCACACTATGCCATGAAGAGACAACCAGGAAGATAAAATATATCAAAGAAGTCCAAAACTCAAAGAAAAGAAGAGTATTTCTTTCAAAGTCCCAAAAATTAAAGATCAGATCTGTAGTGGAAAAAGTTCAAGCCAAGCACTTGGCTGACAGTTCTGACAGCACAGAAATTACTGGGGCTGATCTTATCTACTAGAGCTACCACCCCTCATGCTTTATTGGACCATGATATCATGGGAATGGTGCGTACAACATCAGGTTTCCCCATGTGTCCTGGGTGAACAATACAACAGCAGACTCATTGAGCAGACAAGGTATTCCAATGCACAAATGGAGCCTTGCAAAGTCTGGAAGACAGAGTTGTCAAAACTTTGCCAATTCCATAGTGGGGTCAACAGACTGGAAACATGCATGTTCAGTTTATGGAAAAGACAGTAGATACTGTTTTTGTATCCTGGCCAGAATGAGTACCTTAAATAGTTCAAGATAAAATGTTGAAATATCCCACAATGCAGTGCCATCTTGATGTGTTAGACTACAACCACCATCAACTCTGGCCAGCACAGTGGAATCTGTAGGCCAAACACCTGGATGGTTCCAGATTGGAGGAGGATGCTTTACTTATATGCTCCATTCATTATGTGTTCATGCTTTTTCCTTATTTTTCCCCAAACAGAGAGTTTCTTTTTCCTCCTAAAGTAGGGGTGCCCAAACTATGACCTGGGCATGTTTTACTTCAGCTTCCGGGGGCGATGAGGGCTTCGTGTGCCAGATGAATTGGTGTCAGGGGCCAGATCTGGCCCATGGGGCATAGTGACTAGCTCCCTGAACCACGTGACCAGTCCATGGCCCCAAAAGTTTGTTCACCCCTGTCCTAAAGGCTAAAAAGTGCAAAAAGACGCAAATAATGCAGTTGAGAAAAACAACTGTTTTGGAGCAGTTGATGGGTCTCATTTCCCTTGAGCCCTTATTTTGTTGATGGTGTTGGAATGTGGAAATGAAAAGTGTGTAACATGTGTAGACTTTCCCCTGTGGACTTTTAAAAAGTGTCTGGAGTCATTTTATTTGATTTCTCCATTAACGCATCTGCTCATCAGATGTTTTTGCTGACTGGAAAGGTCAAAGCATTCTCATCAGTCTTGGATTGTCCTCTTTATTCCTCCTCATATGGGCAGTCACCCATTTTGTTCATCATAAAAAAGGACAAAAATCAGGACAAAAAAACATTTTTGGAGAGAAGATCTCCAAAAGTCCAGAGCAGAATGGTCAGCATTTAAACCATTCAGTTTTAGAAGATGTTTTGGTCTCAAACCACAGTGAAATTCTAGACTTAGTCTTTTTTAAAAGCTTTCAATACACGCCATAGGAGGCAGGATATGGAGTTGACTGGATCACAGTCTTGCCATGTTATCTGGGATTGGTTTGATCCAGTTGTCCCTGAGGAAGTGGACAGGCTCCTTGGATCTGTTTGCGCTACTGCCTGTGTGTTAGATCCATGTCCCACCTGGTTGGTTAAAATGACGGGGGGGGGGGGTGACAGGTGGTTGGGTCGGAGCGATAATTAATGCTTCCTTGAGGGGGAGGGTGCTTCCTGTGCCACTGGAGCATGTGTTGGTGCACCCCCTCCTGAAGAAACCATCGCTCAACCCAACAATACTAGCCAATTTTTGGCCTGTATCCAACCTTCTCTTTTAGAGAAGGTTTTGGAGAAGGCAATGGTGCAGCAGCTACAAGGGGTTCTGGATGAAGTGGATTATCTGGACCCTTTTCAGTAAGGATTCAGGCCTAGATATGGTACTGAGACTGCACTAGTCATGCTGTTGGATGATCTTTGCCATGAGCGGGATGGAGGTAATCTGTCTGTCCTTGCTCTTCTTGACCTCTCAGTGGCCTTCGATAACTGTCGACCACAGTATCCTTCTGGAACGGCTCCAAGGATTGGGGGTCCAGGGCACTGTGTTGTCCTGGTTTTCCTAGTTTCTGAGGGGCCGGACACAGTTGGTGTGGCTGGAGGGGGAGAGGTTCTAGGCTTCTCCAATATGGGGTGCCACAGGGCTTGGTGCTCTCGCCTCTCTTATTTAACATTTACATGAAGCCTCTGGGAGAGATCATCCATTCCCATGGGGTGAAGTATCATCAATATGCTGATGATACTCAATTGTACATCTCAGCCCATGGTGATCCAAGCGGTGCAGTTGAAGTCCTATCCAGATGTCTGGAGGCTGTAAGGGTCTGGATGGGGGACAACGGGTTACAGCTGAATCCTGGCAAGACTGAGTGGCTGTTGGTTAGGGCCCCCACATTATCCCGGGAATTATCATCTTTGGTACTGGATTGGGCTCTTTTGCCTCGGAAGACCTGGTGTGTAGTTTGGGGGTCCTCCTGGACTCATGACTCCTGCTCAATGAGCAGGTGGCAGTCATGGCCAGGAGGGCTTTTACACAACTTTGCATTGTCTGCCAATTACACCTGTTCCAGGACAGGGACTCCTTTTTTATGGTCAACCATGCTCTGGTCACCTCCAGACTAGATTATTATAACGCGCTCTACATGGGGCTGCCCTTGACGACCATTTGGAGTCTGTACCTGGTTCAAAATGTGGCTGCCCACATGGTGATGGGGTGTGGGCATTATGCTAATGTCTCACCCCTGCTGCAGGAGCTGTATTGGTTGCGGTGTGCCTCTGGGTGCAATTCAAGGTGTTGGTGATCACCTTTAAAGCCCTACATGGCAGTGGACCAGGTTACTTAAGAGACCATGTCACCCCAAAAGATATCTGCCCGTCCCACCAGAGCAGACTGGAGGGGTTCTCTATTGGTGCCATCGGCTAGAGAGGTCCACCTCTCTAGCACTAGAAGGAGGGCCTTTTTGGTATCTGCTCCGGCCTTATGGAAACTCTTGCTGACCGAGCTGCATCTCCAGACAGAGCTACTGACTTTTAGAAAAGGTTTAAAAACCTGGCTGGCACAGTGGGTATGGGATATGGCCGATGGGGCAGCCTCCCCCCGCTAGCTTATATGATGGCCGTCTGGGGTTTTTAGTTTAGTTTTTAATTTACGAGGGATTGTGGGGAGGGTATTTTAATGTTTTTTTAATAGGAATTGTAGTGGTTTTACTGTTGAGAGGAAGTAACAATAGAAATCAAAACAAGCAAACAAACAAACAAATCTGGGGGACAGACATCTGGTCTCTGATGTTGCACAATGAATACAACAGGTTGTGTTTGTTGCCTTGAGAAGTAAATGAAATAATTATAATTGTTATGTGGGCAGGGAATAATACTCCATGGTTCTTTTCAAAATCAGAAGTGATTTTCCCCCCAAGTCACTTCTGGTTTTATGTAGAAGGTCTGGTGTGATTTGCATCCTGGGACCAGAAAAGTGCCTCCAAGGCCCTGAAGCCTATCAATTCCAATTTAAAGAGACAATCTCTAGTTGAACTACTTGAATCAGAATTTTGGTTTATTTAATTGCATTACTGAACATCAGCCCAAATCAATTTTTGTCACTGCTCAGCTGCTTCCTGATTAAAGGGCAAGACACAGACAGGATAGGAAAGAAGAGCAGTAAGAATAATATAGATTAGGCAGAGAACAATCCTCAGTATTGTCTTGTAAATGTGGAAGCCATAGGCACATGCATTACTACCAAAGCCTCTATGGCTTTTGAAAAGCATTTCTTTGTTCTAGGAGGGTGGTATGTGTTATGTGCTGTTAAGTCAGAACCAATGTACGTATAACAATCCCAATAGAACAGAACAGAACAGAACAGAACAGAACAGAACAGAATAGAATAGATACTTTATTGGCCAAGTGTAACAAACACACAAGAAATTTTACTCCGGTACCAAAAGCTCTCAGTGTGCTGCCTGATCAAGAATAATAAAATAGTAACATAGCAATGAACAGAAATTATATACGGTATATCATATAAAACCAAAGGAACATCAATCATACAATTAAAAAGTGTTAAAATATCATTCATACATATAACTATGTGTTCTATATCTATATCTATATCTATATCTATATCTATATCTATATCTATATCTATATCTATATCTATATCTATATCCAGAGGTGGGTTGTCAAAATTTCCGCTACCACACCTTGATGTCATCACAGTGTGGACGGGGCCGAAGAAAATAAAAAATAAAATAAAATACTAATAATAAAATAAAATAAAATAAAAATAAGCGCGCACACACACACACACCCCTCAACAATCCCGGGTGGTTACTACCCCCCCGGAGAACCACCCGGGATTGTTGCCACCGGTTCAGACGAACCGGTGCAAACCAGGAACAATCCACCACTGTCTATATCTATATCTATATCTATATCGTGAGGAGAGAAAGCTGTCCCTAAATCTAGTTGTTTGGTGTACAATACTCTATAATATTGTCCAGAGGGGAGGTGATCAATTAATTTATATCCAGGGGGCAATGGATCTGCAGATATTTTATCCATCTGTCTCTTAACCCAAGCAGTATAAAGGTCCTCTTAATTACTGTATCTGTTGGAGTCTGTTCCCATCATGTTTGGTTGCTGCACCAAAACAAACCGTTATTGATGTACAAAGAACAGATTCAATGATCCCTTCATAAAACTGTATCAGTAACCCAATGACTGGAAGGACTCTCATTTATACAATAACAAACATAATTTTGGTTTTGACTTGAGCTATTAGGCCCATTTTGATGGAAATGTTAAAAGCTTTTAAAGTTCTGGTGGTATTTTAAATTTACAGTTGCCATCTGGGTGGCTATGTTTAATTTCTTGCTTGTATTTGTTGAGTTGTTGCATTGCTTATGCTTTGATTTTATGAAGTAATGGTTATTAAGACTCTGTATATTACTGGTTGTTTTATATAATGTTGTAAACACACACACACATCCACGCAATCAATCAATCAATCAATCAATCAATCAATCAATCAATCAATCAATCAATCAATCAATCAATCAATCAATCAATCAATCAATCAATCAATCAATCAATCAATCCCATTATTCATCATTCCAAAGTCATAGGTTACTCTTACGTTTTAGAAAGCTACACTAACATATTCTTTTTGAATTAATATTTCCACAATCTGCTTACACAAATACATTATGTGAGCACACCTGCAATACTGGACACAATTACAATTATAGTCACTGCCTGGCTGTCCCTCTCATTAGGAAAAGTGAAGTGATGGCCTCAAGTGACATATTTTATTGGCAATTGCAACAGAAGCCCTGTCAGGGAATGGAAGAAGTACTTGTGGAATATTCTGTCTCATACATCAAAATACCTTGACTGGCCTTCCATCTACTGTATTGGGTAGATGAATATGAAGAAGCTGGTCTCCAACACATAAGAATTAGGTAAAATGATAGAGACCACAAATATGCAAAACCTCCCACTCTCTCTGTGTTTGAAGCAGTATAAAATTATACTATTTTTCAGTTATAGGCATAAAAACATAGTTAGTAGCATAAAATCTGATATTTACAATTGATGACACTAATCCCCTGATCTGGGTATGAATGTAAACAGAAGCAGATGAAATGGCAGTTTCTTGTCAAAGGTCTCAATTAAATATGATAGTTGTTATTTACTCTTCTAATGCCACAGGGTCTTTCATAGTAGGTACTGTATTCTGGTTCATTTGGTCATCATTCAGGAATGTCTCCACAGGGATTTCAAAATATGTAATATTCATTCCCTTCTTCCGTGCAATAGTAACCAAAGTTAGTTTGACTGTCCCTAACATTGTCTGTGAAAGATTCTCCACCAGGGTCACCTTCTACTATTTCATGCTGCTAAGTAGCTGCCCTCCAGATGTTTCTCTACCTCCAATACCACTGGAACAATCTGCTCTCTTCTGCTGAGGTGACCATTAATCCTGAAGAGGGCGGAAGTATCTTAATCTGGTGCCTCAATTCTGTTGGGAACACAGCAGCCTTGCATGCACTAACTACAAGTATCAGCGGAAGGAGACTTAAATAGCCTAACATGATTGTCCTTTACCACTAAGTTGATTAGTAAAGTTCTTTTCCCACCTCTGATATTTCAGACAAGCTCCTGCCCCATCTTCCTGTTTGTTTTCTTGCTTGCATTTTTGTTGTTGATAAAGGGACAATACACAATGCCTCCAAAACTGTGAGGTACTATCCCCCTCTGTTTGGGACGAGTCAGGCCTCATCTGTGTCTAGTTCTGGACACCATACTGTAAGAAGGATGTACTGTAAGAAGGGTATCCCTGCTTGAAGTCCAGAATTGTAATGGAATCTATCCTGCTGTTGGCTGCTCTGACACACTCAAATGCCATCACCACATTAAGGTATGCATCTAAGAGGAGGAACAACTCACTAAAAAGCCAATTTTTAAAACTGCAGAGCTGGAAAGGACCATATGGACCATCAATTCCAGCCCCAAACATAGGAGACATAGTGGGGAATCGAACTCCCTACAGATAGCTCCTTCTAGTAAGGCTATTTATTTCTATTATCATTTGTAAAGCCATTCATAGGTTCTTCTATGGATTTTTCTTCCTTACCTTGCCAGGAAAAATACAGAGGAGAGCCTGATCAAATGTATGTAGCAAAATCTAATTGGCCAGGTTTGTAACCAAGCCCGATTTGGCTCCACATGTTTTCAAATCCTATCTGATACTGTAGACTCCATCTACACCAAATGCTTAGGTCAGGGGTGCCCAAACTATGGCCTGGGGGCCAGATCCTGCCCTCAGGCCATAGTGACTGGCCCCCTGAACCATGTGACCAGCCCACGGCCTGAAAAGTTTGGGCACCCCTGGCTTAGGTACTTGTGCTAAAATAGACTTTTCCAGAAAAAGCTTTGATATCCCCATTCCCAGTAAAATTAATGGCATCATCTCACTTTCTTTTTTGTCTCAGGTAGAGCTGTCTCTAGCTACTGTGGTGGGTTAGTGGTTAAGACTCTGGACCTGACGACCAGAAGGTCTACAGGTCAGCAGTTCAAGACCTGAGGACTGCACAACAGAATGAGCTCCTGTCCTCTGTCCCAGCTCCTGCCAAACTAGCAGTGTGAAAACAAGAAATTGCAAGTAGATAAATAGGTACCACTTTGGTGGGGAGTGTAAGAGAGCTCCATGTGCACCAGTGTGTCAGGGCAGGATTTATGACCTGGTTTAGCCTCGTTTCAAGATGGAGATTTCTATGCATGGGAGAACCTTTAGCACATACCTTAGAGGGACTGGAATGTGAAAACATGCTAGCCTCATGGGTTGGAAGAAATGAAATCTAATGTGTGATGGACATGTTATACTGTATGGTCATTGGCTGGATTCCTTTAGGGGAATGACAAGGGGGTGGACCATGTGTAAGAAGATAAAACCAAAAGGGAGGAGCAAAGACGCTCTCTTGGTTCAGTGGCTGATGCTGAACAAACATGTAGGCTGGTAGGAGAGAGGGAGGGCCGGGCCTTCAGGCTTTCACAATTAGATAAACTTTCTTTATTTTGATATGCTTTCTGAACTTTTGATGAACTTTCTTCTGTAACTTACTCTGATTACAATATACTTTTAAATTACTCAAAGATGACTGGAGTGTTTACTTGGCTATGTGCTACCTTATCTACACTAATCTAATATCCTGGGTTGCTTAGCTAGGAGGGCGGCAGCTCAGAAGCAGCAACCAACCACTGGTGGGCAAGAAGTCCTACTCATGAGCAAATTTGTTTCCTGACACGGTGTCTAGTCATACCTGCCACATGGTCACTGAAACGTCTGTAAACAGAGATGAGCACTGCACCCTAGTATCAGATACAACTGGCTTTTGAGCAAGGGCAACCTAACCTAGAGGTATCTCTCTCACTAATTTTATCTTCCTCTATTTTCTATACAAAGGAAAATAAACCTGTTGCTTTTAAAGCTCCTTCCCAGGTTGTCTTAACAAAATAAAAGTGTTAGCTGATGCATGTTAGATACATCCCCTTTCTCTGCATGCTCCATTCCCCTTGAAGTCAATATGAAACATCCATTCCTAAAGGGCCTTTAGGCAAAATACTACTTTTTCAATCAATGTTACAGATCTCAGTAGCCACTTGCATTAAGCACAGTATATATATTCACCCTTTCTCCTGATGAAAGCATATGTGTAGATATCCTCTACCTAATTCAGACTGAGTGTTTGAGGAGCATGATAACCACAGGGGTCTCATCATGCCTCCAAGCAATACTGCAGTTTCTCATTACAAATAACATAAGCAGATATCTGTGTGGATATCTCCCTGTGCTTAGGCTTTGATGTTCCAGAATTGCTCATAAAATGGATCTATCCTTATAACTCATCTCATGTTTACAGTGGCAGATTCTTAATAAAAAAACAATCAGTGGCATGACCAGCTCTCATTTGCAACATACTGTTGTGTTTTCCCCCTCCCATTACATTGGCATGTATTCAAAATAAATGGGAGGGGGAGGAAACATCTAGCAAATAATTGATCGCAAAATCTTCAGCGGAATCAAGGGTCTGTCTCTATCTTATCTTCAGTGGGTCGTTGACTCCCACTGTTAGGAGGAAGGCAGCATAAAGGTACAACAAATAAATAAGAATTAATAAATTCTTAATACTTCTGGCACCACCAACCCTCATGTTAACAAAGGAAGGATGCCAGGTCTGTCCCTAGGAAATGAATCTAATTTCTGTGCCAAAATCTGCTGAAGTGTGAGATTAGAAAAGCCACAACCTGAATAAATTTCAAAAAGAGATATCAGTATATAGCCATGCTAATTTTATACTTGGATAAATGACTAATGAAGAGCTGTAATGGAACCTTCCACTTGCCCACTAAGTGACTTTGGTCTCTTTAGCTTGTTCAGGCCACCATGCCTCTCTCACCTAGTTATTCAAAGATAATGGGACAAGCAAAATGATCACATAGCCCAAACATCCAGTGATACCCATCTCATTTGATATAGCAGTAGTGCAGAGGAAACAACCAAAGAACAGGATATAAAGTAAGGAAATGTTTAAATAATCAAAGGTGGTGACTGGGGAGGATAATTTAGAGTATGTATTTTTTTTTAATAGTAGCCATATTAGTCTGTGTTTCAGGCATATTAGAAAGCAAAAACAAAAATACTGCAGCACTTTAAAGCTTAACTGCTATATTTTTAATGTGAGCTTTCGTGGATCAAGTCCACTTCATCAGACATAGGAGTAAAACTGCAAGGCACGAGCTTATATACAACAGATACAGAGGCATGGAGTGATTAAATTAGAATGACAGATAAGCATGCAAATCAATATAGCTTCCTACAGCTGGCAGTGGCAGATGATCTCGGGCTGTTATTCAAACCGAACACTGGTTAGAGCTGCTATTAAAGACTACCTAGTGGCTATGAGGGAGGTGAAACGTTGATATTTCACCTCCCTTGTTGCCTCTGCGGATAATCACCCAGCTACCCTGTTTCATGTGACCAGGTCCCTCCTTGGGAGGGAGGGGGCTGGTCCTGGCTAGCAGGGGTCGGCTGAGGTTTTTGCGGATTATCTGACGGAGAAAATCGCTAGGATTCACTTGGGGCTCAACCCTGGCGTGGGCAATGACGGACTGGGGTTGCCCAGGGTGCAGTCTAGCTATTTTATCTGGGATCAGTTTGACCCTGTTGTCCCTGAGGAAGTGGACAGGCTCTTGGGAGCTGTTCGTGCCACTGCCTGCCCTTTAGATCCGTGTCCCGCCTGGCTAACAAAAACTGCCAGGATGATCACTAGTGGTTGGGTCGGAGTGATTATAAACGATTCGCTTCAGGAGGGTTTTTTTCTCGCCTCTCTAAAACATGCTTTGGTCCGGCCCCTCCTGAAAAAGCCATCGCTCAACCCCATGGTGACATCCAATTACCACCCGGTATCTAATTTATCATTCTTGGGTAAGGTGTTGGAGAAAGTGGTAGCGCGGCAGTTACAGGAGACCCTGGATGAAGCAGATTATCTGGACCCTTTTCAGTCAGGATTCAGGCCCGGATATGGTACTGAGACTGCATTGGTCGCACTGGTGGATGATCTCTGGTGGGAGCGGGACGGGGGTCATCCCACCATCCTGGGCCTCCTTGATCTCTCAGCAGCTTTCAATACTGTCGACCACGGTATCCTTCTGGGACGGCTTCGGGGATTGGGAATCCAGGGTACGTTGTTGGCCTGGTTTACCTCTTTTCCGACGGGCTGGACTCAGTCGGTGTGGGTGGAGGGTGAGAGATCCAGTCCTAGGCCACTCTCTTATGGGGTGCCTCAGGGCTCGGTTCTCTCACCTCTCCTATTTAACATCTACATAAAGCCCCTGGGTTAGATCATCCGTTCCTATGGGGTAAAATACCATCAGTATGCAGATGACACACAGTTGTGTGGGGACCCTGGTGATGCAGTCAAAGTCCTATCCAGGTGCTTGGAGGCTGTGAGGGTCTGGATGGGGGACAACGGATTACAGCTGAACCCTGGCAAGACTGAGTGGCTGTGGGTTGGGGCTCCCAGGTCAACACGGAAGTTACCATCTTTGGCTCTGGATCGGGCTAGTTTGCCTCAAACAGATCCGGTGCACAATCTGGGGGTCCTCCTGGACTCACGACTCCTGCTCAATGAGCAGGTGGCAGGTGGCAGCCGTGGCCAGGAGGGGCTTTGCACAATTGTGTGTAATTTGCCAGTTGCGCCCACTCCTGGACAGGGACTCCTTACTCATGATCACCCACGCCCTAGTCACCTCCAGATTAGATTATTGCAATGCGCTCTACATGCGGCTGCCCTTGATGACCATCCGGAGGCTGCAGCTGGTCCAGAATGTGGCAGCCTGGGTGGTGTTGGGATGTGGGCGTTACTCTCATACATCCCCGCTGCTTCGGGTGTTGTTCTGGCTGCCAGTTTGCCTCCGGGTGCAATTCAAGGTGCTGGTTATGACCTTTAAAGCCCTATATGGTAGTGGGCCAGGTTACTTGAGAGACCGCATCTCCCCAAGGGTATCTGTCTGTCCCACCAGAGCAGACCAGAGAGGTGCCTTAGTGGTTCCATCCACCAGAGAGGCTTGTCTCTCTGGCACAAGAAAGAGAGCCTTCTCCCTGTTCGCTCCGATTCTGTGGAACCACCTGCCTCTGGAGCTGCGCCTCCAGATGGGGTTATTGGCTTTTAGAAAGGGCCTGAAAACCTGGCTGGCAGGAATGGTGTGGGGTAATGAGGGTTTATTCACACACACACCCTGCTGGGTTATTTAACATTCTGTATCTCTCCCCCCCCCCCCCAATTCCTACCCTCATTCCTATATTCAGTGGGTTAGTGTAGGGAATGAGAAGTTGTCTTTTAAATGACTTTTAGTTTTACTTTGTTCTTTTTGTGTTTTTAGGGGTTTATTTTGTGTCTGTTGTGCTCCGCCCTGAGTCGCTTGTGCAAGTAGGGCGGAATATAAATTTGACTAATAACAATAACAATAACAATAACAACTGATTTCACCAGAAGGTGCTTTCATATGTACCCCAATATGCATCTAATCTAGCTTGTCCCCTTAAAAATAACATACTTAAAACTGATTTCTAGGTTATACAGCACACAGTATCACTGTTAGAAGAAGAATGCAATTTAAAAAAAATACACATTAGGAAGATGTACAGGTTGCCCATGCCTAGGGATATCTTGAAGTTACGCTTCAGTGAGTTGTGAAGTTTTTGTTGGATAGCCATCACACTGAGTTGTCTTGCACAACTCAGTGAGTTTTATGCCTTTTTAAATGTGTCATTTATCTCCAAACAGCAATGAAGTGGCAACAAAGACTTCAACAAAAGACAATAACTGCTGTTTGAATTCACAGAAACTTCACTTGTAAACTCATCTGTGAGATTCAAAGGGTATTTCCACACCACATTCAATTTCTGAAGCAAGGTTATTCCCCCACCCCCTTCTGAGGATAAATAATTGTTTCCCAAATGCTAAGTCTGATGCCTTGTATTTTTCTTTCTTTTAACTACAGAATTCAATGAGAAAAATCTATCAATAAAGTACTCTTCATCACCTCTAATTTGGAACCAGCCTCAAAGTTTAAAGAAAAAGAATTTTCCAGGAATTATAAGGGACAGTTATGATCCAGTGTACAATTTCAGTATGTTTATATATAATAATCACCCGTACAATGAGATCCAACTTCATCCATCATGATAAACCACACTCAACTTTAAATTGTACTCAGCAATAGAAATTGGTAGGAGGTGTGAGAAATGAACAATAACACGTGGCTCATAACACTGCACTACAACAATTTTGCTACTGGGAGTAACACAAGTGATTTACATGATATCAAGTGTGCTGATTCCTAATCTGAACTCAGAATTTCCCTATCATGTACAGATTTTAAAGTGTGCTATAGCTGTTCAAATGGTCGGTAACTGGGTAATGTATTTTTACATGGGAACATTGGAACAGTTGCAGCTACCACTATGCCCCACCTACAGCCAGGGGATAAAGGACATTGTGGCCACTGACACAAGAGGACCTTGCTCACTCCCCCCCCCCGAGGCCTACCATCGGCTGGGGGATGAAGAGCAGCTGTGGCCACCATCACTGTTCCCCCGGCCCTGCCTGCAGCCAGGGGATAAAGGACGCTGTGGCCGCTGATGCCAGAGGACCTTGTCACTCCCCCCCCTGGGGGCCCTACCATCGGCCAGAAGATGAATAGCAGCTGTGGCTGCCGTCACCGTCTTCCAGGCCCTGGCTGTGGTGTGGCATGATTTGTGTGGAGACGGCTACTTTGTTTGCATGGACTT
Organism: Furcifer pardalis; assembly: GCA_030440675.1. Taxonomy (NCBI): domain Eukaryota; kingdom Metazoa; phylum Chordata; class Lepidosauria; order Squamata; family Chamaeleonidae; genus Furcifer; species Furcifer pardalis. The sequence continues at coordinate 148,212,554 of CP126890.1, read as the reverse complement.
GTGAACTGAATGTATGGACTTCTTAAATGAATGGTTTTTTTCCTTGCAATGTTTTTTATGATGTTTTATGATGTTGTATTTATGACCTGTATGATTTTGTGATGTTTACCTGTTCTGTGAGCCACCCAGAGTCAAGCAATCAAGGGGGTGGCATATAAATGTGAATACTTGGTAGTGGACCAGGATACGTAAGAGACCCCATCACCCCGAGGACATCTGTCCCTCCCACCAGAGCGGACCGGAGAGGCTCTCTGGTTGTGCCATTGGCCAGAGAAGTGCACCTCTCTGGCACTAGAAGGAGGACCTTCTCTGTGTCCACCCTGGCCCTATGGAACCTCCAGCCAATTGAGCTACGCATGCAGACAGAGCTGCTGTCCTTTAGAAAAGGAGTGAAAACCTGGCTGGTGGGTCGGGTCTGGGGGATGGGTGGAACAATAATCTGACCCCCTTGCCCTGGCCCTCATCTTTTAGCTGTAACTCCTAGTTTTTAAACTTTTAATCTTTTAATCTGTTTTAGTTTTAATTTTGATTTAATATTTTTAAAGTGGTTTTTAATTGTTATTGATGACTTGTAAATCGCCCTGAGTCACTTCGGTGAGGGGGGTGATAAACAAGTGTGATAGATAGATAAATAAATAAATAAATAAATAAAATATACAATACAATACAATACAATACAATACAATACAATACAATACAATACAATACAATGCCTGCTGCTGCCTCAGTTGAATCATGTCTCCTGGTAGTATGCATGCTCCAGCAGTGGCTGGGCAGGTCTGGGCGAGTCAGTGAGCTGACGTCAGAAATAGGTATACTGTACAGTATAAGGCGAGATGGACCAATGGCTTGTTTCTAGTGCAAAACTATCTTATTGGATAGTACAGCTAGGCCATAGCGAGTCTGTTTTGAGCTAAAGATGAGTAGGCACAGCTGTGTTACTAAACTGGACAATTTTTACTAAATCTGTGGCAAATATACCCTACGCAATCAATGCAAGAACCTAACCAAGAGGGTGAGATTTTCAAACTTAAGATCCTGATGTCCTAGGCAGAATTGGACTTCAGATTTGGATTCAGCACACTTGATTTAGTATAGGACACATGGATTAGGCCAAGAAGAAGGCCGCTGCCGCTGCCGTGCGCAAGAACGCTGCCGCTGCTGCCGCCACGCCTCTCCCGGCCCCTGTCACCGGCCGGGAAGTTAAAAGGAGCCTCCCTGGCCGAGGGAGGCTCGAAGAAGGATGCCGCCGCTGCCGTGCGCGAGAACGCTGCCGCCGCGCCTCTCCCGGCCCCCGTCACCGGCTGGGAGGTTAAAAGGAGCCTCCCTGGCCGAGGGAGGCTCGAAGAAGGACAACGCTGCTGCCGTGCGCGAGAACACTGCCGCCGCCGCTGCGCCTCTCTGTGTTGTTTTTTATACTATGTTGTTTGTATACTGTTGTTTTGTGTACCGTGTACCGTGTAAGCCGCCTAGAGTCAGGTTCGCCTGAGCAAGGCGGGGTATAAATTTAATAAAATAAAAATAAATAAATAAAATAAGTAGCAGATAACATTTATTTTTTTTCGTGATCCAGTGTAATCAGTCTGTTAGAAGACCAACAGAAAGAAGGCAAAAGGAAAATGCAAGAGGAGGAAGGGAAAGGGTGGATTTTTCTGTAAGAGTGAAAGCAGCGCAACCCCTATTATTAGGCAAAGTGAGTAACTGCCTTTGTTAGCAGGTGACAGAAGGACAGCAGTACCCTGGTGGCTTAGTGGTTAAGTCACTGAGTTGGAGACTGGAAGGTCGGAATTTGATACCCTAGAGCGCCACTTGAGGACATGAAAGGAGTCTCATTCAGACGTCCCCTAAAAATCCTTTCAACCCAGAGTAATCTCTGACACTAAATTATTATTATAGCAGTGGGAACATCCCTCTTCTTCTAAACTCACTAACTATATTCTCTACTGAAGATAGAGCTGTGTTTGTTGTTGTTCAGTTGCACAGTCGATTCCGACCCTTTGCGACCCTATGGACCACTGTCCGCCAGGCACTCCTGTCCTCCACCATCCCCCTCAACTCTCTCAGTTCTGTGCCCATTGTGTCTACAATACCATCTAGCTGTCTCATTTTTGGCCGCCCCCTTTTTCTTTTGCCCTCCACCTTTCCCAGCATCAAGGTTTTCTCAAGTGAATCTTCTCTTCTCATTTGATGTCCAAAGTACTTTAGCTTCATCTTTACAATTTGACCTTCTAAGGAGCAGTCAGGGTTGATTTCTTCTAAGATTGACCTATTTGTTCTCCTTGCTGTCCAGGGGACTCTCAAAACTCTCCTCCAACACCACATCTCAAAGGCATCCATTCTTCTGCGCTCAGCTTTCCTAATGGCCCAGCTCTCACATCCATACATTGTGTACAAAACACAATCTGTACTAGTTTTCCTTTAAAATCCTGCTGATTCTGTTATTGTGAATGATACAATTTGGCCTTCTATGCTGAAGTAAGATTCAACAACCAGCCTAGTTAACTTCTGCAGAGTTAAATAGCGAGGGCTACCATTTTATCCACTTAGTTATGAATCAGTATGGGACAAACTAAGAAACATCTTCACTTTGTTTGACTTCTCACATTACAGACAGCTCCTTACAGTAAGAAAGTAATTTTTAAAACTTAATGTTGTTTTAATTATTTCATTAGAATTACTTGTAACTAATAGCCCAACCCCAAATTATCCCCTGAAAAGCCAGACCTTAGGAGTAAAGAATAAATGTAACTTGTTACACTAATAAACTCAGTGTTACTCACCATTACATTATTTCATGTTGAGCTGGAGACTGGAAGGTTGGGTTTTGATACCTGAGGGCTGCATGTGGGGACATGAAAGGAGCCACATTCAGGCATCCCCTGAGCGGAGTTTCTCCAGCAAAAATCCTTTCAACCCAGAGTAATCTCTGACATGAAATTATTATTATGAAAGGACTAACTTTCCTTTACTCCTTTACTCCAAAACCCCAACATGTTACAGGTAATGTCATTATATGTCACACATCGTTTTCAAACTTTAGAGCTCCTTTTACTAGGTCAAACTATTTGTCTGCTAAACCCAGTATTGTCAGTTCTGATCTTCAAAAGCACTCCAGAGTTTCTTATAGAGAGTATTTCCCTTCAGGGTTTTTCTATCTCCTGGAAGTGTCAGGAGTTGAATCTTGAGCTTTCTCTGTGGGGGCAAGATGCACCTTTTCTTTTCCTCGAATAAGTCTCTGTACAGAGAATCACAGAATCACTTAAATATAGTACAGTAGTGGCAACTTATTTCTCTTCCAGTCTAACATGGCCATGCCTGAGGCATGAGCAGAAACAAGAAGCTGTCTCATTTACATTCTTTAGTATTCCTTTGCCATTTACTTTGTCCTGCATCCTGAATGTGGGAAAATCCAAATTCTGGTTTATTTAGTTAAATCACATGCTGTGGGGAAACTGTATTTTCTCCTCTTACGAGATTCTTCTTCCTCTTCTTCCTCTTCATCCTCCTCCTCTTCTTCTTCCAGATCAAACTTTGGACTGCAAAAAGTCATTGGCCAAAATTAAATCTTCGCTGGTACATGTTTCTGGTTATAGTTGGCAGACCAACAAATGAGCCAGATCCTGTATCTCCACAATCACACAGCATGTTGTTATCCGCCAGCAGCCTCCAATTGAGCAGGTTGGTCTTACATTTAGACACTGTTCAGGGTCCTCCAAATGACATAGGTGAGGTTGGGTTCCTCAGCCATATCCTCCTTTAATGTTATCCCTTGGTCAGTGAGTTCCTTCCTCCATTTTCTAATCTGATTTTGCCTCTTGTGTCCTGAAAGAGACATGCTGACTCTCTTCATCCTCCAGTCTGTGATATTACCTGTGTATTTCTGGGTACTGTTTTAAAAAAAATAACATGAATGTGGGGAAAACCAAACAGTTACAACATGGAGGCTACACAGCACCCTAATTATGTACTATATCCATTAAAAACCCATACAATATTTATCCATCCATAAACACATACCCAGTCCTCAATATGTAATAATATTTCAGTAAACTGAACAAAGTGACAAAACAAAGTGAAATAATATTATACAGTACAAAAAAAGAGGCTATCTAAACCAGGGGTACCCAAACTTTTCAGGCCACAGGCCAGTCATGTGGTTGAACATGCTGGTCATGTGGCTCCTCCCAAGAAGCAGAAGTAAAACATGGATGCACATGTGTAGAATGCACCCGTGCATGCACAGAACACTGCTGTAAATGACCCGAGGCTGCTGTAAATGTGTTTACGACAGCAGCGTGTCATTCACAGCAGCATTTTGCGTGTGCGTGGGCGCATTCTGCACACACGCACACACATTTTACTTCCACTTCCAGGAGCAGTAAGGGCAGCCTGGGCCAGATTAATTGGTGCCATGGTCCAGATCCATCCCATGGGCCATAGTTTGGGCACCTCTGATCTAAACAGTGTTATAAGTAATTTGCTGTATACCAAATGCCAAGTGAAGCAATTACAAAGAAATAGATATGCTGAGTGATGACTTTCATTTGATATCCTAATGGTTGGAGGATTCCCAGGAGTCCTTTATTGGGTGGTGAAATCATCACTCTTTTCTTCCTTTGGCTTTAGCAACTCAGTCTTCTGCATTCCTTTTGATTTCCCTTTTATTCACTGCGGTGGCTTAGTGGTTAAAACACTGAACTTGATGAGTGGAAGGTTGGCAGATCAGCAGTTTGAGACCCAAGTGCTGCATGACAGAGTGAGCTCCCATCTCTGTAGCAGCTCCTGCCAACCTAGCAGTTTGAAAGCAAGAAATGGCAAATAGATAAATAAGGCAGGTACCACTTAGGTGGGAAAGTAAACAGCTTTCCATGCTTGCCACATGTCCATGGAAATGTCTGCAGACTCAGACAGTGCTGGCTCTTTGGCTATAAACAGAGATGATCACCAAACCCTAGAGTTGGATATGACTGCTTTCAAGCAAAAGTGACCTATATTTATTTGTTTGTTTGTTTGTTTGTTCATACTTGTTCATCGCCTTCCTCCCCGAAGTGACTCAGGGCGATTCACAACATATCATCCACAACAAACAATTTAAAACAATTTTTAAAAGATTAAAAATTTAAAAAGATTAAAAGATTAAAAACTAGGCGTTGTGGCAGAGAGGCATTGGGGGCCAGTACTTTTTTCACTTCAACCAGCTGACTATTTATTTTATTTTATTTTATTGTTAGATTTCTATTCCACCCTACTCGCTGAGATGACTCAGGGCGGATTACAAAGCACATCATATAAAAACATATAAAATCACAAATTCAAATACAATTTAAAAAAATATCTAAAAACAGTATAAAACAACTATTCATTCATAAAATAGAGAGAGGGTGGCTATAAGATATTAAATAAGCCAGCGGGGAGGGGTTAGTGAGCCATCACTACCCCACACTTGTCCCACCAGCCAGGTCTTCACACCCTTCCTAAAGGCCAGTAGCTCCATCTGGAGATGCAGCTCTAGGGGCAGGTAGTTCCAAAGGACTGGAGTGGACACGGAGAAGGCCCTCCCTCTAGTGCCAGAGAGGCGAGCTTCCTTAGCTGATTGAACCACTAGGGAGCCCCTCCGGTCTTCTTAACTCTACAAATGTCAACACCTGAAGGCAGTGGTGGTTTGTCAAAAAATTTACTACCCCACCGTGACATCATCACAGTGTGGACGCAGCTAACGTCATGATGTCATGATGTCATGGGCGGGGCCGAAGAAATAATAATAATAATAATAATAATAATAATAATAATAATAATAATAATAATAATAATAATAATAATAATAATAATAATAATAATAATAATAATAATAATAATAATAATAATAATAATAATAATAATAATGACACACCCACACACACCTCTAGGATAATACGTCTTAATGTAAATGTAAAACAGCTGTACCTCCTTAAGGGTTCTCCAATTAGAACAGCAATTGGAACAGCACAGGTGTAGCTTATTGATGAGGTAACTCCAAGACTTTGCTTAAAAACCCCAAGCCAGGCTGCCAGGCCTTTTTAGGAACTGTGGTAGTACGTCAATATAGGTAAAGGTATTAAATACACATTAAAATACACACAGACACACCACATCCAAAGGTGAGTCACTTACCCTGGGGAGCAGGCTATAGGGAGCTTCAGGCTAGCAGCTTCTCTTCCTCCTCCCCACTTGGGAGGACAGCAAGGAGGCCGTGCATACGCGCCAAGCACTGTAGGCGTGTATGCACACCAAGTGCTTGGGGCGCATGCACAGTGGGGGAACCAGTGAAAAGGTAGCCCCCCCCAAAAGCTGCTACCGGTTCTCCGGGACACTGGGAAAAGTTACTACCAGTTCTGGAGAACTGGTGCAAACCTGTTGCATCCCATCACTGCCTGAAGGATCTGTTGTACTGGTGCCCATCCTAAGAGTGATCAATAGATCTTTGCTCTGCTGTGTATTTGCCCCAGAATTGCAGAAATACTCCTGTAATGGAATTCCTAATCAAGGAATATGGAAACAGTTCTATTCTGCTCTGCTTTTAGAACTGATTTATGGCAACCCTTTCCAGCATTTTCTGGGTACAGAATAAACAGAAGTGATTTACTATTCCCTGGGAGTGTCCTGCATCAGTCCAGCATACCCAAAGCCACACAGGCTGACTCTTCTGAGATGCACAATGGGGAACTGAACTCCCAACTTCTGACACTGCAGCCAGATACCTAACTCACTGAGGTATTCAGCTAGCTGCTCTGCTTTTAGTTGTTTTTAATTTATGATCAAAAGTTTTAATATTTTAGGAATAATTAACACCCCCCCCCCCGCAGATTACTCCATGACCATAAGTAAAGTTCTTTGAGCAGCTTATAGGTTTTCTAACAACATAAAGTGTGATACAAATTTTGGCACCAGTCCCACCTTCATTCATTTATCCACTCATGCACTTATTTATCCATTCATTTTCACATGAGTATCCTCTCATATTACTCATAATGGTTTGTAACAATCAAAATACTACAGTGTGTAATAAATCATAGATTTAAAACAGGTTGAGCAGATAAAGATCCCTTAACAAGGTTTGCTGCATAAAATGTCATCTGCCTGAAAGGACAAGAAAGTTATTTCTCTCATCCAGCCGACCAGTTTTCTACCACAAGTGAAATGCCGAGAAGAACCTGGGCACCAAGTCATAAGGACAATGTGAACTGGTATGGGAGGAGGCAAATGGAAACAATACAGAATCTAAATGTACCTATGGATTTGGCATCTAGTAATACCTATGAGTATACTTGAAAATGTCCTGAGGGATGAATGCAATCAAAATGTGGAAAGGGGTGTGTGTGATAAAGGCAAGAAGAATTTTGTACAAATTGGTTGCCTCAGGGTGAATGGCATTTCTGGCATTGTCTGTTTTCTTTTATTTTAAAAATACCTCCATAGACAAGCTGACATCTCGCAAAACCAAAGTATGCACTGTACATGTCACATATGTAATCCAATCCCTCTGTGTGGTGAGGTAACCATCTGCTCCAAACATGACCTGTCTGCCATCTGAGCGCAAGAAAAGGATGGGTGGATTAAAGCTGCAATTAATAAGGACAAGGCACTTGGGTGTAACTTAGAGGCAGCAGCTGGGCGTGGGCAAAGACTTCTCGGTCACTGACTGTGTGAGTCATCTCATGCTAACACTACTTTCCCCACCATACTTGTGATCAGCTATTTCTACTCTATTTATGAGGAGCAAAGTACCAGCGAATGAAAAACATTCTGGGTCAAACAGTTAGTATTCCCCTCACCTACTTCTAGAGAGCTCGCCATTTTGGAAAGAGTCTCATGAAACAAAGCCACCATTTGCCAGTTGTAAAACTATAGCAGCGAAAACAATTCTGCTTCACTATCAAATTGAAAAAAAAAAAGGATTCAAAGAGCACTGGTGGTGCAGTGGTTAAATTGCTGTACTGCAGCCTAAACTGCTGACACTGCAAGTTCAATCCTGACCAGGATCAAGGTTGATTCAGCCTTCCATCTTTCTGAGGTAGATAAAATCAGTACTCAGCATGTTGGGGATAAAATGCTAATTACCTTGTGAACCACCCAGAGAGTGGTTCACAAGCACTGTGAGCACTATGAGCACTATGGCGTGGTATATTTGTTATTGCCATTGCTATTCATATTCCTTGTAATAGTAGAATGGCAAGTTTCTGTGAGACCATGAGGTGGAGGGGGAGCAACTGGAATTTTCCATGAATCCCAAAATTGGATCAGGAGGGTTACAAAACTGTCTGTGCCCAGCCGTTAGGCAATGCAAGTACTGAAAGTAAGAAGAATAAGAGATAAAACTTCTGCTTTGTCCATTAGTGGGAAATGGTATTTAGTCTGGTAATAACAACAATTCCCTTACTATCTGTTAACACTCTTTGGCAAATATTTAAATTCAGATTCTCTTTTTCAGCATATTTCTCATTTTCATTGATATTTGACCATGCATTTCCTCCTCAGGATGCCTCCTTTTCCACCCCAATTTTATCTTTATACCAATCTTTTCAAGATAGGTTAGACTAAGAACAGAATAAATTACTTGGCATCAAGACTTCCAACAAATTTTGAGGCAACACACACCTCTCTAGCTGTTTTGTTAAAAGTAGCAAGGAACAATTTAGTACATAAAAGCATTTCCTACTTTCTACCTTTAGCATGTGGCTTAAGCAGTAAAGGCCTTTAAATCATATAAGCCATCTAATTTCCCTCTCTCTTTTTTAAGGGTAGAGAGGACTGGGGATGCTCCTAGCATACCTGTATTGGATTCTTGTTTTCAGAGAGTTGAAACAAATTGAGTCTATTTAGCCTATAGAAGACATGGTAGCAAAAGTACCTTGGATACCTTGGAGTTGTTATTCAGTGAGGAGTCCTCATATGAGCAGACATCTCCACAATGACATTCTACACAACTTCTGTCCACAACGATCAGTCCTTGGAAGTTCTTCTCCATGTTGGTCCAACATTTTTCTTGAGAAAATCTTCCCATCTGTGAGGTGTTCTTCCCCTCTAGGTCTTTTGGGACCTCTTGGATACCAATTCATTATTCTGGTGCTCCATCTATTGTCACTTGTGAGTGCAACATGGCCAGCCCACCTTCATTTGTTCATCAGCTATTCTTTTACTACGTCTTTTAGCAGTGACATTCACCTGATATCCTCGTTTTTCACTTTGTTGTGAAGTGAGATTCCGAGCTTTGAGCTCTCCATTGCTTGTTGTGTTACTTGCAGCTGTTTAGCAAAAATGTCACACACAAAATGGAGCAAATATCTTTTTCTGCTTCTCCAAGAGGCAGGGTTAGGAAAATTCATTTGAGTGAACCATTAGGAGAATTTAAACCAGTGGTTCCTAACCTAAGTCCTGTGGGCCAGATCCAGCCCATGGTGCTATTTCATATGGCCCCCACCCCTCCAAGAGAATTCAAGAAACAAAATGGCCACCCCTTTGAAGCTCTTAGGACAAAATGGCCAGCCCCATTGTGCAGGCAGGGCAAAATGACTGTCCAGCCCTTGAAGCTGACTGAGAGAGCATGACCCAGCCCCTGGCTTGAATAGGTTGGGAACCCCTGATTTAAACACCAAAAATTGTTGAATTGTGCAACAGGCTGCCTTCAGAAAGCAGGTAGGCTTTTGATCACTCGTGGAATTTAACCTGAAAAGACAGACATCTGGCAAGGATGTTGGAGTCAAGAAAACTGGAAACCTCAGTTATTGAAGCTAGACACAGCCCTTCAACAAAGTCTATGAGTGTGTGTTGTGCAATCCATCCCTCTGGTCTTCCATCAAATCAGGGGTTCTCAGCCTATTCCAGCCATAGGCTGGACTAGTGGTTACCCCACTGTAAAACACCTCCACGGCTGTCATAAATGCATTTACGATAGCCATGGACTAGTTTACAGCTGTAGTAAATGTGTTTGAGTCTGCAGCCGATTCCGGCAGTGGTGGCTGGAGCTAGGTTGGTGGCTGGATTATTTGGCACCACAGGCCATAGATTGAGAACTCTTGCATCAGATGATCATGTTTCTTTCCCCATGACATCATGGTTCCCCAGCTTTGGCCACTGACCTACCTGAATCAATATAATATATACAGATGGGCAGTCTCAGGTCCTGGAGCCCAATCCATCCCTTTGATTTTTCCTAGATGACCATCTCCACCACTCATAACACCATCCATCATCATTTATTAACTGATTAAATAAAATATAATTACATAAAACAGGATAAAAATAGGTTAAAAGTAGGATGATACAACCACAATTAAAATGAGATACTGTATAACATTTACTCAAAATAATTTATCACCATTAAATTATATAATAATTTAACACCATTGTTCAGTGGATTCCCAGTTTCTGAACAATTTTTTTCCATTCTGAGGAGTTAAAATTACACTCCTAAGGCTTAGTTACTGGCAATATGAGTTAAGATGTATCACTGTATTTGTTCTGCCACTGAGTCCGTACAGTTAAAGTAACAACAATGACAATGATGACAACAACAATGACAACAACAACAACCATGTCAGAAATTATTCTGGGTTGAAAAGATTTTTGCTGGAGAAACTCAGCTCAGGGGATGCCCGAATGAGGCTCCTTTCATGTCCCCAAGATCTTTTCCCACCCAAGTGGTCCCTTGCAATTTCTTGCTTTTGAACTGATAGGTTGGCAGGGGCTGGGACAGAGATGGGTCTTCCCAGTAAGCCATATTAAGTGGCTTATCTAATGGATTGTTAACCCTGGATCTGATTGTGGGAGGCGTGTGTTGATTTTGTATTGTTTTTAACTTTGATGATTTTTAACTTATTGTGGATTTTATTTTGAGATGGATTGTTCTGTGTTTTATTTCCTGTTTTGTTGTAAGCCGCTCAGAGTCGGGTTCTCCTGATTGGGGCGGGGTAACAAATGTAAATAATAATAATAATAATAATAATAATAATAATAATAATAATAATAATAATAATAATAATAATAATAATAATAATAATAATAATAATAATAATAATAATAATAATAATAATAATAATAACTCTCCTCCAACACCACATCTCAAAGGCATCCATTCTTCTGCACTCAGCTTTCCTAATGGTCCAGCTCTCACAACAATACATTGCCACCAGAAATACCATTGCTTTGACTATACGAATTTTTGTTTGCAATGTGATGTCTCTACTTTTCACTATGTTCCCCAGGTTTCTCATCACTTGCCTCCCAAGAATCAGTCGCCTTTTTATTTCATGGCTGCAATCCCCATCTGCAGTGAGCTTTGATCCTAAGAAAGTAAAATCTGTCACTGCTTCTACTTCTTCCCCATCTATTTTCCAGGGTCTGATAGGGCCTGTTGCCATGATCTTGGTTTTCTTTATATTGAGTCTCAAGCCAGCTTTTGCACTTTCTTCTTTCAACCTAATCAGGAGCTTTTTAAATTCCTCCTCACTTTCTGCCATTAGGGTGGTATCATCTGCATATCTCAAGTTGTTGATGTTTCTCCCAGCAATTTTGTTCCCAAATTGTGATTCCTCCATCCCTGCATTGCACATTATGTGCTCTGTGTATAAGTTGAATAAGCAGGGTGACATAATGCAGCCTTGTCTTACTCCTTTTCCTATTCAAAACCACTCTGTCATTCCATATTTTGTCCTAACTGTTGCTTCTTGATTCATGTAGAGGTTTCTCATGAGGCATATAAGGTGTTCTGGTACTCCCATCTCTTTAATTACTTGCCACATTTTGATGTGGTCCACACAGTCAAAGGCCTTAGTGTAGTCAATGAAACAGAAGTAGACTTGTTTCTGATATTCCTTTGTTTTTTCCATGATCCAACGTATGTTGGCAATGTGGTCTCTAGTCTCCCTATAATGTAGTAATGTATGGCTGTGAGACCTGGACAATAAGGAATGCTGAGCACGGAAGAATAGATGCCTTTGAACTGTGGTGCTGGAGAAGACTCTTGGGAGTTCCCTGGACTGCATGGAGATAAAACCAGTCCATCCTAAAGGAAAACAACTCTGACTGCTCCTTGGAAGGACAAATACTGAAGCTGAGGTACTTTAGCCACCAAATGAGAAGAGAGGTCTCCCCGGAGAAGGCCCTGATGCTAGGATAGATCAAAGGCAAAAGGAGAAGGGGGCAGCAGAGAATGAGATGGCTAGGCAGTATAGTTGATGTAGCGGGCGTAAATCTGGCCAGACTCCAGAGGAACCTCTCATGCTGTGGTACATGGGGTCGCAAAGGGTCGGACTTGGCCGCGCGACTGAAAAACAAAAGCCACTTAGACCAGGCATGCCCAAACTATGGCCTGCAGGCCGGATACTGCCCCTGCAGCCATTCCATTAAGCCTGCAAAGCCCTCACCAAACAATGAAGTGAATACGAATGCTTCTGCGCATGTGTGGACACTTCTGTATTCACTTCCTGGTTTTGTGCGGATGTGCTCGTGCATGCACAGAAGCATCTGCGCTGAAGCAGGAAGTGAATATAGACGCACATGTGCAAACATGCCCTGTTCTGGGGGCGTGGTCTGGCCCGCTCATCTGTTCTGGGGGCGTGGCCAGGCCCCTAGCCCAAAAAGTTTGGGCACTCCTGACTTAGACCATTTCACACAGGGAAATCAGCCCTCAGGTTGAAAGAAGTCCCTCCTACTCACTATCATTGCATCTTGCACTGAGCAGGGAAATACAGTAGATGATGTCCAATTACTCCATGGTCCCTCCTAATTCTATTGCTACATACAGACAGACACACAGAGAGACACACACAGAGGTGGATGAGCAAGTAGTTAGTCACTCCTTGGAATGTTTGAAATATGTCTGAAAATCTGATGGCTGTTCCATATTTATTGTTTTATTTGCTCACTCCACCAATTATTACTTATACCACACCTACCAGTATATTTGACACCATCAAAAGATTAAAAGAGATATGGGTTTGCTCTCAGGCTCGCAGTGTAACAAAACATGACACCTGAGGGAAACAGAATTAGGAGGGAGTAGGGAAAGAGATGCCAAAAAAATCCAATGAAAGACAGCAAGGATTATTTTTTTAAAAGATGAATTTTAAACAACTTCTTCAATAAAGCGATAGATGAAGCCAGAAAGATCAATGGTGGAAGAGCTTTCTGAGCAAACAGACCCACAAGGTAAAAGGATGAAGCTGAAAAGAAGTGCACAAGAGGTGAGGTTTTAAAAAACAGAGATTAGTATCAAGAGATTGGAGGAAGGTGGAGAGAAAACAGCAATGAGAGATAGCAAAGAGTAGGAGACCATGACAACACTTTAAAATGAACAGAAGCTTATGCTTAATCTGACAGGAAAGAGAGGGGAAGTGTAAATAAGGGTATGCAGGCGAAAGTCAACTGAAATCAGAGGTAATTGAAATTGAGAGAGCTGAACAATTCAAAATAGACAAATTAATGAACAGACTCATATTTGACATTAAGAGTACAGTAATACCCCGGATAACGATTGCATCGGATAACGCTTAAACTGCATAACGACGACAAATTTGGGGGGAAGATTTGTACCGGATAACGTTCTTTTTAGCGTTATCCGATACAGTCGTTCTTAGCAGCAGGGTGGCTGGCTCCGTTCAGCTTCCCAGCCACCCTGCAGCTATGGAGGCAGGGGTGGGAAGGCTGGAAAGCTGACGGGGGGCTCCCCCGTCGGCTTCCCCAGCCATCCCACAGCTGCAGAGGCAAGGGCAGATGGCTAGGGAAGCCGACAGGGAGTCCCCATTGGGTCCTCTGATCTCTCTGGAGCAGGGTTCGAATCCTGACGTTTTGGCTTGCTGCACTGGCTGAGGACGTCGGGGAAGCCCAGAAACAGCTTGGATTGGGTCTCCCCACCTCCCTGGATCCAGCAGGGGGGTCAGAGACCCCAAAATTGGACGCATCAACTCTAGGGAGGTCGGGAGACCCGATGCGCGCTAATTTTGAAGTTCCCCCACCCTCTTTGAGGCTGACGGGGACTCCCTGTCGGCTTCCCTAGCCACCCGTCCTTGCCTCTGCAGCTGACGGGGGAGTCCCCCGTCAGCTTTCCAGCCTTCCCACCCCTGCCTCCGTAGCTGCAGGGTGGCTGGGAAGCTGAACGGAGCCAGCCACCCTGCTGCTAAGAACAACTGTATCGGATAACGCTAAAAAGAACATTTTTTTACCAATTTTGGGGTCTCTGACCCCCCCCCTGCCGGGTCCAGGGAGGTGGGGATACCCGATCCTAGCTGTTTCTGGGCTTCCCTGACGTCCTCAGCCAGTGCAGCAAGCCAGAATGTCGCAATTCGAACCCTAACATTTTAGCTTGCTGCACTGGCTGAGGACGTCAGGGAAGCCCAGAAACAGCTTGGATCGAGTCTTCCTACCTCCCTGGACCCGGCAGGGGGGGTCAGAGACCCCAAAATTGGTTTAAAAAACGGACTTTTTTTTACCAATTTTGGGGGCTCTGACCCCCCTGCCGGGTCCAGGGAGGTGGGGAGACCCGATCCAAGCTGTTTCTGGGCTTCCCCGACGTCCTCAGTCAGTGCAGCAAGCCAAAACGTCAGGGTTCAAATCCCGACATTCTGGCTTGCTGCAGCCTCTAGGGAAACAGGGCTTTTTTAAACATTGTGTGATCAATGCATTGCACAACGTTAAAAACCGGATAACAACGAGACTTGTGGAACCAAGTCTCAACGTTATCCGGGGTACTAGTGTAGTTTTATTTGCTTGGAGGTGACAAGATCTGCCCTGTTCTGGAGACTGACTCTTATACCCATTGAAAGCAGCTGAGTTCCAGAACCTATCAACAGTTTGTAATTTTGTCCTTATAAGTAGATGGCCAGGTTATCCTGCTATGGTAAAGTCTGACCAGGTTATCTTGCTAAGGTAATAGAGTAGACCAGCAACTCAATGTCGATCGTCAGGATGCAGTTAACTAATCTGACAACCCTGAGGACTAACAACTTTGGTTGCCAAAGTCCACGGGAAAGGTGGTGGTCCCCAAGTGAATTAAATCCCACTTGAATCCATCTTGATGGAGGGCAGCAGCTTCATCAAGACTGGCCTGGGGCCAATGAGGAATTTGTGTGTCAAAATGGCTCAGGGACAGAAAGTGACTCGTGAAACTGGATCAGTGTTACAGGTGTCATGCTGCGATACAAAAGGCAAATGGAAGGTCACTGCATTATATTGCTCCCAGGACAATCTTCATGGCTTATCACCATGATGATAGCCAATATTTGGAAAGGGATATGGCACAAGAAGAAGCAGAAGCAGAAGGAGGGAGTGTGTAGCATCCACATGGAGGATAACCACATCAGTAGGAGTGACAGTGATGGAGCCAGTTTGGTTCTGGTTGGCATAGTTAGTGGGTGAACTTAACATTCTTGACTAGATGTCCTGCTGATGTCATAGACCACTGTTTTTTGATTGGGGTATGTGTGTCATTTTATTAGCTAATAATTGTGACCTAATAATGACATTTGAAGCCCTGCAACATTAGAGGAGGAACCTGTTGGAAAGGTAGCAATCCATCATGCAGACTATCAAAGTGGGCAGAGACTTGCTACAAACTAACTTGCTTGCTTTTTTGTTCCCTCACTAACAAATAGCAAAGCTACTTTCTTCTAATTCTTTTTCTGCTTCTCTCTCTCTCTCTCTTGAGAGCATGTGAGAGTCCTCCTCAGAATGCCTGAAAAGATGAAGACAGGCTCGGTCTCTCCATTCAACATAGATTCCTCTCCAACCATAAAGCTGAGAAAACCATCTATGACTTTTGTTCCTATCTTTTCATGTTTAACCTTTGAATGTATCATGACTGGTGAACAGTGAGTAAAACAGATTTTTCTCTTTTACCTGAATTGGTCGAAGACTGATTTCTTTACAAAGTGCTAGTTATAACATCAAAGATGGATTAAAGAGGGTGGCATGTTGCTAATTATAACTCCTATTTTTGCTGCCCTTCCATTGTATATTAAAAGGAATTAAGTAAATTCCTAATTCGCTCAGCTAAAATTAATTCTGGCCCCTCAGATACTCAAGCATAAATACTCGTATGTCTGATATAGTCGACTTGATCCATGTAAACTCGCATTTAAATACAGAAGTTAGTCTTTAATGTGCTACAACTTTTTTTTGTCTTTGTTGTTGTTTATTTACTCTCATACAGAAAGATATCAGAGAGTGGAGGGAATCTGAGGTTTCATTTCATCTGTCCAGTAAAGATGAAATGGCTGGATCTCAAGGGAAGGTGCATCAATGTATACAGAGCCTCAACATCTTTCTGTTTGAACTTTTTAAATGGTAGCCATGTTAGTCTGTCTTTCAAGCATACCAGAGAGTAAACAAAACAAAAAAGACTAAAAAAGTTGTGGCATTTTAAAGGCTAACTGTTGAATTTAAATGTTAGCTTTCATGGATCAAGTCCACTTCAGCAGTCTGATGAAGTGGATTTAATCCACAAGAGCCAACATTAAAATACAGCCGTTAGTCTTTAAAGTGCCACAACTTTTTTTGGGCCGTTTTTATTTTGTTTACTCTCTGGTATGCTTGAAAGATAGACTAACATGGCTACCATTTAAAATGTTCAATCAGAAAGATGTTGAGGATCTGTATACAGTACATTTATGCTCCATCCCTTGAGATCCAGCCATTTCATCGTTACTGGACAGATGAAATAAAACCTCAAATTCTCTCCACATCAAAAAACAACTTTTTAAAATAGATGGGACAAGAGTGAAACACCATTATTTTCTGTATATAGAAAAGTTAATGTTGAAGATGTTGGAAAGTTTTATACCACAAACCTTTGCACTATTGCTTGGGACCATAGCTTACTTCTGTGCAAAAATGCACAGAATCAGGCTACATTAATGGTTTATTGAGTATTCTTCCCAATGAAGCTTCAATAACATTACAGTATTTAGAGTTCCATTTTATTTCATTCAACAACTGTATGAAATTTCCCATGGAAATGCAAGATTTTGCACTTCTGAACTGTGCCAACCAGACTGCTTTATCCATCTACTTCCTGAGAAACTCAAAAATCCAGTCAATTTGCAATTTGCAAACATGATGGTTTCTCCATTTGCTCAAAAATATTGACTTTTCACTAAAGCAGATTGTTGTGTGTCTAATCATCTATTATTTGCCCAGCAAAATAAAGCCTTTGTTTTGATGCTGGTAAATTTGTAACTGTGTTTAAAATGTGACAACTCTGTGGATCATTGAAATGTCAGAATGGTAACTCTGTCAGGTTCATTGTCTTCCATGTTTTACTTTGATTTTAATGTTCTCAAATTCCTTCAACTGAAACAAGGAAGAGTTTTGTGTGTTTTGGTTTTCTGATAAAAATAAATGAATGGAAGCAAAATTCTTTCCCATCACTAATCCAATATAATTCAAACTTTGACTCTGTCAGATGACTAAATTAGCTTGTTAACTAATTCCTAACCAAACAGGCATTAAAAGGGGAGATTGTTTCTGATGATGATGATAATTTAAAATATATAAAAATATATATTTTAAAAGTATAGCAAACAAATAGCCAGAACCTCACTTGTTTAAGCTGATAAATTATTGTTTATTTGCTTTGTAGCTAGAGATAATCTTTCTTGATGTTAGCACAGCTTTGGTGCCTATTCCACCCATTTTGACATTGTACAATTATTTGATAATTAATGGAGGGGGGACTCCAAAGATGCTATGTGCCATCAAATTACTTCTCATCTGCAATAAGTGTATGAGTTAATAACCTCCAAAATGTCCTATCATTAACACTTTTGCTCAGATCTTGCAAATCAACAGAATGTGTATAGTGACAGGATGCCTCAAACCTACACCAGTTGAAAAATTATACCCTCTTGTTGGTATCGCTCCACGTAAGATAAGGAGAGAAGTAACAGTCGATGCTGAGAGAACTAAACATGACAATGACCCTCAACATTCTCTGAATGGATATGAGCTTCATGTCCACCAGCTCAGATCCAGGAAGTATTTTATGGCAAGAACAAACACTCTTGAGGGTACACAAGAGCAAAAACAAATTAGAAGATCGAGGAAGGAGCTCACTGGACAAGGAACAACATTAAAGGAGGACCTCCTGTACTTCACTTGGAGGACCCTGAATAGGCTAAGGGTTGGAGTCTCAACATACTCAAGTGGGGGCTGCTGGTGGACAACAACATGCTATGTGAATGTGGAGAGATATAGAATCTGTCTTATTTACTGGTCTGCCGATTACTGCCAGAAACATGCACCGATGAGGACTTAAGTTTGATCAACAACAAAGCCAAGAAAGTGGCTTCATTCTGGCAGTCCAGAGTTCTGGCTTTATGGGAGGTATCCAAAAAGCTGAACCCCATTCCCAACTGGGCTGGCGCTCTGGATACATCTTTAAAAGTTTGGAGTAATATCTCAAGCACATTAACTGTGAAAGTCTACCACTGCATCTTTCTCAGATATTAAATACCTGGTTCTTGGAATATTCTAGATATAGGAATTTAAGCTTAAAATAAGAAAGTTTGTGTCCATGTCTCTTTATATTTTAACAACCTTTCAGTCTCCCATTAGTTCTATAAATGTTGCAAACAAAACAAATCTAAGGAAACAGTTCCAAGGAAGCAGCACTCAGCTTCAAAAAGTTGTGCCCATTAACATTAAATGTGGAATAACCTCCGATCTTAAAGCATTGCAGGATTTTAAAATTGTAAATGGTACAGAAACGAACCCTTGTGGAATTGTTAAAATGTCCAATTCATTATTATTTTAGAAAAAAGATTAAAAAATAATTTCTGAACATTAAAGGGCAATCAAGCACCACAGAAATTATTTAAATTTTCCATAGGAAAGGAAAAAAAGCCACACTCTAAAAATGCTGCAAGAGTATTGATGTCTATTAAATATTTACTTTTCTCTCTAGCTCACACTAGAAAGAGTAATTTGTATTTGGCAGAAACTGGCTGCAATTACATTAGTCAATCCAAAAGCCTAACTTGCTCATGCAAAATGCAAACAAATTAGTTAAAATGGTCTAATTAGCAGACTGTAAAAATGCAAAGCAAGGCTGGCATAAAATGCAAGCTATCCAAGTATACTTTTTACAAAGTAAACAAAGAGGGAACATAAAATACCCTAATCAATCTCATACCACTGAAGGATCACAATGGCGTTCACCATACTCAGTTGAGTTTATTTCACAGAAAACTTCTCTGGCTCACTTTAAAGTGCTCATGTGTAGTTTATATTCATTTTAGAGTGACTACGATTCTGAGCCAATCCACTTTGTGATTCACCAAGATAAATCCAATCATGGGATATGCTCCAGCTGTTTAGCTTTAATTGGGATACTAACGATGGAAATGGAAGAGGGCTACCTATCTATTTTAGAGGATTCCTCAGCCTACCTGATTATTATTGTGCCAACCAACAATCTTTCAGCTAGTGTGCTTTCTTTATTATAAAAATAAGGATGTTGAAAGCATCATACCCTTGTTTTAGTGGTCAAATATGGGAAGCTATGCCACAGTCGTTTCTGCCATCTTGGCTAAACAGCAAAAATGAAGATTTTTCTCAAGTCTTTGTAAGGTAAGCAGTGTTTGGATTCACATGTTGTGCAAAATGGAATGTGAGAACGTTTCTCTTCTCTTCTCTTCCCTTCCCCTCTCTTCTCCTCTCTTTTCTTTGGGACAATTGGCCATGCTGCCTGAAGTACAATATTTGGGAAATTGCAGTCCAAACTCTAGCTCTCCAGACATAGTTCAAATGCAGTTCCCATCAGCTTTTGCCAGCAAGTATCACCAGTGGTAAGGAATGATGGGAGTCTGGCCAGGTTATCCTGCTGTGGTAATAGAGTAGACCATACTGACAACTACTCAATGTCGAGTGTCAGGCAGTGGTTAACTAATCTGACAACCCTGAGGACTAATGGCGTTGGGTGGTGAAATCCACAGAGAAGGGTGATGGTCCCCAAGTGGATTAAATCCCACTTGAATCCATCTTAATGGAGGGCACCAGCTCCATAAATACAGGCCTGGGGCTGATGAAGACTATATGTGCCAAAAGGGCTCAGGACCAGAAAGTGGCTCACGGATCTGGATCAGTGGTACGGGGGTCACACTGTGATGTGGAAGACAGATGAAAGGCCATGGCATTATATTCTCAGGATAGTCTTCATGGCTGATCATCATGAGGATTGCCAATATTTGGATTTGGATATGGAAGGAGGAGGGGGAAGGAATGATGGGAGCAGCAACACAACAACATCGGAAGGTCTACACAGAGATCACCTGATCCTTCACCAGTCTCTTCTTGCAAGACAACATTTATGGGTTGTGTGGCAGACTAAATATAATATTGCACACACCCTTGGCTCTGTCTGGCACCGTTGCCAAAGAATGCAACTTACTTCCTCTCTGCTCAGAATCTAAGCTCCATGGTATCTGGCAATAGCTAAACAAATAGGCAAATCTGTTTTCATTCCCTAAAGCTATCTCGTCACATTAAGTGTTTGATGGGTCAGACTCGAAAGGCACCACAGTGATTATGTTATTATAATATTGATATGTACATTAAAGTGCAGCCTGCTGCCCTGCAGCATAGTTGAAGATTTCTAACGCTCTCCATTTTTAACTCTTTAATTCAACTAACATTCAAACAATAGGCCCTTTTGTCACTGTCACATCAAAAGCAGCTATTGTGTACCAAAGGAGATGAGGCACTCCTTGTATTATCCACACTGTATTTGCTGATTGTAAGGGAAATTCACAAGACTCCCTGTGGCAAACTGTTGATGTACACACACATTCCATTGTTGTTCACCAAGAGAGGGATGTGGTGCCTCCACCTCCCACACTATTTGTGCTGTAACTTTCAGAATTTGGTGGAAATTTATTTAAGCTTTAAAGCAGGAATTCTCAATCTTTTTATCCAGGTGCCAGGTCACACTTCCTCAGACATAAGATTGCCATAATTCTTTCCCTCCAAATTGGGACAGCTATGTGACATCATTGCATTCTTCAAACTGTGAATGTATCTGCTCTAAGTGAATGTATGCTCTGTGAATGTATGCTCTAAGACCCCATAGAATCCCCATCCAGGGCGGACAGCCTTTGTCAGTTTAAAATAAACTGTAGTCAAGTGGATTCTCCCGATGCGATTCTTCTTGCAAAAGACTATTCTTGATAGTTCTATTTTTATTGTTTTGAATAAAATTTCTTGGGCCACTCTTGAAACCACCCTTCCTCCCCCTGAGGTCACTGCACCCTCCCCTTCACACACACACACCACTGAAGTAGACTCATCCTCAAATCCCACATGAGGATTCCTTGGAATAAAGTTCTAAAGAGGGGCCCAGAAAGGCAATGCAGTCCATGACGCCTCCATTTCCCTGTGGAAGAAGAAAAGCAAGAAACAGGGAGGGACTTCTTTTGGAGGAGGACCTTTGAGATTGAGACTCTTCACTTTCTGTCCACCCTCTTCCCTTCCTCTCTAGGAATACTAACCCTATGCAATTAACCCTTTGTGGTCACATGAAGAAGGAATTCTCCATCCCAGTATATGGTGGAGGTTTTGCTTCTTAGATATGGGTATTTCTTGCTCCCTCCTGGCTTTTGAGGAAAAGGGTTGAGGACGACTTCTTGTCCCCCAAACTTCAAGGTGAGCCAAGGGGTTTTTGCAAAGAGTTATTTCACTGCCTCCATGCCTTTCTTTCAATTATCTTGCTTGCAAGTGTCTCTCCTCCCTGGTGAGCTTCTCAGGGTGCTGTTTTGCCTTCACCACTTTCAAGCAGGATAATTGAAAGAAAGGCAGGGAGGCAGTCAATTAACTCTTTGCAAATAATAATAATAATCCCTAAATCCCTTGGTGAGGGGTGATCTTGCTTCCTTTGTTCAAATTTTAAAATCTGGGACTTTAGCATGTTTTTTTTTTTGAACCGGCTGGGACAGCTTGAATCCGGGAAAATCCTGGAAAACCGGGACATATAGCAACTCTGCTCAGAAAGTTTCAGGGGCTGGATGGCCATTTTACCCTTCCATGACCACATGGCAAATTCTGCAAGTTTCTGAGGAATGTATATCAGAATTAGAACATCCTAACCTCTGCCAGGAACACTGCTAGAGGTTGAAGAGAGTAAACAGCCTGAATTATCAGAGTATTTACTTATTCATCCATTGTTTCTCATTTATTGGCCAAGTTCATGTGGAAGAAGTCAATCTTGCAGATAACGTGATCCAAATTTTTTTTATGGATTTACAGGGTATTAGCAATATATATGCCTCAATGTGCAAGAGAAGAAAAACCTGTGAAAGGTGTGCAGAAGGAAATTTTCAGGAAACTATTGCCTGAGGACCACTGAACAATTATGAAGCACAATCACAGCCTATGTGTATGAAAAGGATGCCATAATAAAAAATGGTACCTTGTAATCTGACAAAATTAAAACAAATCTTTGCTATGCTTTGTAATAGTCAGAGTTTCATAGGCTTTCCTCTTGTTGTAAAAAATAATGAGGAAAAGAACCCTTGTTCAGAGGTCGAGCACATTCTTATTTCTCTCTTTACTGCAGACTGAGACCAAGGCAACAAAAATTTTATGTGATAAAAGTTCCAAATTCTAGGTTTAACCTGTGGCATCTCTCCTTAGAAGGAGCAAGCTACAGGTAATGGGAGAGACCCACTGTCAGGGAGTAGACTAGACTTGGTACTTCCCATGGATGTTTCTTTTTATTTATTTATTTACATTTATTTACATTTATACCCCTCCCTTTTGGTGCAAGTGCCACTCAACTGCCATGGGCAATGGTGCGCTGTTGTTTAACACATCCAGAAGTCACTAGGTTTGATTAGGCTAGGCTGTCTAACCAGTTTATCTTGACGTCATGCAACTCCTTAATGCCTGGCAACCTTCAATACATTTGTAACATTGTGAAATGACCAAAATCTCTCTCTCTCTCTCTCTCTCTCTCTCACACACACACACACACACACACACAGAGAGAGAGAGAGAGAGAGAGAGAGAGAGAGAGAGAGCTCTGAGTTGGAATAGTTAATGCAAAGATGGAAGCTGGAGGCAGAAGAACTATCACCTTTCTCATCTCACTCAAGAGGATTAAACATCAAGCAAAGGTCCCTAACTCATTACCAAGTGTGAAATCCTGGATTGATTTGTACAGTTTGCCCCTTGTGTCAACAATGTTATTGTTACCTTGAAGACTCATAGACTAATAACTGAAATTATCCACAGCCTGATCGTCCTCCTTTACTAAGGAACCATTGCCATTTTCCCCATTGTTTGTATCCCCCACATAGTTATGGGGCTATATATAAATGTATTTTCCTCTAATGTGTGAATAAGTAGACTTGATCTACAAAAGCTCAATTAAAATATACCAGTTGAGTCTTTAAGGCACCACAACACTGTTGCTTCTTGGAGGTGGGGTTATGTACAACAGGCACTGTGGATTATTGGTTTTGGAGTCAATCATCGGGCAGGCAATGCTTATCATGTAAGAGGAATACATACCTGTTCTAGAGATTCCTACCCCCAGCAACATTTGCCGACTAATGGTTGCCTGGGCTCTAATGTGATCAATGGGTCAGAAATGGATGGAGCCAGTGGTAAAAATGGGAGTTTATGCATATTCCTAAATACATACACACAGGCATTCTCTACAGAGGCAAACAAGCATTCATACATAAAGCACAGGGAGAAGCCTTCTACCTCTGGTAAGAAGAGAGGCATTAGGCTAGCTGAGCAGGGGGTAGTCTCAACCCGGGGTTGGGCAGCATTCCGCTCACTGTTATGAATAACCCACCACTGTTTTTGCTTATGAAGGACGTCATCTAGAAAGGTGATCTGCATGCAGAAACCCATTCGCATGTGTACATTAATCAGTCTGAATTGGAGCACAGGAGGATAAACCTATTGTTGCACAAGAGACACGATAATGACAAGAGCAACATCTCCATATTATAAGAAAGCCTATCTCTGGATGACAGATGATGGGGATTAACGACAAGGGGCAGATACTACCTCTGTGCGCAGCTTGTGAACCTTTCTGTAACATCCTGGCTGGTGACTGAGTATCAACAAAATGTTGAGTTACATGGACCACTGATTTGGCGACTGTTGTGTTTTTAACTGATCTCTCTGTATTACTCATATAATAGACTTATTGGAGCTGGTTTGTTGCATATAATTTATTCCAGATCTGTGCAGGGGTGCTTTTTTCTTACCAAACCTTGGCAGGCAGGCAGGCCGCCACAAGAGAGCTGCCTATTTGTTTGCGTGAAAGTTCCCCACCCTTCGCCAGATATCATCAAAATCGGGTGCTCGAAATGCAACACTGAGCACTCACAAACATTGCATGGATTTGTAGCACTCCCTGGAGGATTATATCAACCAATGAACATTTCAGCAAGTTCTCAGTACATTAGCCTTTTGTCACTGTATTGATCAGTTTCTGGATTCTAATTTCAAGAAGCGTTCCCCATTTACAAAGGCATATGAGAAAAATGTTGTACAAACGAATGATACAAGTTGAGTTTATTTACATGCCTGCTGCAGGATCTCAGTTGCAAAGAAACCTTGGAAGCCAGAAAGAGTTTGCTAAAAATGCATAATACCTGCATGCATGGAATATCAAAGCAACTGAAAAATGGGTTTAAAAACCCACAAGAAGATATTTATTTATTTATCGCATTTATAAACCACCCTATTCGCAAGTGACTCAGGGCGGTTTAACAACAATAACAACACACAAGGAAATCCAAATTAAAATTCATCTATGCCATAAACCCCATAAAATTTAGATTAAAAAATTTAAAAGAGTTAAAAATCAAAAGGTTAAAACCAAGGTTAAAAGGCAAGGATTGAGATAAAGGGTGGATCAGATCAGCCAACAGGCTTGGGTCATAGTACGACCAGGGACCCGTACCTGCCCCACCAGCCATGGTTTTACACCCTTCCTAAAGGGCAGCAACTCTGTCTGGAGATGTAACTCCGTGGGCAGGAGGTTCCAAAGGGCCAGAGCTGACACAGAGAAGGCCCTCTGTCAGGGATTTCTGGCGGTATGTGTGGTAGCATAGCAGACTAGCAGTTAGCTATTGCGCAGCAGAAGGTTCGGAAGCAAAGACACACACACATACAGCTTCAGTGAATAGTGCAGTTTACTTCTGGGTGAGGGAAAGACAATAGACATAGAACTATATACCAGTCTGTCTTCAAGCCCCACAGTTGCAACAGAGCTTGGAATCCCCGAAGGTTCCAGTCCAATGAGCATGCACAGAGTCCTGCTAGCAAAACACTGACTGCAGTTTGCCAAAGTCAGTGTGCTTTTCTCAGCAGTATGGAGTACCTGATAGTTCTCAGTAGAAGCAGAGCTTCATGCAGCACATCTTCTCCCTCTCAAGTCAGTTGTCAGTCTGTCACAGAATGTCCTCCTCTGTTTAACCTCCTCAGTTGAACGCCCTCCTCAGTAGGCCATAGTTATACTGTGCTGTTGCTATATCACCCACTAAGTGGTCACAGCTGTGCTCAGCCCTGAGTCACATATGCCAGGCAGACACAGCTGCATAATCAGTCTATGCCTCTATAGCAAACACCTGTGCCTAGGGCTCTGCAAGACTCTTAAAGGTATACTCACACAGTGGGCAGGAATCTTGCTACAATACCCCTAAAAATGCCCTAACACCCTCCTCCTAGTGCTAGAGAGATGCATTTCTCTAGCCGATGGCACCACAAGGGCACCTCTCTGGTCCGCTCTGGTGGGACCGACCGATGTTCTTGGAGTGATGCGGCCTCTAAGGTATCTTGGCCCACTACCATGTGGGGCTTTAAAGTGATCACCAGCACCTTGAATTGTACCCGGAGGCACACTTGCAACCAATGCAGCTCCCGAAGTAGCAGTGAGGCACAAGCATAACTCCCACAACCCATAACCTGGGCAGCTGTGTTCTGGACCAGTTGAAGCCTCCGAATGGTCACCAAGGGCAGCCCCATGTAGAGTGCATTAAATAATCAAGTCTGGAGGTGACCAGAGCATGTGTGATCATGAGCAAGGAGTCCCGATCTAGGAGCGGGCGTAACTGGCGAATGACACGAAGTTGATAGGGATTACATTGTAATTTCATTAAGTACTCAAAATCTGCAATTAAAGGATAAATACTCTAAGAGATTCATTAAACCCTGTTCATATTTCATCTAGCCCCAATTCTTATATTACCACAGTAATATGTTGCAGGATCTATAGTTTTCTTATACCAGGCTGTAACTTCACCTTGCAATTCTAATCATACTATAAGTTTCAGTTGTTGGTTGCCTCTCATGTCTGTCTGCTTGCCAGCCTATCTAAAATGAGTATTGCAAACACAAACTTCACACAAATTTTTAAATATACAGTTAAATAACAAGCAGAGCTGGCTGCATAGCTTGACAGATTAGGTGTATGGCTGCATAGCCAGAAGTTGGGAGTTCAATTTCCCACTGTGCCTCCAAGGAGAAGAGCCAACTTGTATAGCCATCTGCAAATTGCACAGCCCCAGGGTAGAATTGCACAGTCCCAGGGTACAACTGCCACAATTTAGGAATAGGAGGCTGTTCTGTATTGCTTTGTATTGCTTTAATGTGTACTGTTTTTGAGATGTGTTTCACTTTTGTAATGTAATTTGCTTTTGAGCTGTAATATTGATATTTGTTGATTCTGTGAGCCTCTCTGAGTCGGTTTTTACTGAGTATGGTGGCATACAAATCTAATAAATAAATGAAATTAAATGAGTACCCCAGAAAAAAGACTGTTGGTATCAGAAAACTGGATGCTACAACTTGCACACACCAAATTCTTTTCATTAGCACCATTGTGGGAGTTGCTTGAAAAATTAAAGAAGAATTTAAATGTCTCTTCAGACCTAAATGGAAACAAAGTTGAAGATATATTTGTTAATCAAAGCTGGACCCCCACAATGTAGAGGAATTGGCTCCACATATACAATCACTCAAATCCTAAAGCAAGGTGGCAAGGGCCTTATCCTTCCCCATGGTAATATAGTAGCAGCTCCTACTTCTCCAGGATTCCTGCTCTAATTCAAATCATGAATCACTGCCCTTTTCTAGGATTTCCTCATCAATTGGGCTGAACTAAATAGTCCATGGGGTTTACACCAGCACTAAGGTCTTCCTAAGGTAAGGTTCTTCTTCTTCTTCCTTCCTTCCTTCCTTCCTCCCTCCCTCCCTTCCTTCCTTCCTTCCTTCCTTCCACCACCACCACCACCTCCTCCTCCTCCCCCCAATCAGGTGTTGAGGGAGATACAATGTTACTTCAATAGCCAGTGAGAAAAACTCTCAAAGTGCATCACATCACAATAGAAGGAGCATGTAAAGAGGCACTACTGGTGATTGCCCCTTGACTTTGGACCTTCTATCACACTTTGCTCATCAGATGCTGAGAGCTTGTGCACAAATGCATGTTCATCAGTTGATGACTGCATGTCCATTAGCTGATGACAGGTGGAACATTGTGATCAAAAGCCATCTAAGAAGATCTATTCATGTAAGTAGGGTTTTGTGTGTCCACATCATACTCACTGGAAGAGGAACCCCAGGCTATGTATTCAAAGGTATGTCATACTATAGCACATTGAATCCAAATGCACTTTCCATGTTGATTAACAAGCTACTTATAAGTATCTTTTTAAATCATGGCTAGAGTTCAGGCACAATATTTTTTAAATGGAGTCAATTATGAATTGGATTTTTCTCTGAATTTATGTAAAATAGGTGCAGAGTTTTTACTTACTTATTTATTTATTTTACTAACGTACTTCTATTCCTCCCTAGTACTGTGCATCATTCTCTTTTTAGAGTCTAAATCCCAGAATTCCCCAAGCATCATGTTGTCTGTGAACCTCTGGAATTTGTGGTCCAAATCCACAATTCTGCACACTTCTATGAGATCTCAGGATGGGAACTGGCAATAAAAGAAAGCTAAACAAATATATAACATTTAAAATATGTCAGTAAGATTTAACAATGGATAAGAAGTCTACTGTAATGTGAATAGGAAAAGCTCAAGTTATAGTTGCATCAATTTTTCACTCAAAGCATGGCGTTCAGTCTCTAATTTGGATTCAGTTAAAATAATTGATTGTTAACAAATCAAGCCATGTATTTATTTACGTGCAAAGCTTGGAAAAGTTACCTTTTAAAATTAGAACTCCTAGAATTCTCTGGCCAGCATGACTGCTAAACCAACAAATCCTTTATATTTTATAGGTATAAGCCTGTGGGTTTTTTTTAAATGAACATGATGCCAATGGAAGAATATGGATGTAATGACAGGTTCTTGTTTTGAGCTCTTTTACATTTCTGTAGAGTAGAGATCATATACAGAAGTGGGATAAATTGACCCATTTAAATCAATGACATTTAGTTTACTTATGACTAATCTCAATCCCA
The DNA here is from genome assembly GCA_030440675.1 of Furcifer pardalis. NCBI lineage: Eukaryota > Metazoa > Chordata > Lepidosauria > Squamata > Chamaeleonidae > Furcifer > Furcifer pardalis. Next base: position 148,184,090 of record CP126890.1, on the reverse strand, counting down.
ATGATTTCAGTGGCTCTATGCCAGATATGGGAAGAGTTATTTTTCTGGACTATAATATCCAGAATCCTATGGTCAGCATAATCACTGGTTCCTCTCTACTTTAAAAATGATCTTCCATACTTTGCTCCACTATAAATATGACTAAATCTGCATCCAATCCAGCCTTGGAGATCAATGGTCTACATCTCCAAGAAACCATCACCTCTCTACCAGATTTCTTTCATGGCAGCTCTCTTGCATCTGCTGATGCAATTCAGCAGGAGGAAGCAGTTCAGAAAGAGGAAGTTGGAGAGGTAGATAGATTTATATGCAGATATTTGAGATATTATTAAATGGAGAGAGAGAGATAACATTATCTACTGTTAGCTGGAATCACTATCACCATCCCTGTCCCCATCAACGACACCATCACTGTCACCACTACTTCATATTAAGAGGGTTTCTCTAAACCCAGGGTTTCCAGTGTGGGGCACACGCCCCATACAGAGGCAATTTGAGAATGAGTTATTAAGAGTTGATGGCTTTTTAAGCTTCCTACATGTGAATAGGAGGTCACTTTTTGAATAATAAAAATTGTATGTCACTGTGCTGGTCGAGGCATCAGGATTTTAGAGATGCTTAGGTGGGGCGTGGTGAGAAAAATGTTGGGAACCACAGCTCTAAATGCACACTTGCTTTCTTTTACACATTCTGTGCATACTGATGAATACAGCTTTTTCATCATTCCCGTAGGCAGTATCTGTATATCTCGGCTAAAAAGCATGTTTTCTTACCCAGATTAGCATGTTGATGTAAACTAACCTTTGTGGAGTAATACATTTTCTTCACCTTTCCCCCTTGATTCTAACATATTCTTATTAGAACCTTAAAATAAAAGGAACATCTTATTTTTTACCAGAAGATTACCATTTCAAAATGTTCACATATGGAGGTAGGAGTGAGGAAGGTGGCAGGCGACCAATTCTAGAGATCAAAAAAGAAGTTCTAAGAATGTCTGTTTTTCTTTCCTCATCCTTCAGTTTGCATTCAAATACTAATATATCTCATTTACTTTGTTCTTGTTCCGTTGAGTTATCTATGTCATGCAGACCAGTCTTGCTTGTCACATTAACTATCTAGTAGGATAAAGACTCCAAGTGGACTGGTAACAGTGCCCTAAGATATCATAGAAGCTAGGTAAAGGACATTAAAAATTCATTGCTCTTCCATTTCAAGTTGCTGGGATATTTTGATTCCAATAGGAAATAAGCCATGTTAGTTAATGAGGGAGATATAATTAAATCTATACAGCATTTGTGGCTTCCATCAAAAACTCATAGTGGTCATCTTACAGTTCTCTCATCCAACCCCTCCCATCTTTAAACTACAGTATATGGAAATCAATTATCTTAACAAACCAGCTGCAAGGACTGTATGCTAGCCACTTATTCTGGAAGTGAATAAATGATTTGAAATTAATTATTGATGAGAACAACTCTTCAGGATTTAAAGCATGAGCCCAGTTTCTTTTTTTCCCTTCTTCCTTTTGTTTCCCTCCCACCTTTCTTCACTCACTCACTCACTCTCTCTCTCTCTCTCTCTCTCTCTCTCTCTCTCTCTCTCACACACACACACACACACACACACACACACAGAGAGAGACAGTTTAGCATTGTGAGCATCTTCTTTGACATTATCCTTAGATCACTGGTTTTTCATGTTGCCCCAACGGTTATGTAAATAGCCAGGATTCAAGGGGTGGGATTGAAGGGCTCAATGAGTGGCCAACACAGCCTCCTGATGTGGATGACAAAGTGTGGAGACTTAATGGTTCTTTACATTTAGTGACAAATTTACTCCTGATTTGCCCCCATCCTGACAGATACAGAGTTAAAAGGGGGCTCTTGAGACTGAAAATGCCATTTGTGTGTCAAGGATGTTAGCAACCTGGAGTGGTGACAGGCACTGATGTCTACAGGTTATGAACCGGAGTTGATGCAATGTCATTTTGGTTCTCCTGTAACCTGGTTATCTGTTGCCAAGGCTTCACGTATGATTAAGTCAGCTGGGAGCGGACAGCAAGCTTTATCAGGGACATTTCCTGACATTCCTGTCAACTTAGGAAATGTGGTTCAGAAATTTAAGACGAAGTGTCACATCTTCATATCAAATCCCAGCATAGCGGCACCTTTGACTTAGAAGACTTCTTCCCAAAACACTAATGAAAAAGGAAGAGGAAGGTGAGGCTGGATTTGACCTTGCAATGTAGTTTAAAATGTAACATGTACCTAAGTTACTATATTTATTTTTACACAATGTTATTGGAGTGTGTCAAAAGGGAGGGTGGGGAGGAAAGTGCAGGCAGTGTTGTAGGATACAAATAATCATCATTAATACTAATGAGGGCCTACAGTCTGTCAAGCAGACTGATTATTTTTTGACTTGAAGAATACAAATAAAAACAACATACATGGAAATGAGTTTATGTGGAAAATTGATACACACAAATGTATATATGGGTCTTGAGGAGATGGTGGAGGACAGAAGTGCCTGGCGGACAGTGGTCCATGGGGTTGCAAAGGGTCGGAATTGACTGTGCGACTGAACAACAAATATTGGGTGAAAGTACACACATATATGGAATGGTTATAAATATCACATAGAAAACATAGTCATCATTTTAGAGATGGTAAAAAAGATGGTATAATAATGACTTTCTCATAACATCCATATTCTTTAAAGGCACATTTCAAAAGCAAGTTACCAGTATATTAATGTGATGTTATTAACTTTATCCAGTGGTGAATTTCCTGTTAACAAAGCTGCTCATGCTGGTAAGATCTCTTCTCTCTCCCCTGATTCTCCTGCTTAAAATTCAGTTAGGCTGAAAATATTTCTTATACTGTATATTATAAATCAACATATTGTATAAACACATTGTTTAAAAGAAAACAAGCAAGCAGGACGTGAACAGACAGGCATTTCCAGCTTTGTTTGAGGAGGAGAGTCAGCGGGGGAGTGACCTTTCTAAACCCCAATGGCAAAGCTTGCTATTCTGAAGTAGGCTTCCTCTGGCCCTCCTCCATCCCCAAATGGTGTGTGTGTGTCAGAGGCGTAGCTACCGCCGTATCTGCCGTATCAATTATACGGGGGCCCCGGGCCACGGGGGCCCCCAACGTGCGTAAGCAAAACAAATCTTTACCCTTCCTAAGGGCCCCCAAACAAATTTTTATACGGGGCCCCGCCAAGGCACGCTACTCTTCTGGTGTGTGTGTGTGCACGTGCACACACATGCCTGTGTGTGCGTGCATGTGTCTGCACGTGTGTGTGTGTACTTGGGATATGGAGGGCTCTGTTGTTAGAAGGATGCCCACAAATTACTTCTAGATTCTTATCACCAGGACCAGAACTGCCAGTGCAATTGGAGCCCCCACTCCATTTTGTTGGTTTCCAAAGGCTTCCCTTGGGCAAAAGGGAGCCCTAGAGACCATCAGAACCCAAAAGAGGGGGAATAGGAAGCATTCGATTCATTTAAATCAAATATTAGTGGCGCTGGATGATAATGAGGGCTTTATTGCAGAACTTTACTCAAACAGGATTTTGCCTGCTATTAAGTGTGTTTTTCATTTTTATTTGTTATAAATATTTATTACTTGACTTTCTGTGCCCCAAGACACTCAAAGCAACACATAACAAAAAGTATTTTAAAACAACCCTTAGAAACAGATTAATAACCATTGTAAAAGTTGGATTTAAAATGACAGGTTTTTGAACTGCACTAGAAATTCAACAGGGAAGAAGGTAGGAAAGGTTCTCTTGATAAGTTGCACTGTCCATTGACCTTTCTGCCAACCTTTGTAGAAAAAACACCTATACTGAGTGTTCTGGAAGAATGTGTCACATCATACAAATGATGATGATGATGATGATGATGAAGATGAAGAAGAAGAAGAAGAAGAAGAAGAAGAAGAAGAAGAAGAAGAAGAAGAAGTAGTGGAGGAGGAAGTGGAGGTGGAGGTTAGTCTGACATGATTCCCAGCTGAGGAAATGTTTTGATTCACACAAATTCAGCTGACCAAGTGTAGGTCAGCAGGTAGGAACATTTGTTTCAACCCTAAGTAAGATCTAAACATAATGAGTTCCTGTCTCAGCTATGTCAGACACTGGCCTTTCGAGTTATGAAAAATGTAAGATTCCTTCTAATAATGTTGATCCTGCTCCTGGAAAAAAAATGTCAATGGAAATGTGATTACTGATATCTAGAAGAGCAGCCTTTGTATCTTAGAAGTGGTCCTCCCAGGATGAAACACACCAGGCCCTCTTAAATCATTTTAAAATAATTTAGCTTAGAATAGGACACAATGAGCAAGCTTTTATTCCACCCAAACTATATTCTGAAATCATTGATTATTTCATTACTAAGGCAATTGATTTTTTTTAAAAAATGTATTCAGTTCCTGTTGTTCAAGCAATACTATTGGTCATACCTTTTATCTCATGCAAACAAAAATACAGCACTGTATGTGTATATTGAGCCCATATGGCCAAGGCAAGAAACTTTTAAAAGAAGAAAAAGAATGATGGAAAAGTAGGTGTTTCAGCCAGGTGCTAGGGAAAATATTCCTCCCATTTACCTCCTCAGATGTCAGAAAAAGTAGGGAAAATGCAAGTAGGATACTTTTTGTTTGCTCTTTCTGTGTATAAAGACACTGGACAACAACAATTTTGCTACTGGGAATAACACATGTGATTTACATGATATCGAGTGTTTTCTTTGTTGTTCAATCACACAGTTGTGACCCAATGGACCACTGCACGCCAGGCACCCCTGTCCTCCACCATCCCCAGGAGATTCCTAATCTGAACTCAGAATTTGCCTATCACATACAGATTTTAAGGGATACTATAGCTGTTCAAATGGTCAGTAATTGGGTAATGTATTTTTACAAAGGAACATTATAACAGTTGCATCTACCACTATGCCTGCTGCCGGCTCAGCTGAATCACATCCCCTGGTGACATGCATGTTCCAGCAGCAGCTGGACATGTCTGGGCAAGTCAGTGAGCTGACATCAGAAATAGGTATATAAGGTGAGATGGACCAAGGGCTTGTTTCTAGTGCAAAACCATCTTATAGGATAGTACAGCTAGGGCATAGTGAGTCTGTTTTGAGCTAAAGATGAGTAGGTGCAGCTGTATTAATAAACCAGATATTTTTTGCTACATTTGTGGCAAATATACCTCACATGATCAATGCAGGAACCTAACCAAGACCAAGAGGGTGAGATTTTTAACTTAAGATCCTGACATCCTAGGCAGAATCAGACTTCAGATTTGGATTCAGCACACTTGGTTTAGTATAGGACATGTGGATTAGACCAAGTAGCAGACAATATTTATTTTTTTGTGATGCAGTAATTAAATCTGAGAGAACAGCATATTACAGATTATTCCCTCAAAAAATGGAGGAGGTACTAGAAATAAAAAAAATATGAGCAATTTAAAAGGAATGACTCAAAAGCCTGTGTTTCAGAATTTGGAAACATTTTTAGAAGCCAGCATTTATTAGTGCTACTGTTACTTTAAAATCTCATATCATTAGTATTACTGGGGTACACAGAAAGAGCCTCCTTGAAGATTGTGGTATTTTTGAACCTCAATCAGGCATACCCTGGTAACGCCAACCTTGTGTTGCCAGCTAATCTTTCTCACACTAGGTCAGGTGAAGGGAACTGCAGAATGAACTCAACAAAGGGTACTTTCATTTTGGCAGTTTCACATCTGGCCTAGACATGGAAGAAGAAGATTGGTGTTACTTCTCATTGTTCACAACTTACAAAGTGGCACAGTATTTTTCATTAGTAATGTGTTTGTTATGTGCCCATTAGTCAGAATCAACTTATAACTGGGATTTCAAGATAAGTGAGATAATTAAGGAATGTCTTTAACAATTCCACACCCCCATGGCTGAGGGGTGATTTGAACCCAGGCCTCTTGACTTGTAGCCTCTTACTCTATCCACTACACACCATGCTGGATGTTGGTAAATAGGTCACTATACTTACATTTACATGCTACTAAATAAAAATTATTTAAAATATGGGAGAAATGTTCAAACATTTTGAAGAACTGCATAATAAGCAATACTGTACTTCCTCATCACTTCACCAAATTGCAACATTAGTGCCATTTATACTTTTAAAATAATTAAACAATGATGTCAGCCATTACCATTGCAAATCCCATTCACACACAAAATGTGCCCAACTAATGAAGTCATTCATCAGGCCAATTTTAGCAAATAGGTTTTAGTAAATAAGGTCAAGGTCAAGGTCTTCCTTGCTTGAAAGACAGTTGTGTCCAACTCTAGGGGGTGGTGCTCATCTCTGTTTTCAGCCAAGGAGGCAGCGCTGTCTGTGTCTGCAGACATTTTTATGGTCATGTGGCAGGCATGATTAGACCCCATGGTACACAGAATGCTATTACCTTTCTCGCTGAAATGGTACCTATTTATCAACTTGCAATTTCTTGCTTTCTAACAGCTAGGTAGGTAAGAGCTGGGATAGAGGTTGGAACTCACTCCATTACACAGTACTCAGGTCTTGAACTGCAACCTGCCAACCTTCTGGTCATCAAGTCTTAACCACTAAGCCTCTGAGGACCCTTTAGCGAATAGGTTTTAGCAAATAGAATTTCTTCTCTCCCATTATTTCCTTCTTTATGGCCAGTCGAGCTTGTAACTTTACAAACTAGTACTTGAATTAATCTACTTCTGTCTCCCTTTCCAATTCCCCTTTCTGTTTGCATAACTACCAGGACCAGTGGCAGTATGACCCAGGACCTGTCACCTATGATGCTGGCAGTACTTTTATTTTATTATTATCTGTAATTAAGGGCTTGACACTAGGATTGGTATCCAGCCATGTCAGCAATAGTAATTACACTTATATACCACCCAAAGTACTTAGTACACCCTCTATGCAGTTCACAAGCCAATTAGCATTTTTGTCCCCAATATGCTGGGTACTCATTTTACTGACTTCAGAAAGATGGAAAGCTGAGTCAACCTTGGGTCCCCACCAGAATTGAACTCACAACTTCAGTAGTTTCAGTTACAGCATAGTAGTTTAACCACTTTATTATGAGGGCTTCCATGTTAAAAGTAGCAGCCATCACACTCCTTTCTGGTAGTTTTATTTAGGGAATTTGGGAGCTGCAATTCACAAGAGTGCTTGTGTTCATGTGTTGGGGGGAAGAACGAGCAAAAATAGGCTTTATTGGATACCAAAGGTATTTCCCTGCACATGAGCAATGCACCTTCATGTAGAAGGATTGTGCTTATGGCCATTGATGTTTCCAGTTAATGAAGTCGAAAATACCAATATTAAAACTTTAATCACACTGTATAAATACTTCAGTGGGCCATCCATTGGCTGGGTAAGAAAATAAAAGTATTTAGGGATTGCAGCCAGATAAAACTATTAGGCTTAAAGCAGTGGTGCAATTCAGCAGGTTCACCCCACCAGAACCTGTAGCAGAAATTCTGGCTGGCCCCGCCCATCCAAGTTTTGAAACAACACAGGGCTTTTCCCCTGGCCATGCCCACCATACCACATCCACAGAGTAGATAGTAAAAAACCAACACCTGAATCCCTCCACTGGCTTAAAGGCTGTTGTTGTTTAATACAGCATCTTCATTATTTGCTTCTGAGAACAAAATAGATGAAATTAAAATAAAGGTCTAATTGTTACTAGTTTGAATTATAACAGTTGCAGAAGATGGCATGTTTGGCTGTGTGTGTATGCATGAGTGTGTGAGTGTGTGCATACATGCATGCGTGCATGGGCATTTACAAATATACATTAGTGTAAAAGGTAGTTTTCAAAGATCAAATAACAATCACTGTGAATCCTATACCAGGCTCCCTAATCAATTAGGTTTGCTGATATTGATATCAGTATAACATACTCTGGCAGATGCCAACATATATTGTGAAAGCAAAATTGGTTCCGGGGCTAGTAGCCTATTACAATAGGTTCACCACACAATAATATCCTAGAGAGCGTTGACAGTAGGCCATGCCTAGTGTCAATAAGTCTCTGCTTCCTACTGAAATGCACATCATTCCCAGGTGGTGTCAATCCACACAGCGACCCCCCAGGCTAGTGGAAGGTTAAGGCAGAGGCCTACACAATATGACATGCTGTCAAGCCCCAGAGAGAAAAATCCAGAGACAGGAAAAGACATATGAACATCTGACTGTAATAGAACATACTTTCTGCTTTTGCTGCCAACTGAAATTTTGTTTTAGATAAAGTCCGTGCTTTCCTATTTATTTCCTTCAAAGACATTTGGATGATTTACATATTTAGGATACGATCTGACCTTGAAGTTCCTGCTTCACGTTCAATTTTAGTAAGATACAGTATCAGTCTTGTCTGTTCCTGAGGCCACAGTCATATGGATACTTATTAAGAAAGCACTGGTGAACTAGATGGGACTTCCTTCTCAAAAAATATGTTTGGAGGAGTGCATTATAAATCTCTCCCACTGAATTCTGTGAGATCCCCAAACTGTTCTTGTTTGTCAGAACTGTGCCCTTAATGTTACCATTCAGTGTGGATGATGACTCAGGGATTCTAGCAATTACAAAATTACAATCTAAATAGTAACCCTGTCAAGTACTGCAAATTATTCCTATTAGGGATAGTATTGTCCAAGTAAATGTGTATCCATTATTATTATTTATTTTGGAAATTAATACTTGTAGAAATGAATCTTAGTTTTAAAGTTAGACCTTTAATATAGGCACGGATATTAGCATCTCTAAGATAAAAAACAATGAATTTGCTCAGTTTATCATAGTATCTCTGCAACTCAAACATCTCCAGAAGTTAGGGTCAGTGTGGTATAGTGATTAGCCTGAAAGACTGGGCAAAGAAAGATGCATGCTGAGGACAGTTTATGCTTACAAACCAGCCAAATCAGGTAGGACATGGCATATGTATCTTAGTTAGCAATAGGTAGTGTTGCCAATAAAGAAACTGGCATATTCCCACCAGCCCAGCTCTGAGAAAGCCCATTCTAGTCTCTGATCAACCTTTGACCTGCAAACAAAAACATTGTACCTGGTTACTTTCTGTTTTGCTAGAGAGAATTGACAGGAAGGTTGTAATATAATATATAAAATGTCTAGCAGCATATAGCAATCTGTGTATCAAATTTGATAATGCCCCAGAAACCCTTCGCTAATATTTAATCTTCTGTGATGGGTGTCTAACAGATGGATGTATTCGATTTCTGCTGTGTCCTTTTCAATCCTAGTTTTGTAATTTCTCTATTCCAGAATTGTAACTTTCAGGTCTTGGATAGAGTGTCCACTTAGATTGAAGTGGTAGACTGAAGTTAAATTGAAGTGGTTTGATACACAGATTACTATATGCTGCTAGATATTTTATATACAGTACAGTATTATATTACAACCTTCCTGCCAATTATGTATCTGTATCTTTATACTTATACATACGGTATGTATATACTTATACATATGTATACAGATACAGTACATGTATGCGTATACGTATACAAAATCATTTATGAGTTTAAAATTGGATAAATTTTTGATAAGAACATATTAAAAGAATAAGAAATATACACTATATTGAATACTGAGGAGTTGCATAATATATTAAAATGTTTTTATTGTGCAATAATGTAGTTTTGGGATGTATTATATTATTAAGTATGTATTTTGTTTGTATTTCTTTTTTATTCTTTTGATTTTTCTTTTTTGTCTTGTTTGTATTTTTATTTTGAAAATGTAATAAAATTTATATACAAAAATAGTTCAGAATTACTAAAAAGCAGGTACAAAAATAAAAAGGATTTTTTAAAACTTTCCCACTTTCCATGCATAAAACAAGAAAGGCATATTTATTTATATTTTCTGGCCTCACCAGCTAACACATTTGGTTACATCTTTCTACTGTTTAAGCACGCTCCTTTCTCCTCCTGATAAGCACATGTGACACATAGGAATAATCATGGTGCTTCTTCACATTCCAATATAACAAAATCCCATTTTCATCTTTCATTCCACCTCTTCCTGTATTTTAACCAATAATATCAGAGCATCCAATGTCCATATTCCTAATTCCATTCTCAGTTTCAGACTCTTTTGACTATTTTCAAAAATAAGCTAATCATCACCTGGCTTAAAGGCCATTTCCCGGACCTTCTTCACTCCCTGCTCAGGGAGCAAAGGATTCAGTGACTACTTTATCTCACAAAAAACAACGGCTTTATTTTGTTTCACTACAGAACATATGAGGTTTGAGTCAGAGAACTGGACTGTATTTCATCTCAGATCAAGCCATCAGTCTCAATCTGCAGGCCCAGCCTTATTACAATTGTTTCAGGCAGAACTTTTGGGAGCTCATAAAGAGGTAGCTACTTACTGTTGTTCAGGGACAGCAGTGGCTTAGTGGTTAAGACACTGAACTTGACAACCAGAAGGTCAGCAGTTCAAGACCCAAGTGCTGCGTGATGGCGTGAGCTCCCATCTTTGTCCCAGCTCCTGCCAACCTAGCAGTTGAAAGCAAGAAATTGCAAGTAGATACATAGGTACCGCTTTGGTGGAAAAGGTAACATCATTCCATGCACTCCAGCATTTAGTCATGCCTGCTACATGACCACAGAAATGTCTGCAGATGGAGACAGTGCTGGCTTTTTGGCTAGAAACTGAGATGAGCATTGGCCCCTACTAGAGTTGAACACAACCGGCTTTTGAGCAAGGGAGACCTTTACCTTACTTATTATTTAGTTTGCCAAGGATCTGCCTCACTTTCTCTCACAGAACATGTTGACACAAATAATTATTTAGCAGTTACAGTATTACATTAGGAACTCCTCCCGCCCTTCTGTAAAATCATCAAGAACCAACCCTAGATCTAAGGTTTTGAGCTTAAAATCTCAAGGAATGGGGAGTTGTTGACTGGGCAATGAGAGTGGGGAAAGGATGCCATTTTCTGGGGTCCCTTGGGCCAGAAAACATTTTGGGCCCAACAACACATACACAAAAATACTGTCTTTCTCTTTCTTGGCCAGCTTTTCTGACTTAATCCATGCATCTCTTCTGTGACATCAGAAGATGGTTTCCTGAGGCCAGTCGTGAGAACTGATCGTGTTGCCTCTGCCCTTTCATATATATTTTTTTAAATGCAGTGCCCAGAAATTGTTAGATGTGGTTTACAGATAAGACTACCTGCAGCATCAGGCATATCCCATGTTCTCATGCCCTGTTGAAATGGCATGAAAGCAGGCCATCCTTCAAATCATCGGGCATGCAACTGTAACAAGCAGCACTGAGAACTGGCAGCTTAACATCACAACATGGTATAAAGCAGTTCTCAACCTATTTAAGCCAGGGTCCGGGTCACGCTCCCTCAGACAGCTTCAGGGGCTGGAAGGCCATTTTCCCCTTCCTTCGCCACATGGCACTTCCTGGTGTGGTGGAGGCGGTGGGGGGGGCACATGAAATGGTGCCATGGGCTGAAAACGGCCTGTGGGCCACAGGTTGAGAATCCCTGGTATAAAGTATTTGAAACAATCTGTCAAATCCAAGCAAGAGAAGGGTTGGCTTTAGCAGCAGCAGCACTTTAGGAGTTTTTGCAGTGCTAGTGGCAAAACACACTGTCTCAGATGATTAAGGATTGGTATCTCTGAAGCATATAGGGAGATATCATCTGATGAAGAGCTAATAACAAGAAGCCTGGTGATTATCTGACAATGTCTCTCAAGATATCAGAGAAGATTCTCTGGAAATGGAGTGGCTGATAGGGAAGCTTTGGCTGTAGAGGAGGAAAAACTCAGATATTCGAAAAAGAGACATTCATCTCACATTTTCTTCTTTAACTCTCCTTAGCACATTCCTTCTGTTCTCTTGTTTCTGTGTGACTAGTCCAAGGTCAGCTAGTGAGTTTCCTGGCTCCTCAGCATGATTTGCTTTTTATAAAACTTTATATATTTCCCCAGAACTATGATTTATTTATTGTATTTATTTTGACTTTCCTCTAGTGAGCCCTAAGCAGGGCATATAGGTAAAGGTCACCCTTGCTTGAAAGCCAGTTGTAGCCAACTCTAGGGTTCAGTGCTCATCTCCATTTGTAGCCAAAGAGCCAGCACTGCCTGCGTCTGCAGACATTTCCAGGGATATGTGACAGGCATGACAAGACACCAGAGTGAACGGAATGCTGTTACCTTCCTACCAAAATGGTACCTATTTATCTACATGCAATTTCTTGCTTTCGAACTGCTAGGTAGTCAGGAACTGGGACAGAGATGGGAGTTCACTCTGTTGTGCAGTACTTGGGTCTTGAACTGCTGACCTGCTGACCTTCCGGTCATCAAGTTCAGTGTCTTAACCACTAAGCCACCACAATCCCAGCTGGACATATAGCTATCTCTTTTTTCACCTTTATCCTCCCAACAATCCTGTGGAGTGGGACTGTGACCAACTCTATGGTTACTCAGATGAATTTCATGGCTCAGAAGGGCTTTGAAATGAAATCTCCTGAGTCCTGGCCCCACACTCTGTTACAGTGGATTGGCTTTCACTATGACCAATAGACAAAAGCATAGGCGGATTCTGGGGTTTGATTGACCGCATGGAACTAACCTAAAGTCCAGAAGAGTAGCGTGCCTTGGCGGGGCCCCGTATAAAAATTTGTTTGGGGGCCCTTAGGAAGGGTAAAGATTTGTTTTGCTTACGCACGTTGGGGGCCCCCGTGGCCCTGGGGCCCCGTATAATTGATACGGCAGATACGGCGGTAGCTACGCCTCTGCTAAAGTCATAACACCACCAACAATGAAACTGAGCAGCCAGATCTCATTTGGGTTTCTCTTTTGAAATTCAGCATCAACTATGGCATCTCTCTGTGGTGCAGGACACACAAATACCTAACCTGATGTTATCATACTTTGGGGCACATGACTTCACGAGAAGACAAGACTCACTGAAAAAGACAATAATGGCTGAGGAAAACTGGAAGTGGAAAAAAATGGATACCAAATATGAGATGAATTGATTCCATAAAGGAAACTATAATCTTGAGTTTCTAGAGCTGAGCAGGGCTGTTAATGATAGGACTTTCCGAAGTCACTAATTCATTGGTTCTCTGTAACTCAAAAACAACATGGAGGCAGATAACAACATTGTCAACAAACCCAGCACCTTACTTCAATATGGCAGCTTAAATAGTTTTATTGATCCTTTTCCGCCCAGAAGTAAAATTGTGCCCAGCCAAATGCAGGCATAAAGGCAGGGTGAATGCCTTTCACAGCTTTTATAGTATGATACATTCTAATTTCATGTTCTACTTAATTCTAAACACTGAAACATCAAATGTTTTACATTCCAGCAGACGTTTATAAACAATTATTGTAGGTTTAAGTTTCTCTAAAGAGCTAATTAGTTGCCCTAACTGTAGAAGAGATGCCAAACCACTCAAAGCTGATGGCCCGTAAATGGACGCCAGAAAGCGTTGAAATTGCAAAGGCTGCCATTCAGCACTGACAAGTAAATAATGTTTAAGAAGCAGCATTGAAAAAATGGTAGAAATTTGCCATCCAAACTTACTAGCTGGTCTAATATTTAAATCTCACATTCAACTGCTTCTTTATAGTTTTTTTAAAGACTGCCTTTCTGTTTTCAAGTCTAAATTATGCCACCCAGTTAATTTCACATGCACACTTGGGTAAAACTGTAATTGACAAGAGATTTAAGTGGCAAGTTCCAAAGCAACTGAAATACCAGATAAAGGCACACTTTCCCTTATTTATTTATTTATTTATTTATTTATTTATTTATTTATTTATTCATACATACATACATACATACATACATACATACATACATACATACATACATACATACATAGCTTCACCTGAAGGGCCACCTATCTGGAGACCAGTGCTAAACAGTTCAACAATAGGTATTCACTGAAAATATGCTTGTCATTTGTGTGAGGTTCATGTAACATGCTGTGACTAACTGCACCTCATCGAGGAGAAGACAAGAGTATTTCTCAAGTGAGTCCCTGCTCATATGCCCAACTGCACAGCCAAGATGTGCTACCACACCTAATAAATTAGCCACAATTAGCTGAGGTAAGTTACACAAAATATTATGTAAATCCTAATAAGATTCCACTAATAAAAAATTAAATCCTCCTTCAAAGAAGAAAAATAAAGATAGCTTAGTTATCCCTAAATATACCATTGCATATTAAAAGTACTTTCTGGAAGAGCAGAGGATATAATGAAATCCCTCATACTGTAATTGTTATATGGAAACCTAAGCAGAAACATGGACAGCATTACTTTTGAAAATATCAGACAAAAAGTAACCAAAGTATCAAGGAACTGATATTTCCAATATTAAAGCTTTAGCAAGACAATTTTCACAAGAGTTTAGATTCAGCAGAGCACCCAGACTATCCATATGTATATACCTGTATCAGCCTTCTCCAACCTCATATAAGAGTACAATGATTGGTCATGCTGGTTGTTGATTATTAAGTACGTTATCTACCAATTACATTCATATTCAACTTTTCCTTCAGTGAATTAAAAGTACCTTTATTGGATGGGAAATTTGCTCTATAATGTGTACAATATTTCATGAATATCATATCATGGGCTTAGTGGAAGCCATAAACATAGAAAGAATTCACATATCAGCCAAGAGTGGGAATTCCTCCTAGATGGATAGTAAATAAATAAATAAATAAATAAATAAATAAATAAATAAATAAATAAATAAATAAATAAGGAGTTGGACATCTCATTCTGTATTTATAAACTCAGATGTTAGTTACATCATCGTCACCATTGTCATTGTTATTGGATACAAATCTACCATTTGATTCACAGTCAAGGACTGGTATAAAATTAACAGTTCAAGCCCTAACCAAGGACCTAAGAACTGTTAAAGTAACTTTTAAGTATATATGCAGTTCCTAGTAGAGTTGTTTTTGCAGAATTATGATGTTCAAGTCCAAAAGATTCAAATTTTTCAAATATCTAGGGAGTCCTTTAGGTATTGTTCCAAGGGCTCAGATCACTATAAGTATAACAAACAGATTTCTTCCTCCATATATGCTCAACTTCAATTTGCAAACCACGATATTTTCTCCAGTTTGACTTCAATTTGTGTATCTCCTGGTATAGAAATGTCAATAAACCAGATCTGCTTCTTTTCTACAACAGTTATATCAGGTGTGTTGTGAGTCAGATGTTTGAATTTTAAAGTCCCACAGGATCTTGACTCTCTCATTTTCTAAAACTTTCTCTATCTGATCTTCTCAATGATTTTTATTGCATTCAAGCCCAAACTTCTGGCAAAGTTTCCAATGAATAATTTTTGCAACCCTTTCACGGCATTGCAAATAATCAGTCAGTGAAAATTTGCCACATCAGATGAGCTACTGTTTCATCCTTTTCATTACAAAGCTTGAATTTGCTATAGTTAGATATATTTTTGTCTTCATGCAATTTGTTGACAAAACTTGTTCCTGAGCTGCCAAGAAAAATCTTCCAATTTCTTTTTTCAAAACTCCTGCTCTTAATTATCCCCACCTCAGCTTTGGGTCACATTTCCTTCTATGTTTTTCATGTGTTGACCATGCATAAACTCATTTCTCCAGTTTGCAGCTCGACTTTTAATCCTTTCCTTTCTGTGTTCAGCTTTCTTTTTCACTGTGTTCAAAAGTCTTCCTTTGTTCACTTCCTGAAGCATAGGCTCTTCACTTTTCTTAATGTAGTCATTCAAGCAATGTTTTTCTTCCTCTACTGTCTATTTCATCTATAGGAGTCCTCTGCCACCCTCACCTCTTGGTATGTAAAAACAATCAATTTCACTTTTTGGGTGCACGGCATGATGCATAGTCATTAGCTTTCTTGTTTTTTGGACAAGGTTGTCTAATTTCATTTGGGTCCAATCAATTATTCCAGCTGAATATCATATAACAGGCACTGTTAATTGCCTTTATGAGATTGCCTCCGCCCAGTTTTGACCTCAAGATTTTATGGACCCGTTCTATGTATTTTGTAATAGTAGCTCTTTTAACTTGGTTGTGTTAACAGGCCAGAAGCTTCCTAAACTTCCATGTGCTTGTATCCCTCTTCTGATGTTATTGCTTTATACAGTCTTCATTATCCAATTCAAATCCATCACCTTTGGCAATTTTGCCTGTCTTAATAGTAATTGCTGCATACTTGTCAATTCCAAATTGCATTCCAATGTCTTTGTATTTTCTAGCAATTATTCAATTCAACTCTTGTCATTCCAAACAAATTGTAAATTATCCATATGAAGTGAATGTGAAGCCATGGATAACATTTGTATTCAAACACATTTTTCAGGTTTTGAACTACCGGTAAGATAACAATAGACACCAAGAAAACAATGAACCTATTGTAGTTATTTCATCTTATATTGGAGAAACACATTGTTTCCAGTATTTCCTATACTGATGTTTACATTGTCATTGTATTCCTTCTCTTTCGAAGCTGTAATTTGATGTTTGTCTTTTTTCTTTCATCCCATCTGTTTACTTCCTCCCACATCATTACTTTATTTAACTCTCCAGTATTATAAAACTGTGAAAGTAATCCATATGTTAATATTTAATCCTATTTGCCTATTAGTCAATTAACCTTTTAAAAACCCTTTCAAATGAGTTATTTGCCCCATGTCCTCTTTAGTGAAAAATTAATCCCCTCCCCCAACCAGAATGTCTATTTGTGTCTAAGACATCTTCGGCTTTCAAGCAGCAATTATTTCTTTAATGTGGCATTAGCATGAGAACAACATTCAGCAACATGCAACCCCTCCCCTCCCACCAGTCGAGAAAAGTAGAAATTATCATGTGTGGCTGGATGAATTGCTCTGTGGTTTAGGCAGAGGATGAGGGTTCAATTCACCACTGTGCCTCCAGCAGAAGAGCCAACCTATGTGGTCTTGGATAAGCTGCAAAGTCCCAAGGTACCACCAGAAGATGGTAATGGTAATCTACTTCTGAGTATTTTATACTTAGAAACCCTGGAAAGGGTCACCATAAGTCAGAATTGATTTGATGGTACTCAGGAATATGAGGTCATGGAAAATGTAGAATACATATTGCTATGGAACTGAAACAAGGGAATATAAAGGCTTCCTGGATGTAGATGTAGCAGATTGTCTGATATGACCAAATATTTTAATAATACTGACTGAATTTATTGACTAATATTCTGACTCGGCTTGATACCTATTCAGGTACTTTGCCCTTACCCAAGGGCAAAGAAAACAATGAAGAACATAGCCCTATTAAAATAAAAACATCTGGAAAAGTCCAAATAACATTTTAATTAAAGTTTCATATACTAACCTATGTTTCTGTATTTGGGATATGTATGGGAAGTCGCCAGAAGGATTTATTTAAATTGAAAAACATTTGAAACCTAAGATTTCTAGCAAAAGAGTGTTCTCAGTAAAGCCAAACATTAATAAACAATCGACCCTCCAAAGTTGATGGCCTCATAATTATTGTCATTTAATTATCACATAAATCCTTTGTACATTTCAGAATAATTTTACATCTTGCACATCATATTATAGAAAAGTAAGCTGGAACACTGCGTCTCTTGGTGACAGCCAAACTGTTTTTAAAACATCGACCCTATAAATACATGGTTGCATAAGCAACCTGTGTGGAAAATAAGATGGACCATTGGTCCTCAACAAGAACAAAGATCTGTTCTACAATCTTCCCTTTAATTTACTTCTGTATCATAGACTAGTGTAGGAAAGAAACAAAGAATTTAACATTGCCCCCTGCCCCATTTAGCAACTGTGTAGCAGGCTGAGCAATCATAAAGTCACCAGCTTATAGTCTTTGCCACTATCTTCTTCTTGTTCTGCCATATCTGAAGCTGAATATTGGAGATCCTGATGGCAATCATCCATGAAGACTGTCCTGAAAATATAATGCAGTGGCCTTTCATCTGTCTTCTGCATTGCAGCATAATACCCATACCACTGATCAAGTTCTGTGAGTCACTTTCTGGTCCTGAGCCCTGTTGGCGTGGAAAGTCCTCACCAGCCCCAGGCCAATATTGATGAAGCTGTTGCCCTCCATCAATATGGATTCAAGTTAGATTTAATCCATTTGGGGACCATCACCCTCCTCTGTGGACTTTGGCCATTAGTTCTCAGGGGTTGTCAGGTTAGTTAACCACCATCTGACACTCGGCACTGAGTTACTGGCAGTATGGTCTACTCTATTACCATAGACTAATATGGTACAGTACTAATATGACACCATGATGAACAAAATTGAATTTAAATTATAGCAATTAAATAATTGGAATTATGGCGGGATTTCAAAATTACATGTACATGTATAAAGCAGCAAATGGAAACTGAATGCCAATCTCTATCTCTATCATATTTTGAATGCCCTCTTGTTCCGTGAGCACTAAGTGATCATCTTGATACTAAATCCTAATGTAACCAAAAACAACTGCAGCTAAACCACACCATTTTCAAACTCTATCTACTTGAGGAATAGGAATAGTTCATTAAAGGGCCATGACTTTTCTTCCATGGCTCTATTCACCTTTTATTGCTTACGTTAGCATCAAACTACATGTTACGCTTTCAGGAATAATAGTTCACCCTCTAACAACTATTTCGCACCAATGGAATTTTCCTCCTTTGCCAAATTGCAGCAAAAGGAGGGTGAGATTTTTATTTGAATCATGGGACAATTCTCATGCTCTCATAATAAAACACTCCATGCATATACATGTGATCAATTGGTGAATTTGTACCTTTAATCAAATCACATAAAGAGCCAAACTCATGAGACACAAACTATGTCAGTGGTTCCCAATGTGGGGCCCAGACCCCACAGGGGGACTTCAATTCCCAGGAGCCTAAGTCAGTACATTGACTGATCAATGCTTTGGGGAATTGACTTTGGCTTCTGGGAATTGAAGTCGAAAAACCAAAGTTTGGGAAACACTGGTTTTATGTACTGAGTGTTCATCTATTGCCAGGGTCCCCAGCCTTTCAAAGCCAGGGGGCAGGGTCATGTTCTCTCAGTCAGCTTTGAGGGTTGGATGGCCATTTTACATTGCCTGCATGATGGGGGTGGCCATTTTGTCCCAATAGCTTCAAAGGAAGCAGACATTTTGTTTCTCAAATGCCCTTGGAGGGGTGGTGAACCCCTGGTCTATTGGCTAATATGGGTCCTCTAATGGAAAAAGATTATATGATGAATTGACATGGGGTGTGTTATCTCTGGAATGAGAAAATATTTGGCATTATGGGAAGTCACAAAAGACGAATGCTATCAAACTGAGAGCATGAGATGTGAGACAGGCATTCAGGGTATAGGAAAACAAAAGAATTCAAGAAGTAATCTTACAATGCGTTACAATATTAAAATATCTTGCCACAAAGCTGAAGTTCTCCTCTTTCATAGTCTCAGCTAGTGAAGAATGACAGCTTCAAGAATGCTAACTAGTATCTGTCAATAAGGCAGGACACAAAGAGAGAGGGATGAGTGATACTGCTTGACTTATATCTCGGTCAAAACACTTCTTCTTTCAGTAGGACTCATTGGCAGGTTAAGCATGCTCAGGAGAAAAGTCTTAACAACCTCCATCTTAAACTTTTTTACACAGCCCAGGAACTCAGTGGGTAACCTTCCATCTAAGTATCCATTCATACACATTTTTGAGATTGGCCTTTTCAACAGTATGTATTTCTGAAGTATCTAAGAACAATTCCAACACCATCCACCACCACAGCACACGGGGGAGTTGGAACCATCCCTGGTGTACATGAATGATTTGTGAGCTTGCCGTTCATTTTTGGAACTAATTAATTATGTCATGAAAAGAGGATTTACCCCCCACTTTCCCTGCAATCCTTGCTAATCTTGCATTCTGGATAGCAGGGGGGAAAGTGGGAAGCATTTAGCAGCTTCAATTTGTCTGCAATTCCATTGCCAAAATGAAGATGAACTGTAAAACAAGGAGAGATCCTGCAAAAACTGTGTCTTCTCCCACATGAGTTTTTCCTGTAAGAATCATTTTTAAATATTAGGTTGGGGGGTTTGCTCATCACAATTAACAAAGTTTTTCTTTCTTTCTCTCTCTTTCTCTCCTAAAGCCATATAATTAAAGAGCAGCATTTTCTTAGGATTTTAAACAGTCTTTATGAAATCTACTCCTGCCACTGGTAATTACAATGTACATCTTAATATACCTCTGCTAGGCCTGAGCTGGAGATAACAGTCCTGTGTGAATTGCATTTGGCTTGCGCAAAGAAGGTAAAATCCTTTATCTTATCTCAATCTCCACACAACAACCAGCCTCTCTTCCAATTCAAGCCTAATCTTCTTAGTAAATAATACTGATATTTTTCACCATAACAAAAAATGGAGCTGCCAGATTTGGCTCGATAAGTCCTCTCATTTACACACCATTCTCTGTCAAAATCTGTCTGATTTTTCTTAATCTCTTTAACTCATCAAAAAATATACTTTTTTACATTCAGCATTGGTACATTCCTTGCTACCAAATAATATTATAAATAAGTCCAGTTGACTACATCTCCCTCCCTCCCTTTTTCCATTAAAAAGAGGACTGTCTTCTTCCTAGCCCTTTTCTTCAATGAAGAGTAAATTATTTTTTCAATGATGGCATTTTGCTGTGAAGTTTTGGATTTCTAACCAAGTTGCATAAAATGGGAATTCAATGTATAGCACAATGATTGCGAACCTTGACACTCCAGGTGTTCTTGAACTTCAGTTCCCAGCAGAAGTGCTGACTTGAGCTTCTGGGAATTGAAGTCCAAGAACAGCTGGAGTGCCAGGATGTGCCATCACTGATATATCATGACCAGAAGGCACTCCGTTTTATTTTATTTTTAACTTTGGATGTCATCTGAGTTACATTGGACATCACCTGAGTTACTTCCAATTATAGAGCTCATACTCTTGAGGATGTGGTCTTAAAGAGTTGTCTTTATCCTTCCTTTAGTAAATGCTTTTCTGTCAAACAAAAAGGAACACTGTAAAACTCACACACTAGTTTGAATCTGGTTTGAGACTATTAGACACATCTGAATATGCCATTGATGGTGAACCTTGGCACTCTAGCTGATACTGGACTTCAATTCCCAGAAGCCCAAGTCCCATGAATGGGCTTACTGTGCATGTAGTAAACCAATTTGTGTGGATTCACAGGGACTTGGGCTTCTGGGAACTGAAGTCCAAGAACAGCTGGAGTGGCAAAGTTCGCCATCACGAGTATATGTTTTTCCATTGTTCAGAGCAGAATAATGGGCTGGTTAAAGGGGCAAAGAAATCTTCTGGCCGGAGATACTAGAAACTGCAGGCTGAAATTCTGTGACCATGCTAACTGGTGGATCCTGGAAGATGTAGCTCAAAAACACCTCAAACTCTATCAAGATTTCACTTGCTCAGTTAATAGGTATTTCAAAATAAAAACCAAAAATGAAAGAAAAAAGGATAAGAAAAATATTTGTAATCCACTTTGAATCTTCAGGAACAGCACTTGTTGAAAGACTGGATGCAGATATGTAAGGATAGAGGGAAAAACTAGAAGTATATAGACAAATGAATTTGAACTGTTTTCAAATTGCATCAGTAAACAAGTGGAAATTTTTTTTAAGAAGAATCCAGTTTAGAAAGGGAAAGGACAGAATTTGAGGAAATGGTTTACAGCATAAGAACGTGTCAAATGGGTGTTAAGGGCTTGGTTAGTAAGATATACAAGATGTTAAATCAAGAGGAAAAACCACAGAAAGTTTTTTAAAAACCTGGGAACAAGATTTGAATATTAAAATTACAGAATGGAGTTGGAAAAATAAATGAAAGAGAAGGATTATGAGAACCTTGTCTGTTAGAGTTAAAGAACGTAATTATAAATTGTTATGGAGGTGGTACCTGACTCCATTTCGTCTGCACCAGATGGATAATACAAAAAAACTAAAATGTGTTGGAGATTTAAGAATACAATGGGAACATATGAACATGTGAGGTGGAGTTGTAATACATTAAAGGGTTTCTGGGCAAATATAGAGAAAGAAATTATAGAAATAATGGGTGTGGACCTCAAGATGGGATGAGCTACTGCCTTATTGACTGTAGATAATTTGAACATAGATACAAATAAAAAAGATTTGTTATCTGTTATATCAACAACAGCAAGGCAATGTATTGAAAGAATTTGGAAGAATGGTTCTTCGATATAAATGGAAGATTGATATAAAGAAATGTGGGAATTGCATTGAATGTTAAGCTTACTTGGGAACTTAATCAGAAAAAGGGGATAATTAAGGAAAACAAATTTTGGAGTATATGGAAGTTATTTTTGGAGTATACATTGATTGAGGGTAAAGGTGGCAGACTGACACCAAGCCAACTGAGTTTTTGAAAATAGTAAGAGTTAGTCATGGAAAACCAAACCGTAATCTCCAGGGCGTTGTAAATATCACTGGTGATTTTATTTTATTTTTGTTTATTCCTTATTACTGTGTGAATGTCATATTATTAGAATGTTAGAAACAAAAATATACATTTATTGAAATATATACATAAATATACATGAGGATATACACTATAAAATATATTTGCATAGGGAGTATATATTTGATAAATAAGTTGTCAAAAACGAGATTTGTTCACAATAATGAATATGAAAATGTTTTTTCTTTTTCTTGTTATTTTATTTGTATTGTATTGTACTTTGTATTGTATTGAAATGTATTGTTTGATTTTTTTGTTTTATTATCTTTTTTTAAATTAATAAAAATAATTTTAAAAAAAGACTTCACTTGCAAAGCAGCAGGAAAGATGACACCAAGCAACACAAAAAAGTTCTACAATTAAGGGTCTGTAATCTAAGCCACTTTCCTTTGATCTCCCCTTTGCCTGGGCAAGTTTCAAGGTCTTGCAATGGGAGTCCTGCAAGATCTCACACTTCCAATAGCAAAATTATCTCAACACTTGAACCAATAATCCAGTTCACAAAAGAAAACACCCTTCTTTTGTCTTTAGTAGGAAACGAAACCAATCCTTGCTCTGTCTTTTTATTGTAGAAGCGATGAGAAGCAAAGCATAATCCCATGAAATATCCAAACGAAAAGCATAGCTAAACTAAAGCTGATAAACTCACAACACACTCTAGAAATAAAATTCCCCATTTCTGAGTTCCTAACCTAAATCTAGCCTAATCCGCCACTTATACTTTAAAATAAGAAAACACACAGATTCTATGTATTGTCCTGGACTCATCTCTCCCCAAAGTTAAAATCCAGCCTTGATGTAATTCCGGCTAAGTATCAGCCTGGTGAGATTTTGCCTATCTCCCAATTTGGTGGCCTGGCTTGGCCCCATCGAATCAAAGTTACATCTTTCTGATCTCCCAATTTTATCTCCTCTAACATGCGCTTTGCCTCCTTTGAAGCTCTCCTTTAACTTAACAAAATCCTGAGTTTTTATACACAATTTTCCCCTCTCACTCTCTCCTTAAGAATTTTCAGGAGGCCTTGGACTCAGATCTTGAGATAACAGTTATCTCCTCAAAATCTTTCAAGGTCAAGGCATTTTGGCAAAGTGCCAAGCTCTCATTTTGTCCCCTCTCTTATCTCGTTGGCAGGGTCATTGACTGATGGTTTGATTTTAAAGGGCAATGAACTTGAGTTACAAAGTTCATTCCCATTCATTGAACTTTGAGAAACCCTCAGGTGTTTCTCTGTTCACTAGAGGCACTAATCCTGATGACATAATCTTCCAGGAATCTCTTTGAATCCTTGCTCTTTTAAAGCTCTGTTTCTCAACCTTGAGACATGGTGACAAGTAACTTAAAACAAAGTAAGTTTTCCAAGTTCATGACATATTCTATCACCAAGAAATGGAAACCCCATTCTAAATTACCAAAACTACCAACCCATACTCATCCCTACACCACAAAATCACTCATGTACACGCTATAACATCTATCTATCTATCTATCTATCTATCTATCTATCTATCTATCTATCTATCTATCTATCTACCTACCTACCTACCTACCTACATTTATACCCCACCCTTTTGATACAAGCACCACTCAGAGCAGCTGAATATGAAATGGACTGACAATAAAGCACACATAACCATGGCTCAGTGGTTAAGAAGCTCACCGGCAAATCAGCAGTTCAAAACCTGGGTACACTAGTACCTCGGATAACATTAAGACTTGGTTCCATAAGTTTTAATGTTACTCGGTTTTTATCGTTGTGCGATGCATTGATCACACAACATTAAAAAAAGAGCTCTGTTTCCTTTCCAAAGAGGAAAGGGAACAGGGGGTCAGTCCACCAGGCTCTTTGGAAAAGGTAGCGGGGATTCCATGTGTGGAATCCCCACTGCCCTTTCCAAAGAGGCAGGTGGATCGAGCCAAGCACCGGTTTGGCTGGGGTGAGGGTGTGCATACCCGGTCTCCCCCCAACCAAACCGGCACTGTGAGCACTGGCAGCAGGGGTGGTGAACATGCCAGACTCAGCTGCACAAACGGCCACAAGGATGTTTTTTACAATATCCTCGTGGCTGTTTGTGCAGCTGAGTCTGGCCTCTCCACCACCTCTGCTGCCTCCAGAAGTGATCCTATCAGTCCCATCATTCTGTGAAGCTCAGAGACTTCACTGCAATCGAAAAAGTCCAGGGGACTTTTCCGATTGCAGTGAAGTCTATGGGCTTCGCAGAATGATGGGGACTGATACGATCTTTCCTCCCAGCCCTTCTGGAGTCTGCGGACCTGGTGGACGGACCAGCAACACTGGCAGAAACAGCTATGGGGGCATCATAAAAAATGCCCCTGTGACCATTTCTGCTGCTGTCTCTGGCCCGTCCGCCGGGTCTGCAAAATACTCTTGAGATCCAAAGTATGCAGATGTGCATATCCTTGCAGGAAGGTAAATCCTCTTTCCATGACAGCAGTAGTGGCTTGTCCATACAAGCAAGTGAGAGTGTTTACCCACGTGAAGCTCAAGACTGAGGTCTTTTGTGTGTATAAACCTTTGCTCTCAGTTCTGCTTACACATTAGCTCCTGTGCCTTTTGCCACACCAACCACAGTGGGTTATTATAAGGTTTACACCCAGCTTAGAGGTTGCCAAACTTGAGTTGCTGGCTGCTGTTGTATTTTAGGTCTCAGAAGTTCTGGCCAGGATTTTGAGTGCTGAGAATTTCCGACAGTATTAGTCCAACATCTAAGGGCTGAACCCACCACAGCTATGGACACAATAACCAGTGAACTAGTAATAATGGATGTAGAACATACTTTTGAAACGTTCAATATTCTTAGGTTTCAGGTACAGTGGTACCTTGTTTAAAGAGCATAATGCGTTCCACGGGATTGCTCTTTAAGCGAAACACCATTGTAAGTGACCAGTTGTGACTTCTGATGGGGGGGAGGGGATTGTGAAACCTGATTTATTTGTTAAGTGATTTATTTGTTTTGCTCTTTAAGCAAGTTACTCTCTAAGCAAGTCACTCTTTATGCGAGGTTTTACTGTAATTGGTGGGAATGTAATTGGTGGGAATGTTAGTCTTCATCAGATATTTGGGGATTTAATATGAATTGAAAGAGATTTAATATGAATTGAAAGGACTGTGGTGGCTTATTAGTTAAGATGCTGAACTTGATGACTGGAAGGTCAGCAGGAGAGCAGTTTGAGACCTGAGTACTGCATGAGAGTGAGCTCCTGTCTCTGTCCCAGCTCCTGCCAAACTAGCAGTTCGAAAGCATGAAATTGCAAATTGGTGGGAAGGTAACAGTGTTCCATGATCTCCAGTGTCTAGGCATGCCTGCCACATGTCCATGAAAACATCTGCAGATGCAGACAGCGCTGGCTCTTTGACTATAAATGGAGATGAGCACCAAACCCTAGAATCAGATACAACTGGTTTTCAAGCAAGGGCGACCTTTACCAAACATGAATTGAATGTCTTGTGGCTGACTCAACTGATCTCAACTGATCTTACATCAATCACTCTAGGTTTTAGGTCATATGTCTGTATTGCCGGTTTTACTGCCTTTTATATACTGTATTTTGTTTCCTTTTGTGCGCTAACTTCTATCAAGGACATTTCTGTTTCAGGAATAAGTATTCCATCAACCATGGATTTCTGTAAGATCCCAGACCTAATTGCATATAGTGTCTTGGTAGGTAGTGCCAAGTGCCCTTATGTAAACCGTGTCCCTGTTTACCACAAAGGCTGAAATGGATTGGATGTCCCTTAGGCCATTTGGATGAATAAGATTGCACTGCAGTTCAGTTCAGTTCATTTCTCCAGAGCCCAGAATAGATAAGGCCTATCTTTTGGACTGCAAAAGGTCACTCAAGAGCAACAAGATAGTCTTTCTTTGTCCCTATCCAGTTCATTTTTTGAGCTATAAACACCGTCCAGGGATAGATTAAGGATAGTTTAGGATTGCTCACATCACCATTTCAATCTTTAGTTTTAAGCTGTCAAGGCATGAAGAAAAAATGATTGGATGCGTGCGAAATATAGCTGGGTTATAGGAAAACCATCTATACATGAATATAATGTAATGTAAAAAATTAAAGTGGTAGCCTTCTCTTCACTATTACATCATGTTGTGTGTTAATAGTTAATATAAATATATATTTATAATTAGAAGTAACAATCTGAGTTTTTGACAGATTATCTTTTTTAATAAAAGGAAGGGGAATATTACTCTGTGTGTGTACAAGACTAAGTATTAATGACTGCAATTGTGTCATTCTTCATGGATTCTTTTTCACTTTGGTACATAAACAACATTGCAACATATTAATTGAACCCAAACCTGCAAATTAAAGAAGAATACAGTTGTTCTTCTGCACGCTTGTGCTACCCAGTTGGAAACGTACTGTTTTTCCAACAATACACAGCAGGTTAGAAATGGCTGCATTCTGAATATTCAGGGAGGAGATGGGTGGGGGGAAAGGACAAGCCACCTGATTATGTTGTGCTGATGGAGAGTTTGTGGATGGAAGCGTAAATAAATAAATTCCCCTTGAATGAAATATTCTGTGATCTGATGCTGTATCATTTCATCCCCAGGATTTCTATTATGATGGTTAACATGCAATGAACAAAAGAGCTGCCAGGATTTCAAACACACGATACTATTTTATGCATGATGGTAATACAATGAGTCCATTAGCATTTCTTTAACCTTTGGTGCTTGGGTGTGTAGGTACATGTTTGTATACAGTGCTATATAAAATAAGGATACAGAAAGCTTTCATTCAAGCGATGGTGGATGCCACTGTATCTGCCAACTGTTCAAAGTCCCCTTCTAGCTATCTCTCAGCTCCATCACTCTCTGCCCTGTATTTTCCATCAGGGTCTGGCTTTTTTTCATCACAAACAAAACAAGCTTCCTTCTACCAAGCCAGACACTCAGTACAAACAATTTTCTTCTCTTCTAATTGACTATCTCAGATGGTGACTTTTGTCTTTCCTTTCAATGTATATTCGCTTGGGATGTCACTGAAACTCAAAAAACACTCTGTTTCTAAGAAAAATACGCAAGGATCATAATCCCTGCACACAGAATAAGCCCATGCTTTGATCCAGTGAACTGTAACAATTTCACAATTTAACTAAGATTGATAAAGAGTTGATATTTTCTTCTCCAGTGTGTTTTGCCTGATTAAGTGTCGGAACTCTACCATTTTTGCTAATGGCTGTTGTAATCTTTTTACTCTCCAGAGAAAGTGAACATTTCTCGCTCATGACACACACATAGACAAGGAACAGCAATTTTGACAGAGCTTGGAAAGCTACTTTTTAAAAGTAATTTGTTACCTTCCACAAAGCAATAATTAGCTACTAATATAGCAGATATTGGAAAAGTTATTTATGGACTGTAGTTTCCAGAATCCTCTAAATAGCAGGGCTAATTACCCTGCTAGCTGAGGTATCCAGGTACTGTAGTTCTAATCCAAAAATATAACTTTTCCAAACCTTGCACTACAGATGTAAATTCTGGAAGTACTTCTTTAAATTCAATTTGCAAAAACAACTGTGCCAACTTGTAACTATTTCTGTTTGATGAAGACACCTACAGTCCACAAAAAAATATGCCAATGAAACCTATGAATCTTTAAGGTGATGTAAGACCTGACTGAAGTTGCTAAGTGGTTAAGACACTGACCTCAATGACTGGGAGGTCAGCAGCTCATTAGTTCGAGACCTGAGTACTTCACGATGAAATGAGCTTCCATCTCTGCCCCAGCTCCTGCCAACTTAGTAGTTCGAAAGCAAGAAACTGCAAGTAGATAAATAGGGACCACTTTGGTGGGAAGGTAAACAGTGTTCCGTCCACTCTGGTGTCTAGTCATGCCTGCCACATGTCCATGGAAATGTCTGCAGACATTTTGGCTATAAACAGGGATGAGCACTGAACCCTAGAGTCGGATACAACTCGCCTTCAAGCAAAGGAGACCTTTACCTTTACCTAAGACCGGACTGTTTTTTTCTCAACTTTGCTACACTACAGTCTATCCACTTATTCTGCCTCGACTTCTAAATTTGACCACCAATTTATCATACTGTCTTTAATCAAGCATCTGTTATATAGTATTCAGTAAGATGCTGGCAGTTTTTTCTGTCTCTTCTTCTCTGTAAGAGATCTTGAAGCCTGTTAAACCTGTGATCTCTATACTCAGATTTTTTTTCATGTAATGTGTTCAGAATGAAGATTTAAGGGTAGGATGTGTTTCTTCTTTTAGCTCTAGTGGTCATTACAGATCATATCTTGGCAGACTCTCATATGTGACTTGTCTGTTGTGATATAAGATTATTTCTCTCCATTCCACCCAGATGACTTTAGAAAAATGTCTGTGGGTGAACTCACAGGTGAGACTAGGTACCATAATGATTTTTCTCCCCATAAGTGATTTCACACTTACATTAATTTAGACAAGCTGGTTTTGACATTCTGCTCAAAGCTGCTACCTGTTCAATAATTCTATGATAACAGAGAGCTTTTCCAAGAGAATTTCCCTTCAGTATAGCTGGACATGAGATACTATAATCTGAAGCATTAATGCAGTCACTGCCACTGATAGAAGTGGTTTATGGAGCCATTTTACTGTACAAATATTATGACCTTCTGTCTGGTTTGGATTTTTATCTCTCCACTTTCATAGCATGCAGTTTAATTGGATTTAGACTAATCATACTCATCGGTTAGGACTAACTAATCATAAAAAGCTATCCAGACCACACTCTGTCGCTGGGGCTTGAAAATAATTAATTACTCACTAAATTGAACAAGTTACTTATAATTAAATGATGCAGAATGAACATCTCATGCTTTAAAAGCTAGTAGTGCTTGTCTCAAGTTATTGCCTCATGTGTTGTTGTGGTGCTGAGGCAACAATATGAAAAGACCGTATGTTTTGTATCACAGGCAACCTGCCCATAAATGGAATATATGTAACAGGCCTGCAGTTGATTAAATTGCCCATCACTAGGTTGGATTTTTAAAGAATAGGCCAAACAACAGTTTTGTTGGTGAATTAATAACATGAACGGTCCATTCAACCATCACATCCCTGGCAGGCTTTAAAGGCAAGGATCAGGTAGCGAGGTAGTGGCTTTAAAACATGCAAGTGTCTTGTCAACCTCAACAAATGCTATAAGTAAAAATTGATCCAATAAATTAGGAGAAGGACTGGGCATCTCAACCTGACTCACTGTAGGACTAAAGCTGCACCATTCCATGTGGCCCACTACCACCTCCACCAAACCAGGAAGTGCCATGGGGTGGAGGAAGGGTAAAATAGCAATCCGGCCCCCAAAGCTATCTGAAGGAGCATGACCCAGCCCCCTGCTTAAAAAGGTTGAGAACTCCTGCACTAAAGAAACAAAGGTCTAGTTCAGGAGTTTCCAACCTAAGGCCTGCGGCCTAGATCTTGCCCCCAGTGCCATTTCATATGCCCCCTCCAAGGGCATTTGAGAAACAAAATGGCCACCCCTTTGAAGCTGTTGGGACAAAATGACCACCCCTATCATGCAGGCAGGGTGAAATGGCCATCCAGTCCTCAAAGGTGACTGAGAGACCCGGCTCCCGGATTGAAAAGGTTCAGAACCCCTGGTCTAGTTAGATGGCTTCAGCATTTTTCTATACCATAGTAGAAAAAAATCTATGCCGCAGTCAATGCAGCATAGAAAAATCAATGAATAAGTACTTTAAATAATTCATTAGTTACTTCCTTAATTAATATCTGCATTGCCCCACTGAGGTTTCTGCTTCTAAGTCATACTAGTATGTGACAGAAGAGTGAAATGGAATGCGAAGAAATGATTTACAAGTAGACAAAGATGACACTGATAGCTAAGAACACCTGAACAGTATCATCACTGTTCCCCTTTAGTAAAAGAATTGAAACCTGTGTTTGATTAACTGCAGTTGTAAAGTGTTGAATACAGCATCCAAACCAATCATAAATGCCTGTTTCTTGTGTCGTGGACATCGTTTACAAAAATAATGGTGCTTCAGATGGAGCTGAAAAATAGCCACAAGTCTAGGCACCCTTCTATTTGAGGCTTTAGATTAAAATGTTGTTTCTCTGGCTTTTTGTTGCTTAGGTAACCATTGTCACATGGCCTTGTAAAGGTCTACAATCTACATTGTCGTTGAAACTGAAGAGGTAGAATTAGCCATGCATACATTGACTGCTGCACTGCTAGAGATAACCTCCAGATAGAATGTTCCCAAATTACTGGGGCTGTCAGCCAGTTCAAGAATTTCTGATTCATTGATAATCTGCCCTTTAATTGATTAACTGAAAACATTTAGATGATGTTTATATCACCCAAATATCAACATATGTTCTTAAAGCACTTCCTTTGGTCAGTCTAATGCCATTCTTAGATGTGTCCCCCAGAATTTGGAAAGCCGCAAGAGACAGTATAATCATAGAAGGACTACAACCATGGGGTAGTCCCAGAAAATTACACCATTGGCTGAAATCCTGTTGCTTAGTATGGATTATTACACTAGAGCAGACTCATTGAATCAGTGGAAATTTGGTGCATCAGCTCCTCCATATGTTCCACTGATTCAGATGGACCTACTCTATTTGTTTATTTGTTTGTTCACACTTGTATGCTGCCCTACTCGCAGAGTGACTCAGGGCAGCTGACATAACATCACAGAACAAACGTCAGAAACACAATAATTCAATACTGTAATAAATTTATCAATGAATCTTGGCTAGTGATGAACCATACTCTAGTGATGATTCTATTCACCAAACACTTATTGGTTCAATGGATCTAACAATGGATGTAACAGGTTCTCACCAGTTCTCCAGAACCGGTAGTAATTTTTTCCCAGTGTCCCAGAGAACCGGTAGCAGCTTTTTTGGGGGAACCACCTTCGGGGCTTACCTTTTCACTGGTTCCCCCACTGCGCACGTGCGCCAAGCCCTTGGTGTGCATGCACACCTACAGCATTTGGCATGTATGCACGGCCTCCTTGCTGTCCTCCCAAGGAGGAAGAGATGCTGCTAGCCTGAAGCTCCCTATAGCCTGCTCCCCAGGGTAAGTGACTCACCTTTGGATGTGGTGTGTCTGTGTGTATTTTAATGTGTATTTAATACCTTTATCTATATTGACATACTACCACAGTTCCTAAAAAGGCCTGGTGGCTGGCAGGCCTGGCTTGGGGTTTTTAAGCAAAGTCTTGGAGTTACCTCATCAATAAGCTACACCTGTGCTGTTCCAAATGCTGTTCCAATTGGAGAACCCTTAAGGAGGTACAGCTGTTTTACATTTACAGTAAGGCATATTATCCTAGAGAACTGGTTAGGCAAAGACTTAGTACCTAACTTCTTTAACTGTTGAAAAGTTGAAAAGTGCCAAAATGAAGCCATCTTGTTGTGAGTTCATTCTGTAGTTCCTTCCATCTGACCTAGTGTGAGAAAGATTAGCCAGAATAAGCTTTAAGGTCTGGTTTAAAAGCTCTAGTTGATTTGTGTTTGGGGTGGGTGGGTGTATTTTAATGTATTTTTAATTGTATTTATTTATTTATTTATTTATTTAACGGGCTTGTGTTGTATGAGGTTTGTGTGTGTGTTTGTGTGTGTTCGTGTTTATTTTTACTTTATTATTCTTATTATTTATTTATTTTTCTTTGGCCCCACCCACAATGTCATGATGTCATGATGTTGGCTCCGCCCACACTGTGATGACATCACAGTGGGGTTATAAAAAATTTGACATCCCACCACTGGATCTACTTAATTGCAATTTGCTATATAATGCAATAGGATTGTTGTATTCAGCCGATAATTTTGAATCCTAATTGCACTGGAATCTGTTTGTTAACTCTCCAAAAGGATCTTTAAGGATAGAAGTGGCAGGCCCAGTCAAACTGATTGAGTTTTCTATTTAATTATGCCTGAAATCATACTTTGCCACCTTATAATTGTCATCATCATCATGGTCAGCTGCTACTCGTATCAGAGTATACATTTTTCCTGGAAATCATTTAAGAATGACAAACAGGAACAACGCCATTGGTGTGTGGAGAGAGTAGATTTTCATTATTATTATTATTATTATTATATCAAATGTGTAACCATATTAATTAAAAATAAAATCAAAATGAAACAAAGAGTGTTAACACATGGGTAATAATGTGCTTTGTGGTTGTGTCATGGTGACAGGACAGAAAAGAGGAACCACAGCAGGTGACTCAAGATCACCTGACAGGGTCAATGTTGACCAAAAAAACATGACTGATGCTGACCGCAAAAGTGACATGACTTAATGTACTAAAAAAAAGACAACATCAGAAGATATAAAAAGGAGGAGAAAAGAGAGAGACAAGTGGGCATTGCCAACACGAGATCCTTTTGGAAACTGTCTTTGCTTTGTCTTTATTTCTATATTATTGGCCAATCTTTATATTACTTGCATTTCTTTATTATTAAGGGACAGTGGAATCTCAGATAACAAACGGCTCAGTTAACATAAAAATCACATAACAAAAGGAAATCCATAGAAAATACTGGCTCAGTTTACAGATTTTTTTCAGAATGGATTAATTGGTTTTTAATGCATTCTTATGGGAAACCATGTTTTGGTTAAAGTATTTTGGTTTTCAATGCATTCCTAAAGGAAATTTGGTTAAAGTAATTTTTGCTGTAAGAAAAGTTCCAGGGAATGCATTGATTATGTTATCTGACGTTCCACTGTATTGTATTTTATATATTGTGTTCTGATTTTAATTGGCTTGTGCATACAATAAACTACTTAATAATATTTTAAGATATTGTGCCTAGAGTTGTTTTGTATGTAGCAACTAGGAACAATGGGAAACAAATTCCATGTCAGGCATGAACTTGTTTAAGGTGGATCCCAGCTTGCCATGAAGTGACCCACACACTGTGATCATGGAGCCATATCCTGTGGCACATATGAAACGAGACATGCAGGATTTAACACCAGGACTGCAATGGACTTCCACAGCTTTGAGGACATCTGACATGGCTTCTTCCACCTCCATGACTGTTGGAAATCAGCATAGTGAAGTGGTTCCTCCTCCACTCATTTTGCCGTTGGGCCCAATATGATGGTTTCCATTGGCATTTCCTCCACTGAGGGGACCCTCACCCCACCTACAGGGGCTCATCCACCAATAGCCATTGGCCCCTTTAGGGAGTCAGGTTATTTACCACCGCCCTGCATTCGGCATTGAGTTGCTAGCTGTATGGTCTACTGAGTAGACTCTACTCCATTACCTTAGCAGGATGTCTGGCCAGATTAAAATATATACAGTCAAACCTCGCATAACGAGTGTTTCGCTTAGCGAAAAACTCACATAATGAGCAAGTTTTTTGCTAAGCAGTCTGACTCGCATAACGAATTTTTCGCTATGCGAGTCGGACTTTTCCCTATGGAAAAACTCACATAACGAGCGTTTCTATGGGGAAAACTCACATAACGAATTTTTTCGCTATGCGAGTTTTCCCCATAGAAACGCTCGTTATGTGAGTTTTTCCATAGAGAAAAGTCCGACTCGCATAGCGAAAAATTCGTTATGCGAGTCAGACTCGCATAGCGAATTTTTCGCATAGCAAGCAACCTCGCAGAACGAATTAAATTCGTTATGCAAGGTATGACTGTAGTATATAGAGCAGAATTGAGTAGGGAACCTGTGGTTTTGAAATTTTGTACAACGTGACATTGTACAAAACAGTGGCTGTCTACTGGCTCCAATCATCATGGCTAATAATAAGAAGACTTGATGGAAATCCCACTTCAGAAAAATTCAGAGAGCTATACCTTCACCACCCTTGATCTGAGTGTTCTGACAGTAATTTTTGTAACAACCTAGCTAAGATAACAAACATAGCTGAGTTGGTGAAAGGAACTACGGAATGAATTCACCAAAAGGTAGCTTCATTTTGGCAGTTTCATGTCTGGACTAGACACAGAGAAGATGAAGAAGAAACTGAGATTATGCTTCATCAAAACTCAACTGATTTAGGACTATTATGACCCTGGATTAGCTTTGTGCCAGAGTGGAAGCCCTGGTTATGTAGTAGTTAAATTGATGTATTGCACCCAAAATGGTTGTGAGTTTAATCCCAACCAGGGTTCAAGGTTGACTCAGCCTTCGATCCTTCCAAAGTCAGTATGAACTGGGACAGATGGCATGACAGATGACGGGAGCTCACTCCACCTTGCAGCACTCAAATCTTGACCTGCTGACCTTCTCATTGTCTAGTTCAGACTGAAAGTTTACAGCTGCGGTTTAACAACCTTTGAATATTTTGTAGATATTTGCTCAGTTACTCAATACATGGAGTAATCCACTGGCCGGGAGGATAAAAGGAGCCTCCCGTGGCCAAGGGAGGCTCGAAGACGATGCCGACACCGACGCTGCACCCTCCCGGCCCCGCCACCGGCCGGGAGGATAAAAGGAGCCTCCCGTGGCCGAGGGAGGCTTGAAGACGCCAACGCCGCCGACGCCGCCCCCTCCTGGCCCCGCCACCGGCTGGGAGGATAAAAGGAGCCTCCCATGGCCGAGGGAGGCTCAAGGACGCTGCCGCCACTTTGCTGGACTCTCCCTCGGCCAGTCGGCCCCGAAGGGAGAAAAACCTGTGGGTCCCGGGCAGCGATAGAGGACCTCGTCTCGTGGGAGTTTGTTTGTAATTTTGTGATGTTGTTTTTCTTATACTGTGTAAAGCCGCCTAGAGTCAGGTTCGCTTGAGGAAGGCAGGGTATAAATTTGAAAAATAAATAAATAAATGTTCACAAATATTCTAAATTCTGAGGGAAATGTCTTCAGTAACCAAACATTGATAAGTATTTTTGCTTTTCTGAGGAAAATAAAATACCAGTTGCCTGATAGCAAAGTTATTTCTAAGAGGAAATAAGGAGAGTGGAAAACACTTGATTTTTCTTTTCAGCAGGTAGCTGTATTGGTCTTTTAGAGTGATTCTTTGATAGCCCAAAAGCTGTCAGAGTGTCATCTCAATCAAGTTCTGATGTATCACCACCAAACTGGAAGGCTTTTTGAGATGGGGACTTGAAAAGACATTGACATAATGCTGACTCTACATCTAAAGAGACTTTAGACAGGCATTTGCCAGCCTAGTATAACTGTGGATGGTTTGAATCCAACAGACAATTTTGCTGTGTTCTCTGAGTACAGGACATGACAAGAATTGTCATAACTGTCACTGACTATATTAAAATACAGCATTTTCTTATTTTTTGGCCTCACTTTTCACTTTATTCAGGCAGAAAGGGGACAACGGCTCCACCCCCAATGGGTTCACTATAGGTTGAAGTGTATTCCTTGATGGCTAGTACAAGATACTGTAAGCAAGCAAGCAAACAAACAAGCAAAGAACATTAAAGTCAATGCAAATGGAGATTTTGATATGGTGAATCTAGATGTGAGAATCCTGACGATCATAATCCATTGCAGGCCCCTGCAGATGCTTCTAGCATCTGATTATTTGGAAGGATTCTATCTTTCAGCATAAGCAAAGAGTTGGTTTTGAGAGTACAATCCACAGGATTGGCCCTTCTATGAAGTAAAGTGAGGCAGTTGCTTTAGGCAATAACTTTGGGACATCATGTAAAGGCTGCAAATTGTTGACTGTTATTGTATTACTTTTTGTACTTTGGCAAGGATGGGGAAATCCACTTCTATGATTCTCCTGCTACAAGCATCTAAAACACACAGATGGCCTTTCAGCGCTTCACTAGAAAGGATGAGGGTACCATTTGCTAGTCTGCCTTGAACAACAAATTTTTATTGAGCCAACCTTGATAACCCTCAGAACCTCTAAATCAGTTAGTTTGTTGTTTGATTCTGGAGGTTCTGTTAAAACAAAACCTAATACTTCCAAGCTTGGTGTGTACATGATGCACTAAAGTATTTCATATATCTCGTTCTAAAAGACAAGAATGGAGCAAACAATGATCAGAATAATGATTTGTTCCTGGGTTAGGCTGCTGCTTATAAGTGTGTGTGTGAGGGGGTATTCCTTGGTTCTGCAGTGCAGGAAAATAAAGGACTTATCTTCCCTTATGACTCCAGAAGAACTAAGCAGTGCTGTTAATTACGGGATCTTTTGGAAGCCTTTAATTCATAGGGTTGCTATCAGTCAGAAGCAAACTGACTATATGTAACAACAACAAATAATGAATAATAGAGTTGATCCTGACTGCATTTAAGTGTCCTTTCTATAGTATCAAATATATTTTCACATTCATCATGCTGTCCAGTTCTGCCCCAAACTACATCTCAAGAGAGATGTAAAATGAATGCATAGTGTGGAAACAGAAGAGAGAAAGATGTCCTCTAACAAAATCAGAATTTTGGAGCTTGCTTGATCAGAGTCTTGCAGTATAAAAACCAAGAGTACTATGATGGTTAGCAAGCTGGGTGGGGTGGGGGTTCCCACAAAATTCACTGGGAGATATAGGGCCTATCACTCCATCTCAGTCTGACCTCCCTCAAAGGGCTGTTATGAGGATACAGAGATACCACCCTGAGCTCATTAAAAGAAATACAGGTGTAAATGTACCTAAGAGAAAGAAATAAAATACCTACATAACCAGCACCAGACTAAGCAAATATATAAAAGGTGAGTAGATAAATTCTTGACTGTGGTTAGCAGCTGAGATATCTAAGTGGAATATCCATGGCTGCACCTGGGCATGAAAGCAAAAAAATAATAAAGACAACATATGACAAGAAATTGGAAAAATGATTCCTTATTAAAATTGGAGGAATGGTATAAAGAAATGTGGGAAATTGTGTTAAATGACAAACTTACATGGGAGCTGAATTTTAAAAAGGGTATAATCTAGGAAAATAAGTTTGGGGAAATATGGAGATCTTTTGTGGAACACACTTTGGTGAAATCTAAGGGTGGCAAACCAGCACTAGATCACATGAGTTTTTGGAAACAGTAGTATAGAGCTGTGACAAAACTGCAATCTCCAGGGCTTTATATATATCACGGGGTGACATGGATGTTGTTTTAATATATGGGTAATAAGGGAGTTATTGGTAAAAATAAAGTATTAATATATAAATATAAGTAGATATAAATATATATCAGAATGTGAAAAATCTAACAACATGACAAAGAAAGTAATACCCATTTTTCCTCTTTGTTTCTTATTTCTTTTTTATTTTTATACACTGTATTGTATTGTAATGTAACGTTATATATGTTTTTTCTTTTTGTTAGTAATTTTTTAAAATAAAAAATAATTTAAAAAGAAAGCTAAAAAATAATAACAGAGGGCATTTTTAAATTAAATTTTTATTAAATTTTCAAATAAAATACAATAATACACAAAGAAATACATTAAAAAAAACAGAAAATAACCTCAGTCAATATACAGTCAAACCTCGCATAAACAGCACCTCGCTTAAATAGTAACTCCCTTAAAGAGCAGAATTTTCTCTAAATGTTCACTTCACTTAACAAATAAAACCAACCAAAAACTCACTTAACAAATAAATCGGGGTTTGCAACCCCCCTCACCAGAAGTCACAATTGGTCACTTACAATGGTGTTTCACTTAAAGAGCAAACTCATTTAAAGAGCAATCCTGTGGAACACATTATGCTTTTTAAGCGAGGTACAACTGTAGTCTATTACATTCTGATTTCACAATTCCACTCCATGTACCTATTACCAATTTTTCAGATTCATAATGTAATATCTAAGATTCCTTATAATATCCATTTCAGCACATCCACCCTTGTGATATGTACAATACTTTGGGGGCTGTGGTGTTCACAGCAATCTTTCATTGTCTCCAAAAACTCATTTTGATCCGGTGTTGGCTTTATACCTGCATTATTGCCTAGTGTAGATTCCACAAATATTTGCCAAATTTTCCAAAATCTATTTTCTTCAACTATGCCTTTCCTAGTATTCAACTCCCATGTTAGTTTATCATTCAACACAAGGTCCCACATTTCTTTGCACCAATCTTCAATTTTTAAAGCAGCATCGTTTTTCCAATTTCTATAAATCCATTCTTTTCCCAAGAAAAATCCCGCTACACCCATTATTTCAAAGTGAAAATTGTGGAAGGAAAACCTATCCTTAGTATATGGCATAACAAAAGACAAAATTAGTGTTCACAAAAGACCTGCAGATTGATTTGAGACTTCACTGTTCTATAGAGAGAGGGTGCCAAAAATGTATATGTATTTTAAGAGATGTGTTCTATCTCTTACTTTTTGAAGTTAATTTGAATTACAGTAGCAATGTGTAGTATGATGTTCATTCAAAAGAATTAATGCTACTATCACCATGCGACAGGCAGGACAGTAAAAGAAAATGGCAGAAACATGGCTGTTGTTCAAGGACCTCAAGCACATTTTTAAGAGATTTGGTTGAGTTCCCCCCACATTCTTCTGACATAACACCCCTTGACTTATATCTATGGGACACCTTAAAGGATGTGGTGTACCATAGGAAATCGGCAACACTGGCGGTATTTCGGGAAGGAATTGAAACAGCATGCACAGCAATACAAGTGGACACTTTGGTCAACATTGCTTGAGTAGTAGTTTTCCTTAATCAAAAGTGTCAGGATGCTAATGGTAACCACTTTGAGCAGAAGTCAAACATGACTTGTATTCATCTTTTGCTATTGGTGTATATTGAGTATTACTATTTTAATAGTTTTTTTCCTTTCTTGAAATGTTTATACTTGTTTTGCACCCTCTGTATATATGAGATTAGCACTGGAACATTTTCTCCTGTTTATTTTACTGTTTATGTGCTTTTCTCATTACAAGACAAACATAGTGTAGCTTTCTGTATTTCATCAGTTTTATGTCTTCTTGGCCTTTATTCATTTGTTTTAATACTGTTTCACTGGTCATACCATACACTCAAGAAATTCTTAGCATCCTTTGATAGAAACACACTTTCAAAGTTTCTAATAGTAGACATTATTAAGAGCCCACAATTCTATGCCACACAGCAGAACTGAGAATATATAGTTCCATAAAATTTTCATCCTCAAAACCAATTTGACATTTGTGTGGATATCACATTCTTCCTCTTAGGTAAAGGTCACCCTTGCTCAAAAGCCAGTCATATCCAACTCTAGGGTTCAATGCTCATCTCTGTCTATAACCAAAGAGCCAGCACTGTCTGTGCCTGCAGACATTTTTGTGGACATGTGGCAGGCATGAATAGACACCTAAGTGCATGGAACCCTGCTTACCTTTGCTCTGAAGTGGTACCTATTTATCTACTTGTAATTTCTTGCTTTCAAACTGCTAGGTCAGCAGGAGTTGGGACAGAGATGGGCGCTCATTCTGTTGTGCAGTAATCAAGTCTTGAACCGCTGACCTGCTGAACTTCCAGTCATCAAGTTCAGCATCTTAACCACTAAGCCATCCCAGTCCCACACTTCAGCTTAAGGAAGAGATATATTAGTAGACTAATATACTAAATGTTAGCTTGATAGTAGAGCTACAGAGACTAAAAACAACTCCTATCTGGTGGATTCTGAGAGTTGTAGTTCAATGAAGTAACTTTTCTATGATAATGCTACTATTCATAAGAAGTATGACATCAACTTGTTCCATTGGCTCTCTGCAAACAAAAATATAAAACAGGGGTTCACAACCTATGTCCTGTGGGCCGGGCCTGGCCCTCTGATGCCATTCCATCTGGCCCAAAGCAACGACCTCAGAAGTGTAAGCAGATGCATTTACAACAGATGTAAACATGCTCACGCATGTGCAAATGCGCCTGCCACCGTTTACGGCAGCATTTGTGGTGGGGAAACCATGTGTCCGGCCCGCTCAGCTATCTGAGGGGAGTTGCCTGGCCCATGGCACAGTAAGGTTGAAAAGCCCTGATATAAAGGCTATCTTAATTTTGGTGGGTGGGTGTGCACTCATGCACATTTGTGTTTCTATTTATTCATCTATGTTTCTTGCAATATTGTTGCCAGATGTTATCTTCACTGATAATGGAGCCAGTTAAGACTAGCAAGAGCTATTTTGCTTGCATATTAGCACTTCCATTTTAGAATAATCCCTCTAGCATGATTCCGTAGTATTTACAATTTTTGTAAGTACCGATTATATTTTCAAAGTCAGAGTGGAATAAAATTAGTGCATTGTAGACGGTCATTGTGCTTTCTTCAGTAGTCAGCCTTACATGCATTTGAATAATGCTTTATGAATGTAATTTGAGAGGTAAGAGCTCGATTCTTTTTCTTTATTCTTTATAAATATATATATATACTTACATGGGCAGTGTGAGCTCTTGCTGAGGATCTTCAGTGTACCGTTATTGTGTCCTCGGAGCGTTAATAAAGAAAAACTTGGTTACGTGGATACACAGTGATGTGGGTGGAATTCAGGTAAATGACTATTTATGCGCATTCTTCTAGAAGCCAAGGGGGAAAACTCCTGTTTTGATCATGCCACTTACACAGTCAGCTTCAACTTGAGAAAATGAACTGTATACGTATCTCATTCACAAATGTTAAAAAGGGGGCTGTCCAAAAGGTATTTGTGGAAGGAGTGTTCCAAAGACCTTGGTGTCTCATAGAGGAGAAATGAAGGGATGTTCCCATTATTTAGGAAGGAACATAGGAAGATATGACCCTCAACACCCTCTGAACAGATATGAGCCTCAAGTCTGCCGGGTCAGATCCAGTAAGAGCTTTATGGCAAGAATAAACATTCTTGAGGGTACACAAGACAAAAGCGAATTAGAAAATGGAGGAAGGAGCTCGCTGGACAAGAAACAACATTAAAGGAGGATATAGCTGAAGATCTCAACCTCCCCTGCATCATTTGGAGGACCCTGAATAGGCTGAGGGTTGGAGTCCCTAAATACAAGACCAACATGCTCAAGTGAGAGCTAGTGGCAGACAACAACACACGTGTTGTTGTCTGGTCTGCTGATTGCTGCTAGAGACATGATGAGGGCTTGGGTTTGGGCAACAACAAAGTGAAGAAAGTGGCATCATTTTGGCAGTCCAGGGTTTGATTGAGACACGAAAGAAGAAGTAACTGTTTATCAATCTAGCCCTGCCGTGCCTGTTAGCTACCCTCAGCAACAGGGTTTCAAGCAGAAGGTCTTTCTAAGTGGTTCATTGGCGAGTGAACCAGGATCCTTCTGCATGCAAAATGAGAGCTCAGAAAAGTTCACGCTTTTGATGGACTTCAAGAGACAATACCATTGGCCATTATAGCTGGAGGATTCTGGAAGCTGTACCTCTCCCTTCATCCTGGAAAAAGAGAGAGTGAGAGCTTTTCCACATCTTCTATAACTGAACTAGGATTCCTCTCAATTGGTAAGCAGTAAAGAACTTTCCATGCTTGTGTCTCATACAAGATTTATGGCCACTGTCACCTTTTCAGTTTGCTTGGTTAAATAGACTTTTGATACTCCTGGTCTCCAACTGTGCTGTGTTGCTGGGGGAGAATAGGTGGAATTAACAAGCAATGTCATCATCACTCCTTGTAGATAAACACCTGTGTAGAGTGTCAGGCATAAGTAGGAGATTACAGAACACATCTTCCTAAGTGCCACTTATAAATACAACATGTGTACCTCGTGGGAAATCGTCATCTGAAGAGAAAAGGCAAGACTTTGCAACCACAGTGGATTATATCATTAGCCAAATTGGAAACTAATCATTGCTCATGGCTGCCAGGATCTGTCACTACCCTGGAGTCTCCAGGCTCCTGAGCAGAAAAACAATCACCAAGTTTAAATTAAAATGCCAGTGAGCAAGTAAAAGAAATGTGCAAATTAGAAAAGAATGACTTGGGCATAGAATGTGGCTCAGGAAAGCCAAGACAAACACACAAATTGTGGCAGACTAAACAAAAAGTTTGTAAATTGTTGGAGTGGTGGGATATATTTTTAAACCTTTATCGCCAGACTAGTCAAGTTTTTCACAGCCTGATCTTTTTGTTCTTGTGCGAGTACCTAGAACTATATCTATGCAAAAGCATAACTAAGGTTGGGAATTTAAGGATTTGACCCAAGGCAATAAAATGTAGAGGACACAAAAATCTGTTGCTGTGAGTGAACCAGCCCACCTCCAGCTGTGCCTTCCTAGGCAGCAAAAACAAAAACACCAGGTGAGCCTAGCAGGCAACCATCATTCACTCAGAACCAGATCTTCCTCCTCATTCCTCCATTTCCTCCATCTCTTCCACTTGTACACCAATCTTGGGTAACCTAAGCTTAGCCAACAGGGCAGGAAAGCTTCAGGCATCAAGATTGCTAGTTATGACTGTGTCTATGTTTAGCAGGCACAGGTAAACCTTGCTTCCCTTCATGCTCCTGACCCAAAGGACAGCTGCCCCTAATTTTTTCATTATTCTGGGCCTTCTGTCAGTAACGTCATGTGGATTTCAGCCGCCCAGGGCTGAAGCCAAATTTGCCACCCCCTGGTGGACATTGGTACCAGCTCCCGCTAGGGCTTCTGGGAACTGTAGTCCAAGAACACACATAACCCAAAAAGCGCCGCCTGGGGCCGGCCGTCCCCTAGCCCCCCCATACATGACACCACTGCCTTCTTTCAATAAATGTTATAATGAATGTCAAATAAAAAGCCAGTACAATCAAACCTCTACATATGAATTTAATTCATTCTTTGAGGTTGGTTGGACAGTATCTCAAAAAAATCTTTTCTTGAATTTCCCATCAGAATGCACTGAATTTTGTATCTCAGGGAAAAAATCCTATTAAAGCAGGTCCCCTGGTGGGGGAGGATAATTACTATTATCCTATTAAAAATTTGTATCTCAAACATGATTTTTTCTGAGATTTCTGGATGTATCTCAAGTTTTTCTTAAATTGAGCCAGTCTTAACTTGAGGTTTAACTGTATTATCCCGAAGCCTTAGCACAGAGATGTTTTGTCAGCTTTAGGAATATTAGGAAGTGTCCAGTGATAGCTGGTGCTGTTTTTGTTATATGCAACAGATTGCTTCAAATGTACGGCAACCGTATGCTTTCATAATGATTTAAAATAATTGATTATTATTAAACAATTAATAATTATAATTATGGCTGGTATTCACTGAAAATGGTAGGGCAGAGAAAAATATATTACATTTGGCACCAATGGGTATCAGACGCAGAGTCAAACACTATTATTCCATTTACCACATTTCATGGTTTGCAGCAGGAGTCCCCAGCCATGGACCAGTGCTGGGCTGTGGGCTGTCCCGAACCAGGCCATGGGGGATGGCTGGGAGCAAAAAGTAACAAAAAGTATTTGAGACAGAGTTTGTCCCTAACCCCACCTATACTATTTAGCTTCATTACATAGCAATGGGGTTGGAAAATATCCAGGAACTTACTCAGTCCTAGGTGTTTTTATTTTTATTTATTTTTTTAAAAAAACCTGCTTCGTGAGTACTTGAAGAGTTACTAAGAATCAGTGGAAAGTAGTGGGTAAGGCTAATCGTTAAAGTTTTAGAAACAATCTTTAGGAGAGCCATGTCAAACTCTGCACGGAGGCATGGCACTCACTCAATAACACTTTCTCAACTGAGTCTACTTCATAAAGCTATTTCAGGATTAAGTGGGGATGAAAAGAGTTGTGTACTCTGTCTTGATCCCACTGGCAAGAGCTCAAGGCAGGATATAACTGAAATTAATGTACATACTGTATAGGTAAAGGTTTCCTTTGTTCAAAAGCCAGTCATATCCAACTCTCTGTTTATAGCCAAAGAGCCAGTCCAGTCTGTGTCTGCAGACGTTTCCATGGACAAGCGACAGGCATGACTAGATACCGGAGTGCATGGAATGCTGTTTACCTTCCCACTGTAGTGGTCCCTATTTATCTACATGCAATGTCTTGCTTTCGAACTGCTAGGTTGACAGAAGCTGGGACAGAGATGGGAGCT
The DNA here is from genome assembly GCA_030440675.1 of Furcifer pardalis. Lineage (NCBI taxonomy): Eukaryota > Metazoa > Chordata > Lepidosauria > Squamata > Chamaeleonidae > Furcifer > Furcifer pardalis. Next base: position 148,139,568 of record CP126890.1, on the reverse strand, counting down.
CACTCCATTGCACAGTACTTGGGTCTCGAACTGCTGACCTGGTGACCTTCCAGTCATCAAGTTCAATGTGTTAGCCACTAAGCCACAGCAGTCTCTTCAATGCACATATAGTAATAAACAAGATAGGGAAAGCAGGCAAGAAGAATACACTTTTATGCGTGTACGCACATATGCAAGTATCCTTCACCATTTTAAAAATCCTCAGAGCAAATCTACAAATTAAAGCAACTGGAAGTTTAAGAAGCTGTTTGTGGGCATGTTTCTCTCTAAAACAATGCAGACATGCAGATTTGTCTTCTTCTTTTGTGTCCCGATCAAACCCTGGACTGCTAAAATGAAGCCACTTTCTTGGCTTTGTTGTTGGCCAAACTTAAGTCCTCATTGGTTCAGGTGTCTGGTGTGCAGATGAGTATCTGTTATTGTTGCCGCTGCAGCTGCCCCCTTAGCTTATCTCAGCCATCCCTGGTAAGCCCTGAACTCTATTGTTTCCCAAGAGCACAGCCTTTTTTGCATCTGAAAATGAATCAAAATACTGTAGTATATTAATTCTGCCATTCTTCTGGTTGCTTGTAGAGATTTTCTTTGCTTAGTGAACAAAATATTATAATTTATTTTGTTCAAATGAATCACACCATAAAATTGACTTGATCTTCTTCAAATGTGAAGCAGGTTTTGGGACTCACTTCATTTAAAATGGATTATATATTCCTAGTAGAACTATACTTATGCAGAAAAAAAAGCCTTGCTTGCTTTAATGTTTGATTCACAATCGAAAACTGCAGTAGACATCACGGGAGGTTTAAGACCAAACACACACACATATACTTAGTACATTTGATTACCGATCAGCAGGGGATAAACAAAAACACCCCCTTTTGTTATATTAAAATCATACTTTTGTTCCCATGTTAGATGCTCACAACACTGCTCTTATAAAAAATGGAATGAACAGCACGCTGCCAGCACAATGGCAAACAAATATCTTATTTACCATTTTCATTCAAAAACATTCTGGAAGGAAGCAGTAAAGACGATAGAATGGTTATTCTTCAAATGAGAAGACATTTTGAAAAGAGAGAGTCTTAGCAAGTCTGGACTAATACATGTGATTCTAAACAATAGAGAATAATTTGGAGGGGGCAACGTCAGGGAAAGTCTAGTCACTTTGCTAACGAAGAAGTGAGATATATACAGTGAACTCCTGCTTTAAGGAAGGTCCGCCTACAGAAAAACTTGCTCCAAGGGATAAAAATCCAAAGGAAATGATGGTCCGCTTTGTGTGTGTGTGGGGGGAATTACGATAAAATCACTTTACAGAATGGGTTTCCTCCATGGTTTTCAATGTATTCACTTCATTCCTATGGGAAACTACTTTAAGGAAAAATCGCTATAAGGAAAACCTTACAGAATGGATTAATTCCTTAAAGTGGAGGTCCACTTGGAAAGACAGCAAAGCATATCACCTGGGTTGAGGTCAGAGCTTGTGAAAGAAACTTTAGTTCCCAAAATCCCACAGTAAGTGTGGCAGGATCTTTAATCCCATAGACCAACCTATCCAAGATCTGGATCAAGTGAAAGAGATGCAAGAGACAATGGATGAAACACATTAGAATTCTCAGTCCAGCCATGGAGGTAACTGGAGAGACATATCCTGGTCACTGATCCTAAAGACAGGAAGCATCACACCATTTTCAGCTAAGAAATTATTCAACAGCTTGATTTTAAATGAGGGGGACAATAGGGAGAGGAAACTAAAAACAGTACAGCTTAAGGAATCATCTATGAGAGCAGAAGGAGAGTAAGACTGGAGAGATGGAAATGTAGGAGTTTATGCCTCAGACCCCAAGGAAGAAATGGCAGAGGTGAGCGTAGAATCATAGAAGACTTGAGTTTGAAGGGCAGGCCTGTAGCCAGGATTCTAGATGGGGGGGGGGGTGTCTGGAGGGGCAACAATATCACACACACACACATAATATTGGCATCCTGGGGCAGGTGGGGGGGTGGGCTGCTATGAGGGTCCCCCCCGGCCCTCTCTAGCTACGGCCCTGTTGAAGGGGCCTATAAGACCATCGTGTCCAACCCCCGGCTCAGTACAGGAATCCAAGTAAAAGCAGATGTGACAGATGGATGTCCAATTTTCAATTGACTGCCTCCAATGACAGTACTAGATCTTCCACCTAAGACATTAGACAAGTGATTGGAGCATTACAAAGGTGGTTCTTAAGGGCCCAGCAGAGGGCTAGCCTGAGAAAGTCTCTTCCATTCAGCAAAGTACGGCAACCGCTTCAAGCAACAGATCTGGAATATCACAAAAGCACAAAGGCATTTATTTGTGTACATGTTTTGGATTCATGTGCGAAAATAGTTGGGTTTACATTTAATTTGGTAGTTATGGTGATGGGACAAGGCAGCAGGGATTCCTTTATCAAAAGTAGCAAAATGTGTTGAGCTGGCCCTGCCGTTGAAGATGCACTATCCATCAATTCTGCTTAAGAATAATTTTCCCACTTTTGTAGGAAAAAAAGATGCAGGACTGATAAGATTTATAATCCAGAACATCTGGATAGTTCCAGGGTTGGGAAAGCCCAAGTCAACACTCCTGCTGATATTCAGAAGCCCTGATCAGCAGGAGTATTGACTTGGGCTTCTGGCAATTGACACTTGGGGTGCCAAGGTTCACCACCACCGGACTAGATGCTGTTCATAAAAAACAAAGTTGTCATTTAAAATCCACAACTGTAACAATTGGGTGACATTAGCCAAACCCGTTGGCAGAATTCTGTTCATAATTCCAGTGTACATAAATGAAAATGCAAAATGAAGTATTAATGAGGTGGTGTGTGCATTTCTGGTCACACAATGAGCATGCAATCGGCATGTTATTAGGAGTATAAGGCGCATCTCATTAATTAGCAGCAATTTGCTGCTGCAAGTACACAATGTCACTTAACACATGCATGAATTTCTAACAGGATTCTGGCTTCCTTTTTTTTATACTTACCTATCTCACAGGGTTGTTGTGGAAATGAACTGGGCAAGGGGATTAAATGCCACAAGCTTGGGATGCTTTGAGGGACAGCATAATTAAAACTCATTAGCCAGAATTGCTCAACAGCCAAGTCAAAAAATGTATCTGCTGCAGTGATGGAAAATTTTATAAAGAAACAGGCTCCCAGTCTGTTTCTGTCTCCCAGATTGGAATTAACACAGGGCTGGCCCTACCATTAGCAAAAGTGAGGCAGTCACCTCATCAACTGGAAATGTATAGGTGGAAATGAAAACACTTCAGCAACTTTCTCATTTTCCTTGTATGCTACCAAAGTAAACCTCTACTTGTCATCTTTTTCAGGTTCAATGTTACTGTCCAGCTTACCCAGTAAAGCCCTGGTTGTAAGGTGCCCTATAGGTGATTCTTCTAGCAACATAGACCAGTACTTTGCGATGGGCCCCCCAAACCAGAGCTTCCTAAAGCATCTAGAGCTGAGCAACGTAGCACAGAATAGAACAGGCCAGCAAAGCTTGGCTTCTTTTAGTAGCATGCAGGAACCCTTGAGACCTAAAGGGCTAAAAAAGGAAATGAAGAAGAAGAAGCAGGAACCTTGCTAGCACTGCGTGTGATAGGAGGGTTCAGCGATGGAGCAACTCTAACCTCCACACAACAAAGGCAGCAGTTCAGTTCCCACTTTGGCCAGTGGGAGATATTGCATGACTCTTGGAGTTAAAATAGAGCTGTGTGAACAAGTCCTCCTGCTGAGTTTTTTCCACGTATACCTCACAGTATAACAGGGGCAGTGTAGCAGATAGAGTGATGAACTCAGGAGGCCAGGGTGCAAATCCCCACACAACCATGGAAATGAACCAGGGCTGGTAAAAGCACTACTTAAATATCTCACATAGCTTGAAAGACCTATTGGGGTCATTTTAGCCTTATTACAAACCAACCTGGCATTCACCAGCAGCAGCCTAAGGACCAGAGTTGACCAGAGAGGCTCCTTAAAAGTACCATCTGCTAGAGAGGCTTGCCTCTCTAGCATGAGAAGAAGAGCCTTTTCAGTATCCGCTCCAGCCCTGTGGAACCTCCTGTCAGTTGAATTGCATCTCCAGACGGAGCTGCTGCCCTTCAGGAAAGAGCTAAAAACCTGGCTGGCAGGGCAGGTGTGGGTAAGTGGAAAAGGAGCAACCACTATTACCCTCCACTGCTCATTTAGCGGATGACCTCTCATGTTTTTTAAATCAGTTTTTAATAAGATTTGTAATTGGTGCAGGTGGTGGCAGCCTTTTAGTGTTTTAGAAATTTTAAGGGTTTTTATAGGGAATTGTGGGGATTTTAGGCCACCTAGAGTCGCCCGTTGATTGGATGGGTATAAATCGCACCAAATAAATAAATAAATAAATACCAAGAACATTGTCAAAGACGTTTTTGGCAGGAGCCAGTTAAAGTGAAAGAGTACATAAAACATATTTCTGCTTAGTAATACATATTTAATTATCATGAAGTTAAGGGGTATCATTTAAAGGGGGCACATTAGTTTCAGGCCACACTTACCATATTGGAGAATTCTACTACAGTCAATGAGGAAATAAGATATTCTTAATATTGGTTTTGTTGCTGTTGTTTAGGGTTGGTATTATTTTTTTCAACTCTACATCACCTATGAACACAATAGATTGCAGGACTGTTTTTTTTTATTTACCACTGTTTCTCTCTCTTTCTTTTTGTCGTTCTTTATGTTGATCTATAAAGTTACATAAGGGGTATTTTATTTAATACAAAATTCTGTGTTCTCTGTGATAATTCCATAATTCTGTGAACGAGCTCTGAGCTAAAAGCAATTATGCAAATAGGTAATTGTCATAAGCATTCTAGGTAATGGGCCAAGGCATTCATACTCTCTTGCCTTACAACAGGCAAGTTGCATGACATTGCCACAGTACATTTATTGATATTACTAGAGAGGCAACTTACATATGTATACAGAATGTACACACCAATGACAGCTTATCCATCATTGTTGCCCACCCTCTCAACAAACAAAACAAAAAGTGGCATTCCAAAGCTATTATTCAGCAGCGATATCTCTCAAGTCAATTTGTCTGTCTCATTTTCAGATGAGGCAACTGTTTATCTCACATGACTAGGCCTATAGAAATCTCCCCAAAGAGGAGACACCACCTCATCGACAACAGGGATGAAAAGGTCAGCATGTTGGACAGTTTTCCTGAAAAACAGTCTTCGTGTCTTGCAACTTTTCCCCCTTGCTCTGATCTGGTGGACATGTCCAAACTGAAAAGGTCTGGTTTACCTAAGGGACCACATACCTCCCCCCACAACCATTTTTATATTGCTGTGGGGTTAATAGCTATGTCGTGTGGGGTCAGAGAAGACATCTGTGTCTCAGATAATATGCTTACGGTGATTACCACACATAATTGACTGACCTTCCCTCATTCTTTGCCTGCTGCAGGCCATGGCTGATAGGGTGAGATGTTCCGGAGGAGTTTATTTCCCATCACACACAATTGTGCTGCTGAGCAAATATTTTAGCAAGCTTTGAATACGTCGCCTCTTGGGCTCTGGGTCTGACAGTTAAAATATGAAGGCTGTGACCAACTTAATAACATTAGATTTTAAATCAGCTTGTAGATGCAAAGGGAAAACATCAGCAAATCCTTCTTTAAAGATATACCTACATAAAGTGAAATCTGGGGTTTGGGGCTTTCTCGCTCCCTCTTTTTTTTTTAAGACTTACCCATAATTTCTTTCAGTCATCAAGCTGCCTCACATAAAAAGTTCATGAAGAACCTTATCAAAAGACAACAGGAATAATCCAAAACTAAATTGGAAAATGTTCAAGCACAGACAGTTCTCAAGTATAACAAATGTAGTGTTTGTGGAGCTACATATTTAAGGCACATCTAAAAGCATTCAAATGGTGGACATTTGCAGAAGAGTAAATTTTATTCTTCCAATATGTGTGCAACAACCATTTTCCACGGGTTTAAACTGGAGTTTAAATAATGTTATAAATAATGCTGCCTTATTTTTCCACCGATCTATTAATCACTTAATAGAAAAATCCAATCTCTGTTTCCTTAAAAGTAAGCCTGGTTGACTTCAGTTGAATTGATTTCCAAGGATGTTTGTACTGGATTGCAGACTGACATGGTACAATTTTTACTGCTGACATGTGTGCTGCTTCAAAGATGGCAGGTGAACGAAAGCTGTAATAGAATGGATACCACTTGACATAAAGCAACCACTGGGAAGGCTAGCAACCAAATGGGAAGACCAGTTCAGGGCAAAGTTCCTGAGGCCCTGGATGAGACCGGCATGGGATCTGAAACAGTGGAAGATGATGTTTCAATCTGCCATGTCAACCTGACGTATGAAACACAGATCAACCAAGTAACTAAGCAAGTAATATATTGGGAAGTTCAAAGCTCATCGGTACTGAGAGACATTTACATCTAGGCAATGATGGGATTCCAAAAAATGTGCTACCTACTCTGTGAGCATGGTATGGTGGGCATGACCAGGGAGGAAGCCCTGCATTGAACCCCAATTAGGACTACTTTATTTCAAAACTTGGATGGGTGGGCCAGCTGGAATTTCTGCTACTAGATCTGGTGAACTGAGGCGAACCTGCTGAATCCCACCATCTAGGTAAGGGGGTGCAGGATTTTAGCTGAAAACAATCTATTTCAACCTCAGTCTTAAAATACATACTGTAACACAAGAACAACAGGTGCAGAATCTTAAAATTACACTTTCAGTCATTTGAGGGTCATCTAGTCCAACCTCACCAATGTAGAAAACCCATAGCTAGAGCATCACTGACAGATGTCCACCCATATCTTCTGAGGTAATATGTTCAAAGGTTGAACATGTCTTACCATCAGGAGGTTTCTTGTCATTTGAATCCACTGATTCTTGTCCTACCCTCTGATAGCCTGGCAGTTATCTACAGATCAATATCTTGTGTAAAATCAACACAATGCAACACCATCCAGAAAAGACCAGAAAAGCTCTTTAAAGGGCTTAGTTTTCCCTAGAAACTAAGATTACCAGCTGACTCTGCCACAATAACTTTTTCCACCTCTGTCAGTAAAAATGTAATAATAATTAATTATTGCTGGAAACAATAAATATTAATAAATTTAATGACAGAATTCTCAGAAAAAGTAGACTTTTTGTTTCTGTGTTGTTGGGACTTAGAATGGCAAAGGTTAAAACCCACCAATACAGAAGACATAATAAATGAATTTCTGTTGTGTTTTGTATAGGATTCCATCAAAATGTAATGATCTTGGTGGTAAGACCTTCATTCGGTTCCAGAGGCTAGGAAAGGAAATTATTCATTTAGAATTGAGATTTTTTTAAAAGCAGATTATCCACTTTTATTTCAAGAGACTTGTTGCAAAATAAACCAAGTCTTAAATAAAAAAATAACATTTCAGAGAATTTAGAGTGCTCAAAATCATGCAGTTTTTTTAAAAAGATGAGAACAGCTACAGTGTGTTTGATTATTATTTTAATTCAAAATAAACATAGAAAAACAACATACAAATATCATATAAAGAAAAATACACAAAATCTTGCATGCACCAATGGGACATTATATACCTTCATTTAACTGTTCTCTCTATTTTATTACATTTTATTTATATATTTGTTGCCTTGTTCCAAAAATATATATTTTTTGACCTAGCATTACTCCTTTCCCTTTCACTAATACATATTCTATAAATTCTCCCTATGTTTTTCTGAAGTCTTTTTTTACTAATCCCTTTTTTAAAAAATTTAATTCAAACATTAGTTTGTCATTCATTGCTATACTCCATATCTCTTGATACCAGTCATCCAATTCAAATTCACAATCTACTTTCTATTTTTTAAAACAATAATCAATCTCAAAGCTGTTACCAATATAATAATTATTTCTTTCTTATCCCATTCTATCTGTTTATTTCCAAAGTCCATCAATAATGCCATTTTAAGACACATCTCCAATTTTATAGACAATATTTGTTAATTTTCCAAACTTCTTTGCATATTCATGTTATTACATTCCCACCATAAATGAAAATATGTCTCTCTTTCTTTTTTTACATCTCATGTTTGATTTTTAAAATGTGCACAAGCCTGTTTTAATCATTGGAAAAGAGGTATACCAAAATGTGTGAATTTTAAAAAAATCATTGGTTGGTTGTTTCATTTGTTTGTTAATACCTTGGTGGAAATACTTACACATTTCCATGTCAGAAAGAAAAGACTAAGAACCTCACAGCATATATGAGCCGAGGTGGGACGCAGGGAACATAAAGACATAGAGACTGAAAAAAACTCACACCCATATCAGATGTATTTTCCTAGGGATTTATTTAAGGGAGGGCCTTTTGAATAGCTGCTCCCTAGTTCTGGAACTTCCAAGCTGGGAAAGTTAGATTGGCTTCCTTCCATAGGCAAAATCATTTTTATTCTTAAAGGCCTTTGACGTTTAAGCTGAGTTGCTATGATTAAGCTGAGGTACCATTGGAAAATTTTCAACTGGCTGGATACTGCTATTTCTGTGTTTTAATTGTGCTTTTTATCTCTTTCTGTGCTTTAATTATATTCCCTTTTTTGTATGAATGTTACTGTTAGTGACCTCAAGTAGAATTTTTGACAAGAAAAAGTAGGAAATAAATTTAAGAGGAAAAGCGCAGAAGAGATCGAAAAGATTTTGTTTTTGGATTACAGTTCCCAGAAATTAACTGCAGGATTCTGGGAAATGTAGTCCAAAAAAAAAAAAGGTTCACATCCCTGGGGAGGGATGGAAGGAAGAAGGCATGTCTTTATTTATGTTTTTGGGTCTTTTTAAGCTGTTTCTGAGAGGACCTAATCGAGCAGCTTGCAGTAACAGTGCCACTCTGAACACAGGTGGGCAGAGGACAGTGGTCAGCAAACTTGGCTCTCCAGCTGTTCTTGGACTTCAGTTCCCAGAAGCCTTGATCAGCAGGAGTGCTGACTTGGGCTTCTGGGAATTGCAGTTCAAGAACACCTGGAGAGCCAAGTTTGCAGACCCCTGGCATAGGAAATACTGCTTAAGGTTGCTGGTCTTGCCATGCAGCACAGTACAGAAAGGCAGTAACCACTACAAGTTCATGGGTAGGCCCATCTACCATTTTGACACAGCATATCAGAAAAATGCAAATCCCATCTCAGACTTCAACATGGCGCAGCAGTGACCCTGGCAGTCAAACAGCTATGGTGGTGGTGGGGTGTTCCCCTGGCAAGTTCAACCATGCCACAAAGGTGTCAGCTAGTGGTCCAGAACGGTGTTCCATTCTAGAACCATAGGTACTCTTTGGCAATGCACCTAACTGGTGTATTGCTCTAACATGGCCAACTTCAACATGAGCCCAGCCAGCTGTGTCGTTGCATTTTAAATGGTTAAAGGAGCATAGAAAGCACAAGTCTCAGTCCCCCACGTGCCATTGGACCCTCCTATGGTAGTGGTAGGATCTCTTGATGGTGAGAGGCAGCTAAAATCTCAAGGATTGGAAACAGTGGGAGATGATTCTTTGATCTGCCACGTCAAACTAGACATGTGAAGTACAGATCAACCAAGTATATTAGAGAAACACCAGAAGCTTCATCCCATTTGTTTAGGCAATGTATTCCTTGTCTTATATCCATGTGGAGAGAGGGTAGTGTGGCCATTCAACATTAATACAAAACCATGTTCTGATCGGTCCTGTGCTATTCTGCTTGGTATAGTAATCCTGATAGGCTGGAATCCTATACCAGTGATGGCGAACCTTGCCACTCCAGGTGTTCTTGGACTTCAATTACCAGAAGTCCAAGTCAGCACTCCTTGCTGATCAGGGCTTCTGAGAATTGAAGTTCAAGAACATCTGGAGTGCCATGGTTCGCTATCACTGTCCTATATGAATTTTATTTTTAAAATAATAAAAAAACATACATTTTATTCAGAAACAAAGTTTAGATCACTTTACTTGCTTGCTTGCTTACTGCATTTATACTCTGCCTTTCCATTAGAGTCTAATGCAAGGGTGCCCAAACTTTTCCAGCCTGTGGCCTGGCCACGCCCCTCAAACAGTTGAGCGGCCGGTCACATGGTTCCTTCCTGTCCCGATGGTGGTGTGTGAATTCAACACTCATTTTCAGGCATTTTCCTGCCTCCACTGCTTCCAATGGAGGAGGGAGCAAGGTTGGAACATTTTTGTGTGGTCTTTGAATTGTTTGGCGCATTTTTGCCATGTTCTGGTGCATTTTCATCATGATTTCCACATTTCCGGTGACAGCAGCAATCTGGCCTGTGGGCTGGATCCAGCCCATGGGCCGTAGTTTGGGCACTCCTGGTCTAATAGAAAGGCAGGGTAATGATTAGACGTTATTTACAAATTGGTTTTGACAAATTCAAAGAAAAGGTGGATGGATTTGTTTATGGAGTGGATTGATTATAAGAAGGCATTTGATTCTGTTCCACATAGCTGGATTGAGAAATTCCTCAACCTTTTTAGAGTTAGCAACAATGTACAAAAAATTTATGAAGACTTCAATGAAGCTATGGTGAGTATAGTTAAGGGCCTGTAGTGAAGCTGATGAAGTTGAAATTTAGCATGGAATTTTTCAATGTGATTCACTATAACCTTTGCTATTTGTGTTATCCATCGTGCTGTTGACAACTATTCTTAATAGAACAAACTATGGATATGATTTGGCTAAGAAAGGACTAAAGGCTTCACATTTACTTTATATGGATGATGTCAAAATTGTTTGGAATGACAAGAGCTGAATTGAATACAGTGGTACCTCGCTTAAAGAACATAATGCGTTCCATGGAGTTGCTCTTTAAGCGAGTTTGCTATTTAAGCGAAACACCATTGTAAATGATCAAATGTGACTTCTGGTGGGGGGGATTGTGAACCTCGATTTATTTGTTAAGCGAGGTTTTGGTTGTTTTTATTTGTTAAGCAAGGTGACCATTCAGAGAAAATTCTGCTCTTTAAGCGAGTTACTCTCTAAGCGAGGTGCTCTTTATGCGAGGTTTTACTGTACTTTGCTGGAAAGTACAAAGGAATTTAGTAAATACATCACAATGCAATTTGGACTTGACAAGTGTGCAGTAGTTACTGTTAAGGCAAGCAAAATTGTCAAAGGTAATGAAATGATAGATCATCTGATCACCATCACAGTGATCAGCAAATTTAGCAAAAATTCACAGACTAATTGTTTGCAACAGCATGAAATGGTTGCAAAAGTATTAATTGGAAACTGCCAAAGGTTTGGATTTAAATGGAAAAAACGGAATGAAAAATTATTGGGAACGTCAGATAAAGTTTTAGAAAATGACAGTCAAGATCTTGTGGGACTTTAAAATACTGTACAGTGAATTAGACATCTAACTCATAATACACCTGATATAACTGTTGTGGAAAAGAAGGAGGCTTTGTTTATTGGCATTACTATCCCAGGGAATGCATGGATTGAAAGCAAACAACTAGAGAAAATTATAAAATATCATTATTTGCAAATTGAAGTTGAGCGTTTATAGAAAAAGAAATCTTTTGTTGTGCCCATAGTAATTGGAGTCCTTGGAGCAATACCTAAAGAACGGCCTACATATCTGAAAATTTTAAATTTATTGGACTTGAATATCCTAACTTTAAAAAAAAAACTTTATTAGGAATTACCTGTATACGTATACATTACATTAACAGTTTTTAGGTGGGGTGCACAGAAAGAGCCTCTTTGAAGATTCTGGTATTTTTTAAGCACAATCTGGCATACCCTGGTAACAGCAACTTAACAACAACAACAACAACAACAACAAGAATAACATGAAATGAAGACAAAAAACTGGAGAAAAATCACAAAATATTATGATTTGCAAATTGAAGTTGAGCATCTATAGAGGAAGAAATCTGTTGGACTTGAACATCCTAAATCTCCAAAAAAACAACTCTACTAGGAACTGCATATATACTTAGACCATTGGTTCCCAACCTTTTTTTTTTTTTTTGGCTTTTCACCACCTAAGCATCTCTAAACTCCTGATATTCCCTCTCCCCGTGACATATACCATATATACTTGAGTACCTGTATGAGCTAATCCAAATATAAGCTGAGGTACCTAATTTTACCTGAGAAACCAGGAAAACTGATTTGAGTATAAGCCGAGGGTGGGAAATGCAGCCATGGGTAGTGTGGCAGGGGGAGATGGTGTTTTACCCGCTGTAGAAGCAGATGACTCGAGTATAAGCCGAGTCTGCTGTTTTCAGCACATTTTTGGTTTATTATTATTATTATTCAAAAAGTAAACTCATATTCATGTGGAGGAAGACTAAAATGCTATTAACTTGATCTAAACAAGCTTGCAAAAAATATCCAATGTTATTAACTCATTCTTAAATTGCTCCCCTTAAAAATAAAACTGCCCCCCTGTGGGGCATGGGCCACACATGGGTACCATGGTCTTAGGCATTATATTAATAGTTTTTAGGTCCGTGGTTAGGACTTCAACTGTTAATTTTATAGCAGCCCTTGTCTGTGAATCAAAAGGCAGATTTGTATCCAATAATAATAGTAACAATAGCAGCAGAACCAGCAGCAGTGTGATGTCAAGTACAGTCAAACCTCGCATAAAGAGCGACTCGCTTAAAGAGCGACTCGCTTAAAGAGAAGAGTTTTCTCTGAATGTTCGCTTCGCTTAACAAATAAAACTAACAAAAAACTTGCTTAACAACTAAATCAGGGTTCAAAATCCCCCTCCCCCAATTGGTCACTTACAATGGTGTTTTGCTTAAAGAGCAAACTCGCTTAAAGAGCAATCCTGTGGAACGCATTATGCTCTTTAAGCAGGTATGACTGTAAATTCTGACTTATGGCATCCCTTTCCAGTGTTTCCTAGGTAGAGGATATACAGAAGTAGTTTTACAACTCCCTTATTCTGAGCTGCCCTGGGACTGTGCAGCTTGCCCATTACTGCATAGGTTGGCTTTTCTCCCAGGATGCACAGTGGGAACAATAAGATATGAAGAACTCTCTATGTCTTATGCATGCTGTAAGTAAAGGCTGTGAGAGATGCATACCCCACCAGGAACGAGAGCCACCACTGCAGCTGCTGTTTTTGCTTCCTGCCTGATGAGTGAACAAAGTATTTCTTCCTTGCCTCTGAGTTGTGGCTGGGTTTAGGGCCATTAACACAGATTCTCCTTATACTCATCCTCACAAACATTATCTGCAATACCTCAAATATTATCTGCAACATTTCAGAGGTCCACTCCCTTGTTTTCAGGTTGTGGGCCTAAATTCTCAAGGAATGGGATGTTTGTTCACCACAGCAAACCTTGTCCTCACTTAATAGAAAGAACACCTGGGTAAGGGTCGCCCTTGCTTGAAATCCAGTCATTTCTGATCTAGGGTTCAGTGCTCATTTCTGTTTACAGCCAAAGAGCCAGCGCTGTCTGTGTCTGCAGACGTTTTCATGGACATGTGGCAGGCATGACTTAACACCGGAGTGCACAGAACGCTGTTACCTTTCCCACCAAAGCACTACCTATTTGTCTACTTGCAATTTCTTGCTTTCAAACTGCTAGGTTGGCAGGAGCTAGGACAGAGACAGGAGCTCACTCCATCATTCAGTACTTGGGTCTCAAACTGCTGATCTGCCAACCTTCAAGTCATCAAGTTCAGCATCTCAACCACTAAGCCACTGCAGTCCTCTACGTAATAGAAAAAACATTTACCTTCACATAATAGACCCCATGCTTTAATATCTTCTACAAGGCCTTTCTTCTTGCTTTCCCTCTGTTGGAGCTAAGTTGTCTCTCTACAAGGGAGAGAGCTTCCTCAGCAGCAGAGTTCCAATTATTTCCGTTCTATTCTCCACATTCTGTTCTTAATATCTCATCTGCTACATCCACTGTTTCCATTCTGTTTTATTTTTACTAATATTATGTTCCACATGATATTGCAAGAAAATTGGAGGAAGGGTGATGTATATCATTGCTGCCTTTCTTGTGAGTGCTCCTGTCAAAATATCAAGTAACAAGAGATTAAGAAATATGTGTCCACTCAATGTCGTAAAAATCGCACATCTTTTTTGAGATGGGCAGTAACTGGTCTACCTTAAGGCCAAAGAAAATCAATAAACAAAATGCCTTCGAGTTCTTGTTTCACAGTGAAGAGTAATCAGCAACGTAGCAGCTAGGATTTGCTGCAGAAACAGATGGAGTTACTAAAAGTATTAGATTGTGTACTGATTTTATTAGCATTTTCCTCACCATCCATATATTTTTCTTCTCTAGCTTAGTACATTACTCCCCCCCCCCCCCATGGCTTTCCATTCCTTTCCATTCCTCCTGATGGCATGATTTATTTTTTACTATTTATTTATACTAAGAACAAAGTATAGTGCTATGGTGTTTCCCATTTGGTGTAGATGTCTATAGTGAGAACCTCTCCAATCAGTTCACCCAAAGAAAACAAAAACAACCTCCTAAAAATGCTCTAGTAGAGAAGCTCTAGTAGAGAAATAAAATATCCAGATATTTCTATAAATAAATTAAAAATGTATTTCTGAAATACTGTTTATGGATTTATTCAGTTTCATAATTTATGTTATACCATAACATTGTAAGAAAATTGAAGGAAGAACCATCTTTTTTAAAAAAAAGAGAGAGAATGGAAATTGCTTTTTAAAGAGACATTTAAATGTGAACCCTGTAAAACTTGTGCTCTTTCAGCACCAGACAATAGGAAAAGAAGTGAAATAAATGCTCAACCTGAAACAGCCCAGACTGGCTTCATACCACCAGTTTCACCAGAAGAACTGGGGCTGCGGAAGCTCAGTGGTTAAGAAGCTTGCCTTGTTAGCTGGAAGGCTGGCAAGTCGGCAGTTCGAGACCCAGGTACTGTATGACGGTTTGAGCGTCCATCTCTGTCCCAGCTTCTGCCAACCTAGCAGTTCGAAAGCAAGAAATTACAAGTAGAGAAATAGGGACCACTTTAGCGGGGGGAAATCTTGGGGACATGAAAGGAGCCTCTTTCAGGCGTCCCCTGAGTGTAGTTTCTCCAGCAAAAATTCAATCAACCCAGAATAATTTCTGACATGAAATTATTATTATACCAGGAGAACTACACCCTTTCACCAAGGAGAGGTGCTGCTATTACAGAGATAGATCCTGCACATTATGGTATGACCTACAGTACCCCACGGGTGGTTTTACAGCTAAAATTCTCGTTCCAGATTATTTCAGTTTAAGCAAGTAACAACCATCTTAGAACAGCTCCAGTTCCACAGGAGAGTAAAATGCCTTTCCCTTGACATGTTTTTCTTGTGTGTTTCAAATTTAGATCTGACTCCTGTATCCCTGGAAGCCTGAAGGAAAAATAAAATATGAGTTGTCAATCCTAAGATCATGAACATTTTGTACTTTAGCTGCCACTTACAAAAATTTGCCCGAAATTCGAACCCATCATCTCTTGAACATAATTCATTAAATTGAAAGGGAGGGAGGAATCATTTCTCAACCACATAACAAGAAGAGGGGGAAATGTACACATTCAAAACATATGGGTGATCTTTAGAAAAATCTCAGCATCACTTCATAATTATATACTACAAGTTTTAATTAACTAAAGCTCTGAAAATCATAATGCCTTATTAAAATGCAATTAATCCTTTGATTAAAAAACAAAAAGCACAAGTATTTACAACAAAAACACAAGTAGAATAATTACAAATATCATGTACCCATTTCTTTTATTTGGGTGTCACTTATGATGTCTCACGTTCCCTTCATTAATTCAAATACACACATTATCTCAAATCCACAGCCGATTGAGTGACAGTGGCCACCAAACACACAGCACTATATCCTATTGATTTCTGCAAATCCTGAACAATGCCATTTGCATGCTTGTTTCTGTAATAATAAAGATATGCCATTCAGAATTAAAGGACCGGCCAGACTAGTGGCAACTAATTGTGTTGTGTGTAATGAGTACAATTTCAATTTGATATAACCCTCAGCTTTTCTTGCAGCACTCGCTAAGTACTTTCAAGTCTTTGTGGGGAAATAATTGATTTTTTTGTGCTGTGGGCACAAGAAAATTATTATGATCTTTTGAATAATGCCAAAGAAAGGACCATGAATGATTTAAATTGGTATGTGAAGAAGGCTTCACTGTGGATTGCAGTTTGACTGACATCCTACTAATGTAGTCTCTAGATTAGCAATTTTTAAGGAGGCAGCCAATATAAAAACTGGTAAAACAGAAAAACATTGCTAACAGGGATTTGGGTTTTGTTCTCTTGCAAGGGAGAACAATACGGTCATTTCATGCACATCGGACAGGCACTATACAATTTATTACGGAAAATGCCATTGCTTTTGTCTTTATGCTGTGTGAGTTGGAGAGTACATTTCAACTGATAAGTTTTACATTCTGTAAAAAAATAAAAGGGTAGATACAATAGCAGAATGCAAAGTTACCGAGCAGGTAACGTCTGTTGGAAACAATGGAATGCTATGAGCATCTGTAACATCTGTTGTATCATTCTGTGTCATCCTGAGAAAAATTTGGAAGAGACAATTTCTCCTAAAAGGAAGTTATCCAACACTCCTCCCCCAACATTGCTCACTTGCTCTTTATCACAGGTTCTTTGTTATGTTGTGTTAAAATATATATATATATCTTGCAAGCCATCTCAAATATGAGGTAGGTGCATGATGGTGTATTGACACTTTCCATCTGGAATTAAAGTTCCATTGATCTCAGTGGAACTTAGTTCCTGATGATTATGTTCCACATTTTTTTGTTGTTGTTCAGTCGCACAGTTGATTCCGACCCTTTGCGACCCCATGGACCACTGTCCGCCAGGCACCTTTGTCCTCCACCATCCTCCTCAACTCGCTCAGTTCTGTGCCCATTGTCTCTACAATACCATCCAGCCATCTCATTTTTTGGCCACCCCCTTCTTCTTTTGCCCTCTACCTTTCCCAGCATCAAGGCTTTCTCAAGTGAATCCTCTCTTCTCATTTGATGTCCAAAGTACTTTAGCTTCATCTTTACTATTTGACCTTCAAAGGAGCAGTCAGGGTTGATTTCTTCTAAGATTGACCTTTAAAATACATTTTGCAGATGGCCCTTTGTTGATATGTATTTCATCCTGTTTTTGAACAGCTAATTAATCAATTAATTGTACGTAAATGAAATTGCCATGTTACAAATGTCAATAAAGGTATTGTAGTAAATTAACAGACCTGGAAGTTCAAAAAAATGACATAAATATAAATTAGTGGGCTTCCAGTTTTAGGCCCACGGACTAAAGACTTTCTCATGGATTCAACAACTAATGTTGTAGCTGAGTCATCCACTAATTGATTCAAGCTTGGGGGTCTCAATCTTTCAAGTTCCACCTTGATTTCAAACAGATTGATGCAGAAGTGAATTCTATTCAGATCAACAAGATTTGTTCCACGTAAAGAAGGTTTGTGTAGGGCCCCTTAATGAAATGCCATGTGCCCTGTTTTAAAACCACCCACCTGCCACATTTCCTGAAACAGAACTACCACCTCTAATCACATATTTACAGGTACTTCAATCACACTATCGTGTGTGTCCATAACTACAACTCCATTCATTCTAAAGAGCAAGATGCCAAGTCTCCTCTATTTTAATTCTTTTTCCTCCTCCTCCTTTTCCTTCAAATCGTTGTAGACCTTAGGCAGCTCCCAAACATGTTTTTCTCCCTTAAATTGGGAGCAAACAAGCACATCTCCCTGTTTTAAAATCCAATTCCACCTTAAAATGCATACCTTCCAAATCTTATTCTTCAGAGGCGGGAATGTTGTTAATTTAGTTGGTCATAACTAAATAGTTTCTAATCTGGAGCAGGAGTCTGCTGAGAATATTGGACAGTTTAAAGGTTAATCACCATCGCCTGGTTACACAAGTGAGGCAGAACTAATTCCTCCAAAGGCAAATGGCTTGCAGTTTTATCAGCAGTGCAGATTAGAAGTGTTAATATACAGAATAGAATGGATGCTCAAGGGCCAGTTTCCCCTTATCGGCAAACTTTGCAACAGAACTCGGCTACTGCACAACCTCTGCACTTTTCATAATAAGGCCCCCTCGTTTTGCCTCTCGAGCAGAACTATCAAACACTCCCCCGCCCCCAAACCACTGCCACCAAAATCAGGGTATTACAGACCACAGCTAATTGGAAGATCACTATAATGAAGTAAAAAAGATAAAATACTTTTGGCGGCAGGCCTAAAACGTGGATCAGCACAACACAGGAAGCTATCTGGCGATGTCACATTCAGAGAGATTTACATAAACAATAAACTCAAACCGATTGCCCTACAAATACATCTTTGTTTACAGCTAATGCAATCTAAAGCACTGGTGGTAGAAAAGAGGAAAGCTAGGTGGGCAGGGAGGGGAGGAAAAGGAGGAAATAAGAAAAGGCAAAGGGAAAAGGAAGATGTATTTTACATATTCCAAATTATCAACAGATCCAGTAGCCAGAGACTCAAATGCCCCACAAGCCTGATGATTTTGAAATGTACTCCATGCAGAGTAAATGCACTAAGATATGTAAATCATCATGCTATAAAGTATTTAAATATAGATGCGCTTCAGAATTAGCCATTCTCTTCCTTCGCTTCAGCCAAAGGCAACCTGAAAACCAACTTCTTTTTTTCTCATTCTTTCTTTCCTAAAAAGCTGCTGTTGTGTAGATGACAGGACAGAATGAGTGAGAAAGGGGGAAAGGCCCATAAATATCAACCACTTATTTCTTAAATTACAATATATTGACATTAGCCTTGACGGGTTGCTTTTTTGTTATTATTAAGCTAATGCTGTTCCAAAGAACTACAGAAAAACAGAAGTGTGTGCATAGAAAATCATAAGATGAATGCAAAATGATAAAGTAATCCTGTCAGTGGACACTAATAGCTGTAATTTTCTTGATCTGGTGATATTGGCCCTATATTCTAGCACTCTCACACAGACATGAAAGGCACTTAGAAATATATATGTGTGTGGTATTCATGTGTGCGTGTGTTGTGTGTACATATATGTGTGTGTATGCCTATCAAGTAGTCAGGGTTGTGTGGCAAACAGAGGGATGGACTAGGACTCAAGAGACCTGGGTATGAATTCCCATTTGACTATGGAAACTCAGGGGGGAAGAGGGACGTGGAATGTTAAAACCACTCCTTAAGTATCTCATTTTTTGTAATAGTAGCTATGTTAGTCTGTGGTTCAGGCATATCAGAAAACAAAATAAAAAACACTGTAGCACTTTAAAGACTAACTGTTATATTTTTATTGTTAGCTTTCGTTGATCAAGTTCACTTCTTCAGACAAGGAGTAAAACTTACAGGCATGGTTTATATACACCAAATTTAGGGGTTAAAGGGAGAAGGGTTTGCTCAAGCAGAATGACAGATAAGCAAGCATAACAATACAGCTTCCTACAGCTATCAGTAACAATAGATTATTCATATTAGTTGTAAATGTCTCCCTTGGATTTCTACATTGAATGCTTCTGCCACCTTGCCCAAGCAGAGATCATTAGCAAGGGACGTGGTCTAATCTACAATCTCAGCCGGGCAGAATTTCAGGCCATAAACAACCTCAGAAATAATCCCAACATCATCATCAAAGAGGCAGACAAGGGTGGTGCTGTAGCTGTCATGGACAAATCAAGCTACACACAGGAAACTGACAGACAACTTTCTAATTTTACACTTTACCAGCCTCTAATTATGGACCCAACCACCAAATATCAAAAATAATTACAGAACCTTCTAAAAACTGTTCCTGGAAATGGACATGATCAAATCTTGACTGAGACACCATAAGAACCTCAACCATCTACCTTTTATCTACTACCTAAAATTCACAAGCCTGGAAACCCTGAGATAGCCATTCTTTCAAGCATCAACACTGTCACTGTTGGAGTATCTGGATATGTGGACTCCATTCTCAAACCACATGCCACCAATGTACCCAACATTTTCTTGACTGCTGTCCCTATAAACCACTTGTCTATTTGAGATACGTTGATGACATATTTTTGATCTGGACACATGGAAAAGAAACCCTGGAGAAATTCCACCAAGACTTCAATAATTTTCATCCAAATATCAAACTCAGTTTGGACCAGTCTATACAAAAAGTAAATTTCCTGGACACCACTGTGAAATTACAAAATGGACACCTTAGTACCACACTATATCGCAAACCCACGGACAGATGTACCTACCTGCATGCCTCCAGCTTCCATCCAGAACACACAACAAAATCCATTGTCTTCAGCCAAGCCCTCAGGTACAATCACATCTGCTCAGACACACACAACAGGGATGCCAAGCTCAAGGACTTACAAAATGCATTTCTCAAACTACAGTACCTATCTAATATGGTTAAAGAGCAAATCAACTGGACTAGACAAATACCCAGGAGTGATCTACTACAAGACAGGCCAAGAAAAGAAAGCAACCGAAACACTGCTGGTTGTCACTTTCAGCCCTCAACTTAAACCCTTCACACGCATAATGAGGGATCTCCAACCCATCTTGGACAAGAGTGCTTCACTTTCCAAAGCCCTTGGTGACAGACCACTACTTGCTTATAGACAACCCTCCAATCTCAAACAACTATTGACACACAACAGACTACACAAAAGTGAAATAGAGATGGGACCTAAACCCTGCTGCGAACCCAGATGTCAACTATGCCCCCACATTCGCTTGGGAAACAGTATTACTGGACCCAATGGCACCATGCACAACGTTAAAGGCAGTTTTACTTGTGCTTCTGCCAATGTGATTCATGCCGTCTCTTGCCAAAAATGTCCGCCTGTGCTTTATGTAGGACAAACAGGACAATCTTTACACAAAAGAAATAATGGACATAAATCAGACATCCGGAAATGCAACACAGAGAAACTTGTCTCAAATCACTTCCATCTACCTGGACACTATGCAAGACCTGAAAGTTGCAATTATGGAACAGAGAAATTACAAAATTAGTATTGAAAGAGAGACAGCAGAAATCAAATACATCCATCTGTTAGACACCCATCGCGGGAGATTAAATATTAGCGGAGGGTTTCAGGGACATTATCAAATTTGATACACAGATTGCTATATGCTGCTAGATATTTTATATATTATATTTGGGTGTATTATGAACTTCCTTCCAATTCTCTTTAGTAAAACAGGAAGTAACCAAGTGAAGTGTTTTTGTTTGTTTTCTGACATGCAAGTAAGAGGTTAATCAGAAACCAGAACGGGCTTTCTCCATACCTTTGAGATTGAAGTGGGGACATTTAAAACCAATATGAACAATCTATTGTTACTGAAAGTTGTAGGAAACTGCATTGTTATGCTTGCTTGTCTGTCATTCTGCTTGAGCAAACCCTTCTCCCTTTAACCCCTGAATTTGGTGTATATAAACCATGCCTGTAAGTTTTACTCCTTGTCTGAAGAAGTGAACTTGATTCACAAAAGCTAACAATAAAAATATAGCAGTTAGTCTTTAAAATGCTACAGTGTTTTTTATTTTGTTTTCTGATATGCCTTAAGTATCTCACTTACCTTAAAAACCTGCTAGGCTCAATATAAGTCAGTATATAACACACAGATTCACAAGTTTGATAGACAAATTGTCAGCCTGAGATTGGTAAAAAATGTCAAAGAATACCTGACTTTAAATCTCCAGAGCCTGACAAATTACATCCAAGGGCATTGAAGAAAATTGTTGAAAACCTCTCAGATCCACTCACTATTATTTTCCTGAAATCGTGAGGGATGCCAAATGTTTGTAGAAGAACTAATGTCCTATCTTCAAAAAAGGCAAAAGGGAGGAACCTGGGACCTACATCCCAGTCAGCCTGACATATATCCTGGTCAAAATTCTGAAGCAGATTATAAAGTCATTGACAGAGGATTGTAGGAGGAATTTCCTGCAGCAAGCGTAGGTGCCACACCTGTGACACCTGTGCAGATTGCTTGTGGCTTGTAAGGACAGGGAAAGGTTCTTGGTTAAAGAACAGAAGACCTTTTACTCATAAGTTTTTTAATCTTTTAAATGGTTTTATAATTGTTGTAAATCGCCCTGGGTCCCTTTGGGAAGGAGGGCGATAAACAAATATAAATAAATAAATAAATAAGGAGTGGTGCATAGTATGTACAGTGATGGCTTTTCAACAGAAAAAATACAGGCTTGGTATCAGCTTAAGTATTTACACAAGCTCTTGCAAACTTTGAGCAAACACAGTTCGTTGGTTATTGAAGACAGTTTACAGACCTGAAGAAAAGCTGCTAGTCATATTCCTCTTCTTGGTGCAATTGTCTTCAGCAGCTCCAGCACAGCTTTGGCAGAGTCCTTGGCAATCACAGACACAGCAGCCAAAGCACCAAAACAAACCAACAAGTCAAGCTGTAGATGTCCCCAGCAGTCACAGACACAGTGTCACTCAGACACAGGGAATGGGCCACAGAGCGACTGAGCCACAAAGTGACTGACTTCACTTGGGCGTGCCTCTTCTTATGCTCAGAGGCTTACTCATTACTGCTCACCCAGAGCAGCTGGCCATTTTTCTGGAACATACCTTAAAGGTACAATGACCATTATCCATCTTGCAACACGTGCTGCCCAGGCACTTATACTGACATCATTCCTCAAGCACCTTGAAAACAATGGTGTGATAAGCAGAAGCCAACACAGATTTGTCAAGAATCCTGCCAGACTAATCTTATCTCATGTCTTGCTTGGGCAACTCATACAACAATTTTAATCCATTCCATGGGGCTCATTGTTGTACGAAATAATTGCTATATGATACATGCACCGCATAGCGATTTCCCCTATAGGATGCATCATACAATGATTTTATTTTTTGCTAAGTGGTTTTTCCCATTGAAAAGTTGTTGTATGGTTTTTTCCATTTGGGAAATTTGCTATGCGAGACACCATTTCCCCCCAAAAAAACCTAATTGTTATGCGATTTTGTTGCTATATGGGGCAATTTTTGTATGAGGTTCCACTGTACCTTGACTTCAACAACCTTTTAATAAAGTGCCCCATGAAATTCTGATTAGCAAACTAACTAGGTATGGGCTGGATAACACAAGTGTCAGTTGCATGCACAGTTGGTTACAGAATCATACTCAGAGAGTGCATATCAGCTTCAACAAAGCTTTTGCTACAATGGCTCATGACATTCTGATTAGCAAACTAACCAAGTATTTATACATATCCCAACTTTGAAGCAGTTTAGAAGGCAGCACCTTTTCTCCTTTCCACTAGGGGTTTTGCCTGTGAGATACATAGGAAACAGCTACATGGAACATTTAATGATTAAAATATGTCACCTTTAATGTAGGCCACAAGGTACATGGATATGGCACAAGTCAAGGATGGGCAGTCAAGTATTCACTAGTAAGAAAAAAGAGGCAATAAGGGCCATCTGGTCATAGCTTGTCCAGGCAGCCAGATCAAAAGATTCAGCCCTGTTCTGGTGTATCACTAATATCAGCACCAACTCAATCCCACCAAGGTTAAGTGCCCACATCCCCACAGAAACATGGGAGAACCACTACAGGCTACTATACCAAGATATAGCCAAGGAAATAGATCTCTCGACTGCCAACCTAGAAAGCTTTCCCAACTAGCCACAGGTATCAAAGTCAGAAATTGACTCCCTCATCACCCAAATCTACTCAGGCGGGGCTCCAAGGGATATGGTTGCCGTATTTCCCAGTTTTCCAGGATTTTCCCGGATTCAAGCTGTCCCGTCCGGTTCAAGAAAAAACATGTAAAAGTCCCGGATTTTTAAATTTGAACAAAGGAAGCAAGATCCCTCACCAAGGAATTTTTGCAAAGACATAACTCCCTGCCTCCCTGCCTTTCGTTCAATTATCCTGTTTGAAAGTGGTGAACGCAAAACAGCACCCTGAGAAGCCCACCAGGGAGGGGAGACACTTGCAAGCAAGATAATTGAAAGAAAGGCATGGAGGCAGTGAAATAACCCTTAGCAAAAATCCCTTGGCTCACCTTGAAGTTTGGGGCACAAAAAGTCATCCTCAACCCTTTTCCTTGAAATCTGGGAGGGAGCAAGAAATATCCATATCTAAGAAGCCAAACCTCCACCATACACTGGGATGGAGGATTCCTTCTTCACGTGACCACAAAGAGTTAATTGCATAGGGTTGGTATTCCTAGAGAGGAAGAGAACAGGGTGGACAGAAAGTAAAGAGTCCTCCATCTCAAAGGTCCTCCTCCAAAATAAGTCCCTTCCTGTTTCCGGCTTTTCTCCTTCTGGAGGGAAATGGAGGTGTCATGGACTGCATTGCCTTTCCAGTCCCCTCTTTAGAACTTTCTTACAAGGGATCCTCATGTGGGATTTGAGGATGAGTCTACTTCAGCAGTGGGTGGGTGAATGGGAGGGTGGAGGAGACCTCAGGGGGAGGAAGAGTGGTTTCAAGAATGGCCCAAGACATTTTATTCAAAAAAATAAAAATGGAACCATCAAAAATAGACTTTTGCAAGAAGAATCACGTGGGGGAATCACGTGGGGAATCTCTTGACTACAGCTTATTTTAAATTGACAAAGGAATTCTCCGGGGTCTCAGAGCCACAGTCTCCCTGACAGCCCCATTGGATGCATGCACAGTTTGAAGAATGCAATGACATCACATGGCTGTCTGGGTTTAGTGGAAGATAATTATGGAAACCCTACCAGGGGAGGACTTCATCCCTCCAGAACTGTTACAGACAACAAGGAGTTGGGGTCCCCACTTTTGGCCTTGTTGTTCACTCACATTGGCGGCAGCAGATAAATCCCCAAAGATTGGGGATCAGCAGTCATTGTTCCCATATTTAAGAAAGGATACAAGTACAACCCCGGGAACTACAGGCCAATCAGTCTACTCAACATCATCAGTAAACTCTATGCCAGTCACCTACAGAAGAAACTCAAGATAGCAGAGGAACAAGTGGACTTTAGGGAAATCAGGTCCACAATAGACCACTGCCTAGTCCTCCAACATCTCATTGAGAAATACTCTTTCAAGAGCCCACTATCTCTGTACACTGCTTTCATCGATCTAAAGGCTGCCTTTGACTAAATCTCCAGGATCAAGCTGTGGGAGAAACTAGAGAAATCCTCCATTGACTGCCAGCTGCTTCACCTGATCTGCGCTCTCCACACCAACACAAACCTTAAGGCCAGATGCTCCCAGCAAGGACACCTTATGGAACCAGTACCCACACAGAAGGGCATCAAGCAAGGGTGTTTACTGGCCCCACTTCTATTCAACTTCTTCATCAACAATATGGTTGATCATCTAAAAAGCCCTGCCTTCCAACCTCCCATGCTAGCTGACAAACCAATAAACATATTTCTATATACTAACTATACTGACAATGCCGTAATTCTCTCTAGGACCCCAATAGGTTTCAAAAGATCACTGACATCTTCTGGCTCATTACAGCAACAGCAACCAATTAGAGATCAACTATCAGAAAACCAAGTTATAACCTTTGCTAAAAGGTCTAAAAAACACACCTGGAGAATAAATGGTCATAGGATAGAAAAGGTTACCAGCTTCAAATACTTGAGAGTAGTTCTCCAGGCTTCAGGCTCAAAGAATGTCCATACCACACACACAATTCTCACAGCTCAGAGATCTGCCTTTACCATACTTAAATTCCTGAGGACAAAAGGAGACCAATACATACCTGCTGCACTTAAACTATTTGAAGCCAAAATCCTGTTGCAGCTACTCTGTAGAGTCCAATCAGGCCCCCACCTAACAACCTAGCTTTTATGGAAAGAGTAAAATCTAAATTCTTACATGCAGCTCTCCATACCTCTGCTGTGTATTCGATGCCAACCTCCACCTGCTTGAGGCGAGATTATGGCTAGCCACTCTCAACCTTTGGCTCAAAATTATGTTTAATCCCAGTGGCCTGGCTCTTCTAACTCTCCAGGATAGAATCCAATCAGTATGGAAAAGAACAATTCAATCCAGACTGCAGTAATTTGACTTTTCCCAACCTCTCATACAGGCCATGAATCATGACCAGGTGAAACAGGCCATTAACACTAGACACAGAAAAGCAAACCGACTCAGCCAGGGTGCAAACCTTTCTGGTTCCAGAGTTTTGGAGACATATAGTTGCCCCAACCCCAGTACCTGCTCAAACTGAAGACACCAAGTCATCAGAAGGCATTTACATTAGTCTGTGGCCAGGTCCTCACTTCTGCGGTTCTGGAGGGAAAGTTCCAAAGGACACTGTCATGTAAGGGACCCTCCTTCTGGGGACCTTAACATGCCTTCCTATTACCCCTCATCATTTTACCTTCTCCCCAGCAGCGTCTGCCCTTCCTGTTGGGGCAACTCCCCTTTATGAGTTCCCCTTGGCTCCGCTTGGCCAGGCCAGTGAGAGTGCAGGGAATCTGAATTAGGTAGCTAGATGTGGCCACAATTGCATGGTCCAGCCAACCCCAGTCCCAATTCAAAAGACACAAAGGGTCTCTGGTTACAGTTGTACCTCGCTTAAAGAGCATAATGCGTTTCACAGGATTGCTCTTTAAGTGAGTTTGCTCTTTAAGTGAAACACCATTGTAAGTAACCAATTGTGGGGGGGGATTGCGAACCCCAAGTTATTTGTTAAGCTAGTTTTTGTTTGGTTTTATTTGTTAAGCAAAACATTCAGAGAAAATTCTGATCTTTAAGCGAGTTACTCTTTAAGCGAGGCACTCTTTATGAGAGGTTTGACTGTACAGTACTTACATTTACAGTGAAACCTCGCATAAAGAGCGTTTCACTTAGAGTAACTCGCTTAAAGAGCAGAATTTTCTCTGAATGTTCGCTTCGCTTAACAAATAAAACCAATCAAAAACTCGCTTAACAAATAAATCGGGGTTCACAATCCCCCCACAACTGGTCACTTACAATGGTGTTTCGCTTAAAGAGCAAACTCGCTTAAAGTGCAATCCTGTGGAACGCATTATGCTCTTTACGCGAGGTACAACTGTATTAAGAAATTAAAGGAAATGAGTATAGCATAAGGAATCAAGGTTGCAACAGTAGTCATTCAAATGAATTTAAAAAATAAAGAAAGCTTTACTGGTTGCTTAAGCCCCTAGGCCTTATCTGACTCACAAGTCCATCCTGTGAAGCCCTCCCACAGTTGGTCCACGGTGAAAGAGAGCGAGTGTTTCCTGGACAGTGATTTTATTATCCTGGTATCATTTTTCCCATATGGAAACATCTAGCCCATAGTGATTTATTTACATTTGTATGAGCCAGATTGGTATGTATGTACTGAACTCCTACACGTACATGTTCTCCATCTTGAGGAGATAAGCACATGGTGAAATAGAGATCAAAGAAAAGCACATTTCAAATGGGACTTTCTATGACAGATGCCAATGTCAGAGAGACAATGCCCCTGTGATACAGGAGAAATTGAAATCATAGAATATGTTCTCTGCATCTGCCCTTTTTTACAGACATCTGGAACAAGTTCATATCTTCGCTGCTCTGCAAGTACCCTGGCCAGCCAAACAGCACATAAAATCAATGGCTGCTATCTAATGAAAGCCCCACCTTCACCTACAATACTGCCAGGCTCTGCGCCACAGCGTGTAAGATCAGAAGAACAATCCTGTCAGGCCTTTCATCTAAATAAACTACTTGCGCTATATCAAAAGCTTAGTAATAGTTCAGGCATATCAGAAAACAAAATAAAAAACACTGTAGCACTTTAAAGACTAACTGCTATATTTTTATTGTTAGCTTTCGTGGATCAAATCCATTTCTTTAGACAAGGAGTAAAACTTACAGGCATGGTTTATATACACCAAATTCAGGGGTTAAAGGGAGAAGGGTTTGCTCAAGCAGAATGACAAGCAAGCATAACAATACAGCTTCCTACAGCTGTCATGGCGATCTGGAGGTAGGTTTCATTGTTGAAGGTGAAGTAACACAAATAACGCTCACAGCCCAACACCACCCTGGCAGCCGAGTTCTGGACCAGCTGCAGCCTCCAAATGGTCATTAAGGGCAGCCCCATGTACAGCATGTTACAATAATCCAATCTGGAGGTGACCAGAGCGTGGATGATCATGAGCAAGGAGTCACTGTTGAGGAGTGGGCGCAATTGGAGTACAGTAAAACACCGGATAACGATTGGATCGGATAACGCTAAAATCGCATAATGTTAAGTAACCTGGGGAAGAGAATTGGATCGAATAACGTTAAGGTCCTATGGGATGGATCGGATAATAACTGCTAAAGCCTGTGCGGTTACAATATATCTCTATGGAGCTTTAACGTTATCCGATCCATCCCATAGGATTTTAACATGGATCGGATAACACTAAAAATCGGATAACACTGTGACTTGTGGAACCAAGTTTTAGCGTTATCCAATGTTTTACTGTATTACACAAAGCTGTGCAAAAGCCCTCCTAGCCACGACTGCCACCTGCTCTTCAAGCAGGAGTCAAGAGTCCAGGAGGACCCCCAAATTGTGCACCAGGTCTGTTTGGGGCAAACTAGCCCCATCCTGAACCAAATATGGTAGCTCCTTAGTTAACACTTTCTTAGAAAGTCTGTGGTAAGAGTTGTAACACTATTAATCTTAAATACTAATTTTGCTACTCCTTAACTTTTTAAGTACCCTCATTTTAACTTCTGTTCTTTTTGCTGTTCTATGCTGGTCTTGGACTGTAATAAAGATTGATTGATTGATTGATTGTTCCTAAGTATTTGAACTCTGCCATTTTATTTTATGCTATACCACCTTATAGAGTAAAAGTCACTCCAGGCAGTGTACATACCAATATAAATACCATATAAAATAAGTAAATGATCAGGGTACTTGAAACCAAGCCCTATAAGGAAAGATTGAAAGAACTGGGCATATTTAGCCTTGAGGGGGGGAAAAGGGGGAGGGATATGATAGTACTTCTCAAATACTTGAATACTTGTTCCAATTTGTCACAGAAGAGAGGCAAGATCTCTACTTGATCATCCCAGAGTTCAGGACACATAATAATCAACTAAAATTACAAGAAACCAGATATAGTCTGGACATCAAGAAAAAACCTTATTAACTGTTAGAACAGTATGACAATGGAACCAATTACCCCAGGAGATGGTGAGTGCTTCAGTGCTGAAGGTAGTCAAGAAAAAATAGGACATCCATCTGGCACATCTACTTTGATTTGGATTCCTGCACTGAGCAGGGGGTTGGATTTAATGGCCTTATAAGTCCCTTTCAACTCAATTATTCTGTGATTCTGTGATCCCATAAAAGTTGGTCAGGCCAGCTGGGTGATTCTAGGAACCATGGTCCACAAAAGCTGATTTAAGAGTGTTCTCTCCCTCTTTTTTAACTGGTGGGAGGGCAGGGGAACATTTTTGTGGTAGTTTTTAATGGGGTTTTAATCGTGATTTTTTAAAAATTGTGATGGTTTTAACATTTGTACTCTGCCCTGAGTCTTTGGAGTTGGGCGGCAATACAAATCCGCAAATAAATAAATAAAAATAAAAAGTAACTTTTCCAAAATCCATGCCTGAGTGATATGTCAGGCTTCATCTGTAAGAAAAACAAAGACATTTATTATTCCACCAGTAGACAAAGGGATTTTTATTTTGATAGGTCTTTGGCTGCTGATGAGGAAAGGCCATTGGTGTTGGACTTCTTTGCTCTCTTTTGAACAGGTTTAAATTTTGCACTCTTTCAGTACAATCTGGGAGAGGAGGGTATTACCATAAAGACACTTTGTAAGTTAATGGGAGAGATTCAAGCCAATGATATTTTGACTCATAACTATCTCTACCCTTTATCATTTGCCCATTCCCATTCTCAAGAAGTGTAAACGATAAGTGCATGCATTAATATCCCAGATGGGTGGAATATAAATATAATAAATAAATAAATATAATAAATAATGATGAGCTAAAGTATGGCAAATTTACAAACAATAGTACAAATATATGGAGTGAATTGCCAGAAGCTGTAATGTTTGGGCAGAATAGCCGTTTTGCATGCAGATGTTCAAGAATTGCTGCCTGACGCCCTGGAAAGATGTATTGGCAAGACAGAACTAGATAGTGCAGTGACACAATGTAAGGCAGTTTCTTCCTCTGTTATATTAGCTCTGGCAAGAACACAGAGGAGACCAATGATACAGCTTACCATTTTTACATTTTCTATTTTTACTAAATGTAAAAAGTTTACATGAGGGCTGGATATTTATATGTCATTTGATCAGTATTGAATAGCTTTGTGGAAAGCCCCCCTTCTAATTTTGATCCATCTTTCTTTCTTAAACATCCATAACAAATTCTTCAAATGATCTCCAGGTTCCCCTGGGCCTCCTGAGCAGGGCATACAATGTATTGTGCCATGTATAAGAATCAGAGACACAAAGGAATTCCCAAATAATTGTTCCTTGTTCATGTTCCAGTCATCTCTGCAAGCTCATCATTTGTAACGCCATCCCATCAGTGATGGTCCCTTCTCCAACCACATTTGTACATTAGGGATTGCCTGATGACCCTCAACACTGAGGATGAAGCAACATGCCCTGGAGCTGACAAATCAATCAGGTTACACGCCTCCAGTTTAAGCCCATTTCCAATTATTTCAGGTACAGGTTTTAACATGTGCCACTTGCCTCCCACTCTGTTCCCTTTCATCATTAGCATATGAAGATACACACCCCTCCACCTAAATGAGGAGCCTTAAGGCATTTTGCAAAGCTGATAATTCTCAATTACAACATCCTATTCACAGCCATGAAGTCTTTCTTCCAAGTGTATGACCAGTACAGATAGACAGACAGATAAACAGACAGGCAGTCATGGCTGCTTGCAAGTTCTTTCCCTGTGTTATTCCAAATCACAACAGCAATATTCATTCCCAACCGTTCTTCCTTCTTTCACTTCAGAGATTATTATTCAAGACTAGGTGTGGGGCTGGAAATGTTGATTTGATGGATAAGTGAAAGAAATGAAGCAAAAGAAGAAAAGGGGTTTGGTCCTAAATTCTGTGAATGTAAAAAAGTCTACTGACTCTTCCTTCCCTTTATACTGCCTTCCATCTCCACCATGAAATTTTATTCTTCTTCTGGGGTTTGAGTGATCTACATGCATGGTTTCAGATATGGTGCAGATAACTAGATGAAAAAATAGGAAGCTAGAATTTAGGAAACTAGCCACTGTTCCCTTGGGATTCTGGAAACTGTAGTGTTGGTGTTTTGGATTGAAGAACAGTCTAGAATGAAGCCAAAGTGTACTAAGGTAAAAGTAAAGCTCGCCCTTTGGGTTACAGCCAAACAGCAGTGCTGTCTGCTTCTGCAGACATTTCCATTGTCATGTGGGAGGCATGATTAGACACTGGAGCACAAGGAACACTGTTACCTTCCCACTGAATTAGTACCTATTTATCTACTTGTAATTTCTTGCTTCCGAACTGCTAGGTTGGCAGGAGCTAGGACAGAGACAGGAGCTCACTCTGTTGTGCAGCACTCAGGTCGCAAACTGCAGACCTTCCATTCATCAAGTTCAGCATCTTAAGCACTAAGCCTCTGCAGTCCCTCAAAGAGTACTGCTAAACAGCAGAATTTCAGGTTGTAGGTAAGTAGCCAGAGAAGCTTCTCAAGGGTCTGTTTTGTTCAGGTTTTGCCTTCATGACCTTAAGAGAGGGAAATATGAGCAGAGGAATCCAGTTTGCAGTGTAAGAAGCAGTTGCAAATACAGTACAGAGAAGGGTGATGATATTAGAAAGTATTACTTTGACAACCTCATGAACCAAAGTGGCAGACATGGGCTAAAATTCAATAGGACAAAGTGCAAGTTCATGTACTGAGGGACAAGCACAACATCTATGTATCATCTGGGAACTTACTAGCTGGAAATGGTAGAGGCTGAATATAGGAAGCTGTCTTAGAAACACCTCTATTTGCACATCCAGTTCAACATTTATTTTGAAGGGTAGTGGCTTTTTTCTTATTATTTCCCAAATAATCATTTAAAAAAAACACTGAAAAATGTTAAAGATTGAATCTGGGGACTTCTGTGATTTGCTACCAAGCCGCAGACACAGGACAGAGTGGGGAAAATAGCATTGTTTGATCATGAAATAAATATGAGCAGCTAGAAAAAAAATACACATACCAAAAAACAAACAAACCCTAGATCCTTAAACATAATCTGCTTTCTTAGTGGTGGCAGTTATGGAATGGAATGGCCTCCTTTAAAAGTTGACCAGGACTAAAGGCATACTTTGTTATATGAAGACACTGGCATTCTCTGCAGATTTGCTTTTGTTTGTTTGCTTGTTTGTTTTCTGCCCAAGAACATGCTGGCTAATTTGTCTTGCTTTTAATAACTGCGCTCACAAAGTTCTGTCTCAGCCGTTGTCACCAATGGAGGGTAGGATGAAGATTTTAGAAACAAAATTCTAGGTAAAGGTTGCCCTTGCTCTAAAGCCAGTTGTATCCGACTCTAAAATTCAGTGCCCATCTCTGTTTATAGCCAAAGAGCCAGTCTGTCTGCATCTGCAGATGTTTCTGTTTACATGTGGCAGGCATGGCTAGACACCAGAATGCACAGAACACTGTTACCTTCCCAATGAAGTGGTACCTATATATCTACTTGCAATTTCTTGCTTTTGAACACATGTTATGACTTACTACAGGGTGACCTATAAGTCCCTATTGAATCTTTCTCTAAATTTGCCACTTATTGTATCCAGGGTGTAGCCAGTATTTTTGCCCTCTTGTGCCCATGTACTTGTCACAATACGCTCTTCAAGTGTAAATGGGCTTAAATCAGCCATATTTGTCTGAATTTTTTTATAATACATATGGATGGGTAGGGACTTATGGACCACCCTGTATGTTGAACAGTACTAGGGTCCTGGTTTATGTGGAGAGACCCCACAAATAGCAGAGGTCTCATCTTCATCAGCCTTCCTAGGCAGAAGAGTGATGGAGAAATGAGGTATGACCAACCTAGATGGCTCCTCTTTATGCATGAATTTCCCCCATGTTTTTAAATGCATGAGTAGGAGTTTAGTTGTGCTTTGATTAAACGGACTGAAATTAGTTGAGACTTAATCACATGTTGACTTAAATAGTTGGATTCAGATTGAAATGCTTAATGTCAGTTGTTTGTGCTGTTAGCTGTACCAACTCTTGTGTCTTGGAATGGAAGGGCAGATTTCAGTTTATCTGCCTTAAACATACACAAAATCAGTACAACAGCTTGTAAGCAGTTCACTGTTTCTCCTGAGGAACTCTGAATGGGGTGGTGGTGGAATGACTTGTTATCCCTCCTTCTCCTTTTTTTTTTTTTGGGGGGGGGGGGTAGGGCAGAGACTTATGTTTTGCAACATGCTGTGATTTCTGGCCTATTGATTAATGGATCTTTCAGTAAAAAGCAACCTTAATCTTTCCTTAATTGCCTTAATGGCTGTACAGCTTCTCTTTTATTCTCTCTTTCCACAATGTTGGTGCAAATGCTTTTGTGTCTTAACTTGGTGCCCAAACTAAGGACTTAGAGGAGACTGGCAGCTTTCAATTTCTGTTCTTCCTTTTGTTTGTGTGTGTATGTTCTCTTTACATTCCCTTTTTTCCAAATGCCTTTTCATGTCCTTAACTGAAGGATGGTTTCTTGCTTGATTGCAAATTTTTGGAACTCACATCAATAAGTCATTGTTTAACACAACAAAATGGAGAGAAAGATCTCCTTTTTGGTTATTTGAGGTACTAAAGCCTACATTATTCAAGGAACTTCCATAGGGATATGTTGCACATAATTTGCCATTCACACATTTATAATTTCAAAATCCACAGTGAGAATTTAATTTATGGCTAGAATAATTTTCTTGCCAAAGATTTGCAGATCACCTGTGCATGGAAGGGTGAATAAAGAAACAAAAACTATAGGTTTGAATAGATTGTGAGAACTTTCTTACTCCTTTGTCACTATGTTTCAGGCATGTTTTTAAGAAACATCTTAAAACTGTACTCTTTGAAGAGGCTTTTAAAAACATTCTCCCTATAGTCAATGAATGAGTGTATAACTGGACTCCCCCCCCCCCTACAATCAATTGTTATTGTGTGTATATTTCTGGTTTTAACTATTGTACACTGCCCAGGGTGGGAAAATATTCCAGAAGGACGGTGCAGTAAATAAATAAACAAACAAA
This sequence comes from Furcifer pardalis, assembly GCA_030440675.1. Taxonomy (NCBI): domain Eukaryota; kingdom Metazoa; phylum Chordata; class Lepidosauria; order Squamata; family Chamaeleonidae; genus Furcifer; species Furcifer pardalis. The sequence goes on along the minus strand of CP126890.1, from coordinate 148,105,295 downwards.
TTCTAGGAAGCGATGACTGCTTAGGAATCAGAAGAAAAACTAAAAGAGCTGGAGATGGAAGAGAAGGAGGATGAAATAAGGCACTGGTTTGCATAAACTGTGCAAATGCTAATGGATATTATAGCTGCAAATTTAGAAGCAATAGTGGCGACTACATCTCACCATTCTAATGTAATTAGTAGCCAACCTGCTGAGTTTGATGAGTGACATCAAGGTCTCTCCTTCCTTTTCTTCTTGTAGTCAAAGCAATGGTATTCCCAGTGGTAATGTATGGATGTGAGAGCTGGACCATAAGGAAAGTTGAGCGCAGAAGAATAGATGCCTTTGAGATGTGGTGTTGGAGGAGAGTTTTGAGAGTACCCTGGGCAGTGAGGAGAACAAATAGGTCAATCTTAGAAGAAATAAACCCAGAATGCTCCTTAGAAAGTCAAATTGTAAAGATGAAGCTAAAGTACTTTGGACATCAAATGAGAAGAGAGGATTCACTTGAGAAAGCCTTGATGCTGGGAAAGGTGGAGAGCAAAAGAAGAAAGGGGCGGCCAAAGATGAGATGACTAGATGGTATAGTAGACACAATGAGCACAGAACTGAGCGAGTTGAGGAGGATGGTGGAGGACAGAAGTGCCTGGCGGACAATGGTCCATGGGGTCGCAAAGGGTCGGAATCGACTGCGTGACTGAACAACAACAAAAATCTTTAGACCAGATTTGTTCTGGAAAGCCATCGAAAAATAAGAGCTGTCTTATTGGCTACCTCATTATATATATTAATACTAAACATACCATCTTATTAGTCACCTTGGCAGTCCAGATCTGATGAGGAAAACAGCATGCTTTTGTTTTCAAGTATCCAAAAGATGTTGTTTTTTACAAGTACAATCAAACCTCGCATAACGAGGAGACACAGCTGTGCCGGGACGGGCGGCTACAAGAACTGCCCCCCCCACCCCCCAACAGAGGAATTGGACTGCAGCCGCAGGTGGTCGTTTTCGCTATATACTGTTTTTTATTATGACGTGTACTGTTCTGTTGTATTGTATTTATTGAACCTTCTTGCTCTGTTATATTATATGCCATTATATTTTGATTGCACTGTAATATTGTATTGATGTGTAATGTGTACTGATTTACTGTATGGTGTTACGGTACGTTATTGCTTTGTTATATTGTATGCTGTTGTATTTTTGTTTTCACTACAATATTGATATTTGTGGATTCTGTGAGCCGCTCTAAGTCGGAGAGGAGAGCGGCATACAAATCTAATACTGTAATAAATAAACAAATAATCTCATCCAAACTCCCTTGCAATGGCCAGCATTTCCTATCCATCAGCAAGGGGGAGAGAGAGAGGTTTTTTTTAAAAGGGGGGGGGGGGGGAGAAAAAGAAGAAAAAAGAAAACTGCCCACCCACCACATCCCATCCCATGAAGACTGATATCATAGTTTTAAAATAACCAATCTTTTAGCAGAAGTCAGAAAGCATATCAAAAAACAATGAATATAGCAAACTGAAGACACCTATACCTGAGCAATGGTGGGATGTTGCTCCAGATGCCTGAACATCACTCTTCTATTGCTTAGTTATCAATTGCTTCAACATGTAATACTTTCATTTTTCCTAAAATTTATTTTCTAGACTCTTTTTCTAAAAAATCAGCCACAGTTTCAAATGGTTATTGTCTTTGTTGCTTTCATAACATTGTTGCTGTCATAACACTGTTCTAAAGACATGCAAAATGGTTGTTCTCAGAACTTTGTTGTTCTCAAAAAAGTTAAAGTTCACATCCATTATTTGGGAATGCTGGCAGTCAATTGACAAGCCAAAGCCCAACTATATTACAACCAGTGGTGGGATGTCAAAATTTTTACTACCCTACCGTGATGTCATCACAGTGTGGGTGGAGCTAACATCATGATGTCATGATGTCATGGGTGGGGCCAAATAAAATAGTAAAAAATAAAATAAAATAAAAATAAGCACACACACACACCCCTCAACCCACCCACCCACCCACAACACAAACCTGTAAATAAATTAATTAAATAAATTAAAATTAAGATACACCCACCTACCCAAACACCCAAACACAAACCCATCACTTACCTGTTAGTACAAGTGCCTGGGCAGCACCATGTTGCAAGATGGATATGGTCATCGTACCAGTTCTCTAGGATAATATGCCTTAATGTAAACGTAAAACAGCTGTACCTCCTTAAGGGTTCTCCAATGAGATCAGCAATTGGAATAGCACAGGTGTAGCTTATTGATGAGGTAACTTTGCTTAAAAACCCCAAGCCAATCCGCCAGGCCTGCCAGCTGCCAGGCCTTTTTAGGAACTGTGGCAGTACATCAGTACAGGTAAAGCTATTAAATACACATTAAAATACACACAGACATACCACATCCAAAGGTGAGTCACTTACCCTGGGGAGCAGGCTCTAGGGAGCTTCAGGCTAGCAGCTTCTCTTCCTCCTCCCTGCTTGGGAGGACAGCATACGCGCTAAGCACTATAGGCGTGCATGTACACCAAGTGAAAAGGTAAGCCCTGAAGGTGGTTCCCCCCCCCCCCAAAAAAAAGGTGCTACCGGTTCTCCGGGACACTGGGAAAAGATACTAGTGGTTCTGACGAACTGGTGAGAACCTGTTGCATCCCATCACTGGTTACAACTCACATTATGCTTGAATGAGAAGCACTGTACTTTTTAGATACCCATAAGAAAAGGCTAAATCACAATGGTTCAGTGTGTGCTTTGAGCAAAGATTCCAATCCTTGCCATCTCCATATAAGTATTTTAAAAGATAATATTGTAAGTTGTTTTTAAATCATCAGGCTTTATTTGTCCTTTTTTACTGGGAGCTCCAGGCATCTTGTTAGTCCCATTATGGACTACTGCATCTCACCTCTGAGTAACTATTATGCAGTTTTGGTAAAGAAAGAAGGGTAAAGATGTTGAACAAACAGGCTGAAATCCTGCCCTGAAAGTTATATCGTCTAAGGCAGGGGTACACAAACTACAGTCCATGGACCAGATCCATTCCACACCACCCACACCGCTCCCAGAAGCAGAAATGAAATGTGCCTGTGCCTGTGCAAAATGCTGCCATAAATGCACCCACAACTAATGTAAACAGCCGTGGGTGCACTTATGGCGGGGTTTTGCGCATGTGCGCACATGTTTTACTTCTGCTTCTGGTGAGAAGAACCACACGATCGGCTCGCTCAACCATGTGACCGGCCTGTGGTGCAAAAAAGTTTGGCCACCCCTGGTCTAAACTAACAAAGTGTCAGCCGCAAAGAGAGAGAGAGAGAGAGGAATTCCAGTTCCTACCCCTGGAAATTCCAAAGGTACTCATCAAAGGAAAGCCTTTGCATGCTGTGGAATTGGGTGGAGTCTTTAATTTTCAAAAATCATAACCCTGGTAAAATAACCATGGTGGCAGCAATTTTCGTAAATTAAAGACTCCCCCCCATCCCCAAAATAAAAAGGATTCCAAGGGTGCCATGCAATATTTGAGGGGAATCCAAGGATTTCAGCCAGTGAAAATGAAGCCACCAAACCCTAATGCAGTACCAGTCCCTGAAACTCCGAAACGCTGTTTGCATACTACATAACAATTTAGCAAATATGATGCACACCTCTAATATGTGCCGATAACTTGTTCCCTCTCCTAAAAGCTACCACGTACTCAAGTACATCCAGTGTGATTGTTTGGCAGGTAATTAAAGGCACACAATAAAACATTTCTTTAGAAAAACTTTAGAAATTTTAAATTAAAATTCTAAATTAACAAATATTTAATCAACTGAAATAATTTGCTGCTGTAAAATGCTAGCTTAAATACATTTAAAAGAGGATTAGACTCTCTTGAACGATATGTCTAAGACATATAAGTGTACCATTGATGTTTAGGGGAATTCTGCTTCTGAATGTGAGTTTTGTTACCGGCTAATTTTTCTCACACTAGGTCAGGGAAGGGAATTGTAGAATGAACTCACCAAAGGGTGCCTTCATTTTAAAAATTTCATGTCCGGACTAGACATGGAAGAAGAAGAATGTGAGTTGTTTTGGAACAAAGAGTTGGAGACTGCTGTTGCATCATGGCTTAACTGTGAAATCTGTAGAAGCAGCTGCCTGGTCAAAATGGGCCTTTATCTCTTTTTAAAGTACCGTAATACTTATTTGTAGCTACTTTGAATTCGCTGAACAAGATGACATAGTCTCTGGCTGTCCCCACTTAAATATAGATATTTTATTAATTTATTAATTTATTAATCAAATTTATATTCCGCCCTACTCGCACAAGCGACTCAGGGCGGAGCACAACAGGCATATGGTATACCACAAACACACTAAAAGAGCAATAAAAATTAAAACCTATTAAAAACAACCTCCCATTCCCTAGCCTAAAAGGAGCCGGATAAAAGGAATGGGAATTGGAGTCAGAATAGGAGGGTAGATTTAGGAAGCCAGCAAAGGGGGGGGGGGTCAGTAAACCATCACTACCCCACACCATCCCCGCCAGCTAGGTTTTCAGGCCCTTTCTAAAAGCCAGTACAGTAATACCTCGGATAACGCTAAGACTTGGTTCCACAAGTCTTGGTGTTATCCAATTTTTAGTGTTATCTGATGCATGTTAAAATCCTATGGGATGGATCGGATAACGTTAAAGCTCCATAGAGATACATTGTAACCGCACAGGCTTTAGCGGTTGTTATCCGATCCATCCCATAGGATCTTAACGTTATTCAATCCAATTCTCCTCCCCAGAGTACTTAACGTTATGTGATTTTAGCATTATCCGAGGTAAACGTTATCCGAGGTATTACTGTAACTCCGTCTGGAGGCACAGCTCCAGAGGCAAGCGGTTCCACAGAATTGGAGCAAACAGGGAGAAGGCCCTCTTTCTAGTGCCAGAGAGTCGAGCCTCTGTGGCAGATGGTACAACTAAGGCACCTCTCCAGTCCACTCTGGTGGGACGGACAGATACCCTTGAGGAGATGCGGTCTCTCAAGTAACCTGGCCCTCTACCATATAGGGCTTTAAAGGTAATGACCAGCACCTTGAATTGCACCCGGAGGCAAACTGGTAACCAGTGCAGCTCCCAACGCAGTGGGGATGCATGAGAATAACTCCCACATCCCAGCATCACCCAGGCTGCCACATTCTGGACCAGCTGCAGCCTCCGGATGGTCATCAAGGGCAGCCCCATGTAGAGCGCATTGCAATAGTCTAATCTGGAGGTGACCAGGGCGTGGGTGATCATGAGCAAGGAGTCCCTGTCAAGGAGTGGGCGCAACTGGCGAATTACACGCAATTGTGCAAAAACCCTCCTGGTCACGGCTGCCACCTGCTCATTGAGCAGGAGTCGTGAGTCCAGGAGGAACCCCAGATTGCGCACCGGGTCTGTTTGAGGCAAACTAGCCCCATCCAGTACCAAAGATGGCAACTCCTGTGTGAACCTCTTGTACTGTATTATATACAAGACATACACTGATCAATAGATTTTTTTACTCTGTAAATCAGAGGTTCTCAGCCTTTTAAAGCCATGGGCCGGAACACGCCTCCTCAGACATCTGAGCAGGCTGGACTGGTGATTCCCCCTGCTGTAAATGCTGCTGTAAAATGCATCTGCGGCTGCCATAAATGCATTTATGACAGCTTCAGGCGCATTTATGGCTGTCATAAAAACGCATCTGCTTTTACTTCTGGTGGCAACAATGACATGGGCCACATGAAATGGTGCTGTAGGCCGGAGCTGGCTTGTAGGTTGAGAACCCCCACAGTAAACTGTCCCTAATATTGGTGCTAATGCAATAGTTGTATCTGCTTTGAGTGGCAAATTGCTATCCACTTTACTTCTGAACTGGATGTGACACATTTACTAGCATGGACTACATTAAAAATGCAATTAAATGTGGAGGAACCATATAGATGACTCGATTTAAGGCAGATCCAAAATGATCACTAATATGTTGGTTGGGGGTGAGAGGAGTGGTTTAAAAGCATATACATGAGGAGAACATAATTAGCATGAGTACACTCATTCTGTCATCACCTGTCAGTACATGTGGAAGATAACTCTGTGTAGTAGAGTCTGTACCTGTGGAAGGTCCCCGTTTGGTTTAGCTATATGATAGGAAATAGAGAGGGAAAGAGAGTTATCATTACAAGTACTTTCTTCCAGGATATGGTCAAACTTGCAGAAACCATGGACTGCTTTGGGTTACCTGAAGTCAATATTTCAGCTGCCAGAGAAGGAATGATTTGGAATGCTGAACATTTATATGCAATTGGTATTGCTTGGAAATTATTTGTACATTGGTTACAAATGAATATTCCCTATGTTGTGAATCCATGAAAAGTCTCTAAGAGAGTCTACAGCTCTGCGACATAAGCAAATTGTATTTCTGAAACACATCCTGCTGTAGAATAAAGAAGTGTGAGATGGGAGTAGAATTAATACATACAGTACTGTGAAATATTGATGGTCTTGTTTGGTTACCTGTGGTAACGTCCTATGTATCTAATATATTCTATACAAATATACAGTAATACCTCGGATAACGCTAAGACTTGGTTCCACAAGTCTTGGTGTTATCCGATTTTTAGTGTTATCTGATGCATGTTAAAATCCTATGGGATGGATCGGATAACGTTAAAGCTCCATAGAGATACATTTTAACTGCACAGGCTTTAGCGGTTGTTATCCGACCCATCCCATAGGACCTTAACGTTATTCGATCCAATTCTCCTCCCCAGATTACTTAACGTTATGTGATTTTAGCATTATCCGAGGGAAACGTTATCCGAGGTATTACTGTACTCTATGTCCTTATGAAATGACTCTTCTAATGCTTCAATAAATTGTTTACTACCTTATGCATATTATATACAATTGTCAAAGGCCTGCCATTAACTATAGAATTAATAGCTATCCTATACAATTGGTGCCCCATCAAACTGGCCATCCCCTGGTCCTTCTTTTTTTAAACTTTAGGCAGACAGTTTAAATTTAAGATGCATTGAGCCTATGAATGTTGGATGAAACACAACTACATTGTTTAAAACAAGTGTTCGCAACCTACGGCCCATGGGCTAGATCCAGTCCACGGTGCCAATTAATCAGGCCCATGGTGAGGACCCCACTGCCACACCCAGAAGTGCCAAAAATGCACTGGATGTGCCAAAATCTCATGGGAAGTGCCAAAATCTTGCTGAAATCTCATGAGAAATGCCAACATTTCACCAAAGTCTTGCAGGAAGTGCAGAAATCTTGTCGAAATCTCATGGGAAGTGCTGAAATCTCGTGGCAAAACCACAGTGAAAACACATCACCCTTGCTCCTGCCACCACTGGAAGCGGTGGAAGCGGCAGGAGGAACCATGCATCTGGCCCACTCAGCTGTCTGAGGGGGCATGGTCTGGCCTATGGTGCAAAAAGGTTGGCCACCCTTGGTTTAGAACCACTACATCAAAAGGAAAGATGTCTTAATTTCAGAAGAGAAATGAAAAGAAGAAAAAAGATTGGTCTTAAATTCTGAAGATCTGACTTACATAAATACTTTCTCAGAAGGACAGAAATCAGATTTGCTACTTCTGCAAAAGGAAAGAGCCCTCTTTTCCCTAATATCTACAGCACTAGTAAGGTTGTGGTTCTAATTCTGTCCCATAGATCTTCTCCTTTTGTTTACTGGAGTCATCAACATTCCTGTTTTAGCCTCTAGTAAATCAGATATTGAAAATTGGATATTGAAAAATGTCATTTGGACAAATCTGCCACCATGACTGGAACAATATATGTATCCTAGGGATACTTTGGAAAATAGTACTGTATTTTCTGAATGTCATTCTCTCCCCCCCCCCCCGACCCCATTTTCCCATGATAGCAAATCATCACTCTGTGAAGTTTTTCCATCCTCACATCAAAGTGGATGTGGCCACCAAGGGCAGAGAAGTGGGCAACCTGATATCAAATAATCTGAGTTTTCCTGAATGTATGTTCCTGACAGACTTTTACACATACAGTATAAGCCTTTTTGAACAGCATCTCTGTGACAAACATAGAACACAGTTTTAACCAATGTTGTCTTTTGCTATTCCTTCCTTTTGAGTGCGAATATGTGTTATAAACTAAAAGGAAACACTTTAAGTTTTGAAGTTAGTAGGTTGAAATTTTTAGCAGGGTGGCGTGGCGCTTGACACCAAACAAAGGTGGGATTTGGCATACACCCAATGAATCTTTAGTTTACTAATGGCAACGTGAATATCTTTTTCTTATGAATAGTAGCAAAGAATTCCAGGATGCCTTGCTTTACCACAGGTGTTTAAATCAGGAAATGAGAAAAACCAGTGTTCATTTGCAAGCTTTGTTACTTATTCTTAATTAATAAATAAATTCTTAACAATAATTCTAAGCAGATTGGTTTCTAGGAATTTGGATAAACATAAAAATAAATATATAAAGAAGAAATAAAAGTGACTTGAATATTTATTTTGCTGTCCACAATATTTTAAAACTACCTTCAATTTGTCCAAGTAAATTTTGCTAATCATGCTATTATGGAAGAGAAACATATCTTTAAATTTTAAATTGTGTCTGGGAATGTCTTACTTTTGCCATTAAAGGCATATAATGATTCATAGATTAAGCTTGCCAGATATGTTTAATACATAAGTTAAATGGCTAATCCTTAGAATAAGAGCAAGAAAAATTCAAGACTGCAGAGGGCAAGAGAAAAATGTTGCACAGTGGAATTTCTAGAAACATTTCTCAGTTTTATTCATCTGAAAGTGCATTTTACTTTTGCATGGTACACTTTACGCAACTTCATCAAACGTACAGGCCATCTGCTTAATGAGGCTATTTCCTAGTAGTATCCAACATTTAACAAAAGAGTAATACAGTTCTATATTTTGAAGTGCTCATAATAATTCACCTATATGTCAAACTCAAGACTTCAGTGCAAATAGGCCCGCATAGCCATAGTCACTGAATGAACTACATATTTAGCAAAATTAAAGAAACAAGACAATCCTATGCACGCATATATTAAAGAAGCCCCTCTTGAAACAATTATTTGTTCCACACATTAAATATACATAACATTGATCTGCAAGTTAGATACATTATTTCCAAGGCAACAACATATTGTTAATTTTAACAAATCAAATCCCAGGAATTGGAAATAAAAAGGCAACATACACCTTTCATTCAAGGAAACTAAAGTTCACTGTTCTAAAGAGCAACAGGGGAACAAAAGAGGGAAAATGCAAGTCACTTTCAAAAGACTTATTCTTTTTAACAACCATTCTTTTAAAATATGAAATTGTCAAAATCTTATATAGTTCTATAATAACAATTAACAACTGCTACTTTTATGCAACTTCAAACTAATTTCTTAATTCAATTTAATTTCTTAATTCAAAATTTATTTGAATTGAGGAGGAATACTACTAGATGTAATAATTTTAGGAGCAATATGTTTGTCAAAAATAATGCCGCACAGATATCAAAACAAATACTTTCCAAAATTACATGGTATGATATTCTCTGTGGGTGTGAATACAATACTTTATACAGTATATAATATATGTGCTCATTCCTTCTTACTCTTTGTATGTCTGAAAAGAGAGAATAAAATTTAGACAGAATCACAGTACCTGGTTTTAATATTGTATTAAAACTTGAGTTGCACCCACATCTACCTAAGTGCACATTCGCTTGATTTAATCGCACTTACTTTTGAGTAGACACGTATAAAAGAGGCAAAGACGGAACAGTCCTTATTTATATTTTAGTTGGAAGAATCTCAAATTGTAACATGAGCCCCAATATTTCAATGTTTCAGATACATTTTTCTTTGAGGGTGAACACTGAATAGCATTTTGATGAAATTAACTCTTCCCCACCCCAACTCAAGGTGTAGGGAAGCAAGTCAGTCTCTTTCTGGAAGAAATACATTTTGTGTGGGGGAAATTCTAATATACATTGCAAATTTCTTTGGATAAAGCTTTTTCCTGCAACTTATAAATAGATTATATTTTGATAGTTCCATTTATACTTGAATGTCAATTTTAAATCAGTATTAATGTACTGTATTAGCTTTTGGTGGCATTTGGTTTTAATTTGACTACAGTCATTTAAACTTATATCTCCATGTGAAATTTAAAAAAAAACCACAAGTCTTAGACTACAACTGACAATTAATTATTCTGCATATTATTGTGATTTCCCCCCCAAATATAACTGTTCAACTTAAGAGTGAAACATCAAAGGAGAAACTGAGGATATAGA